>CM069859.1:85956863-87156863 GCA_036172795.1 Pelodytes ibericus
TTTAGAAAAAACAAGTTAGGACACAATCATGGATGTCTCTGCAACTCCAAAGCTTGAATCAAAGTGGTATGAATAAGTTCCAAATAATAGGAGAATATTTGAGTTTATATTCTTTGATGTTCCTCCAAGCAGTCTTGCAGGAATCTTAAGACAATATCGAAAGCCAGTTACTTTTCAGATCAATCAGAATGCGCTAAGAATCATAGAACCCAAAATGAACACTTGCCTACAGAAATCGGAAGCCTGAGAGTTATACATGGAATGTTACATAGTGTTATAAAAAGGTGACAAATGATGATAGCCATGTTGCGCTATCACCAAAACTGTTTTTTGGGAGCTGCAATAAGCCACACACGATAAGACATTTCCTAACACTTTCATGTGCAGGATATTGTATACATGGCCAGGTCCGCTTTAAGGCCCTAGTGGGACCTGGGCAAAGTCTTTAGCAGTGGGCCACCCCTGAACACAATTTGTCTAAACCCTCAATGGAAAACTGTATATAAATGTAAACTTTTTAATATTATATGCAACTATTTTCATATCATATTCAACTATTTTTATATGTAATAAAATGTTATTTAAAAATTACATTTCTTGTTTTTATTCCCTTCTTCTGCCCCCACATTGCATCTAAACGACTTAACACAGCACCACACAGTATCTGCAACACTTGCTATGCACTTATATTGCACCACAGCACTTAGCTTGCACTCATAATACACCCATATGATTTGGCATGCCACAGTGGCACTTTGCCCCACAGAACTGGCCCTGCAGAACATGCCACAGTGTCACTTTCCTCCATAGTAAATGTTATTTTGCTCCACAGAAGATTCCACAGCATCACTTTGCCAATAACAATTAGCCACAGTCAGGTACCAATTAACATGCCCAAGTCACTTTGCCAAGAACATATGCAACAGCCGGTTTGCCCAAAATATGCCACAGCCAATTTGCCCAATAATATGCCACTGTTAGTTTGCCCATTAATATGCGCACAGAATTGCAATATAAATTAGTACATAATAGATATGTCTTTAATTCCCTTTTACAAAGTGAAATAAGTACCACAGTTGCACAGATTGCTCATGTCTTTGCATTTATGCTGAACTGCAAATATGTTTTCAAAAGCAATTATACCTCAATGATTTTTTAGCACTAATATATCAATTAGTATAAAAATACTTTTTTCGGAACTTTAAATGGTTAGCATACATTGCTATCACACATTTTATTGCACTTATGGGAACATTAAAGCAATATTATTAACACAGCCTAAACAGTTCATTAGATAGTGGTTAGTGGTTAAAGAAGGTTAAAATAGATCCAAAATGTTGCCCTTCTAAGTGTATACATTATAAAGTATCAACTGGAAATGAAACATATATCTGTTGTTTGATTTAATTTATTGTTGCTATACATAGATACTGTAATTTACCAACATTTCCTTGTGCTAGACAATTATTTCATAGAACCTTTTATAAAGCATCAACTCGAAATAAAACATATATTTGTTGTCTTGATTTAATTTATTGTTGCTATACATAGATGCAAGTGTTTGCATTCATGTATATTGTGACAGACTCCTCCGTCACTGGGGCTTGCTTCTAGAGGGGGCTGAAGGCCAGCCTCCTCCCCACAGACTATGGCCATGGCCTGAGAAGGGGTACAATATACTGCTGGCACTGGGATTGCTAAAACAATTCCCAGGCATGCAGAAAGCACATTTGTTATGCTTAATTTAATATTGCAAAGGGAAGTGTGTACAGACTTTATTTTGTACTTGTTGGTCCCTGTTATTATTAAATTATTGAATGTTACTGTTGAAATGTGTTGCATATCCAGGTGTTAAGTGTCTTCCTGTCTTTATGTGAGTCACCCATTGTGTTTTAAGTCAAGATGTCTGTACCTGGGTGTGATGTTTAATCATGTTATGTTCATTGCATACTGTAAATCTAATTGCCTGTGTTTGTAATGTGAGTGGTACTCTTTCCTGGTGTTGTCTTTTAATTAGGAATTTACATAATAACCCTAGACCCTGCTGTTTTAGTTCCTGGTGTATTGTATATTAATTCCTGCTTGATGTAATTTTGTGTGTATATGTTTGTGAGAGCTGAGGGTCCTGAGGAAGTGGATGTTGATGGAGGTACACCTCAAAAGCTAATGATATATATATATATATACGTACATATATAAACATTGTAAGTATACTTTTTGTTTGGAACAAAAGTGGGGTGTTAACTAAAAATGAATCAACAAGTCAGCTGCATGTCTTACCCTTTTTATAGTTGCTTTGTATTAAGCACTTTGATTGTTGCCTTATTTCCTCCCAGTCTCCAGCCAAATGCAGGTGGGAGGGTCAGCAGGCTGCGAGAACCAGATATGTTTGGAAAAATTAAACTTTTTTATACAGCATTAAAATACAAAATTAAAAAATAAGTCTGTGCGGTCCTTGTGTTTGAAGATATTCTGTATAAAAATAATCATTATAGTTTACTTTCAGTATAAACTATAATATGAATGAAAATTGAATCTATTCACACAGTTCCTTTACAAAAACAACACGTGTCTGTGTGTCTAGGAATGCATTGTGTGTAACTCAACCAATGCGATTACAGGAGACGTAACTGCACAGAGAAAAGATTGAGTGAATGAGGCCTCAGGCTTGATACTTCCTTCCAGGTGTCTTCGTCTGCATGATTTCATCTGTGAACCTTAATCAGCTTCCTTAATGAAATACTTAATTAACATATTATAATTGTGGTAAAGATGATTTTGACAGAAATCATTTTCCATATCTAATACTATGCTAATTTAATCTGTTCCTCGTTTCTCGACATGACCTTTAGTGATTAAGTTTCATGGCAAAATTGTTTTCTTTTGATGGATTGATTTATCCATAGTAGTTGAGAGTTATTTGCTGCCTCTATTCACTTTTAACACTTTTTATATTGAAGCACTATGTAATTTGCAAAAAAAAAAACTCACATGGATTATTGATTATAGAATATGATGTAGCATGAAAAGGTGTGACACCAAATGCTTTATTATGATTGTAATCACCTTTCTAGCATCACGAAAGGTGCAGAATGTCATTTGAAGGGAAAGGTATTTCCATTCAAGTATTATAAATACTATTAGAAACATGAGCCTACAAGCCTGAAGTCAATAGACCAAATTATATAATATGTGTTGCATAACCTATTTCTGTAAATTACTACTTAGAATGTACCTAACAGTACACAGAGAATGAATAAATAAGTAGTTTACGTTCTTAAAGGCACATTACAATAGTAACTGTACTAACACAGTCACACCACTAGAAATGTATTTATATCATAAGTTTGCTTATTGTGGCTAATACTTGCCTTCCATTGCAAAGCACAGCAGTTGACTTTCTTGACCATCACAGAAGGTAAAGGTAATAAGAAAACTTGATCAATACATTTCAATTCTAAATACAGTATGTAAAGAATCTTCTGGAACATATTTTCCCATTAGTCATCCAGAGAAGGTTCATCCACTGAAACAGAAACTGTAACCTGATGTCGAGCAGCAGAAGTTAAGGTAGCTAACTTTAAAATCTTTCATTTAGAAACTATCCAGTTTTCCCACACGAATCTCTCTGCCTTCGTTTCCAGGAGTAAAAGAAAAGACTAGGTTGGGACTTCCAGCTTGGACCAGTGCTTGAATGTGTCTATTCCAACAAGTCAACATGTTTGAATTCAGGTATACATTTATGCATGTATGTGACAAGCTTCTCCTTAAGCTTCTCTGGGTGAATGGAGTCTTACCACCTCAAAGTGGGTCTTGATAGAGAAAGGGATTGTAAAATCATTTAAAAAGGACAATATAACCATCAAGTTACATTCTCTTTTAAAATGCATGTAAACTAATATTAAAAGCTTTAAATAGCATATTTCACTATTCCAAAAGTTGATAGTCTAGAACTGCCACAACACGTTGTAGATTATTGTCTTTTTTTATCAGAAGAGAAGACATAACATTAAGCCTTCTAGTATCTGGGGGTGACTAAGGTTCTCCTTAGGTCTACAATGCTGAAAGTATTTTTTTTTAATGGCAGAATATCCTTAACTAAATATAACATATACAAATAGATTAAAAACATAACTCCCTTCTCCAACAGTAAAAAAAAAAAACCTCCAGAAGATAGTAAATGCTCCTGCCAGCAGAATGACAAGACTTGACAGTTATGTCTTTTTGTGATGACTGAAAGGGCTGGACCCTCTCCAGCTAATCCTGGTCTTATGTTCAACATCACTTGTGCAAATTATGTAAGGCATTGGTTTTAGCATACACAGAAATTGGGCAGAGTTAACTCCTCAAACAACTACCAATATTTCTATTTGAAATCTTCATGTATTTTCATGCAAAAACAAGCAGCTTATTAACAATGCTATTGGATGCATTAAAGTATATTTGGTGACTGGAATGTCCCTTTAATTGATAAGTCATTGTATATCTAGTCATCTATCATTTAAAATGTATTTTAACAAAAAAGAATAATGTCCTTTTAAACAAAGTCCTGTAATACAATCCATGTGATCTAATACTAAATAATGAGACAAGTTCCATTTTCTTAAATAGCTGATAGACCTGCTTTGTCACTTTATCACTTTTTAATTAAGTTGCTGTCGAATCATGAATTTTATTTTGTCTGAGACATTGACCAAATACTTAGTGAAACTGGTTAGATGCAAAGTAAAATTATGGAGAGTGCATTTTGTATTCAGTTTTAAAACTATAGGCAATGGAGTGATCTGATTATGCCCCACAATTCAAACCTTTTAATAGCCATATATTTTACATACATCTAAATTTTAAGGGACACTACCACTTACATAAGATGTAATTAGATAACCTGGTCGTTTAAAACAAACACACATATAAAGCATATGCCACTGTTGTTTTTTTTATAATTGAATACATTGTATAGAAAAGAAAAAGAAAATTACTGGTTTATCTCCTGGCTCCATTTTGTGAATATTTCTCATGATGCAACATCATCCAACATCTTTCAGCCAGTCTCATTTTACAACTGTGGCCAAAGCCTGCATATTGAAATCATAGGATACTCCCCTGATCTCCTACTGGCTCCTGTGTATCATAGTGGGCAGGACTAGGTGTCTGTGTACAACTATTTTTACCTGCCTTCCAACACAAAGATATTAACCTGATCAAACATCATAACTTTGTCCCCTTGTAATGTAATAGTTACATTTCCCTCCCATTCAAGGTAAGTCTTTGATCGGAATTGGGACTTATAGACTACATTCTGTGTCCCCAGCCCCAAAGTGAGAAATTTGTGCTGTCACTAGGGGGCTGCACCCAAAAATACTATATTTCACAAAATGGCGGCACACGGTCACACCTGTTTAGTTACATATTCTATTAAATACAGTTACATTACAAAAACAAAAGACATATCTGAAATCAACAAAACAAAATAAAAAAATAAAACCTTTTCATTTTTTGGTGTGAGTGTCCCTTTAAACTCATATGTAAATATATATATATCTATATATATATAGATATATATATATGTATATGTGTGTGTGTGTGTTTGTGTGTGTGTGTGTGTGTGTGTATATATATCTATATATATATATATATATAGATATATATAGATAGATAGATGTATATTTCGATAGATAGATAGATAGATAGATAGATAGATAGATACATATCACACACACATATATATGTGTGTGTGTATGTGTGTGATATACTATTTGGTACATTTGTTTTTTATTCAATTATATTCTTTTAATGATACATTTGAAAACAGAAATGATGTATTCAAAAGGTAGAGATTTTATATTGTAAAAGCGTGTCTAAGTAGAAGTTTCTACATACTCTAGAGCAGCGGTGGTGAACCTATGGCACGTGTGCCACTACTGGCACGCCGAGCCCTCAGCAGTGGCACGCGGTCAGGTTCAGCTCTCACCGCTTATCTGCTCCGTTGCCCTGGAGGTGCAGGGATCAGCGTAATAGATTGGCGCCGCCGGTCATCTGCTTCTTCTCCAGATGATTGGCGCATGTGCGTTCTGTGAAGAAGCATTCAAGTCGGAAAGCAATTAACTGTTTGCTTTCCGGCTTGAACGCTTCTTCACATAACGCACATGCACCAATCATCTGGAGAAGAAGCAGGTGACCGGCAGCGCCCGTCTATTACACTGATGCCTGCACCTCCAGGACAACAGAGCAGATAAGCGGTGAGAGCTGAACCTGAATGTGTGTGTGCGTTTGTGAGTAGAAGTGTGTGTGTGAGTATAAGTGTGTGTGTGTGTGAGTATGAGTATACGTGTGTGTTTGAGTATGATAAGTGTGTGTGTGTGAGTATGAGTATGATAAGTGTGTTTGTGTGAGTATGAGTATGATAAGTGTGTGCGTGTGAGTATGAGTATGATAAGTGTGTTTGTGTGAGTATGAGTATGATAAGTGTGTGTGTGTGAGTATGAGTAATATAAGTATTAGTGTGTGTGAGTATGAGTATGATAATTGTGTGTGTGTGTGAGTATGAGCATGATAAGTGTGTGTGTGCGAGTATGAGTATAAGTGTGTGCGAGTATGAGTATAAGTGTGTGTGAGTATGAGTATAATTGTGTACGAGTATGAGTATAAGTGTGTGTATGAGTGTCTGTATGAGTATAAGTGTGTATGAGAGTATAAGTGTGCGTGTATGAGTATAAGTGTGTGTATGAGTATGTGTGTATGTGAGTATAAGTGTGTGAGTGAGTATAAGTGTGCGTGTGTATGAGTGTGCGTGTGTATGAGTGTGCATGTGTATGAGTGTGCGTGTATGAGTGTGCGTGTATGAGTGTGCGTGTATGAGTGTGTGAGTATGCGGTGTTGGCACTTTGTGGTCTGCAAATTTGTGTCGGTCAAAAATTGGGCACTCGGGACCAAAAACGTTCGCCATCACTGCTCTAGAGTCTCTTTCAGAGTATAAGAAGATTGGGGCATCTTGATAAAACAGTAATGTCTCTACCATGTAACTTGTGATCATTTTAGTAAATAGATGAAACCAACCAGCAGTGGGACTATATGCACACTAAACATGTATATGCCTATCATCAAGAAACTCTCAGAACATCTCATTGCCATCCATGATTCTCACCACCCAATAACAACTTCATCTTACAAACACCTGTATGATCCTGTTCTATTTTAAATGAAAGAATATGAATGTCTGTGACCAACAGATGATAGCTTGCCCTCTAATGTATTAGAAAATAAGTGAATGCAATGTGAATATGGGGTATGTATGTACGTATGTATATTCGTGTATGTACCTGTATGTGTTTCTTTCGATCCATTTGCCGCTGATTTACTTGTATTTCTAAAGTATTAAGCAATACAAGGTTTATGCACAATATTTGAAAGTGAGTCTTTGTCTTAACTGTCTGAGAATTGGATTTGCTTGGATTTAATTTGTTGACCTGCCATTTAGGTAGTGTTGAAATCCTTACAGTACAATTACCTATACAGAATACATGTGGCCTAGACACTTTAAAGCAAATGTAACGCATAGGATTTTTTGCTATCTTACCATTTTCATTGCTTAATGAAAAAGTGCCAACTTTTAAAAAATATGGTATACAGAATTGTACTTCGACTGTACTCTTCTGGTACTGAAAGTGTTACTTCAAATTTGTCGAAGACTTAAGTGGCAAAAGGTTAGCTCAAGATATGCACTGTATGCACTGATATTATCACTGTAGATATTTAAGAAATTATATTTGTAGTCCATGTGTTAACATAAATATCCTATAGAGACTATACCACATTTTTTTCATTTTCGGAATGAATATTAATAGCCTGTCTGCTACACTAAAATTTTTTTAATTTTAGTACTTTCAGTAATTTTTTTTAGCTATTTCTTACAAGTCATAATACAAATCATTTAGCAAAAAAAAAACATTTATTATCACTATTAATGTAAAAACACTAAACTAAAATATGTGGGAAGAAAAAAATAAACTGATAGAGTTCTTAGCAACATCATCTGTATGGATGAATATGAATTGAAAAATAACCCACTTATAAAGCAATAATATTGGCTGCATCTATACATCTCCAACAGGTTTAATAAATACATACTGCGTAGTTCTGCCATCTTTTGATTTGATATCACAATGGCTAACTACAGCATTCCTGCTCCTGTGAACTATGTTTCCTGGATGTTTGAAGAGCTGGGCATTATGGGCAATGTAGATGTCACTTTATCATTTGTAGGTTTATCACTTGTAGGATAAAAAATGTCAGAAGAATTTATTAATACCTTAGGTATGTTATATCATAATGACTAATACATCCACTTTCCAATCTTGTAAAGTGTTTTATGATATCACATTCATGAATGATTTTAAACAAATGAAGTTACATTGTTTTATTCCAATCATTTAATTTGCAGTTAATAATGATTTGTTCCCGGAATGGCTACAAATACACAGAAAGAGACAGGGCATTGAGATAATTTTTTAACTTCTTTGTGCTAAAAGTGATTCAGGGTCAGATGGCTGATTTTCATTCATTATAATATATGTGGATATCTGCATTAGAAATTCATTTGTCTTGTAAAAAATGCGTTTCCCTAATTTTTCTCACTTGCGAGGAGAAAATGAATATATTTTTATGATTTGGAGTCCATTGGTAACTTGTGTGTTTGTGTTTTATTGTCAATAAGATTCCATTTTTGTATTTTTTTCAAGAAGATGTCAAGAAGA
Organism: Pelodytes ibericus; assembly: GCA_036172795.1. Classification (NCBI taxonomy): domain Eukaryota; kingdom Metazoa; phylum Chordata; class Amphibia; order Anura; family Pelodytidae; genus Pelodytes; species Pelodytes ibericus. The sequence continues at coordinate 85,965,617 of CM069859.1, forward strand.
TGCCTGACAAGATATTAGCTTTTAGTAATTAGTTCTATATTAACACTCATGCATTAGCACATTTCACAAGTTGAATACGCTTTGGTTTTGACGAGAAACGCATTAAATCTCGTGTCACAGCTGTTTTGCCTGTGCTTCTCCTAGTGGAAATGTTGCACTACTTGATCAACTTAAAAATACTCATTCCCCAAAACACTATCTGTACTGAGAATGTACATATAAAAAGATTAACAATAATTTGTGGCACATCCTGTGGTGAAATGAGCATTGAAAGCGTTTTTTTAATTTTTTTTTATCACTTTCAATGTTTAGTGGTATTGCTACAATGCCTTCATGCAGGGGCATTGTGCAATACCATAAAGAACTGCCAGGTACTTTTAGATCATTCCAGAGACCAATTACAAATGAAAGTTTTAAAGACACACTGTTATTAAAATATGTGGCACGCCAGGTGGTGCAAAAGAGCATAGGAAGTGATCTTAATCGCAGGTCTAGGCAGTCAGCAACACTAAAAAAAATAAAATCACATTTCTGCCCATATATGTAATATGTAATAAACTGTTAAGATCCTAGGGCTTTCTAAAAGCTATTCCCTGACTTTAACCCCTTAAGCAGTGATCTTCCACAGCAGCACATAATATACTGTCTGTGCATTTTTTTAGAGGTTCATTTCTTGTACTGCAATTTATTACATTAATGTAATTTATTACAGTACTGCAGAGGCTCTTCTAAGAGCTATTAACTCCTTCCTTGCCATAGATCCCTGCTTAGGCACTGATCCGGTTGCATGAGTACTTTTTTGCTTTCTGCATTTTTTTTTACACTGTCTGGGGTTAATTATACCCACTAGGGGGTTACATGTAAAGTTAAAAAAGTGCATTTTCTTAAGCTCTCATGAACGCATGTATGGTGATCAGTAACAGCCAATTAATGGCAAAGACGGTTTGGTTATTGCTCAGATGAGCATCAGCATTCATCTAGTCAGATGAATATTTTTAATATTTGCATTGCTCTAACCAGTTTGACAAGGAGTCATGGGGCTCCATAAAACAGTACTGCTGAGAAGTGGATAGCGCCTAATTGTTACAGGCCAATTATCCCACCTTTCACTGTAGTTCTGGGCAACAGTATAGATGTTGCAGGATTTTCCCCTTGCAGTTTGTCCATTTTTTTCTGGGGATGATGTCTTGGCGAACATTGTCTTTCAATCAAATCTTTTTGCCCAGCAGTACCGTGCTGCTAAGCCAAATTTATTTTGGACCTCATTTATATGCCCAATATTCCTTAGATTCTGGGCACACACAATACTGATAGGGTTTATAGGGGTGATAGGGAGGACCTGCCCCATCTTCATTTATATGCAATACCTTGAGGTGTCTACCTTTCAAATACATATGGTCTTGCAGGAATAAATGACACTGATCAGTTTCAAAGTAAGACATGGGCACAGGTTGACTACATGTCAAAATTCAAAGTTGGAAAACTGAGATGTGCACCTCCCAAATGGGGCATTTTAGCCACCAACCAAGCCATATGCTTTGATGGACGTAAAATACATTGATTGGCTTCTAAACTGTTGCAAATGGAACATGGGTTGCAGGCTGACTACATGTCAAAATTCCAAGCTGGAAATCCAAGATGTAAACCTTCCAAATGTGGGCTTTAAGCCCCCAAACAACAAAACAAAGCTATGCATGGGTGTTATCCCTGTACTCAGGAGATGTTGCTGAACACATATTGAGGTGTTGTTTGGCAGTACCCCTTTATATTTTCAGTAAGTTTATACATGAATTGCAATTTGTGTAAACAAATTATCAATTTTTTCTCTATCTCTGCAAAGGTTGGGGGTAAAATGGCTACATGAAAAGTATCAAATTACCCCAAATTGTCTAGTTTTGAAAAATATGTACATGTGGGTTGTGATCCATAGGAGCAAGTTGTCTTCCATCTCATTAAAAGATCACCTGTAAGTGTAATATGGTCAATGAGCAACCATTAAACCTACCACAGTTGCTAAGTGCCTCAGGCTGTCTTCCCCTTCACTCTATCAGACAATGTCCACATCCTGCCATTTCCGTGTTGATAAATTCCCTCAAATTCCCAACAACCCTGTTCATGCACTTATTAAGCACTTTAAATGATCTTTAAAAAATATGGAAGCATATAAACTCTTAACTATATAAATTTGACATATACTCCTGCCAAATGTCTATCCACCATTGAGTCAATATTATTGAATTTCCTATTGTGCAGTTATACAATTTAAATAATTATTGCTCATAGATGGATTGTACACCTAGCATTCTAGGTTCCCCTTTGGATTTATGAAAGCTTTACTTTTTAGAATTCAGAGAATTCTCAACCTGTAGTAGTTTTATCTTTGCAACTTTCTCCCTATTTCCTCATAAACTGCAAGGCTCATATGAGCAGATGTCTTTTGTTTAAGTATTCCAAAACATTTGTTACTTATTACCATATTTGCTTGAATATAAGACAAGGTTTTTTCAGAGCATTTGTCTTATATTTGAGGTTCGTCTTATAATCAGACCTCAAATCGAGGTCCAGGTCCCCCAGCAGAGGATGACTATGCGTATCATGCAGACGTCCACTAGCTGCCCTCACTAGCCACCAGGGAGAGTGGGGCAGCAGCGGAGGATGTCTGCATGTATGGTGCAGACATCCACCGGCTACCCCCACTAGCCACCAGATAAATTGGGTAGGTCTGTGGGGAGGAAGGGGAGTAGAATAGGCAGTATTAGCAAGTCTGGGTGAAGGAGGGGGTGCAGTGGCAGCATTTGCAAGTCTGGGGGAGGGAAGGGGGGGCAGAGGCAGCATTAACAAATCTGGGGGAAGGAGAGGGGCAGAGGCAGCATTGGCAAGTCTGGGGGGGGGGCAGAGGCAGCATTGGCAAATCTTGGGGGAAGGGTGGAGGGAAAGAGGAAGCATTGGCAAGACTGAGAGAGGGAGGTAGGGGGGAACAGGCGGCATTGGCAAGTCTGGGAGAGGGAGGGAAGAGGCAACATTGGCAAGTCTGGGGGAGGGATGGAAGGAGGGAGGGGGAAGAGGCAGCATTGGCAAGACTAGAGGAGGGAGGGAGGGAGGGAGAAAGAGGCAGCATTGGCAAGTCTGGTAGAGGGAGGGGGCAGAGGCAGCATTGGCAAGTCTGGGGGAGGGAGGGGGAGGTAGCACTGGTTAAGTCTGGGGTGTAGGGGGAAGTGTTGGCTAAGTCTGGTGGGCAGATGGCTGTGGGGCAGATGCATTGGCTATGTCTGGGGGCAGATGTGCAAATAAAAGGAAATAAAAACAAGAAATCATTTTTTTCTATCATAAATTTTATTAAATATAAAAAACAATTCACATGTGAATTTATACAAGTTAAACTTTTTTCCTAAAGGGTAGTCTTATATTCAGGCTTAAATAATTTAAGAATGTAACATAGAGAAGGTATGTTCATCTTTTCAAAATTTTGTTTACTAAGTACACCAATTTAATAGACGAGTCAAAGATTTACAATAGTTACACACTAAATATAAAATAATTGACAAAAAATACCAGATTTCAGATTGATCTTAACCAACAAACCAACACTAAAGCTATACCAATTCACTAAACTTTGTTAGGAAAAGAAAAATGTCAATGCGCTAAGATTGTCAATGAACAAATGTATTAAAATGTAGGCTTTCTTGCTTGCACTTTCCCGACCCAGCCTGTATATGATGCACCACTATTATTTTTGGTTCCTCAAGTTATCCTCAAGTTATCCACTGGGCATGCTCAGTCAACTCATCAATAGATCTGCTGTCAATTGTCCTTTGCAGGTCTCCAGTATGTGTAGTTCAGATGTACGGAAGGGTCAAAAACTTCATGGTCATCTTTAGCCTGGACATTTAATTGGTGGAACATCTTTAGCAAGTCAAAGGAATGACTTACAGTAACTGCTGAGATAGGGAATCCTGGTACCTCTAATCTTATGCTGATCACTTTAGATTGGCCTATTATGGAGAAGTGGCAGCCACCCCCAGTTAAGCATTTTATAGACTAGTTCCAAATTGTTTAAGGCTGGTTGGGGTTTAGGCATCATGGAAGGAACAGTAAAAGCAACAAGAAGAGGCGGCACCACTAACACAACACAAAGGGTTTTGGAGCAAACCAAGTAACTCACATAGGTAATAGGGTTAAACTCACCCTGAAAGTCGAGCCGGGGTTACATACATTTGTTATAATTCCTACTAAACTGATATGAGGATGCTGCAGGTGCGGGGTTATTAAATCAAATTCCCATCTCATCATTATAAAGTTGGCAGCAAGTGTACAAACATGATATAAAAGTAATATTTAGCAATGCACAATTACATTTACTCTCTGTCACATGTAGGGTCCGGGATGGCAATATGCTCTGTGAGTGCCGTGTTTTTCTGCTATTTTTTCTACTTGCTAAATGAATTAGGTGTAAGCCATACACCAGCAGAGGCACCCGGATCTAATAGGAGGAGCTTCTCACAGCTTACCTGTACATGTCGATTCTAAGCCTGCATACTACTTGTGTTTGTTTGTGGAGATGCAGGGCCTGGTGCTGGCTAATTACATTTTCCTGGTAGCTTGAGTCTCCAGGTTATGCAGCAACATACCAGTACCCTGTGTGCTGCATCCAGAATATTATGGCTAGGGCTGAGATAAACCCTGCAGATATCATGGAGCAGGATGGATAATAACTTGACAGGAAAGCAGGATGTTGCATACTAGGACAGAATAAACTAAGAGACAGACCAAGCAGAGCGATTGCAGAAAAGGAACTGTGGAAGAACCGAACTGAATGCAGAGTGCATGGCTACAGGACAGAAGCAATACATTAGCAAGATAAAGCAGAAGCCAATCTAAGGAAAAAATACAAGGTACAGGGTTAGAGATAAAAACATAGATAAAGAAAGTGCACAGACAAAAGGCATTGTTACAGAACTTAAAGGAACATGCACAGATATAACTAAGACTACATACAGAGGACATAGCTAAGGATCACAAGAGAACAAACATAAATACCCTAACACTAAATATGGTAGCAGTGAGGATTTGGTTAACACCTGATGGCCATAAGATGAAGAAGCTTGCCAGTCACTTCAAGGTGCCCCACATTTAGGCAAGTCCCTATGCTATGACTTAATTAACAAATTAATAAATAATACAATCTAAAAGACATTCGTTTAATTTACACTTACACACAGAGGAAATACCTTTAGACTGCAGATATGAACCGACTGAAGACTGAAAGAAACTGAAAGTAGCACAACAGGTGGGGTTGTACATTAATACAGAGCAGAGAATCTTGGCAAAGAGAAACAAACAATGAAAACTGGGAATAGAATGGAACAATAAACAGTAAGAAAACCTAAAGTGGACCAGAATAGAAGAGCAAAGGAACAGAAGCAAGAAACAAGGAAAACACAAAACAGGTCAGGGCAGGTAATGGGGGTGATGGGAGAATGTAATGGGGTGATAGGGCATGTAATGGAAATGATAGGGGCATTTAATGGGCATGATGGAGGCATGTAACGGGGCAATGGATCATGTAATGGGGTGAAAGGGGGCATGTAATGTGTTGAAATTAATATCATGGTCAAATTCACTTAGGTTAAACCTTTTTGATCTGCATGAATTATTTATTAATTTGCAGTCACATGATTTGATGTTTGGCTATTTGCTTTGAAAAGTATAAAAAAAGAATGAAGTGGCCAATGAGGGTATATTGAATGTATGTATAATGCATACAAACACAAACACAATCAGTCAAGGTTTTCCTAAAATATACTTTCTGGTTCCCCCAAACAAGATTGCTTGGACAGCAAGCACGCAAAGTGACAATATATGCAGAAAATTAGTCATGCATGCTATTTATATTAAATATGTCCTTGCCATTCAAAAGGCTAGTTGGAATTGTACAGAGGGGTAATTAATGTCAGACTGATGCTGCTACATGCATACCAAGAAATACAAATTGCATGTGTGCTATGTCTATTTTTGTATTCATTGTCCTAAATACATAATGAAGATTTCTCTTCAAAGTATCCGATATGATCTGTTGCTCGGCTTAAATATGCAAGGGGGTGAATGGAGCTGTGCATATTGTCATTACATCACTGGAAACAATGCTGACACTGGCACTTTACCCAATCTGTTTGTTTTCTTTAACATGCAGTTCCTTTTTCAACAAACACCAAAAACTCATTATTCTGATCAGGGCAGCTCCTTACAAAGTCAAAATAACAGAAGAGGAAAAATGAAACCCATATGCTGCTAATTATGGCAACTAACAAGCAGATTTAATAAATCAGTTTTACAGCTCAACATCAGTTTTCACAGTGAAATACAATTACTTTGCATTATTCTTACATACATCTGCCACACTTTATATATCCAATATGAACATTTTTTGTATTTTTTTTCCTTTCCACATGTACCTCCTAATACATTGTGTGACATTCAACACTAAACTATTTGTCTGCCTCTATTGATTTAAAAAAAATAAAAATTGTCAATTCAAATACCGTTAGAGTGCATTGGCATTACTAGCTTAGTCAACTATAATTTTAAATAATTTGATACATTAAAATTTGTTAATTACTTATTTGAGCACATTCTATTGTGTGCTTTTGAAATCTGTTTCAAATCAAGAAAATAAAATTAAATAATACATTATAAATGTTATTCCCCTTAAAAAAAACTGTAATTACAAATTTAAGGATCACTAATTGTATGTGGTTGTGTGAGTTTGTAGAACATATTGTGTCGCTGGTATTTGTTCAAGACACAGTTATAGATTTACTAGTTGCTTTTAATAAATAAATTGAATGGACATGCAAAGGAAAATCAAGGAAATCTCATAGGTAACCTAAAGTGTTTTAGTTAATTTATTTTACTTAAACCTTAACAAAAATACATTACTATTTAATTCACTTTTTCTCAGTTTTTTTGTCATAATTGTCCCTGTGAAAGATCCCAGTATGAACATTTTCAAAGCATGGGAACAAAGTGGATCATGAGGATTACAATTTAATTTATGATTTGCGATTATTTATAGTTTAGCGTTCAACCATTTATCAAGTTATTGCACTGTTACTGTTGATAAAATATTTTATATGTTAATGTGTAGGAAAGTCCAAGTAACAGTAACAGTTGACAAGAATTCACTTTTGAAACTCAATAGGAAAGCATTTTCTTGCATTGGTGACGTTCTGCAAAGTCAATCATTTTATATGTGAAAATTAAGTCTCACTCCATTTCGATTGCCTCAAGGAGGTTGGTTTTCAATTGGGGAAGAAATTAAACTTGTGTTTATAACCATCTAAAGGGAATTTGACCTTATATTTTCTAGCTTTGTCTGGGGAGCCAAGAAACCACAGATCCTGAATTAAGTCCTCAAAAGGGGGTCAGATACAGATGGCCTTGGCTATCCCGATTTAATAACGTTATATGACGCCTGTCAGATTTCTCATATGCTAGCTTGGTCCTCCAAAAGAGATGACAATTTAGGTTGGTATCTCATCAAAAAAGTAAGATGCATGAACAGAGATCCCATTCTTCTTCTTTGGTTCACCCCCAAACAGTTTAGGAAACTGGGTATTAACAGCCTAATTATTTGGGATTTGATGCCCTCAAATGTAATCATTATCTGTCTAAAGTCACTCCCATCGAGGTAGTTTCCTTATGTATACTGGACCTACCAATACATCACTGGAAAGTGGCTAGCATTCTGACGGTAGGGGAAATATATAGCTTTATATCTTTTCCTGAACTCTGCAAAATTTTCGACTTACCAACTTGAGAGATGTTTAATTATTTAAGGCTTAAGAATTTCCTGATGTAAAATCCCTGAGAAGATATAGACAAATAGGAACATTTTATATTCTCTGCTCCCCAAAAAAACTTGTTCTCAAAAATTTGTAAACTCCTGACCTCAACTAGTGCACTAGGAAAAAAAGTAGTGCGTGTTTGAAATAGGAAAGAGACATGGAATTGTCTTTCCCCATCCACACATGGTACAAAACCTGGCAAAACACTAGAAAGGCTGTTGATTGTATAAATATACAAGAACGGTTATATAAGCTATCTCATAGGTTGTACTTGGTACCTGCATGACTGGCTAAATTTCAACCCAATTCTTCCAATATCTGCTGGTGGTGCCACCAAGAAGAAGGCACTCAATATCATATCTGGGTGGAATGTAACTTGTTAATGCCCTATAAATACAAAATAGCCGATCTATTTTCAAAACTTTTTGGGGGTGTTTTGGAATTGTAATCACAATCTTTCCTCTTCCACTTAGATTTGCCCAACCTAGACAAATTTTTCCAACCTTCATGTATGAACATCCTTAATGCTCTTTAAAATTTGCCTGGCTAAATATTGGAAAAAATCTGATGTTCTAACCTAGCCAGAGATTAAATCTGAAATAGATTTTCAGGCACACTCCGAGAAATACTTCTGTAAGAAATTATTACACCCTCCTACAGGGGTTATTCTTTTAGGGAATGTGTCACGAATAAAGCACAGAGACAAGTGTTTATATAAAAAGGTATATTGTTATTAAATTGAGATACTGTTACGGGTTATACAGGAAATACACAGTGTACACATTACACATAACTGGTTCATAAACAACAGGTAACAGAAACATGGTATACTTATTAATTATTGCATATCTTCTTGTGCCTTCATCTTGGTTCTACTAGCTGTCTTCTCCTTACGCCAGGAACAGACAAGACTCACTAGAACTCCCTCCTTCCACAGGAACAGTAAGACTCACTCTCCCTCCTTCCACAGGAACAGCAAGACTCACTAGCAAAAGTGGTTCACTCAACTAAGTATCCCAAAATCCCTCCAAGATACCTCCCATAGAGATAAAAGAACCAGTTCAACCCAGTTTGGAGACATATGGTGTATGTAATAAAGGCAACCCCCTTCTCACATATCAGTTAGTAAATAAAGACTGGAAAGGTGAGTGAAAGGCTTGCTCACACAATCAAAAGAAGTCATCTCTGCAGCCTTGTTTACAACCTCTTCTGATGTGCAAATGACCTTCCATTGTGAAACCAGATTACACGCCCACCCCACCAAAAGCAGATATATATCTATTAGATATAAAACAACATTGTTTATAAAGGCACCCTATATTTCTTACACTTCTACAGAAATGACAGGCACAGTATCGATACATACAGTGAAATCTGGGGCCGATGGTTGCTAGCAATGGGTTATACAATTTTGGTTATGCTAATTTTTCTCTCCTTAGGACCAGTGGTGTATCTTCTGTGTGTGCTAGGTGTCCATCGTACACAGTGCACATTCCTGCACTGTATTATTGGGTATTCTGACAGCACAAAAATCATAAAAATATACAAAATGGCAGCATGAATTCGGCACCAGAGTCACTGACTCTGTTGCTGATTTGACCATCACGAAAAGAATACAAAGTTACTTTGATGCCAAATTCATTCTGCTGTCGGCCTCTTGGCTTCATTTTGTGTTTGTTGCCTCTCCATTCCACGCACACCTATCATATGTGGGCACAGGGAGAGGCATTAGCAGTAGAAAAAGGGAAGTGCTCATGCCATTGCACATGTAACATGTATAGCTAGGAGGAAAGATGTAACAGGAGGAATATGATAGAAACATTTAAATATTGTATTCTATATTGTAAAATTATTTCGAAAATTGGGCAGACTAGATGGGCCAAATGGTTCTTATCTGCCGACACATTGTATGTTTCTATGTCTACAGGAAAAGTATGCCTTTGATATTACATGAGTTATTGAAAATGTTAATTTAGTTTGTAAATTTCTTAGCATCCTTGGATTCGACTTTAACACTAATGGCTAATAAACTTTACATGAATGTGTGTTCCCACCAATCATGGTCTACAGATGATATAAGTGGGGTGGGATGTGGGACCCGCGCACACCCCATCCCCTGTGGAAATATCTTATTTAACATTATGTTAACTTAATGGTGCACATTGTGCAACCCAGAAGTGCCAGACTCACACATATAGCATAAACTCCCAACTTCTATCGAGAGCTAGCTTTATACATTGGTGCACATGGTGATCAGGCTTCTTTTTTGGCGCTATTTCTGTGTACACTGGTTTCATACATTATCCCCAATATGAATATGCACACTGTTTGTGCATCCACACATACAGCATTTAAGTGAATATATTCCTTTCTTAGTTGCAGAATATAAAAACACAAATCTATTTTTCTCATGCAGCTTGTTTGAAATAAATCCTCCCACCCCCAATACTTTGAAAGACAATAATGCTATTTAGGTAAATATTTTGTTTGTTACATTTCACCCACAAAAGGAATCAAGAATCCAAAACTTATGCGACAAGCCAGAACCGCAGGGGAACACGTGAGGTGCACGGTGGGCCGATGAGAGACAGCAATAATACAGTTCATCGGTTGACTCACGGTTAGCAGAAAGCTTCCCTGGGCCGGTCGCACAGTGAAAGGGAAGATAGCACGAAATCCTCCGGGGCACGCTCTGCGATAGGGAAACGCCAGCCGAGATGGTGGTTGAGGTGCCCGTGATGACAGGGGTGTTTAGAGTGCTTGTGGCGGCTGGGTCCCTTGATGATATTTGTCGTGACGCCAGTACCGTTAATGGTAGTACAACCAGTTGTAGTAACAATGTTAAAGAATGAGGTAGACAGTGGCAGAATACAACTCACAACTTTTACTGTGTCCGGTTTTGGTTGCAGTACAAACATCCAGTTAGAATACAGTCTCTGGGTAAATAGAGGAGTTCTGCTGATCCACTGCTAATAGGCTTTAGTGGGTCTGGACTCAGGCTGTGGTTCAGTAATAATGCTTACTTGTGTCTGGTCCTTTTTGAATCCAGTGACATGGGTGAGGTTGCCGGAGGCTAATAAATCCTTCACCTTTATACTCAAAGGTCTTTGTTGCCGATTGATGGCTTTTATCCTTTGATTTTATCAGTTTAAATGTGTCCCTTCTCTGGACTGACCTTCTCTCACCTTCACATTTTTCATTCTTTTTTTTTTTTCCACACTGCTTCCTGTACTCAATCACTGACCACAGATAAGCCTGAGCTGGGATAGATTTCCCAGAGTGGTGTTATCCCCATCTTGTGGTGGGAAGTATAAAGCACACCTGACCAGCCTATGAACAGGGATATCACAGGTATACAATACAAAATGACATGCAATAAAGCAATGACAAAGAAGTAATACTTTTGCAAATCCCACATGACTTGAGTGGGACGCTGCACACCCCCATGGTAAAACGTGTGTCGACCTCGGCACACTTTTGACTCGATGTTGTGTCTTCCTGTAAGATATAAGAGAAATGGAAAAGCATGCATGCATAGGAAATAACAATATAACCCCATTCTTGTACTTCTTGTATCTGCAAGTAAAATGGGTTAGGCAAACATATCTCAGGCAACAACGAAATGTGTCAAAAGGTGACAAAAAGGGTGTAGTTTTTCCTCTGAAGACTGGTGATGTATGGCAAAACCAGAATAGTCCACGATGAGATGGAAAAAGAAAATCAAAACAAAAATAACATCTCAGGAGGCTCACAGGGTATGAGTCCGTTCCCTGAGCACGGGAAGATGTCAACAGATGAATATCACGGAGGCTCAGGTACGTGAAAGTCTATCTCCGGGTGCAGGCTTGAACGTTACAAAACAGTAGGTATGTAGTCCTTTTGAAAAGTTCTTTAAAGGAAATAAACATAATATCCCAAGTAAGTCTTCTTCTCACTCTGGAACTTCAGACGATGTAAGGATGCACTCAACGATGAGATGACAGAGTTGGTAGTCGACTTCTCGGCTGCTGGTGCAGGTAATCCTCCAAACGGACAGGTAGTCGCCCTCTTGTAGTTCTGTCAGATCTTCTTAGCGGCTGAGTTTCTACAGGCCTTGTTTCAAGGGAACTTGATGTCTCTTGAGCTGTAGTAGACACTTCTTGAGATAGCTCTTCTGGTTGAAGTGCGATTGTATTGGTCTTGGCAGGCACTAAGATATTGAGCCATGGTGTAAGGAACCATTGTAAAGGATCAGAGTCTAATAATGCTTTTCCAAAAGACTGTAGTGGATTCTCTGAATCAGATGGTTTTGTAGGCTCTGGTTCTATGGATTGTGTTTCCTCTTGGACAGCTTCTTCTTGAAGAGTTTCTTCTTGAGTACTTTCCTTGAGACATAACTTAAGGCGATTGCGATGTACTACACGTGATTTGTTTTCTTTGGTGATCTCATAAGTATCAGTCTCTGGATTGAGAATAGCTGTAATGGTGTAAGGTTCTCTCTCCCATTTGCTATCTAACTTGCTGGTGCGATGGTTGTTTTTTAACCATACATGGTCACCAATTTGGAGAGGTTCTGCTTTGGCAGATTGGTTATAATCTCTTTGTTGCTTTTCATGAGCACGTTCCATGCGATGTTGAACAATTTCTTGTGCATCAATTAGACGTCTTTGGTGCTCACTCACCCAATCAGTCTTTGGTAGAGGGTTGATTGCATCAGGCACTTGTACGCCCAAAGTATGGTCAGCAGGTAGTTTACCTTGTCGGCCAAACATTAGATAGTAAGGTGTATACCCAGTAGAACAGTGAATGGTGTTATTGTAGGTGTACATCAATTGAGGCAATAGAGTAGGCCAATCACTTCTTGTAGCAGGTGGTACTGTTCTTAACATCTCAATTAAAGTTTGGTTCATTTTCTCGCAAAGTCCATTCCCTTGGGGGTGGTAGGCTGTGGTCCTGATTTTCTGGCAATTGTGAAGTGTACACAGTTCTTTGAAGAGTTGCGACTCAAAGGCAGATCCCTGATCTGTAAGGATTCTTTCTGGGCATCCATATGGCAGTAGGAAATGTTTCCAGAAGGCATCTGCAGTTGTTCTAGCGGTCAGGTCCTTGACAGGTACGGCTACAACAAACTTGGTATAATGATCAATGATGGTCATGGCGTATGTGTAACCTGAGCGACTTGGTTCCAGCTTCACATGGTCGATTGCAACTATTTCTAGCGGTGTTCGACTTACAATGGGATGTAAGGGTGCTTTTTGGTCATGTTTTTCATTCCTTCCAACAGCACAGGTGGAACATTCTCGACACCATTTTTCAATGTCTCCTCTCATCCCAATCCAGTAGAATCTTCTACGGATGGTGGCTTCTGTCTTCTGCACGCCAAAGTGTCCGGATTGATCATGATACATCTCAAGAATGATTCTTGCATCTCGGCGTGGTATTAAGATTTGGTATAGACAATCCGAGGTAATTGGGTCTAAAGTTCTTCTTAATAGTAGGCCCTTCTGTAGGAAGAGATGTTTTCTGTGTCTCCAAAGTTTTGACAATTCTGGATCAGCATTTCTTCTGCGAATTCTTTCAGGTGTTCTTCCGCTGGTGAAGAAATCTTGCAGTTCTCCCAACACTCTGCTTTCATTTTGCAGCTTGATCCACCTTTCTTTGTCCACTTGGGATCTTGGATCCACTTGTTGTTGAAGGTTAAGAACTTTTCTTCCTTTGATGGTGATAAGGTCTTGTTGGGCAAAATTTTTGTAAAAAGCTGGCATTTCTACCTCTTCCCAAACATCTTCCTGTGTAGTAGGGTCTTCTTGGGTAGGCAGACGGGATAATGCATCCGCATTTTCATTTGCTTTTCCTGTTCTGTATTTTATGGTGAAATCGTAGTTAGCTAGGCGTGAGGCCCATCTTTGTTCTAATGCTCCCAACTTGGCGGTATTCAGATGTGCTAGCGGGTTGTTATCTGTGAAGGCCACAAATGGTGTTGCGGCAAGGTAATCTTTAAATTTGTCTGTAACAGCCCACACGAGTGCGAGGAATTCCAATTTGAAGGAACTATAGTTTTGGTCATTTCTTTCAGTACCTTTAAGAGATCTACTAGCGTAGGAAATAACTCTTTCTTTTCCTTCCTGTACCTGCGATAGGACAGCTCCCAGGCCTTTCTTACTAGCATCTGTGTAAAGATGAAATGGCTTCTGGTAATCTGGATAGCCTAGGATTGGTGGTTCTGTTAACTTCTTCTTTAGGAGCTGGAAGGCAATTTCTCTTTCTGTGTTCCATTCGACTGGTATTGAAGACTTTTGGTATCTCTTGGGATGTCCTCTCAGAAGTTCTAATATTGGCCCCGCAATTTGGGCAAAGTGAGGAATAAAGCGTCTGTAGTATCCTGCGAAACTGAGAAAGCTCCTCACTTCTTTCACTGTAGTAGGAGTAGGCCAATTTCGGACTGCGGCTATCTTCTCTGGATCCGGTTTAACACCTTCAGAGCTTACGATATGCCCTAAGTATTTGACTTCTGTCTTCAGTAGATAGCACTTAGATGGTTTGACTTTGAGTCCATGTTTGATGAGGATTTGAAAAACTTCAGCCAAATGTTTCAAGTGATCTTCATACGATTTGGAGTAGATGATGACATCATCTAAGTACAACAGGACAGTTTCAAAATTTTTGTGTCCTAAAAAATGTTCCATTAATCTTTGAAAGGTTCCGGGCGCATTGCAAAGTCCAAAAGGCATGCGGTTGAACTCAAATAGGCCCATCGGGGTGGTAAATGCAGTCTTCTCACGATCTTCAGGTGCCATGGGTACTTGCCAGTATCCACTGGTTAAATCAAGGGTAGAGAAGTAGGCTGAAGATCCTAGAGCTGTCAAAGATTCCTCTATGCGTGGTAAAGGGTAAGCATCCTTGTGGGTGATTTGGTTAATTTTTCTGTAATCCACACAGAATCTGATGTTACCATCCTTTTTACGGACAAGGACTAGAGGTGCAGCCCATGGACTATGGCTGTCTCTAATGACATTGGAGTCCTTCATCTCTTGGATCATTTGTTTTACAGATTGGTACATAGTTGGTGGTATAGGCCGATATCTTTCCTTGATCGGTGGGTGTGAACCTGTAGGAATGGAGTGCTTGATGATATCCACTTCTCCATAGTCTGTGGAATGCTTACTGAAGGCAAGGTGAAGCTCCTTCACAATTTTTAGTACTCCCTCCATTTGGTTTGCTGGTGTGGAAGCGTCTCCCACATGAAGTTCTTTCCACCAGGATGTGTTTACCTTTTGGTCCTGGGGGTTCTGTCTCTTGGGAATTTGCTCTGTGGTAGCTGTAGCCACACTGATGACATCTTGAAAAGTGACTTGGATTAGCTGTGCAATAGGACGGTGTTTTGTTAGTGTTACACTGTTATCACTCAAGTTTAGGAGTCGTATAGGCACTTTACCTTCAGAGACGGTTACTAGACTCCTTGCAGCTCTAACTAGAGGATAGTCTTCCAAAACAACAGGCTCTACCAGGGCTTGGTAGTCGTGACCTTGGATTCCGACTACAGCTCGGCACCACAAGAGAGTTTCGGTATTGGGTTTGAGGATCACAGGTTGCTTATCCCGGATGCGAGCACAGCAAATTTCTCCTTTTTCGTTGGTGAATCTCTGTTGCGCATTTAGTACACGGATGGTTTGTTGGATCACCTTCTTAGAATCAGGAGGGGCAGTAGGCACTAACTGGTGCAAGGCTTCTAGCATCTCAACATAACAGTTCCTGAGGACATTCATTCCTAGGACTATTGGAGGGTTAGGGTTATTGTCTCTGACTTGTACCACAATAAGGCCTTGTCGAGGTAATGTAGTTCCTCCTACTTGAATGGTAGGTTCCCAATAACCATGGACTGGTATGGGTTTGCCGTTACTGGCTATGAGACTCAGCCAGGATTCTGGAGGCTGGGTAAGCTGATTTTGATCCCAGTATTTTTCAAAGGTTGCTTGTTGGATGGTGGTGACTTGGGATCCGGTGTCAACTAGGGCAACAAAAGGGACTCCATTTATTTGAAGTGCCACTTCAGGACGGTATCCAACGTATCTTGGCATCCAGTGGGGATCTTCTGGACCTATTGGTTTACCTCCCGAGGGGTGGTCCTTGGCCTCGGGGGTTTCCCGTTTAACTGCCAGCAGGTTGCTTCTGTATGGCCTGGTTTGTGACAGTACGTGCAGATAGGCCGTTTAGGGGTACTAGTGTGGTCAGGAGGGCGTCCGCCAGAATTTCTGGAATAAGTCTCTCTAGAATTAGAGGGGAAGAGTCTTCTGGACACAGGTTTCTCATTCTCTAGCATTAATGGTTTCTCCCATTGTTCCAATTTTTGGTGGACTTTCTCCAGACTTTTAGTCAGAAAACGGACTTGCTCCGTCAAGGCAGCAACTGCGTCAGGAACTGGAGCTTGGGTTGCCTGACTGACTATAGGTAAAGACTTTACAGGGGTAACCAGCTGTGATACAGGTACGTCAACAGATCTAACAGGTTCTGTTGGTGGGTTTTTTCCCAGTATGCTGATAGCTAGTTCTTTAAAATCTAAGAAGGTAGCGCTTGGATGTTGGGCGGCTAACATTCTTAGTTGGCTCTTTAGATTGTCTGTATGGACGCCTTCAATAAATTGTTCTTTCAGGGTTTTGTCCTGATTTTCTGCCTCACGGGGGTCTACTTGGACAACAGCTCTAAGGGTTTCCTGCAAAGATAATGCAAAGTCTCTGAGTGACTCACCAGATTGCTGTCTCTTGCTGAAGAACCTCATCTTGACCTCTGACACGGTTCTGGGTTCAAAGGTGGTATAGAGACGGTCAAAAATCTGCTCTATGGTCTTTCTCTCCGAGCTCGGCCAGGATTTCACTTCTCTGAGCGCAGCTCCTTCCAATTGCGCAAGAAGAATCTCCATCTGCTGCTCTGGGGATACAGGGTACAATCTGAACATAGCCAGAATTTTCTCTTTAAAGTCCCTTAAAGTATGAATTTCCCCAGAATATCGTGGGAACCAGGGGGCCCCAAAATAATAAGGCATGGTTAAAGGCATTAAACTTGGTGCTGCAGCGGTTGGTATTGCATTGGGACCGACTGCGGCTGATGCAGGGGGTCCTCTGAGGTCGGGCTGCACGTCATCTCCTTGCACAGACATGGTAACAGCAGGTGCGTTCTAGTTAGGTAAGTCAAATGCGTTTTTAGACACTTTTTGTGCGGTGTTACTATGGGCAACCGCTGTCTTGCGGGTGTACGGCCCTTTAAGAATTTAATGCCAGCTGAATACAATGTTGCAGCAATGTTGATTTTGAGTCTCTGGCAGAGTTTCAGGTATCTGTGCCCTTATAGTTAGTAGAGGCAACTGACAGGTTGCGATTACTGCTCGGACGGCAAGCAATGCGATTATTTTCTCTCCTTTTGCTCGCATGCAAAGTCTCGCGACTTCTGGGGCGTGCGTTTGTCACACTTCCCTCCCAGGGTTGACACAGCAAAGGTCAGGTGATTTTGCATGAATGGGTGGCACCAAACTTTCCCGCTCTTCAGGGGGTGTCACTAACCTATCCACAGTGATGGCGTAGGAAATTTTTTTTTTTTTTTGAACAAGAAGGTCTCTGGCAGCCATTTTAAGTGAATGGAAATAGTCAATTCAAATACTGCATGCAGTAAGTAAATAGTCTCTCAATAAAGCAAAAGGGCTTATTCTGATACGACAGTCTTTTAGATAAGGCGCAGGGGTAAACCGATCCTGTTCGTGACGCCAATTTTTTTTTTATGCGACAAGCCAGAACCGCAGGGGAACACGTGAGGTGCACGGTGGGCCGATGAGAGACAGCAATAATACAGTTCATCGGTTGACTCACGGTTAGCAGAAAGCTTCCCTGGGCCGGTCGCACAGTGAAAGGGAAGATAGCACGAAATCCTCCGGGGCACGCTCTGCGATAGGGAAACGCCAGCCGAGATGGTGGTTGAGGTGCCCGTGATGACAGGGGTGTTTAGAGTGCTTGTGGCGGCTGGGTCCCTTGATGATATTTGTCGTGACGCCAGTACCGTTAATGGTAGTACAACCAGTTGTAGTAACAATGTTAAAGAATGAGGTAGACAGTGGCAGAATACAACTCACAACTTTTACTGTGTCCGGTTTTGGTTGCAGTACAAACATCCAGTTAGAATACAGTCTCTGGGTAAATAGAGGAGTTCTGCTGATCCACTGCTAATAGGCTTTAGTGGGTCTGGACTCAGGCTGTGGTTCAGTAATAATGCTTACTTGTGTCTGGTCCTTTTTGAATCCAGTGACATGGGTGAGGTTGCCGGAGGCTAATAAATCCTTCACCTTTATACTCAAAGGTCTTTGTTGCCGATTGATGGCTTTTATCCTTTGATTTTATCAGTTTAAATGTGTCCCTTCTCTGGACTGACCTTCTCTCACCTTCACATTTTTCATTCTTTTTTTTTTTTCCACACTGCTTCCTGTACTCAATCACTGACCACAGATAAGCCTGAGCTGGGATAGATTTCCCAGAGTGGTGTTATCCCCATCTTGTGGTGGGAAGTATAAAGCACACCTGACCAGCCTATGAACAGGGATATCACAGGTATACAATACAAAATGACATGCAATAAAGCAATGACAAAGAAGTAATACTTTTGCAAATCCCACATGACTTGAGTGGGACGCTGCACATACATTTCCCAATGTGCCTTTTCAAAGCTTTTCAGAGTTTTTAAGACGGGCATTCTTATTTTTATAACACAAAAGGGCCTTTGATGTCTGGGTAATCTGAAAACAATTTAAACTACTACAATTATCCTAAAATTCTGACAGAGTTATTTACTCCATAAACAAACACTGCATGTTCGGCCTACTTAAGCATTTGCCATACTATGAATTTCGAAATAGGTTATGAAGTATATTCTCTCAACACACAGATGCATTAAAACATAACATGAATAACTAGCACTACAAACTAAATAAAATAAAATTATTACAGCATGCTACCTGTCATAGAAAAGAGTTAATACTATACATTAATATTTTTTCTTTTTAATCTTAACTGCAACTAAAAATAATAACAGAGATTTGACTTAAACACCTCAGAAAAGTTAAAACAGCCAATGTCAAAAGGTCATGTCACCAAGGGTTAAGCTGTAATTTTCTTCTTTCTCACATACTGTACCCACACAAAATATATATTGTATCTATTGCCATAAGAAGGGCTTTCGTTAGATAGACATTATATTTATCATATCTTTTATTTTACTACAAAAAAATCATAAAATATGATGCAAAAAAAAATAAAAAATACAATCATTAAAAAAGACCAAGTCTAAATAGTTGGCAAATTTTGTCCCGAGTTTAGAAATATGCTTTTTTCCATGTGTTTCTGCATTTTTTTGTGAGTTACAGGGCAAAAAACAAAAATAGTGTTTTTTTCCATACAGTGACCTTTTGACCCCAACCTAAACCCTAAATTTAACCCTAACCCTAAATTTAACCCTAACGCTTACCCTTATGCTAACCCTTAATTCATTCTAGTTTTAATTTAATTTTAACCCTAACCCTTATTCTGACCCTAACCCTAGATTTGTAGCTAATTAAGTGTCTTTTTTTTACATTGCAATATTGCTGACTGTCTCTAGGGATAATCATCAGAGTGATGGAACTGAAATATCTTTCACTTTCTTTTACTTTCTTTCACTACTTAAACGAGTGCATGCTGCTCTCCAATATGGCGCACGTGAATCGCTCCATGGAGCGATCGCAGGTGCCCCGGGCGGATTTCAGTGAGGCTTTATGCCTCGACCTCGAAGCATTAAATCATCACCATTTGAGCAGTGTTTGCGATCTTAGGTCACAAACACTGCTCGTTTAACCGCGGGACGGACAAGGTCTGTCCAATGTCGGCAACAATTTGCCAGACATGTAAGACCTAATCCGTCCTATGTCGGCAAGTGGTTAAATTTTGTAAGATTGTATGTACTTTCCTTACATCTCAAATACATCTAAATATCATCCTTAATTAAAGTAATTCTACATATGTGTAACCACGTCCTCTAATCTGCACGTAACATCAAGGAACTTGAAATCTAACCTATATCATATATATATATATATATATATACATAAACAGGGGTTTTTCTATTGCTGGACTTTTATATGCTTGGGTTTTGGACTCTTTCAAGGTATTCATTATTTCATACATGTTTTCTCAATGGGATTAATGATTTTACAGAGGACATGGGTACATGTCGGAATTAGTTCTATGAGCAGTTATTTTTATCGGATGTGCTCTTTTTCACTGGTTAGAATTCATATACTGAACTTTAATATTTAGCTTTAATTCTATATTCTTTTAGATGTGTAGTCAACTTTTTTTGTTTTGCTCTATGTGGTTTGCTCTACAATATGCTTAACTTTGTCTAGAAGCAGAAGCTTTTTGTTGATCCCTAACTAAACAACATTGCAGATTGACAGGTCGGAGGGGTAGAGTGGCAAGTTTGGGGATACATTGTCAAATCTGAGGGGCAGATTTGCCAATAAGAAGAAATCAAAACAATAAATGGATCTCAATCAGAAGTTTTTTTAAATATGGAAAAACAGTAGACATAATACAACTTTTTTTCATGTAAGACCATCTTATATTTACAGGGTGCATCACAACACCTATAGCCCAGGGACCTACAATGTCTTAATCTGGCAATGGGTCCAGGTGACTTTGGACCTAGAGCATCCAAGATGGTATTTAGGAGTCACAATGCAGAGATGGTGATGATTGCTTGATTACATTATTATTTTTGCTTGACCCTACCAGGATACTTTAGCCACAAATCTGAAATACAGCATCTGGTATTCAGTACAAGGCATGGAATCTGGAGCAGGCTTGGGGAATTTGCTCCACCCTGGAACATGCTTGGGGAATAACACTGCAGAAAATAAGCTGAATGCTGCAGGCTGGAACAGACAAGACCGACCGGAGCATATTGACTTATGTATATTGTATGAATATTTCAGACAAGAAAGGACAATGGCATGGGTAAAGGCAAGAACCAGACAAGACTAGGACAAGAGCTTCAGGTAAAAGACAGATCGGCAGAGACAAAGGACAAGGTGGAAACAAGGAAAACCAGAAATGGAACAGAACACGGAAATAAATAAAGCAAAACATGGAAGGGGCAAAAAACAAGCATAATGAATAACATAAGATAGCAAGGAAAGAAAAGAAACAGGAAAAATCTACATTCAGGTAATCTTGAAAAAAATTATCTCCTTGTGCTGATTGGGCACACCTGAATGGGAATAATCAAGTATGAAATATGTGTGTGTACTTATCTATATATCTTATCTTATAACTAAATGAATGTTGACACCTTTGGAAATGCGGTCAGAAAAAAAAAATCAAATAATTAAGTAAACTTTCCCGAAAACTTTCAATTTAATAAAAAATTGTAGTTTTACTTATTACATTTTTTTGGGGGGGACAGTTGTTTTCTAAAGGTCAAGGTACAAGAACAGAAGCAAGGATTCTAGACCTCTATCTAATCTTTGTATGATTATAGGAAATTAACAGTGCTTAAACTGCACTTTCTTTATTAAATTTACTATAATACGGTGTTATACAGTATAACAATACAAGGGATAAAATATGTTTACCTTTAAATAATACCACCTACATCTTCACTGTTTTTTTTAATTTATAAAATGCTTAAATGCTTAACGCACTCAGTAACATACTGTTGGTAGCAGGTATTTTTTTTAGAATTGTAAGCTTGAATTTTCTATTATGTTAATTTTCAAGGGTATTTATATGTGTCCTCTTTAGTAAACTTGTTCTCATCTTGACAAGGTGCTACTCTGACAGCTGCTCACTCATTCAGACACATGTATTTGCAATAGATGTCAACTTGCCATTTTGATAGACATGCTCTTATTGTTGTTTAGGAAAAAAAAGAGAAAATGTTAATGTGATATCTGACCTTTTACTTTAGATACTGTAAAATGTATTCTTCAAGAACATTTAAGCGGTGATTTTTTTTTTATTTTTTATAATTCAGCGATGCAATGATTTATTTATTTATATTGGTATCTTTCTGGGATAAAAACTGTGTATTTTGAAAAAAAAAGTCTGTGATAAATTAATGCACACAAAGTGTGCAAATAAATTTGATAAAGCTATATGATGAGCTGTATTGTTTTTATACATACGGTTAAATATATAAGTGTTTAATTGCAAGATTGCATTGAGTGTAGACATCTTAAATATACGGTAAGTGTTTTAATGAAATAATATAAATAATGTAGCTTATTGAGCCATCTTTGCTCTGTATAGCTCTAATTGAAGAACTATCCTCATATTCTAAACAAAATGTCTGCTCCCTTTCAACCTGGTTCAGATGAACGAAGATCTGACTGATCTGACCCAAGATTCTAAACGTCTGCAGCCTGTTGGAGCTAAACAGAGCAAAGAGGGCTCAGTAAGGTAAAATATTTACATTCTTTCATTAAAGCATTTCTAGGCAAACTATCTATATGTGATGCAATCTTTCAGAGAAACATTAGCTAATTTGTCCTTTAATTGAATTTTAAATCACAGGGTGCTCAAACAGGAATAATTCTACAAATATAATGCTTAAAGGAACACCAACATCAATACAAGTTGTTGTGCTATTTAAATATAAGCACATTCCAAATGATTGTAAAATAGTTTTATCAGTAATATAGATGTTATATTTCATACAATTATAAATCATTAAGTCATCAAGTGGGCAGGTCAACTCATTTACTCAATGAATCTTTAACCCACAAAAAGCAAAGAGAAATGGTGCAAAAGGTCCAGTGCACTTTTGATGTAATAAATGAACTTCAATGGGGATGAAAAAAAAACAATGTATCATAAAATTAAATAGATACAGCAGATCCTACTCGTTTCACCACAAAGGCTTAATATTGGATACTGCCTACAAACAATTAAGGATGTTCATCAGTTAAGTGAAACTCCCACAAATGTGAAAAAAACTTCTGGAATTAGACTGTATAATTTATAAATCATTGTAAAATCAAAGGCAAAACAGAGCAATACCTGATACAACAAATAAATATTTAGATATACAAATGCACAGTATACACATACATCATAACAATTTAATGTAAATTAATGATTAAGTCACAGGAAACTATATTGCACATCATTGCAATTTGAACTAAATAAATTGCTTCCAAGATAATTCTGATAGCCACCATTTATTAAAAAAATAAAAATAAATTAACATAAATGCCAAGGATTTGATTACAAACTCATGATCCAACCCGCTAATATTGTGAGCAAATGTAAAGTAAAAAAAACACTGTATATTAAGTGTAGCATAGGATGCAAAAAATAAGGCATAGACAACATAGCTATAGCCATCAAAAAAGACAATCAGTATTTATTGAGATTATTTAGAGTGCTACAGATGATTAAACATTATTTGTATGCCCCATTGCCCTCATAGATGCAGTAA
This sequence comes from Pelodytes ibericus, assembly GCA_036172795.1. NCBI lineage: Eukaryota > Metazoa > Chordata > Amphibia > Anura > Pelodytidae > Pelodytes > Pelodytes ibericus. The sequence goes on from CM069859.1 coordinate 85,988,932, forward strand.
CTGTTGCAAGTGGGACATAACATAGTAGCCATAAAGTAAACCCTTAAGTGTTAATACACTTATAAACATGAAAGTTATAAAAAAAAAAAAAAAACATTGTCCCTACTTGCCAAAGAAAAACAAAGAGAGTGTGCTGTTTGGAAAATAGGCTGACATTTCTGAAAAAAATTAAGAATTAATGTATAATTAAGACTGCAATAAAATAGAAAGTAGCAGTAGAGAGGAGAAAACAGTATTGACTTCCATAAAAGACAACTATTGTAACAATTAACATTGTTCAAAATATATATTCTATGGATACTGGATGTTATATATATATATCCACAGAACCCAAATGAAAAATGTAAAATGTTTTTATATTTTTAAAAAAAATTGCAAATAATATCCAGAACTTAAACTAACCATAAAAAATAATTAAACAAAAAATAATAATGTAATCACTAAATAAAAACCTAAAAATCTTATAGGTCAAGAATAATAATTACAATTTCATACCAATGTTAAATAAAAAAGAATAAGGTTTGACTTGTACAACTTTAATTACTCCAGCAGATTAATGAATTTGAATTTTAAATTATGGTTTCAACCATACCTATCCACGTAGCAAGAAACCTTTTTTGTATAATTAGTTCAATTTCCACTGTCCATTAATTCCTCCCAGTGCTTTAGTACTCAATTTCAAAATAAAATGTGCTTCCTTTCTATTTAAAAGGGCCTTCAGAAGGCCTCTTCTAACACCTAAAAAAACATGCCATACCCATACACAATAAATAATTTAAATTGCTATCATTACATTCAAGAAAGTGTTTGCCAATAGGCGAATTATGGTTGGAAATTTTGTTAGACTATTTTTGTTTAATTTTTTACTAGTATTTCCTACATATTATGCTACAATTCGAACAAGTAACCATAAGGACTACATTTGTACATCTCTATAGATGGCAACCGTACACAGCCTCAGTTACTGGTTTGTTTGGTAATAAACTGGGTGACCATATGTAAAGACTGTATCCTATGTGGGACAAGTTTTATTTCACCTCCCTGAACTTCTTGTCAGTTTTAAGTACAGGCAGATTATTTTGAACTATACTGATGATCTTGTTGAACTCCAAATCCTCACTCCTGAAATATTTAGTATAAGTTCCTGACTCCCTAGGGGTAACACTTTGCCTACAAATATTTCATGTGGTCTGCTCTTAGCAGTTTTGTTTTCTCTATTAACAATATGTCCAGGGTACTCCCTCTTAGACAGTCTAGATTTTAAGTCACCCAACTGTATCTCAAAATCCTTGACTGATTGGTGTGATATAAAAGTAAATTCCCTGCTGTTGGTTTCCTGAAGATCTTTGTTACTATACATCCATCACCAGAGTAAGACAGGGAGAAATCTAAAATGAAAATTGAATCCTCACTATGACGCTCCATGAGTGTCAGATTACAATCATTTAGGTTAACATATTCAACATATTTAGAGAGAGAATCTAAGTTACCTGACCAAACAAGTAGCAGGTCATCTATATACCTCATATACAGGGCAACAGCCAACCAGAAGGCTGTCCGCTCTCACTTTTGCTTTTTATACTGACGAGGGAACCATTATTGAATGCCATCATTGGTAGTATAGGAAATTTAGTTATGGATATGGGGAATAGACAGCATAAATCGTAGTGTTTGCTGACAACTTTCTGCTGTTTGTGAATAAACCAAGATAATCTTGGAGTTGGATATGTAAGAAATTTCAGGACTTTGTAGTCAATTTATCTTGAATATCGAACTTCAAGATAAATTGACCTTGACGATTAGGTTGTTAAATATGGCCAACATGGTTATCACATTATGTTGTCAACAAACTGGGGTTCCAGAACTCAAAATTAAGGGGATTTTTTTTTTTTAAATATCAGGAAGCTGGAAGAAAAATGCAGGGAGAGTGAATGAGAGCAATCTGGTTACAATGGGACCAGTTCTGTGAATCTGAGGGAGATATTAACTAACTGGACTTTCCAAAGATGTGTACTGCTCCCACCAACCCTAGAGAATGTTAGTATAGAAAATGCCAAAGCAAGTGCCCATAGTGGTCCCAAGTCTTTGGAGATAAAAGATCCATCAAATATAAAATTGTTATACATAAGAAGAAACTTAATGGAGTCCAGTAAAATAACATAATCCCATTGACAAATCTGTAAAATATTGAAGAAAAAATCTGATAGCCTGAATACCTTTACTGTGATGATTTGATAAATATAAGTATGCCATTTTAAATGTATATGTTTTTCTAGTAAGTGGGAATCTTGTATGTAGCCCTTACATCCCCTCACTACAGACTACAAATAGCAATCAAAAAACCTGGGTGCATTTTACCAGCCTATACCAGCAACAATTGGACGCCAAGGTGGTTTGACAAGATCTTTGTGTATCTTGGGCACATGATGGAAGGCTGGAACAATTTGATTTTCTTCATCAAGATAATATCCAATATAGCCATTTTTAATAAATTCTATGGGGAAGCTAAGAAAGTTGTGGTGCGATTCCAAGATTTTGCATCTGTCTCAGAGTTTCTGCACAATATTGGGTCCTGTCTAGAATTATTACATGGCTGCCCTTATTAGCATAAGATATGATTAGATTCTTACTATCCTTCAATTCTTTTAACTCTCTCCACTCTTAAAATGGTAAGTTTAAAGAACTATTTTTTTACCTTTTTAACCATTTCACACTTAATGGTGCTTTGTTCCTTAAGAACCAAAGCAACCAAAATAGATTTTTTTTTGTTCCTGGCCCCTCTCATAGACTCTGTGGTCCCAAGACCACACAACATCACGAATGATGTTGGAGAGGCATGCCCGAACTCAGAGGTTCAGGGATGGCAATATAGATAAATGTAAGGGGTGCTAGCTTTGAGTGTCAGTTACATTTATACTGTCAGATTAAGGCCACTCAAAGTGGCTGACAGGTGGGATCCCACTGCAGTCCCCTGCAGCAGGATCCCCATTATGACTCATCGCGGGGGCCAAGATAAGCTGTTAACTACTGGACTGATGTTAAGTACTGAACATTCTATGCTGTCCTATGGGCATTTGAGCCCAATTTTTTTAGCACGCCATAGAATGATCTTTGTTCTATGGTTTCTAGCTAGTGGCCAGGCAAGATGTTGTATTAATTTGAACAACTATGTTGATGCAGAAAATATAAAACAATAATTTAGACTGAACTTAAAATTCATTATGAATAAAAAAAATCTGTAGTGCTCACTTAAAGAATCAATTTAATTTTAGTTCTTATAACTTTCACAAAAGTTTACCAGGATCTGTTAAACTGTCTGTCTATAATCATATTTTAGACCATTATATCAAATTAACAGTGTGATATTAAACAAATTTAAACCTTCACATTTGTGTTACTTCTCATGTTACATATTACCTTTCCATATTCATCAATCACTTTTTTCAAATGTCAGTTTATATGGCAGGGTTGTAAGATCAGTATGATCATGTATGTTTAGAATTAATCTCGGTCTCTAAGAATGCAATAGCTAACAAAAGCATGACATACTAAATTATCATTAGAATTATGATATAATGAATCTATATTGCTGGTGAAATGCATTGGGTGAGTAATATTTCTTCCTGGACTACATAAAGTTACCTTTTTATGAAGAAGGTTTAATAAGGTGAACCATTTTAATGTGTACCCTTTGGTGGTGGTGATTTGTTCCATGTTTTATTGTCCTTTAATCTAAGAGTGCTATGCCATTTTCATAATGATTTCATAGATAGCTGTAGGAATATAATTAAAAAGGGCTTTAACTGTATGAGAATATGTTGCTCAGTGGCTACTCCAGTGGTGTATCTTGGTTTTGTGCTGCCCTAGGTAGACAAAATTTGGGCACCCCCACCCATATTGCACACCTACGACATGCCCCATCACCCACGTTGCACACCCACGACATGCCCCATCACCCCATTACATGCCCCATTACCCCCATTGCACACACACTAAATGCCCCATCACCCCATTACATGCCACAATCACCCTCATTACATACCCCCACCATGTCCATTACATGCCCCCATCACCCCGATTAATTAGAAGGAGCTAATGCTTGCTGAACAGTGGGGGAGGGAGCGAAATTGTTTGAAGCACCAAAAGTGTGATTGGCAAAGTGCTGCCCTCTGGCAAAGTGCCTTGTTTGCCTTGTGGAAGATACACTAGTGGGTCACTCAGTTGAAGGAATTTTGTTTAAAATCAATCTGTGAATTCAATTTGTAGGAAAATTTAGATATGGGTCTTTAAATATTGATTTGACCATACAGTGTCCTTTTTACATGAGACACATACATTTTAGCATAATGAACATTGTACAAAATAGCACATATGCCTACAGAGCTGATATACATGACTACATGACCAATCCAATGTCAGTAAAATAAACATTCCAATATAAATTATTCATAGAATAGAGATCACAATCAACACATTTATCTAGGTATTAGGGACTCTTACAATTTTTGTAGACATATCATCTAATTGTTCTATAGCAGCCTATACAATTATGGACATGTTATGATATCCTCACGTTCAGCATACCCATGTAATCATAGGGCTATATCCTCACTTATAATATGGTTGTGTCAAATGCTTGTGTGAATTATAAAATGTCCTTAATCAGTAATGGAAATGTATTGCTCTATAGCATTCTTGTTTAAAGATTTTAACAAGATGCCTACAATTATTTCAAAATAATACACAGCATACAAAATGAAAGATTTTGTGAATGGACTGGCTTTTACATTTGAATCTGCTGGATCTTTTGTGTTAAAGTATACTAAGATTTTATAACAATAGGTTTGTAGCTAATCTGCTATTGAATACCGTATATTAGGTTTTCTGTTCTTGTTCTAGTTTCTGTCTGGGTTTAATATGCCATAAGTAAAAGCATTGGCAAGAAAATCTCCTGTTCTTACAGGTTCAGTAAGGGATTTTGCAGAAAAACCATAGTTTTACTGTCTAGTGATAAACTTCCTAAATAGGACCCTCTACAAGTCTAACGCTATTTTCGAAAGCATCATATTGCTCAATGGAATGTGAACATGATATCTTTATACAATTATATGAATGTAACCAAAAAAAAAATGTAATGGTTGTCCATCTGATTTAGAAATAATAACCCAAGGCACTCATTCAAATGCTCTAACTTTGTGATCGGGGCCAGGAGAACAAAGACTGGCCATTAAGGACCAAAGCACCATCCAGTGCGAAGGTGTTAAGCAACAGCTGGTACATATTTCTTTAACTTAAATGTAAATAAAGTATTATTTTATGTATTTAAAATACAAAATGCAGTTTTTACACGTTATAGTGAGTTTTGTTGCTTTGGAGCTCTGTGACACCATCATGCAAACCAAAAATTCTTAGCTCATAGAGAATAGGGACAGCAGAAGAGGAAAGAGGGACAGAGGAATCTGAGTTTTAAATAGGGACTGTCCTGCATAATAAGAGACACTTGGCAGTTATGTTATAGACAGTGGTGCATTTAGATTTTTGCTGCCCTAAGGCTGACTAATTCCCCTCCCAACCATCATTAGTCACACCCCTTTCTCTCCAGGTTGCAACCTTTCCACTACATGAGATTGCCCCCACATATCATACATCAGTGCCAGATTGATCCCAAATCCCTGTCCACAAAGTCAGATTGCCCCCACATCCCATTCCGTTTTCATTGTACCATTTGCCCCCACTTATGTCTGTACAAGGAGCTCAAGGCACTAAGAAAGGATATACCATCAACAGGGTGGTCTGCCTTAGTTGGTTTAGGCAGAAATACAACACTGCTTATAACTGCCATGTTTTGAGGCTATGATTGAAGAGCTGTGTAATTGGGTTTAAATAATGTTCTTTACAGTCAATGCAATATGTTTTATCACATATGTGAAATCAACACTGAAGACTGAATGTATCTGATGTTACTTTTATCTGTACCTAAAATCTGGGAAGTCACTATTTTCTAGACATAAACTGTGAACCAGTTTATTAGCACTTCCGGAATTTCTTCTAAAGTTATTTATTTGATTTTAGTTAATGTATGTAATTTTATTCACAACATTAAGTAAAATATAATAATCTTATCTAAGTAAACACTTGTAAGATTTCAGACTGCTAATATATTCTTGTTATGTGTTATTCCCAAACACTTTAATTATCATTTAGTGGTCTTTTAAATTAAAACATAAAAACATAAAACAACTGTAATTATTATGTGTATGCAAAATGAAATCTCTGAAAATAATAAGCTTGTCAGCACATCTATTTATCTAGTTCATGATATCCTCATAGTTAGATATATAAAATGCATTGTATAAATTACTGGGAAGCACCATGATGTCCCCAATTTATTATATACTGTACACTATTCAATTAGTTCCAAGAATTCATCACTGAAATAACAACTCAATAGATGTGTCAGTGTATTAAAAGATGACTTAAAACTATATGATATATTTTAATATTTAAATATGTTTTTATTACCTTCAACTTTTCGTGACCTATACGTAACCTGTTTTGTGCAAGGAAACATTTTGTAGATATTTTTTACCATTAAATTTATTCTAAGTATATAAATCTGTGCTTGCCTTTCGTCTCTAATTCCCAAGATTTTTGAGTTTTTCCTGCTATTTAACACAGCACAAATTACTGTTCATACAAATGATTTGTGGTCTGTCAGTCCCATTAATAACCTGCTAAGCTGCCATGTTGCCATTTCATGCAGCTGCAAGAATTTGTCATAAACAAAGTATCTGATTTATGGACGGGATAAGATGGCCTGTTTCATGAGATTTACATGTCATATTGGCAGAAAGTGTGAAAAAGTTGTTTTGTGTTCAGTCACATTGAAAAGTACATACAGAAATATTTAATTAGAATTAAACATTTATGGTAATTTTTCAGTCTGTAGGAGATTGAATTGTTAGATTGAAATACATTTAAACTCTAGTCTCATAAATATCAAACACATGAACCTATATATAAGTAGGTTGTAGCATTTTGTCTTCTGTATTTTTAAATGACAAGGTATGCATATATTCGATAAACTATTATACACATTGAGATTGGATATCTAGTAAGGAACATTGCCTTTTTACGTCTTAGAGGAACTTAAAGAGTGACTAATCACTAAAATCAGTTTGAACCAGGTAAAAGGTTACTTATGCGTCATTAAATCTTCCTTTTTAACAAACCCCAATTGTACACTGTTCAAAAGTTATTGCCTCCCTAGCCTTTTAAAAAGAAATGTCTCAAGGCCTGTCGTTTGATGGATTAATGTTTCATGGCAGCAAAGAGAGCCAGTAGAGAGACCATCTTACCTTGATGTGTGGGCATGTCAATCACACTGCTTATATTGAATAGTTAAGAAGGTAGGCACCTCCTTTCCAGCTGGCGGTGTGCTCATTGTCTGAAGTATACAATACATGAAGTTATTGGAGTCTTGTAACTGAGACTTCCAAAAGAAATACAAATCACCTTTAATTGATGTTCCTTAGGAGCATTGTTCAAAATATATTTTAAGTAGACATAAATGAGAATAAATACATTGTCGTGTCAGTGACAGTTAATGCAATATGATGCCTTGGAACTGCAAAAAGCACAACATTATACTTGGTGTTAAAATAATCTGTGTATATTTTTATTATTTGTATGCTGACACAAGTAATCTTAACAATGTACAGGTAGAAATAAATATATTTCTCAAGTATAGTATTCACAGAGACGCTCTTCAATATACATCATAACAACATGGACAGGTCAGGGTGGCATGTACCAGATCCACTTATGGTTTACAAAGAGGATATATATTTATTGTGTAGCTGTATAATACTCTGGCAATGTGAAGACTAGACTCTGGATTGACAATTTTTATCTGTTTGTATTCTGCATGCCTCGGAACTGACCTGATTTGTGTGGCACAGTCCTGATTTTTGGAGGCTGTACTAATGTCCTGCCTAGCTGTTCCTATGTCTCAATTTCTGCCTTAGTCACCTGAGAATGCATAGTGCACATGCCCGGTGGCACTATCAGTTTAAATGACAGCGCTACAGTGCATGCGCGGTAGCACTGGCACTCGACCTCCCAAGCTCCACCTCCTGGTATCCTGATTCGCCGGGGACAGAAGTTGGGAGATATGAAAATGAACTTCATTACCAATGACTCTGAATGATTCTAACCATACTGACTTAAACCCGAGGACACAACCTGTAGTGCACAGTTGCTCTAGCCTCTTCCTTAGTATATTACATCCTGTTCCACATTGCTCTGTTACCATGGGTTACTGTGATAGAGTAAAACATTACTGCATAAATGTTTGCAATGTAGATTTGCACTAAACTAAACAAAAAACGTACAACAGCAGGTATTTGTTCAGTGGAAAAGTTTCTGCAGCGTGTAAAGTTGAAATTTTTTTCTCTAAATCAAGAGAATTTGCTGGCACTACTTAACTCACCTACTTTGATCTCAGGTACTGCTTAACTCATGTACCGCGAGCCAAGGCACTACTTAACTCACCTACATTGGTCTCAAGCACTACTTAACTCATGTACCGTGATTCAAGGCACTACTTAACTCACCCTCCTTGATCCCAGGCACTACTTAACTCATGTACCTTGATCTCAGGCACTACTTAACTCATGTACCTTGATCCAAGGCACTACTTAACTCAACTACCTTGATCTCAGACACTACTTAACTCATGTACCGTGATCCAAGGCACTACTTAATCTTTGCTATGTGTATAACTGTCAACACTGAATCTTTTTTTACTTTAAAACCTTGATGCCAGGCACTACTTAACTCATGTACCGCGATCTAAGGCCCTACTTAACTCATCTACCTTGATCTCAGGCACTACTTAACTCATGTACCTTGATCCAAGGCACTACTTAACTCAACTACCTTGATCTCAGACACTACTTAACTCATGTACCGTGATCCAAGGCACTACTTAATCTTTGCTATGTGTATAACTGTCAACACTGAATCTTTTTTTACTTTAAAACCTTGATGCCAGGCACTACTTAACTCATGTACCATGATCCAAGGCACTACTTAACTCATCTACCTTGATCTCAGGTACTACTTAAATCAAATACCTTGATCTCAGGCCCTACTTAATCTTTGCTATGTGTATTACTGTCAACACTGAGGCTTTTTTGACTTTAAAACCAAGCCCAACAATCACAGGATAGTTTCAGATCTATCCTTGTCCACAGTATGGGTGCCGAATAAATGTATATTTTTATATAGATGACAAATATTTAAAAAAATATGTTGTACAATTTAAAAATGCAGACATTAAGCATGCCTATTGAGAAAAGACTAAATGATAAAAAAAAAAAGTGGTTGCTTAATACAGCATCTGCAAGTTGTGATGCTTTGAGTGACAGGCACACAAAGATGCCACATCAGCTGCCAATATGTTGTGAGACCATGGAATCATTCTCTGTTCTCTGAGGACCCATGCTGTTGTGTTCTGTACTATCAGGCATGAAATAAATAATTCCAGGTGCCATAAAAAGTAACTCTGATAAGAGACAACATTTCATTTAGTTGCAAAGATTATACCTCAAGGCAGCAACTTTGATTAGAATATATTTTTATTTGTGTCTGACATATATGAAACCAATACGTTTTTATATGATGGCCTAGATTTAATTGTCTAATAAAAAACTTTATTACTTCCTTTTTCATTCTCTTAATATCCCATTTAATCGACAAACGCTGAAATTGCATACATTTTTGTTTTTGCAATAATTGTTGTTGTACTCCTTTGGTTAAAAATGATTCCTTATTAAAGCCGAGAGAAACAAAAACTCTATCACTATTCTGCAGATAACAGAAGTATGACATTGGTCCAGAGAGAAGGACTATTATTATGCCAATTCTTCGGCACTGGTTTTTGAAAGACTCAATGTGACAGAGATTATTTGTTATAACCAGCCTTTCCCTGATTTTTATTATTTGAAAAAGTGTTACTCCTTATGCAACCACGCAACCTAAGACAAATTCCATTACTTTCGTATAATGGGTGTACGTGGATTTAATTAAATGTGAATGATATTGCACTATGCAAGTATAAATTCAGAATTTCAAAACGAGACCTTAATGGTCATGACACCAGCAGCCAACATCAGTTGTGCATTTTGTAACTACAAGGAATTACGCAGTGGTTTATTATTATTATTATCATCATTATAAGGGGATTTATTCAAGGTTTTCATGCAAGTTCTTCCTAACCTTTCACACAGTTTTTGTTAATGCAGATATCTCTTTAGGTTGCGCTTAGTCCCAGGTGTGATGATGTTGTCTTTAGTTTACCACACTCTTGGCAAAGTTGTTGCATCTCTGTAGTGAGTGTAGTGCAGGTTGGTGACACATTTTGCATGGATGACAAGCGCCCCAAACTCTCTTAAACATGCACATAGTTTATTAAACATAGCAGACACCATAGTTTCTTATTATTAACTTCCTCAACAAGTAAGAGGTGGTTAGGCCTAGGTGCAGGGAATTCTTAATGTCCCTTCTACACCTAGGATGCACTTGAGACATTGTCTTTGATGTTGCTATGTCTGGACATATATACACATAGATGCACGCAATCACATAATAGATATCACACAATAAAATACAATAAGACAATTCCGTAAACATGCATGCACACATTTGAACAAAATGTACACTCATGTTGGACACCGGGTTGCTTGAAAGTGTAGCACTGATGATGTAGTCACATGTCTGGTCTGATGTGCCCAATGTCAGCTGGGCAGGAGACGGTTAGGAATCCTGACCTGAGAAGATGGAGGCTCTCTGTATACCATAATACCCAACGTGATATATTTAACATCTGTCTCTGATGAGCACTGGATTTAAATAAGCATACAATCTTAACATGGAGAATGTTGCTTGCTCTTGAAAATAGATCTCTACTGCAAATCTTTGTGTGTTATAGACAAATAGTATATCTAAATATACATCCTAAATCATCATGGACTGTTTTTAACACATCACATATATATTGCAATTAACATTTCTGAGCAAAATATGGCCAACTCATTTTAAACACAAATCCACTGCATATGCACGACTATACAGAACTAAAGTTTATTACAGCTCTTGGTGCCTTCCAACTTGCAAAATAAAGCATTAGCCCTGCTCTCTTTTCACTCCAGCCTAATGCATTCTTAATGCAGTCTGCATCTGCTGTGTAATAAACATATTGCACAAACCGCCATTTCAGGAATGCCTGTTTTGCTTAACTGCACAAGGGCGTTTTCTTTTCCGATCTGCATCAATTTGACTTTGTTACACGGTGTGATAATCACTGAAGTCTTAAGCATACATAAAACTAGGATACAATAATTGGCCAAGATAACATCTATAAATTAGTATTATATTTATTATTTTGCTGAAAACATTGGCCAAGATATTGCTGCTTACCGAATCTTGGCCACCATTTAGCAATCAGTAGTTTTCAGTATATAAATACCTCATAGTATACTAATAAATAATTCAATATGCATTTTTAATATTATATGAAAGTGATGTAGTGATTTGTTTTGTAATTATGTATTTTCAGATCACAGAGTTTTATTCAAACAAACAATTTAATGTATTCTCCTTTACAACCCTTCTTAGGGATACAAGCTTTCTTCACGTAAAATCATGCATACACTGAAGGGTCAGAATGCTAATAAAACCTTGCGAATCTATAATGCTGAGACAAAATGATTTGCCTCTTAGAGATCATAAATTTGATTTCTCTTTATTTGCTTGTCCTTTGTTTATTTATACAATTTACAACCTTTGGTATTAAGGATTTTAATTTTATGCAGGAGATTTGGGATACAGTCATTTACGATGCTTTCAAAATGAGGAGGAGGGAAGGTGATTGGCATTGAATGCCCACAACATCTTGGGGTTCAAATAATTAAACAGTTTATGTGTTAGTAGCATTGCTACATTGCTAATTGTGTGAAATATTACATAAAATTAAAGAGGCACAAAGAAAAATTCATTATTTCAGATTTCATTTATTCATTGAGGCTGGTTATTTCTTTTCATCCATAATTTGCCCATTTTCCCTCTCTTTTCTTCAACATGAATTATTTTTAATTTCACATTAGTCTCTTAAACCAATGAACCAGCAATGATTTTAAGAACTTGATTAGAACACATGCTGCAGATAAAACCTTCATTTTAATATTCCATAAAGAAATGGCTGTTTTTGTTTTTGTCCTGTGATATTGCACAAACATACACATTTGATTGTAAAAAAGGGAACAAAATGAACACTACAATATATAATTTTCAATATGTTTGTGTGTTTGGTTTGAAAAAAATTATGAGCAAGCTGGCACTGTAACACACTGACAAGGGTTTATTATTCTGAGCAACACTCTATCAAATATGGCCCCTATGAACAGAGAGTAATGTTAGCGAATCATCCTGGGGGCTTTTCTTCTGTGTGTGAGTGGTATCCATCTGTCAGCTGTCAGTGCCAGTGAGAGATATACAGAGCTGTCACTTTTCGTCAGCCAGCATTTGTGAGGCCTTTTGCAGCTGCTACACAACACATATTGTCCTTATTGAAGGCCAGCTAAGAATCTTAGAGATGACTGCGTGGAAATAGGAGGAGGGGAAGAAAGATGTCAGAACATTACACAAGAATGGCTTAGACCCATCAGATACTAATAGCAGATTTTTTGTTTTGTTTTTATACTAGATTGCAGAAATGATACAAAAAAAAAATTGGATTTCAAGCACATCCTTCTTTTAAAAGATAATTAAAATAGAGTTTGTAATAGTATATTATTAGTTTATTTTTTTAAATACTATCATATGCCACAGCACCAAGCAATTAGGTAATCTAAATATACATGTAAGGGAGGGTGTAAGAAGTTAGACACACTTAAACAGAAGATGAGAAGGGCACTGCTCAAATGATAAACACAAAAGGTAAAAAATTAATTTCTGTTAAATAATATCTGGTAATATTATATAGATGACATGAAAAATACCTAAAATGGCACTAACTTATTAAATGGTTCATACATGTTTTATGCACTCAATTTATTAGAAAGTAGATCAGCAGCAATAAAGTATATAGACACTAGTAGATTATACATGTTATAATTTAATGAGTGAAAGTAAAGATAAAAATTGATAATACATTTTTCAGTGAAAATACTTATTTTGCTTCTCATACTAGAGAGGAATTTATTGAATGTATTATAACGGTGTATATTGTCAGTTATAGAAGGAGATATTTGAATAACTACTTAAATAAAATAACAAATGGAAAGGTCCTTGTAACGGACCGTCTACCGGATGTAGTAGACCCTCTGCCCGTTGTAGGGAATCACCTCCTTAGCCCCCGATTACAGCCCTAGGTCATCCACGGGATAAAGGGACACAGTTCTAGGTTCAGTGCATCTGCTGGGAGGGGAGCAGCACTGATACTCACAGTCTCATAAGCAGGTGCTTGTATGTGGTGGAGTAGCTGTAGGAATTCCTTCTCCAGCTCCACTTCTTGGGTCACCAAGTAGTCCCAGTCGGGTTCCAGTTCAGGCACATAGAAACTATCTGCAACCCGGAACTCCCAGAGATCTCTCCAATGGTCTGTCGAGGCACTCCCAAAGTCTGTATCCTGCTGGAGATTTTCCAATAACAATCCTGAGCCACCAAAATCATAGCCCTCCGTAGGAGTGTCATCCTCCAGCTCAGGGTATAGCTGTGTGGCATACCACAGTAGTGCTGGTATCCACAATCCACTACCATCTCAGCAGAGATAAGCTCCCCTAATTCAGGCACCCAGTCTTCCTGTGGGTGCTCTCCCAGGTACAGCAATCTCTCGCTCAGCTGGTGCACATACCATTCCTGGGAGCTGGGGAGGACCTTTCCCCGGTAATCCTGGTCCCGAATGAGAGCGTTCATTCATAATTTTTGGTAGCTGCCAACTCGCTGCAGCAACTCCTCCTGCAGGACCTGTCCGGTCTTCAACTTGCAAATCCCAGCCATCGTGGCTGCTGTACCACTCTGGTACTCCTTGGCCAACGGGCCAGCTTTGCAAAACTGATAATTCATATCCACGGCCATCGTGCCGGTCGCAATCCCTTGCTGGTGCTCTGCTGCTAATCCACTGGGCTGTTGCAAGGAGGATCCCACCGCTTGCCACCAATGTAATGGACCGTCTACCGGATGTAATAGACCCTCTGCCCGTTGTAGGGAATCACCTCCTTAGCCCCCGATTACAGCTCAGCATTCCCCCAGCAAGTCTTTACTGGACCCTTGCTCTTTGTACCCAAATAGACAGGATATCTAGCAGTTAGGTACAGCAAGAAGAACAACTCTCTTTATTTGTGCAACAGCACAGACTTATATACACATAAACATGACATCACAGATATTAGTAATCCAGATAGGAATTACCATGAGTAAACTTAATTACAATACACACAGTAAGACACATAGTGAACACAATATAATCAGTTTAACAGAAGGACATACACTGGGGAAATCCTGCCTCACACCTTTCAGGATACAAAGGTGTCAAGTACAGATACATACAGAGTGCACTCAATTAAAGTAACTTGCTAAGTGACATCACTGTACAACAGGACACTGAATTACTTACATGAAGACAATGGGTAAGGTGACATAATTACAGGGGTTTACAGGATAGGATACAATCTTATCCTGGGGAAAACACAGTGAATGGGACAAAGGCTTGGATTCCAGAGTACACAGCTTGGCTCACATCCTGAATGAGCCTGTATTTGAAGTCCAGTTGAAAACAGGGGTAGCACCCACCCCACTCTTTGTCGCCATGAGTAACAGGGTATGCCTACAGCCGTGGGTCCCTGGCCTGCTTGCACCTAGAGGATCATCAGCCATACCACACTGACGAGGCAATGTAGGCTGAAACGTACGTCTGTGGTTTGCTGTGTTCCTCGTGTAGAGGGTACTAGCCATGCATTTCGGATCTGGACTGCCCTTATGGGTGGGATCAGTCTGATATGCTAATGGAGTGGTTCCTTTGCAATGGTGTAAGCAGGCAAAAAATGGAGTCACTCTCCCGAGTAGGTATAATCCTACAGGACAGACTATTGCAGTACTGTTTGTTCTCAGGCATTGTAGCACCCACCCCACTCTTTGTTGCCATGAAAACAGGGGTCCACTGGCACCCTCAAAGTGTGTACCCTCAAACTAATATATTTACAGACAGGGTCCATAGTCTACAGGGAGTCTTCTGGCAGCCAGGCCCCTCCAAGAACCCCCGTCACAGTGGATCTTAAAATCCATTTCATGACAATCCTATTATTTCATTGAAGAAACTATATAAGCAGAACACTTTTTTTTATCAAACATAGAAACATAGAGTGTGTGGGCAGATAAGAACCATTCGGTCCATCTAGTCTGTCAAATTTTCTAAATACTTTTATTAGTCCCCAGTTCCCTTTCTTATATCTAGGATAGCCATGTGCCTATCCCACGCAGGCTTAAAATCCTTGACTGTGTTTACCTCTACCACTTCCGCTTAAAGGCTATTCCATACATCCACTACCCTCTCAGTAAAGTAATACTTCATGATATTACTTTTAAATCATTGCCCCTTTAATTTAAGACTATGTCCACTAGTTGTGGTGGTTTCTATTCTTTTAAATATACTCTCTTAATTTACTGTGTTGATTCCCTTTATGTATTTAAATGTTTCTATCATATACCCCCTGTTAACGTCTTTGCTCCTAGCTATACATGTTAAGATGCTTTAACCTTTCCTGGTAAGTTTTATCCTTCAACCCATGAACCAGTTTAGTAGACCTTCTCTGAACACTCTTAGGACTGTACCACATATTCTATATTTTGTTTTTTGGGTTTTTACGCCCAAGGTGCATACTCTTACGCTTGTCCACACTAAATGTCATTTGCTAGAGCTCTGACCATTTTTCTAGTTTAGCTCAATCATTTGCCATTTGGCCTATCCCTCCATGAACATCAACCCTGCTGCAAATCTTTGTATCATCGGCAAAAATACATACTTTGCCAACAAGACGTTCTGCAATATCACTAATAAAAATATTAAAGAGAATGGGTCCAAGTACAGATACCCCACTAGTAACAAGGCCTTCCATCAAATATATACGCCATTGACTACAACACTCTGTTGCCTGTCACTCTGTCACTGTCTAATCCATTCAACAATATTGAAATCCAAACTTAAAGATTGCAGTTTATTGATAAGCTTTCTATGTGTGATAGTGTAAAAGGGCCTTAATGAAGTCTAGTAAGCAATTTCTACTGCACCACCCTGATCTATTATTTTAGTCACCCAATCAAAAAAAATTCTATAAGATTAGTTTGACATGATCTCCCTGTTGTCTCTGATCTTGAGTAGTGCTGAGCGAACCGAACCGCACTGTTCGGGTTCATACCGAACATTACATTTTTTGGGCCCAGGACCCTAACATGGACATTCCACTGTATGTTCGTGTTGGAGTTCGGGGTTCAGCAGGGCCGGCGCCACCTGTAAGGTGACCTACGCAGCCACCTAGGGCTCAACTTAGCAGGGGGCGCCGGAAAGGTGAAATAAAAAAAATCCTCCCAGTGCAGGTCCGTGGCTGTGAGGGAAGCATTGTGCGCTCCACTCTAGCCGATGCGGATTCAATAAAGTTTGTTTAAACTTTTTTTTTAACAAACTTTATTGAATGCGCATTGGCTGGACGGGAATGCACAACGCTTCCCTCACAGCCACAGACCTGCAACACCGGGAGACAGAGCAGCAGCGAGGAGGTAAGTAAGGAGGAAGGGAGGAGGAAGAGGGTGGCTAAATCATGGCACATTGAGATTCATAATCCTGGCATATTGAGGGGCATAATCCTGGCATATTGAGGGGCATAATCCTGGCATATTGAGTGGCAAAATTCTGGCATATTGAGTGGCAAAATCCTGGCATATTGAGTGGCAAAATCTTGGCACATTGAGTGGCATAATAATCCTGGCATATTGGGTGGCAAAATTCTGGCATATTGAGTGGCAAAATCCTGGCATATTGAGTGGCAAAATCTTGGCACATTGAGTGGCATAATAATCCTGGCATATTGGGTGGCTAAGTCCTGGAATATTGAGAGGCATAATAATCCTGGCATATTGAGGGGCATAATCCTGGCATATTGTGTGGGAAAATCCTGGCATATTGAGTGGCATAATAATCCTGGCATATTGGGTGGGAAAATCCTGGCATTTTTAGTGGCATAATAATCCTGGCATATTGGGTGGGAAAATCCTGGCATTTTGAGTGGCATAATAATCCTGGCATATCGGGTGGCTAAATCCTGGCACATTGAGAGGCATAATCCTGGCATATTGAGGGGCATAATCCTGGCATATTGAGGGGCATTATCCTGGCATATTGAGTGGCATAATATGCCAGGGCATATTGGGTGGCTAAATCCTGGTATATTGAGGGGCATAATCCTGGCATATTGAGGGGCAAAATTTGGATGGTAAATAGTACTTTTGCGTCTTGCGGTGCACTTCATATCTGAGAGTCAAATAGAACAGTCCAATACTGTGCTTACAGCGCACTTTGAAAAATTCTGGCTACCTCCTTCTCCTGCTCCAGCGCCGCTTCCACCTACACCGCCACGATCACCGCCTCCTCAACCTATGGGTCACTCAGTATAAACTGAAAGAGAATACCCTGCACTCCAACCCTCTCTCAAATGAGTAATTCTGTTGATCCTCCTGGCAGCCATGCTTTAGATTTAGATTTATGTTCTTCCATATGTTCTTGCTATTTTATGGCTCAGCTGTATTTGTAATTTGTATGTATTTTATGTTATTTTAAGTTATTTCCCTATCCACATTTGCTTGCAGGGCACTTGTCCTACTCTTACAAACATTTTACTTAATTTTGCAGCCCTCTAGCCGTTTCCAGGACTTTTTTAGAGGCATTTTAGTGGCCAAATGTTTGTGTCCCCTTTGACTTCAATAGGGTTCGTGGTCCAGTTCGGGGTCAAAAACGGGCACGGACCCGGACATTTTTTCGAAGTTCGGCCGAACCTGACGAACATCCAGGTGTCCGCTCAACTCTAATCTTGAGATCTATGCAAATTTAAATGTTCAACAATCCTATTCTTTAACACTCCCTACATTCCTCCCTACTGCCTTTCATTTGATAATTTCCAATCTTCTGGGACTACTCCCTTTAGCAATGATTGGTTATATAAATCTGTTAATGGTTTTGCTAGTACACCACTAAGTTCTTTTACTAACTTTGGATGTACACCACTAAGTTCTTTTAATAACTTTGGATGTACACCACTAAGTTCTTTTAATAACTTTGAAACATATCACCACATGATCTTTAAATCAAATTAATGTTTTAGAGTGTCTATAAAATGGATTTGCTCCATAGCTGAAACTGCTATGTAGAGCCTCAGAAACCTTCAAGGAAGGATGACACTCATGAGGCTCCATGACAAGACTGCCTGTTGAAGTGCATAGATGGTCTTTTACCCACAGGATCAGCTGGGGTGTAAAGCTGCACTTCAGCAACTTCCAGGGAACCAGAATGGATTCACACTAGCAGAGGTAGTTAGTCTGAAGGAAATGTGGAGCTTAAAACGGGGATGACAAAGTTATAGACAGAACCAAACACATAAGGACATGTTGGTCATGGTAATGCATAATTGAATACAGAGGAAGACTGGAGTCCTGGAGCTCCTTGTAGTGGAGGGTGAAATGCCAAAGCACAGGCAGGGATGGGTGTAAAAGATGTAACTGTTTTTAGAAAAACTCATTCATGCACCTCCAACCATGTTGAAGTCTCACACTGCTTAGGCACCATGTTGGTATCTAGCAAGGGCAAGGAGGAAGGCCTCTTTTTTCTAAATCCGTAGAGGACTGATAACAATGCATGCCAGCATCACAAGATGCAACTGAGCCACCATGAAATTTCATTTTATTATCAATTCTATATAATCAGTTCATTGAGAGTTTCTCAATGAGTTGAATAAAAAAATAATATACCTTTTATACCTTAAAACAGCAGGTAATAAAAATGTGTTGAATAGTCAAGTATTTCTAAGTTGTTTTAAATTACTCAAAGTACTAAAAAGAAATATCATCAGCTACATAGTAATTACGTCATGTATCGAAAAAGCTAGCAACAATGGAAAAAAACAGCTCTTTTGCAGAATGTGGCGAACATATTTAATGTAGTAGCAGTGACAGGGTATATCACAATAATGTTGCAGAATGTCAGCTTGGGACCCTGCTATTCACTTATCCTGTGGATAAATAACACTACCAAGATTAGATGTCTTAACCATCTTTTGTGACAATATTTAATTTAGTCGATAACCTAGAAATGTAATAACTTAAAAAAAGGTAGAAAGATGTGGTTACAAATTGTTTGCTTCTTAAATGCTCCCTGCCTATGAATTTTAAGTTATTACTGCCGCTTTCAAAAAGTTCCCAGTGTTTCCTCATCTCGAGTGCTTTATGTAAAAAATATAAGAAATGGCAGCATGATACATAGCAGGTCTGCATCTATCTAACACAGTAATAAGGCACCTGACAAACTTCCCCAAACGAGATCCCCCAAAGAATAGGGATGGAGTTGGTTACATTGTACATTATATATATGTATCATAATATAAGAAGCTGTAAATAATCTGTGTCCAAGGAAATAAGTCAACAGGGAATCTGTATAACCATCTACCTGTCGGCATTTGCCTGATTTAGGTGATAACTGAAGCTTCACATTTTTGCTGCTCACATTTTTACACACAAATATTTTTCAAATTAGAAACTGAAAAGAAGTAAGTTCAGCAAGTGCAGATAAAGGTAGTGGAGAAAGAGACAAAAATGTCCTGAAGGATACTGAAAATAAGAAAAAATATATTATTTCTACAAATACTTAGTACATAATGTCTAGATTCAAAGGTCTTATCACCACAGTTCATGTGACTGAGCTTGAAGACTAAGTTGGACTCACAAAGCCAAGCCCCCAGGTCATGAAGTACCAAGTCATGAAGTTCTAGCAACAAAAGAAAGAGGTTTCACATACACCAAAATATTGCAAAGGTCTTACCACCACCTACACTATGTGAGGGAGCTTTGACTCCTATATTGCATTCAATCGGCCTCTTCTAGGTCATTGAGTACCAGCCACCAAAGTACCTCAAAACAAGTTTGATAAGGCTGACCTCCCATGCAGCAAAAGATTCAATAAAAACGTCCTTCATTAAGTTTTATCAAGGAAGAAGTCACATAACATGTTTTAGGTCAAGAAAAAGAAAGGGATGCTATTAACAGATTATGTGGCAGTACAGATGGAAGTAATTATTTTGACATTATAATTGCCCAACAGCTCTGTGCAAAAAAAAACTAAAAAATGCGGACAAACCAATTCTACTCCTTCTTGCCATCTCATACCGAACATAATATTTGTCCTCCTACGATTGAGGGAATGTGGCTGTTCACCTTTACTCTTTGCATGTAACAACATATCTCTTGTCACCTTACTATACTGATCATCGGCCTAGCACCTACATATTTCTATATGCCAAATCTAAAACAGGCAACTGCAGATACAAATTTTTGTGTTTTAGCAAAGGTATCCATACATTCGTATGGTAATCATACTTCTCACTGTCGAGCCTTAATATGATAGAACATGCATGATTGTACAGTAACACATCCAGCTGAATAACTGAATGTGTTGGGATAAATATCTGGGAATTGCTCTTACATGTAGTAAGTTATGCAGAGTGTGAAACTGTCAACCTTGTCAGTAAACATTTTGATCCAATAAATAACATTTCAAAAAAATACCAAACTACCTTGATTAAAAATTAGAATTACAAAACATTTTGCTTATATCAACCAATCTCTTTGATTAGCATTGTATAGTGCTACATCGCCTCTCCACATTATTATTATTATTATTATTATTTTATAACGTGATACCAATTTATACAGATAGGGAAGGTGAAAACACAAATGTATATTATCACCAGTGCTTGCATGCAGTCAACCACATATCAATATCAAGATGGAATGTAAAGTAATTTTGAAATGTCACATTCTTTGTTCACATTTAATGCTCCCTTGTGATTGGAGCCACTACCAGCCTTTGGGTGTGTGATCTGTCCGAATACACAGGCAACACACCTAGGGAGTGCCGAAGCCTTCTCTACCTCATGTCAGCAAGTACAAAAAAAGTATTTTCTATTTGCAGTGTCAATCATCTGATCATCACCAGCACTATTAGCGTGCAGCCCCGAGTAACAGGGAGAGACGCACGATCTGTAACTGTCCTCTGAGAAGCAGCAGGTCTCTGTACTGCACAGCTAATAACTGCAGCTGTATCTTCTGTTGACTTCACTTCCCATGATGCTCAGCCAACATCATGGAAGCAGTATGTATGGCTGAGCATAATGGGAACTGTATTTAACAGCAGATGGTGTGACCTGGGTGTACAGTCAGGATGCCGAATGGGCCATGTCTTGGGTGTGCAATATGGGTGCGCTGTCAATACCAGTGTGTACAAGCTGGGTTCTCTGCAAGATCTGTAAGTGCAAGCTAAGTGCACTGGCAATACCTGTGAGTGCAATCTAGGTGCTCTGGCAAGACATATGGGTGCAAGCTGGATGCTCTTTCATGTGTTGTGTGTGCAAAGTGGTGCTGTGGCAAGGTATGTGGGTGAAATCAGGTACTCTGTGTGCAGTCAGGTACTGTGGGTGCAAGGGATGTGGGGGTAATAATAAAAAGAGGACAGGAGAAATGGAGTGAAGGGAGGCCGAGGAAGTAGAACCTGGAATGTATTTTTTGAAAAAAATGTTTTATTATTTGATGACTATACCTTACTAGTGCCTATGACCGGCAGAGGCATAGGGTGTGAGGGGGTGCCATGAGGTGGACCATTCAGTGTGCCTGAACATCAAAGGCTGCTGTGATCAGGGCTTTTTATTTCCTCTTGTCATTCCAGTTCTTCTCTTCCTGCCTGCTCCACTGGTGGTCTCTGCTCCTCCATGTCAGATTGGGTTTGCGTTTTTTTTTTAACTTGCTACCAGTCCTTGTAACTTTAATCCATTTTAGGATTGTCCTTCTTTTACTATACTATTACTTCTCCAGCTAGATAACTGAGCTCACCACTGCTATTTATCAACATTACCTTCTCATGTCCACATATCTCCACATAAATTCAGAACAAAAATAAATTTAAATACCTCACAATGGGTGTCATGTATACACACGGCACACATGCAGATAGTGCTTTATACATCTATGTATAAAGCAAACTCCTGACAGATTCCTGGAATCTGTGCTGCCTTCACCAGATAAGTACTTTCTGGGCCCCCATCAGAAATTTCAGGGCCCATTACTGAAAAAAACACAGAAATACACATACAGTCACACTTACACACACACTCACAAAGACACACACTTAGTCATCATTACACAAACACACATACAAAAACTTACAGAGACACCCTTATACACACAGTCACACAGACATAAATATAAACACTTACAGACACCCTTAAATACTTAGATACACAGTCACACTTATAGACAGTAAGACACACATTGACTCACACACAAATACACAGACAACGAAATACACACACAGTGACACACACACTTACACACTTACATACACTTTAATTTAAAAAAAAATGTTTTACTTTTGGTCCTCCTCCCTGCTTAGTTAATTTAATTTGCAGGGAGGATGACGTTTCCGGCGGTGTCTGAATAAGCAGAACACCGCCGGCCCATCACTGCCTGTGTGATTGTCTCACATGGAGACAGTCACGATCGGGTAGAAGCAGGCCAGAGACAGGGAGCTCTCTCCCTGATCCCTCCTCTTAGATGTCTGGCTAGCGCTAGAGACAGTCACACGGGCAGCGGGTGCCCATGGGGCAGCTGCTTTAGGCCTCCAGGAATGAAAAGGCCCTGAGCAGCTGTCTCGTTTGTCCACACTTTTTTTTTTTTTTTTAAGGGCCGGGGCCTGCCGGGCCTGGGACAGGTGTATCGTCCATCCCCCCTGATGGCGGCCCTGATGGCTGAAAAACGCCTGATTAGTTTCTGCGAAAGGAGGTCTCTCTCTCACACTGACATGTGTCGGGAGTTATAAGAAGGCACAATTGTCATAATACATAACAAAGGGCAATTGTGCATTTGTAAACCTCTTCTGACACATGACCGCCAATATATAATCAAATGTAATACCGTTTATGTCGACCCACCACTGCTCTATGAGAAATGCCTTCTTAAGCTCACTCTCAGGGATCATTGTGTCAGTGGACCACTCCAAATAGAAAATACTATACCCTCCTATATTTAAGGTAAGCTTTGAACAATACTAGCTAACATTTATAACTGCAATCTAACACCTGCTTTAATTTCTAGCATTATATGGGTTAGTAATTTCATTACTGTAAAGATATTTAGGGTTCTTTATGAAACGATCAGACATGCATGTGGACTGCATGCATGTACATGTTAATTGCTAAGATCAAGTTTAATCACAGAGTATGATAATAATAATGAAATATACACGTGTCTAAATGTGTGTCTGTTTCTGTCTGAGAGTGTATAGTTGTTAAAATATATTTTTGTTTAGACAAATTCGCTAGTTGCTGACGAATAACGATGTTTCTGTACCATATTTCAGTTAAAAAAATCCGGATGTTGCAGTGTTAAGATATACATGAGTAGTGAGCCTGTGAAAAAGGGGAAGATTATGTTCCGAGCAGTGTGAAATGAATAACAATATACAAGAGACTGTACAGACAATAAACTGTAAGAACCATTACACCTGGGTTAAATGCCACTGAAATCATGCTTATTACCAACAAGAAAATGAAGGGAGAATATGCTTTCATATGCATTTCAAGCTGAACTGCATTGGCCTGAAAATGACCTGCCATGCGTTTTTTTTTTTTTTTTTTAAATTATCTCTGTGTGCGCTCTGCTTGTTTTGGAAATGCTCTAAATAAAAATAATGGACTGTCTTTTAATAAGTCTCATTGTGAAGATCCCACACATCAAACAACGTAGTGAAGCTTGGAGGCAAACGACGGGCATGTGTGATCTAGCTGGAAGAGAGACAAATGTTGATGGGAACAACTCCATCTAGGGACTGCTGACAAGAAAATGGCATTCGCAAACTGACACATCTGTCAGGGTGGAGAATATTGGCACCTGTCACGCAATTTCAGTCATGAGTTTTAATAAAGCTGCTTTCCCTTAGGTAAAATTGGGACTTGACTATAATATTAGCTGTGAGCACGTCTTGCACTGCCCTCCTCATCCTTGTTCCCTCTTTTAGAAGGTTTTCGGTATGTAAGAAATTTCAGATGCGTCTTAAAGCAGAAGTAATGGTGTTTACTACTTTCTCTATTTTTTTTTTTTTTTTTAAGGTTGAATTGGCAAAAGAGATGCTTCGAGACTTTTTTCTCTTCTCTTCAATGCTTTCACAAAATGTGTCTGTGTCTGCTTATGCAAGATTTAGATTTCACCCCCCCCCCCCCTTTTTTCATTACTGTTTTTCGTTTCAGCTTAGCTGTCGCTTTGAGTAAATTTAGCTCCGGGAAGTATGTATGTCATAAAACCTGGTTTGGGATTTGTTGGGTGTCAGTCAATAAATCAGTCAGACTTTAATTACGAGGCATGTGATGGGAAGTGGTGACAGGCATCTGGTTTGGTAGATAGCTGTTTTCCTATGGCAACAGCTACTATAAAACCACAGGTTAAGGAGAATATAAATACACATGTTAAGGGAACTAGAAAGGTAGAATGAGGGTGAAAATACTATAAAAAGCAAATGATTTCTTGCAGCTAGTGTCTACAATAACATTTCAATTTGTGAAATACAGATCAGGTGGTCTGCAGAACCACACTAACAAGCGTGGGATGTTTTTTTTTTACAGATGTATTGACCCCATAACTTCTGTTTCTTTTTGTGGTCATATCTCAAGGAGGCTTCACTGTCTTTATAATACTCAATTAAATATTTTCATTATATAACTGCTTTTTTAATGTATCAATGTGAAATAGAAAGGTGAAATTACTGGATGGATAAGGATAAACTATTTATCATATACAATTATACCATTTAACATATACAGTTAGCCATTTTCCATAAATTATCATCTATTAGAGAGTTTGAGTCATTTACAAAGTGTTTTGGTACTCTATTCGGTTACCACTTTGGTCCTAGAGAGTTTTTGTAATCATCACTGGACTGGATTTACTATGTTTCCTGCCCTGGCTCTTCAGCACATATACAATATTCAGTATGAATATACCACATCACCAGGTCGTCTACGGCTTCATGTACGCGCCTTAAAACTAAGACAACTGCTTAACAAAACAGTACTGTGTCAGTCCTAGAGAAATAAGTTAAATTCCTGCATGGGGCACCTGGCAACTGCATTCAGTTCACTATCAACCCTACCTGTCCCATAGCCAATCATTGACACCCGAGAGTTGCATAATTAGAGGAACTTATCTTGGAGATAGACTTTTTAACCATTTAGGTAGGATATTTTAATAGACATAACATAAATTAAATCTAAAAAATTACCTTCTTGTATTTTTATCTGTTCCTCCAAATGCCTCAAGAACAATGTAGATGGCATGTTGATATGCAACATGTAATGTAAAGATTATGAGTTGTGAAACAAACTTCAAAACAATAACTTTAGGTCCAATATCAATGTTTAGATGGTTGGTACATCCATGCTAACTAGTACTGCAAGAAAACCAACTACATAAATAAAAAAAAAACACAATAAAAATGAAATGAGTTTGAACATTTAGTAACAAAATCAAGATATATTCTGAAGATGTTCCATTCACTGTGTTTATGGCTGTGTCACAGAGACTGTTGTGTTTGTCATTTGGTGTATTTGTAGTTGGTTATCTCTCTTAGGATGCCAGTGCAAAATGCAATTTATTAAATTGCCACAATGGGGTCTACTCAATGACCTGAGCTAATTTATCTCTTGTCTTTTGTGTTATAAAACCATATTTAGTGATGTTTTGTGTTATTGGATAATTCCCAATAACTGCTAAAATTAGCAAATAATACATTATTACGTCTACTTTAGGTAGCTGAAAAATCATTAGTGAGAAAAATATATATAAAACATGTTTTAAAAAAATATCAACATCACTGAATGTTATTACATTTTCAGTGTGGCCTTCAGTTCTTTTTCTGGCCTTTTATATTGAAGTTATTAGTGGGTAAGACCATAAAGAAGTGGTAAAATCAGCACTCCAGGTGTGAGGTGCACGTGCCAGGCTCCATAGTTCCCCAATAAATAAATACACAATGCTCGGGTGTTTAATCTTCAATGGTTGTACAGGCATTCTGTAGATCATACCAAGGTTTCCAAATGTATAGTACAAAAACTAGCTCTATTTGGATTTTACTAGCAGTGTGATAAAAATATGTACATATGTGCAGAAGTAAAGAAATCATGGATTTCAATTTTAGACATACATTAATTAAACAAAATCCTTCCAGTATTTCATACTTTGGGTTTTATGAAACTAAATACTTTTTATATTTTTTTTTACCTTTTGCTTATTCAGCCTGTTGCTTATGTAATGGTTCCTTTTTTGTTAGGGATCATTACCTGCTACATGATAGCTTTTTTAATTAGCTGCACATTATACTATGAGACACTGACCAATAAGGCAATTGTCAGTTTAGAGGACATTATTGTGGAAAAAAATGATCTAATAATTTTAAGCAAAAATAATGCACTGTGTGGTGAGAAATTTTAATACAGTGTTAGTTTCTGTATCATAATCTTGTAGGACAGCTTAACTTTTTTTTTTAAATTGTGCTTCTAATATAGAAGTACAAGGGGAAAATCATTGTACCTACTATGGGGATATGAAAGCATATACCAGTTTATCGTCTGACTGGCAGCTTCCATGGCAGAGGCGTCCTGGGCCTGTTTTAAAGGCTGAGGAGGCCTGCCTCATAAGAGGCAGTGGAGTTAATTCTGTATAGAGAAGCTGGGGAGTCTAATGTGCCTTCACCCAGGAGACCTTACCACCATAGACCACGCATGTGTGGCTTCTTTGTTACACTGCATCTCCATGTTATATGTAGAAGCGTGGACATGTGGGAAACTGCACCATAGAGCTACCTAGCAACCATTGAGTATGCCAGCAATGTTGTCACCTGCAGATGCTGACTGACACAGAGTGATTATTATTTGAAGGGAGGGGGGCTGGCACAGGTAGGGGCAGCAGGATTTTACCTGTGCCAGCCCACCCCTTATTGCACTAGTGACTGGGCAGCAATAGCTGTCCAGTCATTTGTAATTTAAAATTTGTTTAGGCGATATGCCCCTACTCGCGGCAATGCTGGGGTCCAAAAAACATAATGTTCGGTATGAACCCGAACTTTGCGGTTCGGGTTCGCTCAACTCTAGTGATAACATGAATGTTACTGAATCTTAGGGATCTTATCATATATAGACATTTTCAAATAATTTCCACATAGTGATATTTACATAAAACTTCACTAGCACATACCAGATTTGGGCAAAATTGCCTTTTTTTATTCACAATTATGCCCGTTTTTATTCGAAATCTGCTCGTATGTACTATTTGAGTGTTATAGCCTAAATCCTCCCATAAACCAAAGTGATTCGAATGTAGCCAAAATTCAGAGCTCTTTGAATTGACCATCAGTCTCTGTTCTCTACTAAAGGAATATCCTTAATATATCAAAAAAGCAGACATGCACACTGATAATGTTGAAGTAAAATATATTTATTGAAAAAGTAATAATGTAAAAAAAGGGTAAATGTAGACAAAAATGGCAAAAATATGTAAAATGAGAAAAATAGAAAATAGAAAAAATGAACAAAAGCACAGTGAGAACAAAAACAATAAAAGAATGAAAAAGAGAGAGATGGAGTGGTTATACAAAGGGCTCAAAAAATGGCAAAAATACAGTCTAAGCTTAGTGAATGGCCAACCACTGCAAAATAAACAAATAGCATGAAAGCAAGGAAAAGTTAGTTGTGGGAAAAAGGGTCCACAAATTCTGCCTCTTGTATAGCAATAAATCAGAGGACCTGCATCTATGATGGTATGGGGAGAAAAAACCCACAAACAATTGTGGAAAATAAAGAAAAATGTCCCAAACGGGGAGATATCCACATAGATATAAAGAGAGAAATGTAGTTCAACCACAATTGTAAAAAAATAATATAAGTAGGTAGGTAGTCCATAAACTTGACTAGATCAAAAAAACCTGATAGATGCAGAGGTAGTCCTGGGGTATATCTTCTGAGGCTTGATCATAGAAACATAGAAACATAGAAACATAGAATGTGTCGGCAGATAAGAACCATTCGGTCCATCTAGTCTGCCCAAGCGACGCGCTCGGAGTGTGTCTCCTTCAAGGACCCTTTTTCCCACAACTAACTTTTCCTTGCTTTCATGCTATTTGTTTATTTTGCAGTGGTTGGCCATTCACTAAGCTTAGACTGTATTTTTGCCATTTTTTGAGCCCTTTGTATAACCACTCCATCTCTCTCTTTTTCATTCTTTTATTGTTTTTGTTCTCACTGTGCTTTTGTTCATTTTTTCTATTTTCTATTTTTCTCATTTTACATATTTTTTCCATTTTTGTCTACATTTACCCTTTTTTTTTGGCTGCTCATACACTGTCTACATAGCTTTTTCTAGCTTTTTTCTTTTTTCAGTGTTTCATTATATACTGTCCTCCTTTCTTTCTCCTACCCTCACCTATTTTTGTTGTTACATTATTACTTTTTCAATAAATATATTTTACTTCAACATTATCAGTGTGCATGTCTGCTTTTTTTGATATATTCTGTTTTCCCATATATATGCCCCCTAGGAGAGAGCATACAAGCAGTTCATTTTCTTGCACCTGTATTTATTATGTACTCTAGGTTGGCAGTTCTCAATCTCCAATTACCAAAGGAATATCCTTAAACAGCTCACATAAACCAAAGCCTTTGAGAACAAATTCATATACAAACTTATGCTGGACTAGCGTGTTTTCATGCCTCTAGATCCAGGGTGGTTCTTCAGCAGACCCCAGCCAAGGAAGGCTGCTGTGCCCTATCCCAACATTTCTGTAGCTGTGCTTCACAATGACTTGTAACTCTATGATGTTACTACTGACTTGAGACACCTATTGGTTAGAATTATTCATCCCCTTACATATGGATAGAATATTATAACTAAGGAAAGACTGGTCTATAGGATAGAGGGCAGTACTGTCCACACAAAATTTAGAGGGGCATACCAAGTAGTCCAGCTCAGCTCTATTTAAAATAAAACTTGTGATTATTTTGAGTATTTTTACTTATTTTACTGTGTACATAATTGTTTCCCTGATGCACTGGGGCAGTTCAACTTTTTAGAAAAAGAGTGCTGCTTTAATAAGTATATGTATTAAAGTTATATTATATATATTATATAACTTGACTCAATATATATGTTTATATATAGAAAGCCAAATATAGTGCACTCTAAATATAGGTTGAGCTGTATGTTTGCACTAGTATGTAAGGTAAAATATTTTTTTTTTGTGGACCCAACAAAATGTAAAATATTATGCTTTTGTTAACAGAATATGTTGGAACTATTGTAAAATTGTGTACTAATCAAAATTAGACCTACTATAGCGCACAAAATGATCCAACAATTGTTTGGAATAAAGCCAGAGTATATCAGCATATTATTTAGCGTTCATATTGCAGAAGTTTCACCACATAAATTTTGGCTAGCACCATTTCCAATCATAATGTTTAAAACAGTCTATTAATGAAGTCATGCATATAATATTAACATATGTGATGAAGCAACGAACATTAGAAATTTTCAGTGTGTAAAGTCTTTGAACCTAAATGTATCCTGTACATGAAGAATATAATGTTTTCAGGAGTTCAGTATTGACCAATATTTTGTTATTTAATAATCACTAATAAAATATATATTTACTTATTTACTATAAGTGTGCATGTCTGTTTTTTTTTTAAATATATTTGTCTTTCCATCTAAATGCCCCCTAGGAGAGAGCGTTTAAGCCGTCCATTGGTTTTGCACCTGTAACTATTCCCTTAGTATACCCTTTGCCAGCAGTTCTCAACCCCCTTTTTATTTTGTTATTTAATATTAAAAGTTACTTGTCTGTTAAAACTTTTACAACAGTAGGAAATTCTATGCATAATTACAGAGCTAATATGCTGGTAGGACAGCATAGAACATCCAAAGTTTTGAATCGCAGATATGCCTCAATCACCCCCGAATTCAATTCAGATTTGGGGATGATAGCAGCATTTTGAGCATTTCAATTCTCCATATTGGAACTGGAGAATTTATAGGCTAATGATAAAAATAAATAAAAAAATTAACTCTCCAAATCCTCATAAATAAAAAACAACAACAACCTAATTAAAATTAGGTCACATCAGAGCAAGTAGCCTGGTCTCCTTAATAATAAAAGGAGCTAGGCAGCAGCAACATTTTTCCCAGACCCATAATATACATGGGTGCCAGGGCAAGTAGCTAAACAGGGCTGGGAGCTACCCAAATGGCTCACAACCATCCTGTTACACATTTGGGGGGTCAGGGCAGGTAGCCTCGATCATCCATTATAATAAATGTACTTGCACAGCTACCAGACACCCCCAGATTTGGGAGCTGCTGATAGGCTCCAAGACCACATAATAATTAATAACCCCTTGGGTCTAAGCCCCTAGCCCCAATACAAATTACATAATCCCCCCCCTCTGTCTGGGGGGCTGCCAAAAAGCCCCCAGACCTTATCATAATAAAGGAATTAATAATTTACCTACCTACTATCACCTAAAAAAAAAAGAAATCAACTTTTAAGTGCCAGGGGGTAGGCAGTGAAAATCAAAAAAATCAAAGAGTAGCTGTGAATAAAATAAGTATCTGTTTTTAAAGTGCAGTGTTTATTTGCAATGCCCTCATCTTTGGCCCACAGAAAGAATCCACTCAAAAAAAAAATAATTAATCAACCTACCGGTAATAAAAATTGTGCCAGCTATTGAGCCCCTCTCCTAAACATTAGTCCTCAGCTGTGTTTATTGGTGCTCCCCATTGTATAGATCATTTGTAATCTTATTTTATTCTCTACATTCACAGTACAAACAAAGTTTATAATACAAGAAAGTGACAGTAACTTTAATTTTATCTTTAAGTTTAAGTGTGATTTAAGTATCCCTCGCATACATTGTTCCTTTAATAATAAATTGTGAAACAGGAAAGTTTTTCACAACCCTTCTGTACAACTTGGACACATATATTTAGCTACTGAGACATGTAACAGCCTATTGCATTCCGAGTGAGTCATAACATGGACAACTTTGTGGATATCCACAAATGCACGCAATGAACCAAGGACAAAGGCAAATCAATGTCTAGCAAGGACACTTCCCCGATCCGCAGACGCTCGCCACCTCCTGCAGATGAAATAAGTTCTTCATCTTCTACTCCACCTCCTTCACAAGCCACGATGACTGCCTTAGAGGTGACCAAAACCCTAATGCCTCTTATATATGCCAGGTTTGCTGAACTGAAAGTGGCCATAGACGCAGTTACCACACTGTAACAGCTGCAAACACAGCCCACATCATGGAGCTTGAGCAAAGACAAGGCAATACAGAGGAGAGCTCTCAGCACATGCAGACTTTAAGAATAGAAGGAGATGGAACAATCTGTGGTTTTTGGGACTGCCGGAATCCATCCCATCACCTGACCTTGCACACATGCTACAACAGTGGTTACCAGACACACTGCAACCGACTCAGTCTGCATGATCGGTTCCTTATCAAGAGAGTCCACCAGAGTCTCCCCTGACTACAATTTTTTCACACAGTTTTTGTACTGATAAGTCACTTAAAAGGTGTTTATCTATTTACTTACAGTTTGTTTAAGCGCATTTTTGTTTTTTTGTGTTTTATAAATACTGTACTTTGTGTGGTTTAGGGACACACTGCCTCAGTGCTGATAAACTTGTGATTACAGCTTTGGGTATATCTTTTATTTTTCAATCTTGGTGAGATACCACAAGTGCAAGGTACTAGTCTTTCTCAAAAAATTGGTGCTGATCTTTCAGGATTACTTGGTAGCAGTATCTGGCAAGAGCAGAGAATTTTCGCAAATTTGCAAGTCTCTTTTTACTTGCAATATTCCTTTTGCCCTCATCTACCCAGCTAGACTGCGCATATCTCTCGATGGCCATAATTTTTTTGACTCTCCACACCAGGCTACTGAATTTCTGAAAACTATCCCTGACAGAGGGGGCAGCCTGCCTGCTTCCCAAAAATGAAGTTCGACTTCCAGTCACAACTTTTCTGCCCACCGTGCATTCACTTTTTATATTGTTACTTGTTGTTTATGGTTTCACCTGACTTATGGGCTTTACCTCCAATGACTTATCTGCGCTTCATAACCAGAGTTACAGGGATCAGGCTTCACACTTGCTGGGACGTGGGTAGATCCACCCAACACGATGCTATCACTCACTATTATGAAACAAGGGAAGGCATTGGCTGACACACATACACCAATGAACCCCGTTATCAAAGCACAGCAACAAACTGGTCTCAAAATACTGTCCTGAACGTTAATGGTTTAAACATCCTAGTGAAAAGTAGAAGGTGAAGAAGGTTTGCGTGATTCATGGATTGCAGACTGCATAACATCAAATTACAAACGGAAGACGAGGGGAGTTGCTATTGTGCTCAGCAGACATATTTCGTATGACATTCATAGATGTGAGACAGATAAGTTGGGGCACTTTCTTATCCTTGAAATTACCATTAATAACATGAGAATGTTACTAGTGAATATTTATTCCCCCAACAATCCCAATCTGGACTTCTATGTATCACTAGTTAACAAACTTTCTGGTTTACCTGATCTGCCATTGGTTGTCGGAGGTTACTTTAATACAATAGCTGACCCCAATTTAGACACATCGACAGACTCAAGACAATACCAATCCAGAACAAGTACAGGTATTGATTTCCTGACTTACCATATGGGTTTAACGGATGTCTGGTGTCTCCTAAACTCCACATCGAGAGAGTACACACATCTGTCTAGGGTACACGATACAGAATCACGCATTGACTATTTACTGATCTCACCTCAGATGCTGCCAATAGTAACTGATGTGGATATCCATACTAGGGTCATTTCTGATCATGCACCGATCTCTATCACACTTAGATTGGGTATTCCTCATCGGTCTGAAGGACCTTGGAGATTTCCCACATATCTAATGACTAATGTGCAGTTCATGTCGTTTCTCACCTCTAGGCGGGCAGACTTTGTGGATGGCAATTTGGCTCATGTGGACGATCCACTTCTTTTCTGGAATACATCAAAGGTGGTCTTACGAGGCAACATTATACGTTACGTAGCTAGAACCACAAAGCTCTGGAGGAAAGAATATCACCTCCTCCTTAACTCAACAGCTCTCGCTCAACACACATATACCATAACTAAGACAACTTAAACCAAACAGGCATATGACACTGCTAAACAATTACTAGAGACATTCTAACAGAACGAGCCACCCGACAAACAGAACCGTGTAGACAACAATTTTTTCAATGGGGTTTGAAATCAGGCAAATTACTGTCTAGAATAGCAAAGAGTAGACGCCCCCGATCGTGCATCCTTAAGTTGAGGACTGGCACAGCTCTTACAACAGATACGCCCACCATTCTTTGAGAATTTACAAGTTATTACAGAGTACTCTTTCAAAAACAGATGATGTCAATTTAGGAATCTCCTTACTTCAACAGGCCAAACTACAAAGACTCACTAATGACCAGAGGGATTGCCTGAATGCCCCTATTTCCCCCACAGAAGTTACAATGGCCATATGGTCACTACCCAATTTAAAGGCCCCAGACCCTGATGGATATCCATCTGAATACTACAAATTGCTGAAAGTAGACTTAACGGACACACTGACCTCTTTATATAACAAAATCTACCTAGAACATGCCCCGACATCTTCCCTAACAGCAGCACAGATGATTCTGATTTCAATACCTGGTAAAGAAAAAGAACTGCTGGACTCCTATAGACCAATTACTCTTCTAAATTCCAACATTAAGATTCTCACGAAAATCATTGCTAATAGATTATAGCGCTTTTTACCCTCATTATTACATCCCTCCCAGTTAGGTTTTATGCACAATCGATCATCTACTATAGGAATTAGACAGGCCATTGTGGCGATTATACAAGCCCAAAACAAAACTCCTCCACATTATAACACGCTCATCTGGCTATATGCCTGTAAGGCATTTGACAGTATAGCTTGGCCTCATCTTGTTAGGATTTTTAAATACAGATTCTACAGAGATAATGTCTTAGGGCTTTTCTGTAATTTGTATCAGAATGCCTCTACTTCACTGTTAGTTAATGGTATGTCTTCAGAACCCATTCAGCTGGAAAGAGGGATCCGAAAGGGGTGTCCCCTGTCACCTTTACTATTTAACATACCTCTAGACCCATTAATAAGAATACTAAACAACCAACCTCAATTTGAGGGAATCAAGATTGGATCAACAGCCCTCAAAACCATGGCATTCGTGGACAATATATTACTATTTGTAAAAGATCCAGGCAAAGACTGGCCACGTATCACTGGTATAATAGATCAGTTTGGTACGATCAGCGGTTATACTATTCACCATAACAAATCTGAAGCACTCTATCTATAGAACACTGTGTAGCCGACACATATGCCACCTAATTCTCTAAAATGGGCTACACCTTCCATACAGTTCCTAGGCAATACACTTCCTAAACTCCCATGTAAATTATACCTTGTTAACTATGACCCCATTATCCTGAAAATTACAGAGGAACTAGCCTCTTGGAACTCGCTACAGTTATCATATAAAGGGTAAGTAGCACTGATTAAGATGATCAGTTTCCCTCGCCTGCTATACTTACTTCAGACTTTACCATTTCTACTGAAAAACAAAGATTTGAAGCACTTGGACTCCACATTTAAAACATTTATATGGGGTAGGAAATGGACCAGAATTGGTCTCAGTAAACTCCAGCAACCTACCACACAGGGAGGACTGAATGTACCCAATGTACGGGAATGCAATCAGGCTGCTTTGTTGAGATATGTGATAGACTGAATCACAATGAAAAATTACTAAACCGACATAGCTACTGATCAAGGCTTCAGCCACGCTCTTAGCCTCACTCTTTTATTACACACTCCAACAGATCTCCTGCCAAAAGAAATTCGAAAATGTATATAAATTTATTGCCCAAGAAAATAATATAAAATAGTATATGCAAATATAAGAAAAAAAAATATTCTTTAGCCACTGTGTGCATATTTAAACAGGTGGTCACATGGATCAGACTAATACAATATAAATAACAAATAACACATAGAAAAATAAAAAGTATATAAGTATACAATATTACAAAAATACAAGAAGGTATTTGAACAATTAGGTACTGCTTGCACCATAAAAAACGCCACCCACCAGCTGAGGAAGACTTCAAAACGCGTCCTGTGGGATGTAGCGTTTTTTTATAGTGCAAGCACTTATATTTGTATATACTATTTTATATTATTTTATTGTGCAATAAATTTATATATATTTTTTATACCAAGTATATCTGCCTCTGGAGTTTACATTATTCCTTTAATTTCCACCTTAGCGCTGTCTCCTTTTTAATTATCCTCTTTCTTTTTTGCAGTGGCAATTTCATTGCATTTTCTTAAGACTAGCTGCTAATACTTTATTCAGGTGGAGTTTTTTCAGCTCCATATGGTTTGGTATACCTATCTCCACATTGTCAGTTCGTGCTTCTCCCTGTCAACAGTGTGTACCCATATAAATGTAACCATTGGTTAGTATTTGTTTTGATTCAATTACACTTGGAGAAAGGGTTTATCATTTATGATTATTTATTATCATTTCTTATGCACTTTCTGACACCATATGTATTTGCTCACTATCGCTGTGCCTTTCTTATCGTCTTTCTAATTATGTTTTTGAAGATATTTCACAGGGCTTATGTCTCCCATGCCAGGAGCAAAGCCATGAACGTATCTTACCCTGACACATGTCCAAAATGTGGCTCCCCAGAAGCAAACCTTGACCTTTGTATCTGGCACTGTAAATTTATATGTCAATTCCGTCAAAGAATACACTCATATGCCTATTCCATACTAGGAATCCACCTGCCACTGACACCTGCATTCACAATCTTTGGTTTCACAAAGACCCTGTTCACACACATAGAATTAGCACAAATTCTGATGACAGTGGCAAACAAGAAAGTGCTTCAATTTTGGATTCAAAAAGAGGAGCCTTCTCTGACTGTCTTCAAGGAGAAACTTTTCTTTTTATTCCGGATGTGTTGGCTGACAGCCCAAAATGAAATGACCTCACACACTAAACAATTTTTCATGGATTGGAATCCTTATATAGCGGTGCTATAATAATAGAACAAATTCATTATTATTGTTATTGTAAAATGCTTAACTGTATCAAATTTGCCTATTACTGCCGTAGATTTAGTTGAATATGATGTACAACATTAACCTGTACATGTCTATGCACCACTGATCGCATTCTATTGTGTATCCTATATTTGCCATCAATAAAGCTTTTAAAAAAAAGAAGAAACAGCCAAATTGATGTTTATTTCAAGTAGCATAGTCTTTAGTCATCTTAGTTAGCTAGTGCTTAGTATTACATGCATTACCCTACACAAAAATGATATCATATTATACCATCATATTGTACTGGATTGACTTCACATGCTCAAGTCAAGCACCGAATGGCAAAAATCCCAGCTGACATTCCCACTATTATTTTAACTCTACACAACACTTTTCCAGTAACTATGTCCATGTATATAATTTAGCACCAACTTAAGCATTCAATTACATGTATAGTTAGGTTAATTAATTTAACCATGCATATGCTAAACTAATTAATCATACATAGAATATTGTCAATTTTGTACCATGTGTTATCATCATTTGTTAGTATATATCTTTTGGCTATATCAATGTTTTTTTCTAATAACATAAATATATCAAATATGAGGAAAAAATATGTGGTACGTGATCACTGCAGAGGTCAACAGAGATTTTTTTAATAGTTTAGTGTGCACAAACATGTCCTTTATATACATGTTTTAAATTAGATGTTTTCATATTTTAGTTAAAATTTTATATCTTGTCTGCTATGTTGTTGGAGGGCGACACAGATTTAAATAAATCTAAAATATTATTTTTTATATGAGATGGGAGTACAGTAGTTTTCCATCTTGCTGACAAACAGGACCAATCATTCTTGGTATTTATCACTTTCTTGTATGATGTATTCTCCAGTGTGATTTTCTCCAACATTTCCATTCTATACATTACATTTGTTTGTCAGTTTGTACCAAAATGCCCTGAGCTGTCTATGATAAAATAAATTTTCATTAATCCTAGTGCAATTCTTAATGTTTCTGTAAATGGTAAACCTTTTGTCATTTCAAACTTGAACACTGAATGCCTTATCAAAAAAATTGTATCCATGACAAGAATGTTTTCTGATTTCGGATTAAATTAGATGTGAGATTAAAAAATAGTGATTACATAAAGGTAATTTAATTTAGTTTTTCACACACCCATATCTGTTTTTTCTTAAAAAGTTAAGAATCTCAGTGAGATACTTCTAATGGCAGCCCAAAGGGGAACAAAATCCTTCTTAGCTTCAAAGACAGTTGGAATACTTGCATGATTTCATTCATTAATGCCATGTATATGTTTGACTGCTAGAAAGCGATCAAACAGTTTCTTGCTTATTGACTAAAACCCCAAAACAATTTCTCTTCACAGTTTATTCCACAATTGCATTGCCTTAACAGAACAAAAATCTTTTTTGGTTTTAAAATGATCACCCCTTTCTTCCAACGCATGAAAGGTATTGACCATGAACATATTTGTAAATGGTAATCATATCTCCTCAAAACATGCTTGCTGAAAATAAATTCAAACTAAGAACTCTTTTCTTCATGTAGTTCTCTATTCCTTTAATTAATTTGATAGCCCATCTCTAACTCTGTTCCAGTTCCATAATATAATTTTTTTGGACTGTGCCAACGTGGCACAACATATTCCAGACGTGATTTAACCAATCATTAGAGGCGTCACTAGGGTTGGTGTCACCCCCCTGGATTTCCTCCAATATCATGCCAAACAGATTCCCTTGTAATGCCAGTCAGATGGCCCATTAAATATGCCATACAGGAGCCCCATAAATTATGCCACATACAGCAGCCCCACAAAATATGCCACATACAGGAGCCCATTAGCTATGCCACACAAAGGAGTCCTATTAATTATGCCACACACAAGAACCTCATAGGTAAGCCACACACAAGAACCCCATAATTATTCCACACACAAGAGCCCCACGAGATGACAAATGTACAATTCAAAAACAATAAATATCTTTACACATCTCTCTCACTAATTGCATTTATACGTATTTGAAATTTTTAATATTTTATTAAACTATTTTCATATGCAATAAAAATGTTATTGAAAAATTACATTTCTTGTTTTTATTCCCTTCATTTGCACCCACATTGCACCTAAAGGACTTAACACATTACCATACAGTACATATTTACACCATGCACCTATATTGCACCCACAGCACTTGACTTGCACTCATATTGCACCCACACAATTTGGCATGCCACGGTGTCAATTTTCCCCACAGTATATACCACAGCATCACTTTGTCCCACAGAACTGCCCTTGCAGAACAAGCTACAGTGTCCTTTCCCCCATAGTACATATTATTTTGCCCCACAAAACATGCCACAGCATCACTTTGCCAATTAAAATAAGCCACTGTCAGGTACCAAGTAACATGCAACAGTCACTTTGTCATTAACATATGCAACAGCAAATTTGCCTATTAAAATATGCCACCGTTTGTCCGTTAAATATGCCACAGCATCACTTTGCCAATTAAAATAAGCCACTGTCATGTTCCAATTAACATGCGACAGTCACTTTGTCATTAACATATGCAACAGCCAGTTTGCCTATTAGAATATGCCACCGTTTGACCATTAAATATGCCACAGCATCCCTTTGCCAATTAAAATAAGCCACTGTCCGGTTCCAATTAACATGCAACAGTCACTTTGTCATTAACATATGCAACAGCCAGTTTGCCTATTAGAACATGCCACCATTTGTCCATTAAATATGCCACAGCTTACCCATTGATATGCTAGTGTTATTTTGCCATTAATATGCCACAGACAGTTTTCCCATTACTATGCCAGTATTGTTTTTCCATGAATATGCCACTTTCAATTTGCCCATTAATATGCCAGTATTACTTTTGCCATTAAAATGCCACTGCAAATTTTCCCATTAATATGCCACAGCCAATTTGCCCATTAATATGCCATTATTATTTTGCCATTAATATGCCAGTAGTATTTTACATTAATATGCCAAAGCCAATTTAACCATTAATATGCCAGTATTAATTTTGCTATTAATATGCTAGTATTATTTTGCCATTAATACTGGCAATAATAATACTGGCATATTAATGGCAAAAACAATACAGGTAATTATTTTTCCATTAATATGCCAGTATTAATTTGCCATTATGTCAGTATTATTTTGCCATTGATATGCCATTATTATGTTGCAATTAATATGCCAGTATTGTTTTGCCATTACTATGCCAGCACTATTTTGCCATTTATATACCAGTATTATTTTGCCATTAATATGCCAGTATTATATTTCCATTAATATGCCAGTATTATCTTTTCCATTAATATGCCAGTATTATCTTTTCCATTAATATGCCAGTATTATTTTCCATTAATATGCCAGTATTATTTTGCCATTAATATGTCAGTATTGTTTTGCTATTTATATGCTAGTATTATTTTGCTATTAAAATATCAGTATTATTTTGTCATTAATATCACATTACCCCTTTTACCATTAATATGCCAGTATTATGTTTCCATTAATATGCCAGTATTAGTTTTTCCATTAATATGCAAGTTTTACTTTAAACAATAATATGCAAGTATTATTTTGCCATTTATATGCCCCAGCCAATCTGCCCATTAATACGCCACAGTCAATTTGTCCATTAATATGCCAGTATTATTTTCCATTAATATGCCAGTATTACCTTTTCCATTAATATGCCAGTTTTACTGTGACGCCCCTGCCAATCATTTCCTCTTTTAATACTTGATAACACATTGCTTACCTTTGCAGCATTTTCCTAAAATTGCAGTTACATTACCATTACATTAACATTTATTTACATAGTGCCAGCAATTTACATAGCGTTAGGTGCAAAGCATAAAAGGGAACTACATAGTAGGTTAGAGGAACTAGAACACTTTTGCCATGTTTTTAGCAGATTTCCCCAACAAAAAACTATTAGAGTACAATGAATATTGCTTTTCTTACCCAAAACATAATAATTATGTATTGATGTACTGTATTGAGACGCATCTGCCATTTAGCGGCCCATTTTCCCTAAATTTCTTGCAGACAATTAACATCTGGCTCTGACTTTAAAATCTTACATAATTTTGCAGAAACTGCAAAAAATGAAACATTGCTTTCAGTAATTTATTCTTTGTCACAAATAAAGTAAAAAGAATAAGCCCAAAAACAGAATCCTGAGGCAGAACCTTGCACAGGTCTTCTAGGGGGAGGAGCGATGACGTGAGGACGCACGCTCCAAGTGCAGGAAGTGCGTCACCTGAGCGAAGCAGCGGAGACGGGGAGCAGAAGAGAAAGTTAGCCGAAAGCAAGCCGAGGTAAGCTGCAGACGAAGACGCAGAGAAGACGCCGCAAAACGGACAAAGCCGACCACAGCAGGACCTTACCTCAACAGCAAAGCCCAGGGGAGACGGGAACAAACAAGGTAAACTTAAAAAAAAAAGGGAAAGAAAAGGACAAAGAGAACAAACGAGGGAAGGAGGAAGCAGCAGACCTCACGGCAAACCCGTCATGTGAAAGAAAAGATGAAGCCCTGGCATTCAGATAAGTCATAAATTTCTTCCGTTTTTTTCTGTTTGGCCCTTTCCCCCCCCCCCCCCTCTTCTTGCCTCTCCTTTTAAAGTCTGTAACAGAGAGTGACGCTTATCTACGGGAATACAGTCAAAGTAATTGGTTATTATTAATTAGTGTTTGACTGTGTCCAACCTAGTGCACACAGAGGCAGAGGAGGGAGAGAGGGGAGGAGGAGAGAGGGGAGGAAGAGGAAAGAGAGAGAGACTACCTTTTGAAATGGCAAGTAAAAGAGACCCCAAAATACCAATAAAAAGGGACAAAAAGAAAGATCAGGAGGGTAATAAAGAAAAACGACTATCAGGGTTTTTTTCCCCAACATAATTGAAAGAACTTAAAATTGGAAAAAATACAGAAATACAAACGGAAGTCGAAAAAACCCTCAACACAGAGGAAATAGATACACAGTTAGACAATTCATCTGTAATAGACCCCCCTTTTCTGACGCCAGAATTCCTAAAGGCTTGTCTGGAAACCCAATTAGAACAGATACAAAAGGGCATGGAAAAAATAACAGCAGAATTAAAACAAGATATAAGAGCAGTAGGAAGCAGAGTGCAGATACTAGAACAAAAATGTGAAACAATACAACTCACTGGGGAGGAAAACAAGAAAAGACAAGAAAAGCTGGAAAACAAGATAGAAAATCTAGAGGAAAAAATTGCAGACCTAGAGGATAGATCTAGGCGCTGCAATATCAGAATCAGAGACATACCAGAGAATGTTACATTTGATAAATTGGGGGAATACCTAATAGAATACTTTGCCAGTCTAGGGTTAACACACGAAAAACCAAAAGAAATAATGGAACGGTTCCATAGACTGCCAAAATCAAGCGAGCCCCGGAAACCTCTCCCAGAGATACAATTATCTGCTTTTCCTCATACAGATATAAAACACAGATAATGACAGCTGTTAAAGAAAATAGGGAAACAGAGAAAAAATTCAAAAATCTGAAAATATTCCAAGACCTTTCATTTAAAACCAGACAAAATAGGGGTAAATTCAGACAAATAACAGCGGATTTAAGAGAAAAAAACATCCGATACAAATGGGGTTTCCCAATAAGTCTAACGATAGAAGATGAAGGATCCAGACTGACGTTTAAAACACCAGAGCAGGTAGCCAACTGGCTTGCAACGAAGAAATAAGAAGAAGGGAAAAGATAAATCAGGGTTTTTTTTTTTTTTTTCTCTTTTCTTTTCTTTTTCTTCTCTCTCTCCCGTAAGATATATGAGGGAGTAAGGATACTAATTCTACAATAAATGGTAATATACCTAGGGTAGTATATAACGACACTCAGAGAAGAAGGGAAAGAAATTGAAGCATAATACTCAGTAATAAGTAAAATAGAAGAAGGTCGAGCATAAAAAAAGGATAAAAGAAGTAAAGAGAAAGAGAAAAGATAATAGTGAGAGATATCAACGGTACATAACGGGAAAGCAGAGGACCGGAGTTCCCCTTTCTTTTTTTTTTCTTTTTTTTTTTCTTTTTGCAACCAAAGGAAAATATAAGGGAGAAACAGAGAAGAGAAGGGGAGGGAAACACAAGGAGGGAGGAAAGGGAGAAAGGGAGAAGGAGGAAGGGAAGGAAAGGGGGAAAAAGAGGGAGAAAGGATAATAATAGAAAGGTACAATAGGTAATGTAAAACCTATAAAACACGATAGAGGGGGGAAATCACGCATAGAGGGTACCCAAGTAAATAATTATAAAATAAGCTGAGGATTTTGGAATAGGGGCTCACTACAGAAGGAAAATAGACACAAGGCAGAGTAACCACAAGACCACACATAGAAACATAGAAAGAAACTACACAGAGAAACTTAGAAAGATAAGAGTACCACGTAAGACATATAAGGGGGGCATGAACTTCACAATAAATGTAATACACCTAGGGTAGTACATAAAGACACTCAGAGTAGAAGGGAAAGAAATAGAAGCACATTAAACAAGAAGAAGGTTGAGCACTAAAAGAAAGAAAGTAAAAAAGATAGTAGTGGAAATATTAGAGGTACACAACGGGAAGGTAGAGGACCATAGTTCCCCTCCCTCCCCCTTCCTTTTCTTTTCTTCTTTTCCTTTTTTTTTTTTTCTCCTTTTTTCTCTTTTCCCTGTACCCTGTCCCGGGGAGAGGAAGAAACAGAAATAGAAATAACATCTAGGAAATAAAAGGGCCGAATTCAGGTATTAATGAAAGAATGAGGAAAGGAGAAGTGAACCACTGGCTCACTCTCCACTCATAAAAAAAAAAATCAGGAAGAAAGGGAAAATATAATAGGAATAACAGGTGACGCACAACCTGCGAAGGGTCAAAATGACCACTATAAACAGACAGATGCTCTACGTGGGAAAGAGCACCGCCCAGGAAGGAGGGGGAGGCCCCCCAGAGAGGGATAGGCCAAAGTCTCCGAGTGAGACAGGCAAATGTATGTATATGTGTTTTATGTATATTAGTCCAAGTGGCAGGGACGGGAGGGATAGGGACAGCAGGGGATCGAGCAATGATTAGAATTATGTCTATTAACACACAAGGTCTTAATACACATTACAAGAGAGCTATCATGATGAAAACTCTAAAACAAGAAAAAATTCAAATAGCAATGATTCAAGAAACACACTGGCAAAGGACAGACAGGATAAACTTACAAAGCGATAAATTCATAATAATCTCACAAGCGTCCTTAGAAGAGGGGAAAAGAAAAGGAGTAGCTATTTTAATGGACAACCAACTAAATGTTGAAGTTAGATATAAAGAAGAAGATCTAGAGGCGAGATATATAATTTTGATTTGCATAATTGAAGGAGCAATGTACACTTTAGTGAATCTATATGCCCCCAATGTTATGCCAGTGCGCTTCTTCAAACACCTATGGAAGAAAGTTGAAAAAATTAAACAGGGCACACTTATCTGCGCAGGAGATTACAACTGTGTAATGGATGTAATAATGGATAAAAAACT
Source organism: Pelodytes ibericus (assembly GCA_036172795.1). Classification (NCBI taxonomy): domain Eukaryota; kingdom Metazoa; phylum Chordata; class Amphibia; order Anura; family Pelodytidae; genus Pelodytes; species Pelodytes ibericus. The sequence goes on from CM069859.1 coordinate 86,033,118, forward strand.
AGCGACAGGGATATGCACAGACAGAAGACTAAAAAACGCAGCCAATGATCTAAGAAACACATGTGCAAAAGCAAACATTGTAGATATATGGAGGCTACTACATCCAGAAGAGAAAGACTACACATTCTTCTCATACCCACATCAATCCTATTCCAGAATAGACCTTATTCTAATAGAACGATCCTCCATACAACAGGTTAAAAAAAGTTTTATTAGGGAAAACGCTTGGTCAGATCACAACATAGTCATCCTAGATATGAAAGACAAAAACAACCGTCATACAAGGATGAATTGGAGTCAAGATGATTTCTTATTAAACACAAAAAAAAATATAGAATACATTAAAAACTGCACAGAGGAATTTTTCAAGAACAACTATAATGGAGAGGTCAGTAACACAATGGTGTGGTGCGCCTTCAAAGCCTACATAAGGGGGTGTATGATTAAACTGGGAGCGGAACAAGCAAGAGAAAAGGGGAAAAAACTAAACGAGCTATATATGGAATTCTATACACTATCGGGAAACAATAAATTAAAAACAACTAAGGCTAACACCACACAACTCCTAGAAGTAAAACAAAAAATTAACGACTTACTGATAGAACAGACCAACAGAAACATGGAAATATTGAAAACCACTTTCTACTATAAAGGCAACAGAGCCGACAGACTACTAACTAATAAAGTTAAAGGCAAGAAAATAAGAAAACGAATAGTGAAAATTGTAGATAAAAAAGAAGTCTGTTTAACACCAGAAAAAATAGGGAAAGCCTTCAATAAATATTATGAAGAATTATATAATCTCCCCATTAATATATCCGATAACATGATAGACCAATACATACATTCAATTCCAATCCCTAAATTAAGCACCAAACAATTAGAAGACTTAAACAAACCCCTCTCCAAAACTGAAATAAAAGATGCAATACACAGACTAAAACAAAGAAAAGCACCAGGGCCAGATGGCATCAAAAACTCTTTTTTTAAACTATTAGAAGATAGTCTGATAGACCCCCTAACAAAAACATTCAATGACTTTATTAAACAGAAACATATTCCAGATGAGATCTTAAAAGCAAACATAACCCCAATTCCCAAACCAGGAAAAGATCATGAGGATGTTCAGAACTACCGACCAATCTCCTTACTTAACGCAGATATTAAGATTTATTCAAGTATTATAGCGGAAAGATTGAAAATAGTGATCCCCACTCTGATACACCGTGACCAGACAGGATTTCTCCCAGAGAGACTAGCATCCAACAACATCAGAAAAGTAATAGACGTGCTGGAAATGGCTCAGAGAGAAGAAACCCCCACCCTAATTCTTTCCCTCGACGCTGAGAAAGCTTTCGATAGGGTGGGATGGAAATACTTGAAGGGATGCTTAAAGGCGTTCGGTCTCTCAGGCCAGATTCTAGACGCAATCATGCTACTATATTCAAATCCAAAAGCAAGAACAGTTGGGAACGGAATAATGTCAGAATGGTTTCGGATTAACAATGGTACCAGACAGGGGTGTCCCCTATCGCCGCTTCTGTATATATTATCTATAGAACCTCTAGCAATAAAGATCAGGGAAGAGAGCCGAATAAATGGATATGTCTGCAAGGATGTGGAGCTAAAACTAAACATGTTTGCAGACGACATATTGGTGACGTTGGGGAAACCCACAGAATCACTGGAAGCCCTAATGACCACCCTAGAAGAATTTGGGAGAATCTCAAATTATAAATTAAATCTAACTAAAACAGTTGCACTACCAATAGCAGTCGGAAAGGGAGAACTAAAAAAAATCCAAGAGAAGTATACCTTTAGGTGGACAGATGACTCATTAGAATACCTGGGAATAATTATAACAGCGGACCCCAAAAATATAATGGAAGCAAACATACTACCAGTACTGAAAGATATGAATTCCACATTGAAAAAAGTAAAGAACAGTGAGATATCATGGTGGGGTAGGATAAACCAGGTAAAGGCATACATCCTACCAAAATGGCTGTATGTCTTCAGAATGATACCCCTAGGAATCCCCCCACAGTGGTTAGATCTTATTCAGACAACCTTTACCAAATACATATGGCAAGGTAAAAGGCCAAGGTTAGGAATAAAACTTCTTTCAAAAAAAATAGACAAAGGAGGCCTAGGTGTCCCCGACATCCGAGAATACTACGAAGTCAGTATGCTGAACCATGTGGTGAATACCCAGAACCCCAAAAATCAAGAAGAAGGGTGGGCAACACTGGAAAAATCATATTTTGGAAATATAGAGTTAACAGAAATTCCTTGGTGTAGAAAAAATAAGATTACCACAAAGAAGAACAACTGCTTAACGCTCACACACTTGATGGAGTTCTGGTACAAAATTTAAAAAAAACTAGGGTTACACGAGAAACACATAGACAGTAATAATATAAAACTAATATCATTGGAAATAGAAAATCTGGACCTCCAAAATTGGCAAAAGAAAGGAATAAAAAAACTAGCAAACCTGATAAAGGAAAATCAAGTAAAAACGTTTGGAGAATTACAGGAAGAATTTGGTCTGGGAAGTAAAGAAATCTTCAATTATTTAAGAGTCAAAGGATATCTAGCGATTCACCTAATAAAAAAAGAGGACGAACAAGGGAGAAAAGCCCAAGACATGCTATTTGGCAAAAAAGGTAGATTCAAGATAAGACACTATAAGGAACTTCTAGACACAGAAGAAAAGATACCAGCAATGACAGTCTGGAACAGAGAACTAAAAACTAGTATCAGTAAAAGAGAATGGCTATTAGCTATAAAGAAAGTAAGGAAAACAATTCATTGTCTGAACCTCCTGGAGACATTCTACAAATTAATAAATAGGTGGTACAATGTCCCCAAAAAAGTAGCAAGAATGTATCCGGGAACCTCAAACCAATGCTGGAGATGTCAACGAGAGGAGGGATCATATATTCATACATGGTGGAGCTGTGATGACATCCAACCTATCTGGAAAACAATAAGGGAAAAAATTAGTAAGATCACTGGAATAACACTAAATCACTCCCCAGAAACCTGGCTCCTTTGTTTGCACTGGCCAAAAATGCCAAACGAAGTATCTCAAATAATAATTCACATCATCATAGCTACATTAATATCAATAGCTAGAAAATGGAAATCAACAGAAAAATTAAGTTGGCACAACCTGACTATACAAGTAATAGATCAAATGAAGATGGAAAAGGAAAGGCTGAAATTAGAAAGAATAAGAAAAAACTGGATCGATTGGGGAAAATGGATTGAACTAGTTCAAAGAAATTAAGACCTAATATTGTGTGTGTGAAACAGACAACAATAGAAAATGGGATACCGCTGCCCTTCCCTTCCCCCCACCCGTCAGAGCCACAAATTGTTAGTTAAAATGTGATTATATGTAATAAAAAGAGAAGAGACACGATGATGTTACAATCCATTAATCCACATGAGTAAAAGAAGGAAAAGGAAAAAGGCTATCCGAGGACATAAAAGTGAAAGATAAAATAAGAGGATTAAGACTGAGTGTCAAAAAAAAAAAAAAAAAAGGAAAAAGGGAAAAAGGGAATATTGCTTTTCTTACCCAAAACATAATAATTATGTATTGATGTACTGTATTGAGACGCATCTGCCATTTAGCGGCCCATTTTCCCTAAATTTCTTGCAGACAATTAACATCTGGCTCTGACTTTAAAATCTTACATAATTTTGCAGAAACTGCAAAAAATGAAACATTGCTTTCAGTAATTTATTCTTTGTCACAAATAAAGTAAAAAGAATAAGCCCAAAAACAGAATCCTGAGGCAGAACCTTGCACAGGTGGAAAATGTATCATTTACAACAACTCTTTTATCTAACTTTCAAAGACTTCCCTATCTTATTAGTGAAGTACACATACTTTTTTCTAATCTGATATGGCCCGATGTGTGGCACAGTATGAAAAGGCAAAATAGTGATCTATAAGAATCATACCAAAGAAAATGTTAGGACTTTTCATTACCGTATTTGCTTGAATAAAAGACAAGGTTATTTTCAGAGCAAATGCTCTGAAAAATGCCCCTCGTCTTACATTCGAGATTCGTCTTATAATCAGACCTCAAATCAAGGTCTGACTATAAGACTGGGATCCAGGTCCTCCGCAGAGCTGCAGGGGACCTGGATTCCCTTCGCAATCAGCCGGTGGATGTCTGCACAATGTACGCAGACATCCTCTGCTGCTGCCCGGCACTTCTACCGGGACTTCTATGATGGTCACCTGACCTTCCGACGGTCCATCATAGAAGTCCCAGCGGAAGTGCCGGGCAGCAGCGGAGGATGTCTGCGCATTTCGTGAATACATCCACTGGCTGCCCCAGGGAGATTGGGTGAGTTTGGGGGAGGGAGGTGGGAGAGGCAGCATTGGAGGGGACAGAGGCAGCATTGGGTGAGGGAGGGAGGGGGAGAGGAATCATTGGGTGAGGGAGGGGGGGGAGAGGAATCATTTGGTGAGGGAGGGGGACAGGAATCATTGGGTGAGGGAGGGAGGGGGAGAGGCATCATTGGGTGAGGGAGGGAGGGGGAGGGGCAGCATTGACCAAGTCTGGTTGGAGGGAATGGGAGAGGTAGCATTGGGCAAGTCTGGGGGAGGGGTTTTCTTATAATCAGGATTGTCTTATATTCGAGCAAATACGGTACTTATTTAGAAGAGATATTCATATCAAACAAATCCTATGTGTGCTATATTATTCATGAAATTATAATGTTACAACTTGGTCTCTGGTGAATTGTAGTAAAATTATTTCAGGGCTTATGACTAAGAGCATTTAGCATGAAATGCGCCAAGCCTGCTGTGTGCATACCTTGCATCCTTTTCACTGGGTTGACACAATAAATTTGTATAATTTTTTGCAAGTACGGGAGTTCTCTCTTTCATCACTGCTGGTTATTTTTGCTGGTTATTCCTCAGTCAAGAACACAAAAGTGTCAGCACCAGTCTCGCATGGGATTAACAGCCCTACAAATGTTCCCAACCACATTGCAGTACAGAAACGCTTTTTATTTTGGAACATTATGTCAGTGTTATTTTCATAAAATTTTCATAAAATGTGATACATATGAGGTACAAAGCATTTCAAACTAATATTTGAATGCCATTTGAAATGCAAGCACCTAGGAAGATCCAATAGCTTATTCCTAATTTCATTAAGGCACCTTAGGAGTATTAATATCATTGTAAGTGACCTGGAGATACTTTGAGGACTCAGTGTAATAACTTGTATATTATATTAAAACATTCAGTTATTTATTTTCATTTCAATAATTTTCATAGAATTAAAATAATTTATGAGTATTATGGTTGTTTGAAACTATAGATTTTTTTATGTGGGAAAACTAAAAAAGGTTTTCTGGGAAATATGTATTACAAAACAATATAATTTGAAAGAACCAACATGGTCATAATCTATATCATGTTGGTTGATTCCTACATAGACAATACAATGCTACACAGAAGGACATTAAACATAGAATAACATATTTGAAAATTATGTAGAGAACAGACTGTACAAAATTTGTGGTTTAGTGTCCTGTCATTGTTTCCAAAAAAATTGTATTTTATTTATGAATTGTATTTGGAGAGGGAAACGTAAAATTGAGATCCTAAATTTACCTTGAAAAGATTGAACAAACCTGAAACTATTGATAATGCTTTTTTAAATAAAAAATATCCTTACAAATGGATACGTTTTAATCAAGAGAATCTCATTATGTTAATAAAAGAGAATAGAAGGGCTTCTTTTGTTAAGACAGCTGAAGTAACCTCTAATACACCATTTATGTTTTATGTCACCATGATTATCTGGATCTTGGGTTTCTCAGGAAACCTAATCCTACTCATTTAGCTGTTCATATGAAGAACCATATTGTAATGACAACCAATGGAATGCAATTTATTCTTGAAGTGGTAATTGTCGGGATTAATCAATCTAGCCACAAACTACTTTTCTTGACCTTGTGATGTCAAGGAATCCAGAGTTTATAAAGTCATCAAGCAGATGAGTAAAGATAAAGAACCATTTGTGGATAGGAGTCTATTGGAGCTAATCACTAAATGTAAGGTGCAAATGAGCACATTTCATCTCACTGAGTCGACTATGCATTGAGCTGCGAAAAATCTGTTGAGTTCTAGTGCAACCCCCCCCCCCCCCCGAATCTGGGTTTCATTATGCTTTTTGCAGTACCGCTTGAGCTCTTCTACAGATGAAATTCGCATGGTTTAACCCCTTAAGGACAGAGCCTTTGAAACATTTTTGTCCTTTCTGGACAATGGCTATTTTAACATTTCTGTGCAGTTTGTGTTTAGCAGTAATTTTGTTCTTTGTCATTTGCTGTACCCACACATATTATATATTGTTTTTATCGGGACAAGAAGGGCTTTCTTTGGATGCCCTCTTTTTGATCATATCTTATAATATTATTAAAAAAAAAAAAAAAATATGGTAAAAAAAAAAAATACACAAATTTCCTGACTTTTATTTGAAACATCTTCTCCTCATGGACAAAAGCGAACGAAAAACCTGCTAAATAGATTCTACTATTTCTCCTGAGTACATGGATACCACCCATGCATAGGTTTGTTGGGTTGTTTGGGGGCTAAAATGCCAAATTTGTGAGGTGCAGTTTTTTGTTTTCCAACTTGAAATTTGTACATGCAGACAGCCTGCACCCATGTCCCATTTGGGACATATTTGAAGCCAGCTAGTGTATTTTACCCCATCAACCCATATATTTTTTTAAAGTAGACACCCTAGGCTATCTCAAATGGTGGTATTTTAACACTTTCCATGCACTAATTCTACCACCAGCCTTTGTCAAAGTTTGTGGTAGTAATTTTTTTGTGTTTTTTTTTTCACAAACCTTGTACTTCAGATATGAATTCACAAATTTTGGTATATGTCACTGCCAAATAACACCCCAATAAGTGTTCAGCAACATCTCTTGACTACAGGGATACCACCCATGCATAGGTTTGTTGGGTTGTTTGGGGGGTAAAAGGCCAAATTTGGGAGGTGCAGTTTTTGGTTTTCCAACTTGAAATTTTGACATGCAGACAGCCTGCACCCATGTCCCATTTGGGACATATTTGAAACCAGCCAGTGTATTTTACCCCATCAACCCATATATTTTTTAAAAATAGACACCCTAGGCTATCTCAAATGGTGGTATTTTAACACTTTCCATGCACTAATTCTACCAGCAGCCTTTGTCAAAGTTTGTGGTTGTAATTTTTTTGTGTTTTTTTTTTTCACAAACCTTGTACTTCAGACATGAATTCACAAATTTTGGTATGTGTCACTGCCAAATAACACCCCAATAAGTGTTCAGCAACATCTCTTGAGTACAGGGATACCACCCATGCATAGGTTTGTTGGGTTGTTTGGGGGGTAAAAGGCCAAATTTGGGAGGTGCAGTTTTTGGTTTTCCAACTTGAAATTTTGACATGCAGACAGCCTGCACCCATGTCCCATTTGGGACATATTTGAAACCAGCCAGTGTATTTTACCCCATCAACCCATATATTTTTTAAAAGTAGACACCCTAGGCTATCTCAAATGGTGGTATTTTAACACTTTCCATGCACTAATTCTACCACCAGCCTTTGTCAAAGTTTGTGGTTGTAATTTTTTTATGTTTTTTTTTTCACAAACCTTGTCCTTCAGACATGAATTCACAAATTTTGGTATGTGTCACTGCCAAAAAACACCCCAATAAGTGTTCAGCAACATCTCTTGAGTACAGGGATACCACCCATGCATAGGTTTGTTGGGTTGTTTGGGGGGTAAAAGGCCAAATTTGGGAGGTGCAGTTTTTGGTTTTCCAACTTGAAATTTTGACATGCAGACCGCCTGCACCCAAGTCCCATTTGGGACATATTTGAAACCAGCCATTGTTTTTTACCCCATAAACCCATATATTTTTTAAAAGTAGACACCCTACGCTATTTCAAATGGTGGTATTTTAACACTTTCCATGCACTAATTCTACCACCAGCCTTTGTCAAAGTTAATGGTAGTAATTTGTGTGTGTTTTTTTTTCACAAATATTGTATTTCAGACATAAATTCACAGATTTTGGTATGTGTCACTGCCAAACAATAACCCAGTATGTGTTCAACAACATATCCTGAGTACAGGGATACCACCCATGCATAGGTTTGTTGGGTTGTTTGGGGGCTAAAGGGCCAAATTTGGGAGGTGCAGTTTTTGGTTTTCCAACTTGAAATTTTGACATGCAGACAGCCTGCACCCATGTCCCATTTGGGACATATTTGAAACCAGCCAGTGTATTTTACCCCATCAACCCATATATTTTTTAAAAGTAGACACCCTAGGCTATCTCAAATGGTGGTATTTTAACACTTTCCATGCACTAATTATACCACCAGCCTTTGTCAAAGTTTGTGGTTGTAATTTTTTTGTGTTTTTTTTTTCACAAACCTTGAACTTTAGACATGAATTCACAAATTTTGGTATGTGTCACTGCCAAACAATAACCCAGTATGTGTTCAACAACATATTCTGAGTACAGGGATACCACTCATGCATAGGTTTGTTGGGTTGTTTGGGGGCTAAAGGGCCAAATTTGGGAGGTGCAGTTTTTGGTTTTCCAACTTGAAATTTTGACATGCAGACAGCCTGCACCCATGTCCCATTTGGGACATATTTGAAACCAGCCAGTGTATTTTACCCCATCAACCCATATATTTTTTAAAAGTAGACACCCTAGGCTATCTCAAATGGTGGTATTTTAACACTTTCCATGCACTAATTCTACCACCAGCCTTTGTCAAAGTTTGTGGTTGTAATTTTTTTGTTGTTTTTTTCTCACAAACCTTGTACTTTAGACATGAATTCACAAATTTTGGTATGTGTCACTGCCAAATAACACCCCAATAAGTGTTCAGCAACATCTCTTGAGTACAGGGATACCACCCATGCATAGGTTTGTTGGGTTGTTTGGGTGGTAAAAGGCCAAATTTGGGAGGTGCAGTTTTTGGTTTTCCAACTTGAAATTTTGACATGCAGACCGCCTGCACCCATGTCCCATTTGGGACATATTTGAAACCAGCCATTGTATTTTACCCCATAAACCCATATATTTTTTAAAAATAGACACCCTAGGCTATCTCAAATGGTGGTATTTTAACACTTTCCATGCACTAATTCTACCACCAGCCTTTGTCAAAGTTTGTGGTTGTAATTTTTTTGTGTTTTTTTTTTCACAAATATTGTATTTCAGACATAAATTCACAGATTTTGGTATGTGTCACTGCCAAACAATAACCCAGTATGTGTTCAACAACATATCCTGAGTACAGGGATACCACCCATGCATAGGTTTGTTGGGTTGTTTGGGGGCTAAAGGGCCAAATTTGGGAGGTGCAGTTTTTGGTTTTCCAACTTGAAATTTTGACATGCAGACAGCCTGCACCCATGTCCCATTTGGGACATATTTGAAACCAGCCAGTGTATTTTACCCCATCAACCCATATATTTTTTAAAAGTAGACACCCTAGGCTATCTCAAATGGTGGTATTTTAACACTTTCCATGCACTAATTATACCACCAGCCTTTGTCAAAGTTTGTGGTTGTAATTTTTTTGTGTTTTTTTTTTCACAAACCTTGAACTTTAGACATGAATTCACAAATTTTGGTATGTGTCACTGCCAAATAACACCCCAATGAGTGTTCAGCAACATCTCTTGAGTACAGGGATACCACCCATGCATAGGTTTGTTGGGTTGTTTGGGTGGTAAAAGGCCAAATTTGGGAGGTGCAGTTTTTGGTTTTCCAACTTGAAATTTTGACATGCAGACCGCCTGCACCCATGTCCCATTTGGGACATATTTGAAACCAGCCATTGTATTTTACCCCATAAACCCATATATTTTTTAAAAGTAGACACCCCACGCTATTTCAAATGGTGGTATTTTAACACTTTCCATGCACTAATTCTACCACCAACCTTTGTCAAAGTTAATGGTAGTAATTTGTGTGTGTTTTTTTTTCACAAATATTGTATTTCAGACATAAATTCACAGATTTTGGTATGTGTCACTGCCAAACAATAACCCAGTATGTGTTCAACAACATATCCTGAGTACAGGGATACCACCCATGCATAGGTTTGTTGGGTTGTTTGGGGGCTAAAGGGCCACATTGTGAATGTGCGCATTTTCAACTTGGAATTTTGACGTGTAGTCAGCCTGAGCCCATCTTTCATTTGGGACTTTTTTTTAAAGTAGGGCAGTGTATTTTACCCAAAAAAGTATATATTTTGTAAAAGTAGACACCCTAGGCTATTTTAAATGATGGTATTTTAACACTTTCCTTGCACCAATTCTACCACCAGCCTTTGTAAATGTTTGTGGTAGTCATTTTATTGTGTATTTTTTCCCACACACATTGTACTTTAGACACAAATTCACATATTTCGGTATGTGTCACTGACAAACAATACCACAATATATGTTCAGCAACATCTCCCGAGCACAGGGATACCACCCATGCATAGCTTTGTCAGCTTTGTTGGGGGTTGAAAGGCTACATTTAAGAGGTGCGCTTTTTGATTTTTCAACTTGGAATTTTGACATGTAGAGCAAGGAAGGGGTTAATAGCTCTTATAAGAGCCTTTGTATTACTGTACAAAAAAAATTAACCCCTAAAAATGCACAGACAAGAAAAAATGTCCTGCTGTGCAGTGATCAGTGGCAGGGAAGGGGTTAATACACAGGCTACACTATACAAAGGGTATGGCTTTTATAAAAGCCCTTGGGACTCATAATTTTTTAACATTTTATTTAATTTATTACAATTAAAAAAATATATTATACAGATCTGTCTCTTTCCCTCACTAAAACTCAAGTGAGGAGAGGGAGGCAGATCCATACGGGTCAGAACAATATTTACCAATACTTCTCTAACCAGACGGTGACCAATGGTGATGCTCATCTGAAAAATCACCAAACCACCTTTGCCACTGATTGGCTGTTACTGATCGCTATACACGCGTTCAGACAGCTTCAAAAGGAATACACGTAATCCCCTAGTGGGTATAATTAACCCCTAGCGAGTGTGACAAAAAAAAAATGCTGATAGCAAAAAAAAAAAAATCCTTCTGCAACCAGATTGCTCCATATGCGCTGCTTAGGCAGTGACCATATGCACTGCTTAGGCTGTGACATATGTGCTGCTTAGGAAGTGATATACGGCAAGGAAGGGGTTAATAGCTCTTAAAAGAGCCTTTGATATACTGTAATAAATCACAGTAAAAAAAATTAACCCCTAAAAAAATGCACAGACAGCAAAAAATGTGCTGCTGTGTAAGATCACTGCATACACAGCGATCAATTGCAGGGAAGGGGTTAAATACTGGAAACGGCTTTTATAAAATATTTTATTAAATATATTATAATTAAAAACTTATATTATACAGCTCTGTCTGTCTCCCTCACTAAAACTCAAGTGAGAGGGAGGCAGATCTACACGGGTCAGATCAAATATTTACAAATATTGATCTAACCAGACGAATGGTGATGCTCATCTGAGCAAACGCCAACCCGCCTTTGTCACTTATCAGCTGTTACTGATCGATATACATGCGCTCAGACAGCTAAAAACTTTTTTTTAAAGTTAAACGTAATCACCTAGCCGTGACGGGTGTATGATCACTGCATACACAGCGATCAATGGCAGGGAAGGGGTTAAATGGCTTTTATAAAAGCCCTTGGTGTTTAAAATTTTATTAAATATTTTATTTTATTATTTTATTTTATTTTTTACATTATCTGATCTGTCTCTCTCCCTTACTAAAACTAGTAAGGTGAGGGAGGCAGATCAATACTTGTCAAAGGCAATATTTACTAATATTGCCTTTGACTGTATGATAAGTGCTCATCAGAGCACTTATCATACATGCCTGCACACAGATCACACAGATCTGCTGTGCCGGCATTGATTGGCTCCCCCTAGAGCATCGGAAGTGAAATACTAGCGTTCCCTTCTACTGGCGACCTTCTCAGGAGAGCGACCACCATCGGTTCTGGGGGAGCATCATGGCTAGCGAGGCACTTTATCAACACCGGAGATGCTTAGAAAGGGGAGTGATCGTAGCGCACTTTTTGGGGGTGTTGCACAATGCCTCTACCTAGAGGCATTGAAGCAATACCGATAGAGTAAAGAAAGCGACCGCTGGTCTCTTTCTTTACTCTGTTAAGTGCATGACGTGCCAGGCACGTCACCTGTCGGCAAGTCCTCGATTTGCCGTGACGTGCCTGGCACGTCATCTGTCCTTAAGGGGTTAACCCCCACACTTAAAATGCATAGTTAAATCAGTAACTCACCTGCACCTCAGTTTTCGTGAATAGCTCCATATAAGATTCTTTTTTAAGGCAGTGCTGTTGAATTGTTCTTTTAGGAGATGTGGTTCATGTTGTTGTTTGAGAGATTTATTAATGGGGAAATGCTGCTAACGTTCCTTCATATTTTTGTGTTTATCATTCTCTCACTCCAAAAGTCCTCTGAGTAATGTTTATAATACCGTGTTTATATGGCTTGTGACTAACATTTCAGTATCCTTCTTACTTTGCTTTCTTGTTTATTATTTGTGCTCTTTCCAGTCTACCTGTTTCCCTGCCTTGTATTCCAGCCCTGCTTTGGAATCCTGTTATATTTTCCTTTCTGCCTGTCATGTTCAATTCCAGGTTTTCTCTGCTTCCCTCTACCTTGTTAGTTTTATTATATTTAAACCACACTCATTTATGTTCTGTCCTTTGCAGCTGCTACAGGTTTTCTGTTTATGTGCACTGCTCATATTTAATCTCATGTTATTCAAATGCTAATATTACTTATGGACTTGCCTAAATGTGGGGTACCTTGACGTGATTGGCAAGTTAACATCTAAATGGCCAATAGGTGAACCAAACTCCCACCATTTTAACATCTTTAGTGTTAGGCTAGTTCCTGTATTTATGTTTCTTCTTTTGTAATGTTCTATTGTGTTCCTTAGCTATATTTGTGCCTGTCCCTTTAAGTTCTGTATGCGCCCATTATCTGTGCCTTGCATTATTCCTATGAATTATCTGCAACCCTGTGCCTTGTATTGTTTAGCCTTATTTTGGTTTCTGCTTTATTTTGCTTATGTTTTTCCTCCGTCCTATAGCCCTGCACTCTGTAGCCCCCAGACAAGGTCGGGGAGGGGCAATCATGACAGGGTGCTGAGGGGATATGTCAGCCTATAGTGGGAATTAGTGGGAGGAGTTGCGAGTGTATAAAAGTTAGGAACAGGAAGTTTGGGGGCCATTTTAGGAAAGTTTTTTCCCCATACCTGTTGTCCCACCCACCCTCCCTAATTTATGGTTAATGAGCCTTTATTTATTTATTTATTATTTGTTTATTTATTTATTTATTATTTATTTCCATGTCACAGCATTGGCGGAAGCTTGCAGGGTATCCAGGAGGGTTAATGGAAGAATCGATTGGGGAGAGTAAATCGGGACTCTGGTGGGAGGTTCGAGGGGAAAGTGGTACCTCGAACCTCAGGTATTGGGGGCATTGGTATATGCCCAGAACATGGACTTATTTGGCAGCCACCTGGATACTCTTGCAAGTTTGGTTGGTTTTCTGTTTATGGAATGTTTATGTTTATGTTTAGTCATTGTAAAATTATGGATATATATATATATATGTGGAATGTATAGATATATGATTGTAATGCAATGACTATTTAAATAAAGTGCTGTGGCCGTTGTTTTACCCCACAGTCTGGTTTTAAGTTGAGTTATTTCTAGGCAAATACATATCCCCAATGATAGAAGCTACCATGTCATGTATTTTGTTTCTGTTCTCCTTTAGTTGTTTTTATGCTTATGCTCTGCTTGGATGTCACTTAGTTTATTCTGTCCTAGGCTTCAACAGGGGTTTCTCCAGTCCAAGTTATGTTATACTGATACAGCAGCTGCCTCCAAAGGACCATAGTATGTGGCTGCACAAAACCTGGAGCCGCAAGCTACCAGATAAGTGCAGTTACCCAGCACAGGGCCCTGTGTCTCCACCCCTGCAATGTAGCTCCTGATCTCGGGCGCTCAGGGTCCAATTCCATCCTGTACCCGATACATTACACTTGCTAAGGGCAAAGACTTCTGGTTATTCCTAATCTAGTGTCTTTGTCTACTTCTTATTACTTTCCTAATATTCTAAGTTCTTAATGTGATAATAGTGTTTCAAATGTATTTTACTTTAAATGTTTAGAAGACTGGAGGCCTTGTCAAGATTTTAGATGGGATAAAAGGTGGTAACCTTCTATTAGATCTGACTGGATAAAGTTACAAACTAAGGCCCAAGTCCAACAACTTTGACATGTATTTTATTACATGGCCAGAACACAAATAGGCTCTGAATTTGAAGACAGACAACATATTCTATATATTCTTGTAGCAGGGGTAAAGTATTCTTATATTATTTTCCTAATTTTTCTCTACTCTATACCATGTTTGCAAAGACATTTGTTGCAAGAGTAAGAACTAACATTATTTGTGGTGCACATTTACTGGACTTTGTGATGGGCTAATTATTATCATATGTTCTATGGATGTTTACTGACTTTGAGGCTTCTGATCATGCTGGTACTTGGCATATGGGCCCACACACAATTCAGGGGGTCCTGGTTACAGAGGGATGGGGAAAATGTGTCTTCCACACATCTCATTCACCTCAGAAATGAAAGGGGGTTGAGTTCTGATGCTGGAGGGGGAGAGGTTGCTCTCACTTCACTCCTTGCTTGTACATTGTCCCAACCTGTGGAGTACTTGCCTTGTGTAGTCTCCATTTCCTCTATTTGCCTGTTTGCCCTTGCATTATTTGGATTCTTCCTGTTTTTGCCCCAATGCTTGTCAGCTGCAGGGTGAGCTGCTTGCCTTGACCCTACAAACTATCTTGATTCTGGCTGTGCCCTTACACGCCCAATGAAAAACCTTACACTGACTTTGCCTCGGACACTGGTTTTATGTTGTAAATGTAAAAAAAAAATATATATAACATGTTTTAAAATGTAATCTCATTAAGTTAGGAGATCATGTAATATATTAATTTATGCTGTTCTTATTTGACATGCGTTGAGAAGCCAATTAAATATTTGTGATATGTGAAGGTGTTCAGTGGGGGGTTCTCTGTTCTGCACAATGGGCAAATATGTCAAATGTCAGGAGGCACTAGACAGCAATTATAACTCCAACAACACTTTAGACATGACATGAAAACTCCACGTCTACTCATATTAACTTTAACACAGTGAGATATTGAAAATGAAGTCACTCACAATGCAAGAGGGATGCTTGTTTTCAGGGTAAAAGTGGTAAAGGATACAAATTAATAGTATTTCTCTATAAAGAAGTGCTTTAATCCCATACATAATATAGGTTAAGGACATTAAACATACTCCACAAACTCCCATGATATTAACTATCTGCATCTTGTTGCACACAAAGTACACCTGATAAAAATGACCCTGTTTGTATATTCTCCAAAATAACAGTAGTTGTTGTGACTTTGGAATATTTTAATTTGTGAATTACTTAGTCTACTTCGATGCAATGCCTTGCTACTCCAGGAGGAAAAATAACGTTTCTGCATTAGTAACAATGACATTTCTAAAGTAACATTTAAAATAACCTATAGCAGTAATCCTGATCAATAGTTGTATAAAATCCAATATGGATACTTTAGGGAGTCCCATTAATTATAATGTGCAGAATGCTATACGGACAAAACATTAATATATGTACTGTGGAAAATATATATTTTTTAATTTCCTTTTTTTGTGATACAGAATATAAGGATAAAAAAACAAAGGGGAATGATACAATGTAAACTGAACATTTGCATTACTTACAAAGAAATGTAAAAAACATTGTGAACTTTTAGAGATTAATAAAAGACGTATATATGTCCTCCCTGCAAGATAAGCAGCGGTGTCAGGGACAAGATCAGACTATATTTGGAAAGAGTTTTAACCTTCAAACTACAAGAGTGCTCTTGAGATAGCACTGGGTTCTCTTTTCGGGTGAACTGAATTCTTCTTGCAGATCTTTTTGAGCCCTGATTAGCAGGACATCAACTTTAAGATCATGGGGTCTTTAAAACATACTGTGTTATCTAATCAGAAGGTTCAATTGCAGATGGTCTTTCTGGCAATGCTGTGAGACTGTGAGCCATGGGCATCACCTGGAGCAACGATACCAGAATGCTAATGCGAATTGTCCACTGTGAATCTACTTCCACTCGGGCTACGATCTTAAGCTGCAGAGACTAAGGGATGAGCACTAGTGATTAAGGGCCATTGTTGCTGTTGAACACATCACAAGGTGAGAAACTCTCAGTGGCTCTTTTTAGTTATTTCAATCACTGTGCATTAGCAGAGGCGCTCTTTACTGCATAATGTTAATGACAGCTTTTTGGATTTTGAAAGATACATTGGCTTGCAATACAGCTTCACTGTTTAATGGGCCTACTAGAGAAGTATCATAATCCATTGCAGTGTTCTCTGGCATCTATTCCTAATATCCACCAATTGTAGAAGTCCATATGAAAAGCCAAGGAAAAAATAATGAAAGAGTTGTGCAGCTAATTATTCTCTATGGGACTTAACAAACCTTTTTGGTTTATTATAAATATATTTAGGGTTTTTTTTTTACATATTCACATTCATAGTTTGTTTTATGTATACAAATAAGAAAATCCAAGCTTTTATTTTTTAATTCTTTCTTCAGTCATCACCCTTATGTTTTATAAATGTTCTTTCATAATGTGTATACTTAACAAATACAAGTGTCTGCTAGCAGAATTAAAGCAGTGATTCATATTTCTAAAAACTTTATAGCAATAAGCAAAAAAATTAATATAAGAATATTAGAACAATTTCTGTCCCATAAGTATTGTCTTAACTTCTACAATACAGTATAAAATAATCAGGTTCAAAGAATGATGTTACTGAGAACATGGGCAATGAAATTTAGAGCATGAAAAATAATAATATTATGAATAGAGAATGTATAAATAAATAGGTGTGGCAGCATGCAGACACAACCCGTATAGGCATAAAAATATGTGTGCAGCAATTATATAACCAATGCACTATACCAGGCACTAAAAGGTGTAGACGGCTTCAAAATTATACTTGTGTTTACACCATGTTATCAAATGGTATATCCAATATAGTCCCAGTATAGTCAGTCTACTACTCTTAATATCCAAAGTAACTTTAATGACATCAAATGCATTTGGTCTAATTAAGAAGATAAATTGGGGAGTATTTGTGTAGATATTTCTGTAAATTGTTTGTAATATTATTACCGTATTTGCTCGATTATAAGAAGAGGTTTTTTTCAGAAAAAAAAATCTGAAAACTACCCCTCGTCTTATAATCGAGGTCTTCTTATAATCTGACCTCAAATTGAGGTCAGATTATAAGACATGGATCCAGGTCCCCAGCAGAGCTGCAGGGGACCTGGATCCCCCTCTCTGACAGCAGGGGAATCGCGCAGACTCCCCTGCTTCCGCCCGGCACGACCGCCAGGGCTTCTGTGAAGAAGCCGGGTACTTCCGCTTTCGTCACAGAAGTCCCGGCAAGCGTGCCGGGCGGCAGCAGGGGAGTCTGCGCTCGTCGCGCAGACTTCCTCTCCTGCCCCACTAGCCACCAGGGAGAATCGGGCAGCTGGGGGATGTCTGCACGATACGTGCAGATATCCTCCATGCTGCCCGACACGGCAGACTATTATGACGGACCAGCTGTCCGTCATAATAGACTGCCGTGTCAGGCAGCATGGAGGATGTCTGCACGTATAGTGTAGACATCCCCCGGCTGCCCCCACTAGCCACCAGGGATCAAGTTAAAGGTGAGGGGGAGGGAGGGGGCCGTGAGACAAGGGGAGGGGGTGGGACAGAGAAACAAGGGGAGGGAGGGGGGCAGAGACAGAGTCAAGGGGAGGGAGGGGGTTAAGAGACAGAGACAAGGGGAGGGAATGGGGTTAAGAGACAGAGACAAGGGGAGTGAGGGGGTTAAGAGACAGAGACAAGGGGAGGGAAGGGGTTAAGAGACAGAGACAAGGGGAGTGAGGGGGTTAAGAGACAGAGACAAGGGGAGGGAAGGGGTTAAGAGACAGAGACAAGGGGAGTGAGGGGGTTAAGAGACAGACAAGGGGAGGGGGGAGAGAGAGCCAACACTAAGGGGAGGAGAGAGAGAGAGAAAAATGGGGGCAAGGGAAAGAGAAAGGCAGCATAGGCACATAAAAAGAAATAAAAACTAGAAATACATTTTTTGATATCATCATTTTTTATTAAAAAAGCAATTTACATGTGAATATATACAATTTGAACTTTTTTCCTATAGGGTAGTCTTATATTCAGGCTTTTAGTTTTTTTCCTAATGGAATATCCAAAGTTTGGGGGGTCGTCTTATAATCAGGGTCGTCTTATAATCGAGCAAATACGGTAATAATATTATTCTGTTGTTGCAGTTATGATAGGGATTATGATATGATTATTAAATTATAGTAAGTCTAAATACATTTTATAAAATATAAAAGTTGTGATTAGGTAATATAACATTGTAATGTAAACATATTTAAAAATAGTAATGTTAATTATATAAAACAATATTTTAAAATGTATTGTTTATGCAAATTTGCAATAATAAAAAATATTTAATGAAATAAGTGACAAAGATAAGGAAACAGTAAATGTTGGGAACATTAACATTTGATTAGTAAAAGAAGAGAGTTATTTGAGAAGTAGAGAGTTATTATTCCTTAAGATATATGCGACTGGTAACACTTTGAGATCTTGTGTAGAGCCTATTTATCATGGAGGAATCTTCCCTAGAACACTCCGGAAAGCTTTAATGGAGGAACGTTTTTATTTAGCTAATTTTAGTGGTTCCATTTTTTGGGGGGTGGGGGAGAGGGTTGGCTGGAGCATTTTCTTTTTCACCCAAACTTATTAGCAAATAGATCTGGCCAGAAACCTTGTCTGATGGGTGTCTAAACAGTAAGCTCCTTTTTGAAGCTATCATATATAAAACTGGTTAATTCCCAGTAAGAGATATTTGCTTATGCTAAGTACATTGCTAGGAGTTAAATAATTATGTAATTGCACTGAATGTTAGGGGTTGGGGGAGGAGAGGGATGGGGGAGGAGAGAGGAAATCTTTCAACAGTATTGTTTTTTTTTTTAATGCCTCCCTTTCCCATGCCTTTTTTTCCCTCCCCCCCTTTTTTTTCCTCCCATCTCTTAATCGCTCTCTGGCTCATTTTTCGCCCTCCTCTCCCTTCCTCCTTTAGGGGGTGGATTAGTGGAGATTTTCTGCCGGCACTCTGCCCAGCCCAGCCACATGTTAGTATCCTGCGGTGGTTACGGGATTTCGTTCGGAGAGATTCTGGCCCAAATGTCTTTTTTGGCTTTGGCCCGCCTCCCCCCGAAAAAGATGATAGTAAGTTGTATTTTCTTGATTGAAGTGGTTTGTTTTCTGTTTTTTTTTTCTCTCCTTTCCCTTTTTTCTTTGCTTTTGTCCTTGTCCCAAGTCCGCTCTGATCCCCACGTCCGTGCCTCAGTTTCTCCCTGCGTCTCTGGAGCCACACTTTAATTGAGTATAACTATGCAAATTAAGTTTATGTCTATCAATGCCCAGGGCCTTAACTCCCCACAAAAGTGGTCCTATCTGTATGATCTCCTGATATATAATCAAATAGATGTTTGCTTTGTTCAGGAGACCCATTGGAAATCAGAGGGCTCAAGATTTTTGAAATACCGCAGATTCCCTATTATTTTTCATTCCTCTCTCCCTGATAAAAAGAAAAGGGGGGTCTCAATCCTTATTTCTGCGCCTCATAAATTTGAACTTATTCATCGCGAGGCTGACTCAAACGGTAGAGCTTGCATAGTTATTTGCAGAATTCGACATCCTTTTTACCTTGGTTAACCTGTATGCTGCCTCTGATGGTACTGTGTGTTTCCTGAACAGGGTGACTGATAGAATGGATAATCTCCAACAGGAAATGACTATCTATAGGGGAGATTTGAATACAATAGCAGACCCTGACCTCGACAAGGGACTCCCCAGAGGATGTGATTAAGCGATTTTAGTGCGAAACACGTCATGCCCACGTCACTGTTTGACAAAAAGACTTCCGGGATAGACAGCTCACGTGGGACGTCACCAATCTCGCAGACTGCTCTGAAAAAGCCCTGATAGGGCGAAACGCGTCGCTAGATTGGTGACGTCCCACGTGAGCTGTCTATCCCGTAAGTCTTTTTGTTGTTCCACTACACGAGATTACTGCTTACCGATTCGTGGAACACTGACTTTTGGATCATCTTGCCGCTGCAAGTAACTCTGCTGAAACGGACCAGCTTGGTGAAACTGCTTCCGATTTCGTCTTTTATTATTTTTATATCTGATGCTGTTTTCTGCTGTTTTTTATGTAAGATTTTATATCGGGGGGAGATTAAAATTGATTTGTATTTTTATACTACAACTGTATCCCTCTACTTGTACTTCCATATATATCACTGCGACTCCCCTGATGAACGAGCACTTTACCCTTGGGGATCATAGGACTTAGAGTCCATCGTCTTATACACCTAGAGCCATTTTTTTAGGCTCTAGACATTGTGAGTATATCTCCAAAGGGGGAAATATTCACTGGTACCACTTATTGATAATACTGCACATTATTTTTTTTATATTTTTCTTTTACATATACGGATCATTACATCAATCGTTGATAAGTACCTTTTCACACCAGGAGGTCTTGTGACTGTCTGATTCCTATTAGAAGTAAAATCTGACAAATATTAAACTCTGTTTTTCAAAGAAATATTCCATTAACACCTGAAACTTTTTTGTTTCAGATAAATTTAGGTTCTGGTAGATCACTGAGACAAATTTTTGCAATTAACATACTTATGGAATTAAAGCTCTCCCTTGCCCGCCTCTGGAGGAGGCAAGACCTCCCCACATGGGTAGATATTTGTAAACAGCTTGAATTCCAGCTGACCTCGCAGAGGATGTTTTCTCTATCGAGTGGGCTGGAGAGGAGATTTGAGGAGACATGGGCTCTGTGGGAGGCCGTGTAGCTAACTTTTTAGTGCCTAACTCAATTTTGTTTTTTCTGTGAGGGTAGGCAGCAGACTGACGTGGGACGGACTTCCCACGTCATATGTATTTCTCCTTTTTTTTTTCTCTCTCTCTTCCTCTCTTTTTTTTTCTTTCTCTCCTCAAACCTGTAACCATTTTTATGATGGTTGATTTGCACTTTGCACTTTTAGTCAGGCATGTGTCAACCCTTTTATGTATATGTATGTTTATGTCTATATTTGTCCTTTGATATGTAAGAAGAAGAATAATTGAAAAAAAAACAATTTGATTAGTATGTTTTGAAAAACAAAAATGAAAGCAAAACATAGAAATCCAGAAAATCATATAAGATAAATAAATTGTTAAATAACATTTATATGTATCCTGTTATATTAATATTAATATGTGGGTGAATTTTTGTAGAGAGCACAAAAATAAAAATAAAAAAACAAACAAGCAAACTCAAACAGAAGAATGTAACGAAGACAAGATTGATTTTCTCCTGAAATTCAATAAAACAAGAATGAAACCAGTGGAAAAAAAATCCGTAGAAAAACTTAAAGAGAATCTTAAATCTCACTAATTTATTGTTGTAGAAGAAATGTTAAAATGTTTTTTCTTTAAAAAAAATATATTTTATGTGTCCCTTTTAGTAAGGTTACTATTATATATCCACCATCATGTTACATGTAATAATGTTAATAAATGTTGAGTATAAATGTATACTTAACGTAGTTTACGAAATATTGACATGTTTTATAGAACAATATGTATATATATTTTTACTTTTTAGCTCAGATTTCGAACACACTTGTTAGGAAGATATTTTCATCTTTGCCAAATTTTGTTCTATCTGTTTTGTTTTTCCAGTGTGATTTTTTGTGGTTACTGTTCCCTTTCCCTCCTCCCCCTCCCTCTTCTTCCCCTATTTCCTTTTCTCTCTCCTTTTCCTTTACATTTCCTTGTGTGTTTATATATGTACTACTAAATTCATAAAAATTGGATAATAGAGAAGATTTATTTTACCTTAGTATAAGTAGGTTCATTTCATGTTAGATTCTTTTCTTAGTGAGCTAAACTATGGTTTTACATCCCCAACATAGGATTTCCTTTTACACATTCATACATCCTTTCATACCTATTCCGTGGGATCCTGGGAAGGGGGTCAGGTCAAAGTTGTACGCCAGCTTCAATCCAAAGTTTCCAAATTTTGTTGTATGACTCAACAAGGTTTATATATATTGCTTTTTCCATAATTCTTTGGTAGTTAATCTGAGAAGAGATGTCAGTCCAGGAGGGAATTTCCCTCTCCAATTCTTCGCTAAGCATATTTTTACTGCTGTTAGGATATGAACAATTAGTTATTTCATGGGAAGGTTTACTTTTTGGGGCTCTAAGTGAAATAAAACGAGTTGTGGGGTCAAATTCACTTGTACATGTCTCAGTTTAGTGATATTTTTGATTATCTTGTTTTTAAGGGGGAGTAGGCTTTCACAGCTCCACCAAATATGTCTCTATGTTCTTTCTCACATCTTCAGCATGAATTTGCTATGTTTGGTTTAAAATTACCATCTGTGAATGATGTTTAAGTAGTTTTCATATAATAGTATGCTACGTATGGTTTTATTTGTTAGGTCGAAAGCCTGACTACATTCTTTTTAAGGGATTTATTTGTCTAGTTCCCTTTCCCACTTTATTATTCCCCCGAGCTTTCCTTCCCTTTATCTTACATAGAGATTTTTTTTTATCTTACATCAGATGTTGTTTATTATCTATTTTGTAAAGTTCCAAATCTAATCCTCTATTCTCAAAGAAGTTGAATAATTTCAGATAGATTAGATATTCAGTAGTCAAAAGTTTGTTATTTATATGTAATGTTTGACATGAATTAAATATCCCATTTTCAAATAGGTCACCGATCTGTGTTAGTCTAACTTCTTTCCATTTATTTATATTTACGTTTTTGAGGCATATAATTAATGCTTCAGTTGGACTTGGCTCTGAGATAGGGTCATTTATATTCCATTTTCTCTTGAGCATGCAAACTCCTTGATACATTTCTTCATTAATTTTAATTTTTGGTTAATATTTTAACTAGAGACAATTGTCTTGATCCCCAAATTTGCATGGGATAATAATACTGAATTATAGATAAGAAATATGTCTGGGAACGACATTCATCCTTCTTTAAGATGTTTGGATAAATTAGGGGGGGGGATATTCTGGACATACGTGATCCCCATACAAAAGCCCGAAAATATAGATATTAGCCCACTTACTTATTGTTTGTTTGGCTTCATGATATTATAATATATATATTATAATTGTTGTTGACTATACTGTACCAATTGAAGCTTAACTTAATTTCTAGGTAGGTCATCTCATTTTTGGACCAATTAAAGGGATACATGTCTCTTAGGGCCTGCAGTTGGTCATGTTCGATATTATAGTGAATTATTTGTGTGTTTTTTCAGATTGAGTTTGTATTTATAGAGTTTACTTACCATATTTGCTTGATTATAAGACGACCCTGATTATAAGATGACCCCCCAAACTTTGGGTATTTCTTTAGGAAAAAAACTAAAAACCTGAATATAAGACTACCCTATAGGAAAAAAGTTCAACTTGTATATATTCACATGTAAATTGCTTTTTTAATAAAAAATTATATAAAAAAATGCATTTCTTGTTTTTATTTCCTTTTATGTGCCAATGCTGCCTCTCTCTTTCCCTTGCCCCCAGCTTTGTCTCTCTCCCCCCTTAGTGTTGTCTCTCTCTCCCCCTCCCTTTGACTCCCCCCTCGCCTCTGTCTCTTCCCCCCCTTGTTTCTCTCTGCCCCCTCCCTTGTTTCTCTCTGCACCCCTCCCCTTGTTACTCTGTGCCCTCCTCCCTCCCCTTGTCTCTCTCTCCCCCCTCCCTCCCCTTGTCTCTTCCCCCCTCCCCTTGTTTCTCTCTGCCCCCCTCCCCTTTTTGCTCTGTCCCCCCCTACCCCTGTCTCTCTGCCCCCTCCCCTTGTTGCTCTGCCCCCCTCCCCCGTCTCTCTGCTCCCCTCCCCTTGTTGTTCTGTCTCTTCCCCCCTCCCTCCCCTTGTTGCTGTGCCCCCCGTCTCTCTGCCCCCTCCCTCCCCCTGTCTCTTCCCCCCTCCCTCCCCTTGTCTCTGTCTCTTCCCCCTCCCTCCCCTTGTTGCTCTGCCCCCCTCCCTCCCCCTGTCTCTCTGCCCCCTCCCTCCCCCTCACCTGTAACTCGAGCCCTGGTGCCGTGTCGGGCAGCATGGAGGATGTCTGCACGTATCGTGCAGACATCCCCCAGCTGCCCGTTTCTCCCTGGTGGCTAGCGGGGCAGCGGAGGATGTCTGTGCGATAAGCGCAGACCTCCCCTGCTGCCGCCCGGCACGACCGCCGGGACTTTTATGACGAAGCCGGAAGCCTTGCAATGATTTTACTTGCCTGTATAAGGTGCAATAGCTTGCGTACGTTATCTCCCCCTTCCCGGTTTGTTACAAACCCAGACTGGTCTGGATGTACTATCTTCGGGATTATTACCTTCAACTTCTCCACCAGTTTTTTAGAAAATATTTTTATATCAATATTCAGTAATGAGATTGGGTGGTAGTTGGTAACAAAATTTCTATCTTTTTCTGGTTTGGGTATCAGAGTTATGCTTGCATGTAACATCTCCATTGGGAATGGTGTCCCACCCTCCATTTCACTAAATAAATTATATAACAGAGGGGTTATAGCTGGTTGTAATTTCTTAACAAATTTAGATATAAACCTGTCCAGCCTGGGGGAGTACCCTTCTTTGAAATCTTAATATTCCGAGCTATCTCCTCTAGCGTAAGCAGCGAGTTAAGTTCTTTCAAGTCATTCATTTCTACTTATGGAAGGTTGTGATTTTCTAAAAATCCCCTGATGTCCCTAGCAGGTATTTTGTTATTCTGTAGATTGTAGAATTCTTTATAATATGATGCGAATGCTTTCTCTATATCCCCTGGGGAGAGATTTGTTTTATCGCCTACAATTATTTTTCGAATAGTTTGGCTTTTCTTTTTGAACTTGAGTATTCTTCATAGGAATTTACCTGCTTTATTATCCCCATGATACCAGGTTTGTTTCCTTCCTATGATTGTATAATTTATTTAATAACTTGTTTTTACATTTCCAATCGGATCTGTTGGATTTGGGACATTTTCTTCGGTGTAGCTTTCTTTTTCTTTTCCTGTTCCAGACCGGCTAAACCAATGTATAAATCTGTGAGAGTCTTCCCTTTAGGGTTCTTGTTTTTTACCTCTAACTTAATTAGGATGCCTTGCATGTAACATTTGAAGAAGCAGACATGCACACTGGTGTATAAGTCAAAAAAACTTTAATATTTATTAGGTAAATGTATCGACAAATGGGTACGCATGAACAGTATATATCTCAAAGTCGGGGACACATGCAAAAGAGCGTAAATATGTCAATGTGATAGAAGCTGTAAACGTGGGAAGAGACGACCATAAAAAATGGCGAGCAAAACAATGGAGAAAATATATGAAAATATATGAAAAAGTAGGGCAGTGTTAGAAATGAACCGCAGATGGAAAATACATCAAAAAGATAAAGAAAAAATAAGGCATGTAGAATAGTATACCGGGAGAGCACAAAAAACAGGGGAGGGGACACAAGGGAGTGTGTCCAGAACAAAAATAAATAAAAAAATGTAATCGGGAGAAAAAATGTGGTTATGTCAGGTAAACACCTTGAAAAATAGAGTATTAGTAAAAAGTATAGAACCACAAGAAAATATAAACAATAGAAAAAAATATAAAGCAAAGTCCAATGAACCAGATAGTAAACGAAAGTAAACACAAAAAAACAAACAAGACACTTCCTCAGAAGGAGCGATCTCCGAACGCGTAGCCTGTGCCCTTACCCCTCAAGTCCTCTGCTATTTTCACACCAACGATCTTACCTCATCACAGCCTGGAACTTTAATTTTTTTTTCAAGCAGAAGAGTGCTATACTTACCCAACTCGACCATACCACCCACGAATTGAAACACTGGATCTGGGTGAGACTGTGTCCATTTCTATGGACCTTATCAGAACCTACTGATCAGCTGTTTTTTCTGCCTGTGATTTCTATGTTTCGATCTGTCCAGTTATTTACTGCAAGAGGCACTATTTGTGTTTTTTTGTTTTTTTGTGAAGTGTCTTGTTTGTTTTTTTGTGTTTACTTTCGTTTACTATCTGGTTCATTGGACTTTGCTTTATATTTTTTTCTATTGTTTATATTTTCTTGTGGTTCTATACTTTTTACTAATACTCTATTTTTCAAGGTGTTTACCTGACATAACCACATTTTTTCTCCCGATTACATTTTTTTATTTATTTTTGTTCTGGACACACTCCCTTGTGTCCCCTCCCCTGTTTTTTGTGCTCTCCCGGTATACTATTCTACATGCCTTATTTTTTCTTTATCTTTTTGATGTATTTTCCATCTGCGGTTCATTTCTAACACTGCCCTACTTTTTCATATATTTTCTCCATTGTTTTGCTCGCCATTTTTTATGGTCGTCTCTTCCCACGTTTACAGCTTCTATCACATTGACATATTTACGCTCTTTTGCACTATGTGTCCCCGACTTTGAGATATATACTGTTCACGCGTACCCATTTGTCGATACATTTACCTAATAAATATTAAAGTTTTTTTGACTTATACACCAGTGTGCATGTCTGCTTCTTTCTATATATTATGTATTTTCATATATATGCCCTTTAGGAGAGAGCATATTAGCAGTACATAGTTTGCACCTGTACTCTCCATCCTCCCATTCAATTCCAACGGCCTTGTTCTCAACCCCTCTTTGATGTAACATTTGAAGGTGCACTACAGTGTGCCTCCAGTTACTTCCCCATTATTATTTGTTTGAATAAAGTCATCTGCTAGCCTAAGTAAGTAGTCCCTATTATCATCTGTTTGTAAGAGTTCCTCATTAAGTCCCCAGGGTGCTCTGCTTTCTTCCTCTTTCTGTAATTTCCAGGAATATTGGAGCATGGTCTGACCTTGTAATTAAATAAATTCTTGAGTTTTGAAAATTTGGCAAATTATAACCCTTGATTAAAAAATGATCAATCCTTGATTATGTTTTATGGACTTTTGAAAAGAAATAAGTGTAATCGCGCTCGTCATAGCTCCTGATAGGAGCTACTGTTCTTCTTTTTCTCATATATGAATTCTTATCCGGTCTTTTAGTGGTTTTATCCATTATAGTACCAGGAACTATGTTCATGCCCCCGTGAGATTAGGAGAGTGCCTCTCTTATCTTTGTCTATTTGGGTAAATACATTCTTAACAGATATATGTTTGCTTAAGTGTAACACACATCGTCGATTTTGCATAGTAAGATTAGATAGGGCCCTGGGGATCTTTTATGTCTACTATTAATTCAAATTGAACTTTGTCTGAAATTATTATTGCAACCCTTCTTTTTTTTAATTAGCGAGGCTTGCCTCAAAAATTACTGGGAATCTAGAATATTTTCATCAGGATACCTCCTCTGCTTTCCAGTGTGTCTTTATACAAAGCATATATCCAAATTGTTCTTTACCATATCGTATAGATAACCTATTTTTTGTGGTGTATTGAGGCCCTGGGCATTTATTGATATGACCTTTATGGTCATTAGATATTCATGATCTCCTCCCTCTA
The DNA here is from genome assembly GCA_036172795.1 of Pelodytes ibericus. Classification (NCBI taxonomy): domain Eukaryota; kingdom Metazoa; phylum Chordata; class Amphibia; order Anura; family Pelodytidae; genus Pelodytes; species Pelodytes ibericus. The sequence goes on from CM069859.1 coordinate 86,060,984, forward strand.
ACCCCTTCTCCCCGCCACCTCGCACACGGAACAGTACATTCATACCTCAACATACATACCCTTTTAACATTTATTCCTGCCATAAGACTCTTCTTTTGTCTTTCCCTAGCTCATTACTCAGAGGCTAGGTTACAATTGCTCACAAAATAAAAACATGATGTGCAACAGGGAGATGTATTGCCATACAAACCAACATTATTGATGAATATTTGGAATCAAATGAAATAATGAATGAAACAGATGTAACAAATGTCAAAGAAGATTCTGTGAGAGACAAAGTAATTCAGGATAATTTAAAAAAATAACCATATTATTAATACATATACCTAGATTTTACTTTTACATGTTGGAAAGTATTTTAATATTTAATTAAAAAAGAAAGCATATTTTTGAGCCATATACTATAATTAAAGATATACATATAATGTATGATTGAATATGTTATTAAATAATCAATGTTTTTATATTATTTATATATATATATACTAAATAGTGTTTTGTTACAACAATAAATCAGAATAGAAACATAAATAGAAATTCATAATTTTTTTACAATTTGGTATATTTTTTTTCCGTTGCTTTTTTTTTTTTTTTTAGCATGTAGCAACTTTAATCTTTATTATTTTTATTTTTTTGCACCCAGGGCCACAAGTTTCCAGCCCTTCCCTAGATACACACGTGAACAGACAAAGAATACTGTGTGCAAATAAGTATGAAAAGGGGAAATTAAAGAAGAATTATAGGAAGTAAATGCCATCTGGACGCGTGATAGATTAATATGATATGATAAAATTGTGAACAAAATGGTATTAAAACTTACTTACAAAAACAAAGAGTAAAATGTACAAATGGTTTTGTGAAAAGATCAATAAAGGGCATGGAAGCGAACTGAAAAGAAATGGGTAGAGTATTGGACTAGTATACTTATAAATGGCAAATGGTTATAAATTAGGGCATAATGTTGAATGGAGAGCACATATGAGATGGGGAATTTATATGAAAGAGAGAGAAAAAACTATTAAGCATGAACATATAGTTATGAGAATGCTGCTAAATACAAGGATGTGTTAAGTTCATATGTAGATAGAGAGCCATCAATCCAGTATGTCTCTCTCTTTCTCATAATGGACCCCTTCCTTAGTGGTAGGTTGAATATGTTGGCCTTGATCTTAAGGAAACTGCAGTCAGCCTGATGGTACTCCTTAAAGTGAAGGGGAACTACACATGTTTCTGAGCCTTCCATTATGTCCTACTATGTTAATTTATTTTGTCTCTGAGTTTTTGCACAAACTGTTTGCAACAACCACATTTAACAATGTATATGTCAAACTTGCTATTGCAATTAATATATTGTTTTACTTAAAATGTTTGTTGTTGGTTTAAGGCATTATTGGCTCTAATAATATGTTGTCTTCTTTTCACATAAAGGGGCACATGGCATCTAACTTATGTCTACATGGATAAAGGCCTTTTAGGAGGATACGATCCATGGTTGGAAAATTATTGGTTGTGTCCGTCGTGAGGACAGATGGTGCCATTATGTTTTGAAGGGTCTTGTTTTGAAAAATAAATAAAAATAACCATAGGTTTATCAGATAAGTGAGTACTAAGACTATAATCTTGTCTTTGAATATTCCAAATATGTTGTGCTCCCTCATTGTACATGGTAATGAATTTTACTTCTGTATGATGAGGTTTTATTGGGTTTAACTGTGTCTTTTAGGGTTGATTACATGCGGATCTCATCAATTCTCTTTTTGGCATTAATACAAATGCAAGTTTTATAGTGTTTCATGGGGTTTCAAAGTCCCTGTTCAAAAACTATTTAGGATGTAACCACTTCAAACATCTAAAAAGCTATTTGTATCAACTTGTTTCCTTTTGGTATACTATCATATAAAGATAATCCAAGCTAACATCACTGCTGATTGAGGTAAATTGTAAACCCATTTGTAAACAGATACAGTTTAAAAAAATATTACATACTTACTGAAAGGGTTATTATTCAAAACATAATGATTTCCCTAGTGGCCCATAGACCAATTTGCATACAAGGGGGCACATTTAGCCCCCATTACCGTCCCTGATTTGTCTCTGAATTATTTTGTATTATAACATTTTACTTACACTAAAAAGGAACAAGAAATTACAAAATACAATGGTATTTCATACATAATTCTACAATGTTACAAAAATATTATTACTACAATCAAAATACAATAACAAAGAGTTTGATCTACACAAATTATGAGAGGAAATAAGGTTCATATGAACTAAATTTCTGGCTCTTATTAAAACCGAGTTTATGCAAGGTTGTATTATATATTGTATTGTTTATCTACACATCTATCCCATACTAACTGATTTTTTTAAAGACATTTTTCAATCCCAACTCACTCTCTCCATTTTAATTTGCCAAATTAATTAATTCATAACCTGTTCTGCAATAAATAGATGTTTTGTTTCCACTTTCTAGCAATAACAAATTTAACACCTAAAAGACAAGGGATTATAAGTATTAACTGGGTCTCATCCATAAGAGGCCAGTTGAGATGTAGCAGTCATCACCAGGGATTCTTTGTTAAATTAACTCTGGCCATTTGTTTTGTTTTTTATTCTGCTACACCCCCATTACATATGGACATAAGTACAGTTGAACTACCACAGCCCCAAAATATACCCAAAGGTGAGGAAAAAGAGGAAGAAATTAATGAAATTCTTTTTGGAATCAGGTACCAATGAATTATAACCTTAAAAAACTTTCTACCAATGACAAATTGTGTTGTTTCTATACATTTTTGTTAAAACTTTATTTGTTTGTTTGGAAAGAAATAGCTATGACGTCTCTTGAAATCGCTTCAGGTATATTTTAAGGTTTGTCCAGTAGATAGATTCTTTCAATTTATCACCTCTAGCTTGATTGGCTTGGCTTTTTATGAATGATTATTGTTAAATGGATTCTTCATTTATTGGCCTACTAGCTAACATATGAGCTCATTTAGTTTACTATCACTGTTTTCTAGTATAATCATTTATGTATTTTGTATGTATTTATCACATGCTCACCTGATATCAATGAGCCTAATAATTATATTTATACTTTTCCTCCCTGATCTATCTTCTAGTTCACTTATTTTTATTTCTTGTCTCTTAATTTTTGTCTTTATATCTATTGATGGCAATGGCATTTATTCTTCCATTTTTTTTTTGTTGCCAGATTATTAATGTAATTTCTAATTTCTCCAGAAAGGTCTGCAATTAATTTAAAATCCATTTGTGCCCTCAGTACAAATTGTGAGGAGGAACAGATATCTCTTTCATGCACACTTATTTATTTAAAAATAAATAAATAAAGAACATAGACAGAGGTAAAAAAAAAAAAAAAAATTAACCCTTTCAATGCTGATCACAGTTTCTAACTGTGATCAGTTTCCTTCCACTTTATGGCACTCATTTATTTAATTTTGTTTACCAATTTTTTTATTTTTGCAATTTATAAAGTTTTTTTTAATAAATAAAGGTAATATTAATATATTTATTTAATAAAATGTAACCCCTGCATGCCTGTTGTGTGATTTTTATGGATCTGACATCGCACTCTTCAGAGTTTTTTTTTCTGTCTTTTTTGTTTAGGGGGGTTTGGGAACCAAAATTTTTCTTTTTTATTAGTTAGTTAATTAGGGGGGATAAGTGGGTTAGTGTTGCACTAGTTGTGTAGCTTATTATTGGGAAAATAATGGGGAAAAACTTTTTTTCCCCAAAAATGTCCTCTTTTATATATATATATATATATATATAAATAATTTTTATGTATAGGGTATCAAAAGAAAGCTCTAACTGTCCTTTAAAAAATAACATATAACTTGTATGGGTGAGTTAAATGAGAGAGAGGGAAATTATGTTTCAAAAACCTGATATTAAAAATTTAAAAACGCTCTGGTCCTTGGCCTTGGAAAATCCCTGCTCCTTAAAGAGTTAATAGATATCGTAAAACTAATGCTAGAGGTATAGTGAAATGAATTGCTAGTCTGTCACACAGAGTCCAATCCACTAATCAAATTCCACAGAAATGACTGAGCCGTTATAGTCCAACTACTGTGTATTGCCAAACTGTTCAATGTAATCAAAATTGCAGTATCATTTTCCCAAAAAGAACAGTTTGCACATTAGTCCTTTTGGCTGGGATAGCTCTGTTGCATTTATTTTTAATCAGTATTAATTAAAAGTTTTATAACTACTTATCTGGGACTGAGTGCTGATGGATGGCTGAAGATGAGCGGTGATTAAACTTTTGGGGTATTATAGTGCCTCTCCCAGAAGCAGCTATTACAAGGTCACTAAACTCCACGAAGCCCACATCCGATTTTATGATAGCCTATTTTCCATTTGAAGCAACATAAAGCGTTGGTGCTCCTGTACCACATCAGCCAATCCACATCTCCTATATTCAGCACACATGTCTGTTTACGGAAAGTAAATGTGTGGATTCTTTTCCTTTTTTTGTCTCGTGGGCTACACTTATGTCCCTGTCATCGTGTTTGAGTTGTAATTTTTTTAAACAATCTATACATCACATCATTATGATTTGTAACTGCTGACTGAGGTAAATTATAGACCAATATGCAAACCCATATAGTTTAATAAAGATTATATTCTTACTGAAAGGGTTATTATTCCAAATAGGGATTTTCCCACAGGTCTATAGCCAAATTTGCATACAAGGCGTCAAATTGTGTCCCCATTGCCGTCCCTATGATTTGTTGTTTTTAGACTTTTTATTGTATTACATATATTATATGTAATCTTTTTGAAACAACATATAGATGACATAAAACGTTAAAAATGTTGGAAAGCATATCCTTAAGAGGATCCAGTAAACTGCATCCCCACCAAATGTGGAATTGGTCACCCTTAGCACGTTCACATCGCCAGCACAGATGCGAATTGTTCGGATGAATTTTAAACAACTTCCGAAGAACCAAATATCACCTAAAGGCAATTTTGTAAAATAGCTCCACCAAGTTCAGTCCCTTAACCGCTTTCCTAGTGGAGGAGACTGCATAGGTCCATTGATCAGTAGAGATGACAGTATTCAGATCTGTCTCCCAACTGGTAAGTGCTTTACATTTAAACGGGTCTGAAATAGTATCAAGTAGGGTTTGTAACTTTGAAATATTTTTGTATTTGTTAACCATTTCTATAAAAATGTCCAGGTCCATTCGTTCCGTTATTTGTATCGTAGATGTATAGCTCTTAATCCTATAAAAGGAAAAGAGCTCCTGAGCTGGAAGAGCATATTCCAATTGTAACTCTCCAAAGGGTAAGACCTGAGACCCATGAAAAATGTCTCCCACCTTTAAGATACCATTACGAGACCATTCCGCCAGACTAAGTTTCTTAATGAGTTGGGAGAATATTATAAGAGGAGCAAGGAAAGTGATTCCTTGTGGTTTAGCGAATTTGCGTTTAAATTTGTACATTGCTTTACTTATGTCTTTTATGATAGGGTTAGAGACAGACAACTTTTTAAAAGTAAGCTCATTCAACCAGAAAAGAAAATAGGGGTTTTGACCATTTAAATCTGCAGTCTCAATTTGAAACCAAATAGTAGGAGAGTCATTTGCATGCCGCCAGGCCAAGAAGTGAGAAAACAAGGATACATCGGCTAGTTTAAATAGGTCAGGGAGCCTCACTTTTGACTTTTTTGTTTTAATATTGCATTTGCTATTTGAGGTCTCTTATATTCCCAGACATATGTCGAGAATAAAAGACTAAGTTGCGTCAGGTAGTATTTGGGAACTTTCAGTGGTATTGTTCTTATACAATACAACATTTTTGGGAGGACATATGCTTTTAAAATTTGTATCCGCCCCAGCCAAGACATCTCCAAGCCCTTCCAGCTTGCAAAAAGATATTTAAACTCGTGCACAAGGCATTCAAAATTATAAATAACAGTTTGTCTTAGATCGTGTTTAATTTTAATACCCAGGTAGTTTAGGACAGTGTTGTCCCAATCTATGTTGGCAAACTTCTGTAATTCGTTAATTTGCAAAGGAGAGAGAGAGAACACTAAAGCTTGAGTTTTAGGAATGTTTAAATTATAATTCGAATAGGTGCTAAAATTACTAATTAAAGAAATAAGTTCAGGCATTGAGGTTTCTGGGGAGGTCAGAGAGAGGACAACGTCATCGGCATATAAAGCTATTTTATAGGAAGATTTATTCCCCCCTATCCCTTTAATCAGAGGTGAGCGTCTGATTGATGCTGCAAGAGGTACTATACTCAAGGCATAGAGTAGGGGTGCCAAGGGGCTGCCCTGTCTGGTCTCATTCTTGATCTGGAAAAATTCCGAATCCAAGAAGGGACCAGTGATCTTAGCCCTGGGTATAGAGTATAGGGCCATAGTATAGGTTTTAAACAGGCCGGTGACACCGAAGGCCTCGAGAGTCTGGGCTAGAAAAGGACAACTCACTCGGTCAAAAGTCTTTTCGGCGTCAAGAGTCAAAAAGACCGAAGGAATTTTGTTATGCTTTACCCTGTGAATTAAGTTGAGGATACGCCTGGCGTTGTCCGCTCCCGACCTCCCTGTCATGAACCCGGTCTGGTCCAAATGAACATGATCTGTTATAACATGATTCAGCCTATCGGCCAGAATTTCGGAGAAAATTTTAATGTCCAGGTTTATTAAGGAGATAGGTCTATAGTTAGATATGACCGTGGGATCTTTTCCCGGTTTGAGAATTGGAGAGATTGAGGCCTCCAGCATCTCTGGAATAAATCCAGTGCTGGCTGCCACCTCTTCAAATACTCTTAAAAGTATAGGGGAGACGATAGGCTGAAGGGTTTGATAAATTCCGTCTGGCCCAGGGGACTTACCTTTTTTTGTGGTGTCTAATATCTTTATGAGTTCAATTTCAGAAATAGGTCGTGCTAGGGTTTGCAATTTCTCTTGTGAAAGTTTAGGGAGAGATAGACCTTCTAGGAAATGTTGAATTTCTATTTCATAACCAGCAAATGCATTGCTAATCTGGGTAGGGGACAAGCGAGTTTTACCTTCATAAAGGATTTTGTTGATCCTAACCTGTTGGTTTCTAAATTTTAATTTCCTTGTAAGGGTCTTCCCTGGCCTGGCTGTAGAGTAATACCAAGTCTGTTTCAATTGCATCAATGCTCTTTTTGTTTTTTGTTCCAATGCAGTTTTAATAGCGGACTGTATGTCTCTGATTTCATCAGCGGTGTGTTGATTAGGGGTAAGTTTATTAATATTTTTCTAATAAGATATAGAGATCCGAGAGGGATTTACCATAAGATTTTTTTATATTCAAACTCATTTTAATAAGGATTCCTCTCAAATAGCACTTAAGGGAACACCATAGCATCTGATCGGTGACCTCCCCATTATCATTTAATTTGAGAAAATTGTTCGCTTCCAAACAGAGTTCTGACCTATTTTTCTCTGTGTTTAAGATAGACTCGTTCAGTCTCCATCTTGACCTGGTGGCATATCCCAGACTATCCCTCATGTGCAAGAGCAATGGGTCGTGATCGGACCAGGTTATGCTATCAATAGTACAGCCAATTATGTTGTGTAAATGGGGAGCCCTGGTAAAAAAGTAATCGATTTGTGAATAGGAATTATGGGGGTTAGAATAAAAGGTAAAATCTCTACCTTGAGGATTTTGCAGTCTCCATATATCGAAAAGCTGATTCTTTAAGGTAAAGTTAGAAAATGAGTGAGCAGTAGATCTGGTATTTTGGTCTATTCTGCGGCCATCAGGCAGACGTTTATCCATCTTTGGGTCCAGGATGCAGTTCATATCCCCCCCGAATATAAGAATTCCCTTTTCTATACGCTCCACTCTTTCCATCAGATTACTAATAAATCTGATAGTCACAGTTGATGAAGCGTAGGTATTTACCAAGGTGTATAGTACGTCACTAAGTCAACACACCAAAATGCAAAATCGGGCTTTCGGATCAGTATCGAGATAGATTAATTCGAATTTAATAGAAGAGGAAATTATAATTGCAGCACCTCGCTTTTTTTTTAACGGGTAGTGAGGACTCAAATAGGTAGGAATATTTCCGAAATCTCCAGAGTTTTAGCTGGGTTAGCTTCCAATGAGACTCTTGGATAAAACATACATCAATCTGTCATAAATGATAAAGGTTCGCACGTTTTTGTGGAGAATTTAAACCCTGAGAATTTAGAGAGACGAATCTTACCGGCATCAATTACTTTATTGTCGAGAGCGCTAGTGTACCCCCAGCTCTTCTCAGATCCGACCGCGGAATAGGACCCCACACAAAACAATACTACAAGAAACATAAAAAAACTTTCATCCTACATTCAGTACTAAGACAACGCTCTACTGAATAAATAAGCACTACATGCATTGTAGGGAACAGTCGAGTGACTCAGGAGCAGATAGGAGGCAGATCGAGGAATTCTCTGTGAAGATATAGCTTTTTTAAAAAGGGGAGAATATGGAAAGAAAAAAAAAAGGAGAAAAAAGAGGAAAAGGACAGAGGCATAAGTAAGGATTTCAAGTGTCGGTGTAGGTTGGGGAAAAGGTACCCATCACGTAGGGTTGTCAGCATACAGATTATATGAAGTGGTTAAACAGGTAATTAAAAATCATTTTTATAGAAGGTTGAATGTAATTATCAAGGTTATATCGTGGACTATAATACTACGGAAACCAAAAGATAAAAATCAGCCTAGAATGCAGTTATACGTATCGAATATAGGGTTTACCTTTAAGTGAGTAAGAGCGTGTTAACACTTACTAAACTGCCCGAGTGTAAGATTTGGGGAATATATCGTGAATTGTGTATGTCGTGAAAGAAAAAAGAAAAAAAAAACAAAGGAGGGGGGAACAATATTGTTTTCTCCTTATTTGCAAGGTTTTGTATAGTGTTTGTTCAGTGATTAAACTCCCTTATAATTAATAGAGTGCACATATCCGCGGGACATTGAGTCCGGGTCTGCTTTTCCACAAAGAGTTGAAAAAGGTAAATAACAGTGAAAGAGGTGGGCAGAAACAACAATATAAAAAACTAAGAGTGAAAGTGGATCAGTTAGAAATTTGTCATACAATGCTTAGTGAATGAGTTAGATTATTTAATATACATTTAGAAAGTGAATAAGTAATAACTAAAATAGTGTTTTCTAAAATGTGTCATGTGTTGTCATAGCATACTAAGTTGATGTAAACAACTATACAGTCACATAAGTTCCAATAAAGACTTTCAGAGCAGTCTAGGGTACTGCAGTTTTGTATTGGCGATCATCCCTCCACCCGTAGCCACCACTTGGGAGGAAACAGCTAAACAGGAACAGAACTGTTATGCTCTGGAATGGCGTTCGTTCCGTATTATTGAAGAAAAAAATAAGAAAGGGGAAAACATGGGGGGACATAATCTTTATCATATCCACGAGTAGTTGAACAGTCAGTCAGGCCTTATAACCTGTTCCTGGGACAGAAGGAGAGAAAGAAAAAAAAGGGACCATTAGAATCTTTAGACCTGATCAGTTATTAGAAAGCATCCCCCACCAATGGTGAAAGTCTTTTAGCTGGCTTGGGGAGTTAGCGACATGATTTTTCCCCTGGTAATAAATTATAATTTTAGTAGGGAAGCCCCACTTATATGAGACACTGCGCTCTCGAAGTGTCTTAGAAAAGGGCTGAAATTATTTTCTTTGCAGTCTGGTGGTCTGTGAAATGTCTGCGTATAAGATGAGAATTTTGGATCCTTTGATGGTTTTAATCTGATGTGTTCAGTCAGTAGATCTTTTAATCTTGCATTATGAAAACAAACAATCACATCCCTAGGGGAATCTGCTGAAAGATTTGGTGGCCTCGGGAGACAATGGACTCGCTCAAACGGAAACTTTCCCACTAGTTCAGGATCTAGAGAGGACTTCAGAAATTCAACTAAATATTCTTCAAGATCTTTAATCCCTATATGTTCGGGGATGCCTCTAACTTTAAGGTTTCTCCTTCGCGAGCGATCTTCCAAATCTGTTGTTTTATATTTTAAGGTGGAGGTATCTGTTTTTAGTAAATCTATTTGTTTCGTCATTCCTTTAAGATCTTTTTGTGGGTATTTAATTTGCGCCATTTGATTTGCATGTAAGTGAGCAATTTCAGCCTTAATGTCTGCCAAATTTAGATCTGAGTCCGATTTAATCTTGGTATATAGATTATCGAGAGCCATGTTAAGTGAAGTTTGCGAGATTGATAAATGGGAGTCCGCATGGGAATCATCCACCGTTACATCCAGCGTTGACTGGCTAGATATATCGGCTAAGCAAGGTGCCGCCTTCAGGGTGTAAAAGGATGAAATCCCTATAGACCTGTTGTGTTTGGCCTTAGCTTGCTCTCTTTCTTTTTCTTTATGTTTTGGAGGCATTATATGCAAAGTTAGTTGCTCTAAGAGAAATAGATCTAAATTTATAGGTTTATAAACAAACAGCAACAAAAAAAAGGGGAAGAAGCTACTGCTGTATTGTGGAAGAGAAAAAAAAAAGATATATACAAAAGACCAACTCTTTATCCCAAAGAGTAATATTAATTGCCTGCAGTGTTTAGCAGCTGCCGCTACAATAGTACTTGTGTATACAGTTTGTTTGGTGCTTTATAGAGAAGTCAGTAAATCCGGTGCTGGTTCCAGAGGAGTTACTTGTCCCTGGTAGTAGTGGATATATACGTAGTGTTGGTCAACAGGGATGTTTCTATAAGTTTCTGTTAGACCCGTCCAATATACAGGACAGAGCGTATATAGCTAGCCAGTACCCGCTGATATTTGGAACCTTTAATGTAGGTGCCCGAAGTTAGGTTAATATGTACAGCCTCGATATTTTGCCCAATTTTATCCTTACAGGGACCTTGTTTGAATAGGTCAGCGGTTATAAATATGCACTGATGTCACATTCATAGATAGAATTCAATAATAAGTCTGACCCCAACCGCCTTTCCCTGCTGCAGATATGTGAATTGTGAGTGCCTAGCACTAATATGGCACCTTCACTTAAAGCTGCTTAAGGATAGATTATTATATACACTCGTGGTATTTTGCATGGTATAGGTCAACCAGGGTATTTTTGAGATTTTCTATAAGCCCCAACCAATATACAGTGCAGTAAGTGTGTGGTATAAGAGCACCAACTGATTTATGGCACCTTTAGTTAGTATACACAAATGCGGTATTTTTAAACGATTATATCCTTACAGAAACACGTGGAGCCCACCCAGGACCGCGGAGGGGCCATACCAGCCGACAGACCCAAAATCAACACCACATCCGCACCGAGGTAAGAAAGAAAAGTACATTTCTGTACTTATCTATATTGGCTGCCTTGATTAACTGTCAAATGAGTCTTAAGGAAATATGTCCATTCAAGCCCGAACAGTCTCAGTATCTGGACGGGGGCCAGTTACTAACTCGGATGGATTAAACAAACCATGCACAGAATGAGAGCTGAGATTACAGGTAATAACTTGAGCCAGGGACACCTCCAGAATAAAAAGAGAGCGGTTGAAGCTGCCTCGTGGGGTGAGCCGGTCTGTCGCTTCAAATCAGCAGAAGCGCATCATTATCTCGATCCTTAACCTCTCCGACCTCAAAGACACACCTCACACACGCACTTGCGTCGATGTCATAACGCCGTGAACGTGCGTCTTTTTTAATGATTGTATTTGTCTAAATTAGATTTTAGGTCAAAGTTAGAAAAAGTGTTTTTTTTTTAAGTTTTCATCGTATTTTATGATTTTTTTGTAGTAAATTATAAGATATGATGAACATAAATTATATCTAATGAAAGCCCTTCTTATGACGATGAAAACAACATATAATTTGTGTGGGTACAGTATGTGAGAAAGAAGAAAATTGCAGCTAAACACAAACACCCCAGAAATGTCAAAACAGCCATTGTCACCAAGGGAAAGTCAAGGTGAAAATGTCTTGTCACTAAGGGGTTAAGGAGTACCATCAGGCTGACTGCAGTTCCCTTAAGATCAAGGCCATGGAACAGATTCAACCTATGACAAGAGAAAAGAGAGACATATATGATTTATGTGTTTGGCTCACTAGTTACATAGATTTAGCTGCATTCACATAATTATATCTTTAAGTTTTTTGCTCTCTCATTCTCAATAAATTCTCAGCCTCATAATTGCTCTCCATTCATCATGGTCCCCTAGGTTATAACCCTTTGCCATTACCACTATGGCCTATGTATGTAACATATAATTTTTTTAAATCCCTTATTCTAATTGAAATACTATTGTCAGAATTATTATTATCAGCCTCTTTCACAAGTACATCCCTTTCATATTTTATCGTACCTTATTAGTCCTATACTCCCCCATTTCTTTTAACTTCCCTTCATTGGTCTTTGTTTTTTGTAACCAATACATTTGCATATTTTACTTATTGTTTTTATATGAGAATTTGAATACTCTTTTTTCACCATTTTATACTATGATATTATTTTAGCCCTCCTATGATTAGCGTTTTCTTCCTATTATTTTCCTTTAATTTCTTCTTTTTATACTTATTTGCACATTGTATGAATTGTCTGTTCTTGTGTGTTTTATCTGTGGTGTTAGTAAGATTGTGTTCATTTACTCATGTGGTAGCTGGAAAGATATACCATTATACACTATTACCGGCGCATATAAATAACAGCCTCCTCAGTGACTCTGTACTTTTGGCAAATTGTGGCAAGTTTAGCCATGAAACGCATAGTTGTTTCAGGTTTACTGCTTATTGGACTGCGCGAGCCACCGTAGCCCTGATCATCTACTCTGCAACGCCACTTCCGCATTTACCATGTGTCCCACGCTGCCTGTGGTGTTTTGCCTGTCAGTTTCCAGGACTTTCTTTCATCTGGCTGGAGTAGCTCAAGATACCCATGCTGGTGTTCAGATGTTCGCTGTTGTTTTCAATGCTTCTTTAAATTATTGATCCTGTAAGTACTTCCATAGGAGGAAAGTTGTTATGTTTTATGCGCTATGGTTGTGTTGTGAGCTTTTGCTCTTAAGACTGCATTGTTTCTCAACACTCACCATTAAACATTGAGCTGCAATTGGCCAAGCCTATTATTATTATTCATTTACCAGTTAAAATGGACTTCATTCCCTACTGATTTGCCTTGGTTTTGTTTCTATTTGTACTGCTGAGTTTTCCATATCATTCAGTTCTGCCTAATATTTAAGCAGTCATGATAATTCTCTAGGAAGCATTAAAGGATAAACACTATGCACATAAATCCTCCGATGCTGCCGGAAATGCAATAAAAAATTAGGAGAGAAAATTTTGAAATACTAGTGTCAGAGGTCTGTATGTGTTTACCCATCATCATTAAAGAGGCATTCAATTTAAAAAAACAACAACTTATGTTGCTAATATGATATAACAAGGTCACCTCTGTTAATTCCCTTTGAATATATATGTGAAAAACTGTCAGCAACAGCAGCAGCCCTGCACTTCCAATGCATCGAGGGTGCCAGTCAGAGGATAAACTGGCATGTACTTCAAAAAGTCCACTCCAGTTTATCCCCATACTAGGGCCATTCATTTATTATATTATTATATTAGAAGCACAAGTGAAAAAACAAAACAAAAGTTTAGTGACTTTATTATGATGCATACAAATTGTATCAATAAATGTAGAATTAAAATATTGCCTCTGGCACTAGTATATATAAATCTTCTTTATGAAAATGTTCTTTCCTCATATTTTCTTTTTGGAAAATAAAATGGCTACTTTTAAGATTTCAATCTACACCTCATTACCATGTTCAATGTCTTCTTAAGCAAGTATTTCAAATGGATGGTTAACATAACTTTAATTATGTTGTGAAACTTCTTTTGATTTAGGTTTGACTTTGATAAATGTTAATCATTGTTTCCCCTTATTTCATCAAATCACTTACAATGTTACTACAACTGCTCGTCTTTCTTTTGCCAAGATTGAAAGCTATGTTTTCAGTAGTTGGTTGTTCAGATTGGTTCAGTTTATTTGATAACATTCTAAGTTGTCTGATAAAGTTTAAACAATTGTTTGACTATTTTCCAATGCTAAATAAGATTTCTTAAAATGCAAGTAAAACTAGCACTGGTGCAGTCTGCTGATCGGATTCATAAAATTGTGGAATAACAGTAGCTATAAAGCTTGTGTACATGCTTTCAGAGATTCCATAATGCGCATATGCATTTTTCAGTTACATTTACTATTACACTTATAAATACCCCCCATTGTATATAACACGGTTGTGCATAATCTCTAAATGAAAATGTAAGTAAATTATTTATGGAAACATCTTTACGCTCAAATTACACAACAAAACATGTTTAAAGTTGCACTCCAATTTAATATGTCAAATGATACAAAGGAGTGCTTCATGCTCACTAAAAAATTCACCAACTTCAGCTTCCATGGTGACAAGACAAAAAAAAAATTCAGAAATAGACAAATAGCTCAGATGTTAAGTAAACAAGTTCTCAAGCTCCTTGTGTGCAGCTGTTCCAGAGGTGTTTTGCCAGATGGGAAGGCCAGATTTAGAAATGTATCCCAAAGATTTTTGGTCTCAAACCAGCATAACGCATGCTACTGAAAGAAATTACAGTAAGCCTCTAGGCTTAGTTAAAGCTGATCAGTTTTTGAACTTACCCAGGGGCCTACGCTGGACAGAAGAGGCATTATATCTTCGACGCACCACATTCGAGATTTAATAATGCCGGAGTCGAACACAAAGGCAATGGGAATACATTATTGAGCTTTACCTTTTCAAAAACTTTGCTGCCACATCATTACAACTGCATATATCACATGTTATGTCCTTTACATAAAACAGCAGGAGTCCTAGAACAGAGAAATGCTTGCCGGTATACATTTGATGAGCAGCTATTTCGGCTTTAGGATATGAATACAATGAGCTATTTGTATCTCATCCAAATGCATTTTGGAGCTTAAGAAGTCTTTATCATTCACTATGCTAACGTTAATTGTAGTTTCTGGTTCTATTGTTTTTCTGAAGTTTATTGCTGTGATATGCATCTGGCGGATGTTGACATATAAGTTGTCAACCTAGATTTTATTTCTTTTCTTAAAAAAAATGAATTCAATCTGCTTGTTACTGACTGCCAAGAAAATCATTGCATGTAACAGCAAAGTTTAAATAAAAGGGAAGTATTCAACCAAAGGAAATTTAAAACAGTTAAACATGTTCCTAGGCTGTTCTAATGTTTTCTTCTTTTTTTTAATTAAACAGTTATGTCATGGGGTTACATTATAAAATTATCATCACATCCATCTCTACTTTGCATTTATCTAAATGTGGCTTGGAATTTAATTCTATATAGAATTAGAATATTTTTAGATTAAAACTTTATTTTGAATAATTTGGCTTATCACACGGAAGACTTATAGCTGAGGGACAGATGGCTTCAATGTTTTACCCTATATTGTTTATCTTTACTTTTTCATATGTTTGTATGTAGAAATAAAATATATATATAGAGATAATTAGACACAGTCTTCTACTGTACCTCTCCAACACTATATGTTAGCTTGCAGACCAAATGTATTGCAATAATTAAGTAAATCTTTGTCCTTGCTTCTTTGTAAACTTAATACAGATCCATCCTTGTACTAATGATGGCTGCCTAGCACTTACTTTAGAGTAAGCACAGAGAGATTAACCCATTGCGGACACCAGGACATACCATGCCGCCATGCACTTTTTTTGCATTGAGGACCCAGTGACAGCATGTCCTCCATTAAAATGAACGAAAGAATGTGATCGACGATCTCATCCACTGCTCAGACAGTGTTGCTATTATCGACACCAGAAAAGAAATTGACAGCTGACACTGGCAAAGATGAAGGAGAAATGGAGTGATAAAATTCCAAAATTTGTATTACTCATTAGTTCATAGACCACAAAATCAAAACAGCAGGCACATAGACAGGCACACACACACACTAAAAAAGGGGGGGACTATATGCTTAACCCATTTCGCACCTCGCAGTGCTTAATCATAAGCAACCATCTTTCTGGTGTTAACTGGCACTTTCTTTTCTGTTGTGAAAACTGCAGGAGCACATACCGGTTCCTATCTCTCTTGCACCCTCAGTGCAACTGATTCAGGAGTGGAGCTGACTTTTGTCTGTTAGTGTTGCTATAATGCCTCGATATCAATCAACACAAAAATTAGGCACCCTGGGGCACCACAATCGTTCCCTGGAGTGATTGCTTGCTCCATTTCGGAAGGCACCATGTCCCTCCATCATTGCACTGCACTGTAGCTGACAAGAGTGACAAATCAATATCACTTCCATCACTCTTTACTGTTGCTAGACTACATCTATGTAGGATAAAAAGGTTTGAAAAAAAAACACTACTTTGAGTTATTTCCCTATAACTTGCACAACACAACAGAACAGAAATAGGTATTTCTAAACTCAGGACATATATTAGAAACTATTTATTAGCTTTTTAATTTGTGTTTGTAAATGTGTAAAATGTTTTTGATTTAAAAGTTAGAAAAAGTAAGTTTTAATCATATTTTATGATTTTTTTTAATAGTAAATTATGTGATAAGATAAAAATAATGGTATGTAAAGAAAGCCTGTTCTAAAAACCATGTATTATGGAGGTGTGGCTTAGCCAGCAAGCTGAATGGCAGCCATTTGAAGGAGTTCCTGTGACAATGAAAAATAAAAACTTTCAATCAAATTGCCCCTAATAGTAGTTATAAATTAATAATATACTAGTTGTGACAACTGTGAACATGGAAAAAACGAAAAGGTGGGAAAATACGAACATCCAGAGTAAAATAACTGAAAAAGTAAGTACTGTTGCTATGAAAGGCCCAAAGGCCCAACTGTTATCTGATAATAATGAGGTTTGTAATAAAAATAATACTGGAAATAAATCCAGCAGTAAACATATACCTTTAAATTTCAAAAATAAAGAAAACAGTTCCCCTAATCAATATTCCATCACATGACCCTGAATACTACCAGAACAAATAATAAATCCTCCTCAGCCTATTTATTCAACCATCAACTTCTACTACATCATCCTCAGATTTACCACCAACTGAGCAAAGAATTTGGGAGCTTCTCCAGTCCCTCAGGATTGAAATGAGGGAGGACATAAGGCTTGAAATGGCTGCTGTGTAAGAAACCATTATGTCACTTATAATTCGTGCAGATGAAATTGAAAACGAAATTACAAATTACGCAAATGTGCAACTTAATTGAACCAATGCAGTATATGAAAAACAACCTGAAAAGCATGAACGAGAAATTGGCGATCACTGAGGACAGAAGTCACAGAAATAATATAAGAATTTGCGGAATTCCAAATAAAATACAGCCAAATGAGTTAGAAGATTACCTAAAAGGAATTTTAAAATCAGCAAAAGCAACTCAGAGCTATCTATTGACAGAATCCACAGATTTCAAAAACCGAATACAGTTCCAAAAGATGTCCCTAATGACGTGATGGCTAGGGTGCACTACTACCAAATGGAATGCCCATGAAGCAGTACCAAGAGGACATTTTATACAAAGGACTTCCTATCTGAAGGCAATTTTAGCAAAAAAATGTACAAGAATTAGAAAAAAAATTATATAAATTGAATCAGACTAATAAAATTAACCCCTCTTCGTCCTTGGCTTCAAAAATCTCTTAAGTAAAAAACAAAATTAACACCTTCCAACTGGAGTACACAGCCTTGATGCTAAAGAGATTGAAACAAATTTAGTATTGAAAAAGTAACAATGCATCTACATTACTAGCCTCTAAATTGTGGCATAAAATATCTCAATCCAGAATTGAACATCTGATAAATGATAAGGGTGACAAAATTATACACCCTATTAAAATAAGTAATACATTTGCTAAATATTACAACAAATTATATAATTTGGCATAAATCGTAATATTGTTCAGCCCCCAACAGAAATAACTAAGTAATTTCTGGATAAAGTCCCTTTGAAAAAAATCACAGCAGAAAAATTTAATATTCTAAATTCACTCATATCACAAATAGAAATGTTAAATGCTATAAATACAATACCTACTGGTAAAGCTCTGGCACCTGATGGTTTTACCATGATATATTACAGGTATTTATCTGCTATATTGACACCATACTTAACTATATTATTTAATAAATATTGGACTACAGGTGTAATGCTGGAGGAGGCCTTATGTGCACAAATAATAATAACTTGTCAAAATTATTGGCCAATATCTCTGATCAATAATGACACAAAAATGTACTCCAAAATATTGACAAACAGATTATCTCAAGTTCTTCCATCACTAATTGACTATGATCAGGTGGGTTTTGATTTAAATCATGAGGCCCCAGATAGTACAAGGTGTTATATAAATGTAATACATCAAATTAAACTATATCGCATAGCTTCTTTGATCTTATCTTTAGATACAGAGAAGGTGTTTGATAGGATGCATTGGGGCTTTTTGAGAGACGTTGTATCACGATTTAATATTCCAGAACCTTTCATCAGGGCTGTGTTTGCTCTATATTGTTCTCCTACAGAAAAAGTGTCTGCAACTGGTTACGTCTAATGGAACTAGACAGGGGTGTCCATTGTCACCACTATTATTTGTGTTGGCAGTGGAGCCCTTGGCTGAAAGGATTAAGAACTGTGTAGAGATAGAAGGGATTGCAGATGGAGACAAAATTAATAAAATTGGTCTATTTGCAGATGACATTATGTTATCACTAAAAAACCCTATGTCCTCAATTACACCCTTAATGTCTATCGTGCAAGAATTTGGCAAAATCTCCCATTACAAATTAAGTACCAAAAAACCTCAAGCATTCTCCTTTTTTACACCATAGTTTGAATTGGATATTTAAAAAAAAACAGTTTGACTTTGATTGAAGAGACTCTTACATTTCCTATTTAGGTATCAATTTGTGCAAAAACCTGGCTAGGATGCATGAAAACATACTAGGAAAAGTCTGGCCCACACTTGGACGACATGGAGAGATGGTGCAATCTAGAAATTTCATGATTAGGTAGTATCAATTCAGTTAAAATGAATATAATTCCAAAAATATTATATTATATTAGAGCCATACCCCTTACTAATCCTCTATCATTTTTTAGAAAAGTTCACTGTACCCTTTTGACATTTACCGTGTTTGCTCAATTATAAGACAAGGTTTTTTTCAGAAAAACATTTATGAAAACTACCCCTCGTCTTATAATCGAGGTCATCTTATAATCTGACCTCAAATTCGGGTCAGACCATAAGACATGGATCCAGGTCCCCAGCAGAGCTGCAGGGGACCTGGATCCCCCTCTCTAACAGCAGGGGATGTCTGCACGATGAGCCCAGACTCCCCTGCTGCCACCCGGCACGACCGCCGGGGCTTCTATGAAAAAGCCGGGTATTTCCGGCTTATCGCGCAGACATCCTCTGCTGCCCCACTAGCCACCAGGGAGAATCGGGCAGCTGGGGGATGTCTGCACGATACGTGCAGACATCCTCCATGCTGCCCGACGCGGCAGTCTATTATGACGGACCAGCTGTCCATCATAATAGACTGCCGTGTCGGGCAGCATGGAGGATGTCTGCACGTATCGTGCCGACATCCCCCGGCTGCCCCTACTAGCCACCAGGGATCGACTTCCAGGTGAGGGGGAGGGAGGGGGAAGAGAGACAGGGGGAGGGGGGGCAGAGAGACAGGTGGAGGGAGGGGGCAGAGAGACAGGGGGAGGGAGGAGGCAGAGAGACAGGGGGAGGGGGGGCAGAGAGACAGGTGGAGGGAGGGGGGCAGAGAGACAGGGGAGGGAGGGGGGCAGAGAGACAGGGGGAGGGGGGAAGAGACAGAGCAGGAAGGGGGAGAGACAGAGCAGGAAGGGGGGAAGAGACAGAGACTGGGGGAGGGAGAGGGGAAGAGACAGGGAGGGGGGGGCAGAGCAACAAGTGGAGGGAGGGGGCAGAAAGAAACAAGGGGGGGAAGAGACAGAGGCGAGGGGGGAGTCAAAGGGAGGGGGAGAGAGACAAAGCTGGGGGCAAGGGAAAGAGAGGCAGAATTGGCACATAAAAGGAGATAAAAACAAGAAATGCATTTTTGTATATAATTTTTTTATTAAAAAAGCTATTTACATGTGAATATACACAAGTTAAACTTTTTTCCAATAGGGTAGTCTTATATTCAGGCTTTTAGTTTTTTTCCTAAAGGAATATCCAAAGTTTGGGGGGTCGTCTTATAATCGAGCAAATACGGTATTTGGAATTGGAAATGGCAAGAATCAAGTTATTCATATTGCAGAAACCTAGGGTATGTGGGGGTATGGGTTTTCCAGACTTTGCTCATTATTATCACGATACCAATGCAGCTGCTGTGTTAAAATTTGGAGGCCATTACTCGATGTAGCGGGACGTACATCTTGAGAGCTCCTGCCTGGCGGCTCATACAATCGATAATGGGGGAAAAGCAGAAATCTATCCCCCCCGACACCCTCCTGTACTAAAGGAAAGAAAATTGGGGGCTACCAATCCCTCAAAGACTTTATTTACCAATCTCAACCTCCCGCACCGGGTCAAAACAAAATGGTGCCCGCTCCCATGGCTCCGCATCTCAATGAAGATTCATCAGACGATCCAGACACACAACTGGAGGAGGATGCCGAGGAAACAAGTGTACCTCTAACACAAGAGGATTTACAGTCACTATACTCCCACCTCCTCTCGCAGGTGAAAGTCAATCAAATCGAGCTCATGGCCCAGTTGAAACAGGCCATCAAAGACGAACTGACGGAAGTCAAAACAAACCTCTGGGATCAAGGTAGTAGGCTCCTCAAAGCGGAGGAAGACATATTAAAAAAACGGTGGCTCAGTCTTGGCCCTTGACAATCGTCTGCGCCTACAGGCCTCTTCCACGAGCACCCTCCTCACCCAGGTTATGGATCTTAACAACAGGGGGCAGAGATGCAACTTACGGGTCCGGGGTATCCAAGAAGGTCCAAGTCTTCCCTCCTACAGCACGTGTTTCAATCGGTCCTAGGCCCTGATTACACTAAAGAAATTATAGTGGACCGAGCAAACAGAGCCCTGAGGCCTAGAGGCCCGCCAGAATCGAATCCCAGAGATCTGATATGCAGTTTTCATTCCTATATCTAGAAGGAGGAGGTGCTCATGAAAGCTAGACACTCTAAAGGCCTTCTTTACAAGGGAAGATCTTTCCTTATACTTCCAGACTTGGGTTGGCTGATACTACAAGCCTGCAAAGCCCTCCAACCATTAACTGAAATACTCTGCGTAACGGACCGTCTACCGGACGAAGTAGACCCTCTGTCCGTTGTGGGAAATCACCTCCTTAGCCTCCACTTACACCTCAGCATTCACCCAGAAAGTCTTTCCTTGACCCTTGCTCTTTGTACCCAAATAGACAGGACATCTAGCAGTTAGGTACAGCAAGATTGAACAACTCCTTTATTTGACAAACAACACAGACTTATAAAAGACATACACATGACATCACAGACATTAGTATACAATGGGGGGATGGAACTAAACAGTTCTCCAACTAACTGGGGCTAGGAAAGCATTAGACATTCAGACTGCAAACCAAATTACCATCCAGTGAGTAGACACACAGTAAAAAACATAATGTACACAACATAATCAGTTTACCAGTTAATCCAGTTACTACAGAACAATGAATGTTGGAGTAAACTATTGGAGTCACTGTCACATTATAAACTTTCAGAGTGGTCTACTAACAGAATTAAACATTACACATAACCAATATACTAACAGAATATAACTAACTAACAATATTAACGTATAGTGCTATGGCACATCCCTTACCCAGGTAGTCCATTCATTTGTGAGTTGGTTCGGTAGATTCAATCTACCGAACACCCAGGCAGAAAGGCATGAACAAGCCATTCTGCAGGGGAAAATGCAAGCTTTTACAATGGGGCCATAGTCCAGAGGCAGCAGGCGAGCAACCAGGCTTCTCCAGAACATAGTGGCGAGCTTGGTTCTGCCACACTCTGTAAGGAAGGTATTCTATACAGTTGGGGGTATCCACTAAGCCTGTCAGTCAGACGCAACGGCGCCACATGTCTCAAACCCGGCAGATCTAGAGCGCTTTTGCTCAGGACTGGGCATTACACCAGTGCGACTATCCTTTGTGTCCACCTTACACAATCAACCATGGCTGTTGAGGCCACAATGCAAACAACGAACTGCATCCGGCCCTTGAGCTCTGAGGCCCAACATCTCGGCAGAGACATCCCAACACTCTCAGGACTGGACCACCACATAACTGCCCAGGATCATGCTCCTCGACTCTTTTTTTTTTTACTTGGAACATTTATAGACTATTTGCAACCAAAGACCTGGATGTGTACTTTTACCCAATTGGCAGATGTTCGATGGCCACAATGCCATACCTTGTACATTGAGATTGGCTAAGCTATCTGTGATTCCCTATACCGATGGTTAAGTACTGTTTCTCCTGATTTCTTCCCCCGATTTAAGGCTCATTCTCAAGCATGTTGTGATGATCTGATATAAGGAGGAGTGAGAGACCGCTATGCAGGATAAACCAGGGTATGCGAGATAGAATAGTCGGGTACAAATCCAAGATCAGGGGAATCGGCAAAACTTCGTAAACGTTAAATAGTCCAGAATCAGGGGAATCAGCAATCTTCATAAACGTTAAACAGTCCAGGGTCATACACAGAAAAGCAGCAAAACGGATAACAGACCAGGAGTAGGGAAACCAGAAGATCAGAATAATCCAGGGAACAATCCAAATCGGCAACAAGTAATCAAGAATAGGAAAACGCCAGGAGTTCAGGAAATACACGAGAATCACCAAGCATAGGTATTACTGTGAAGAGCACTTTTAAATGTTCCCGCTAGTCGCGCGCTGACGTCGGGTGTGACGTCATCGGAGGCGCGCCTGAGCTCCGATAGTGGAGAAACGCGCGTCCCCGGTTGTGTGCAGTCAGGCACAGCCGGGTGCGCGATTAGGAGAGGATACTCTGGGGATCTGCTGCGAGGTAAGTTATGACACATGTAGACACGGAACCTATTTTTTCCTTTGTCTTACATTCTTTGGCCACTGGACTTCTGATCATCAAGCTCTAAACCTATGCCTTAATATAGGTTATTTATAGGCCCATAAGACATATCACCAGGAGTTTTGAGATGTATTTATGCTTTGTAGGCATATTGAATCTATATACCTGCAGTGCTGCACATCTTTATTGTTGTCCTCACTATCCTTGGTCTATATCCCCTCCTATCTCTTTAATTTAACAACTTTTCCTTATATATTATCCCTCTACTGCTTCCTCATCATACTTTATTTCTGACCCCATGCTAGACAACCTTTGTTGTGTTTCTCTATATCATGCTCACAAATGAATCCCAATAGACCGCAGGCAGGAGACGACATTGATCTCCTTTTGACTTTATTTCAGAAAGAGATCATGTCCTTTTCCTCCACCCCGAGTTGGCTGTTTTGTATACCGGTGCTGGGGCTCCTTGTGGTTCTTTTTGGATCACAGGCTCCCCACCCTTGCACAATACACTCCTCGGCATTGTATAGTTGTCCTTTTTTTTGCTGTTACTGTTTTGTTTACTTGTTGATATTTACCATTGACTGCACTCTTATATATATTTGGTCATATACTTGCTGCACATTAATCTCAGTGGCCCTTCTCTTGCACACTACGGAATCACCTAGATTGACATCTATTTATCCATTCATGTGTCAGATGGCTAACTTCAGACAATCTATCCCAATTAATGTTTTGTCAATCAATGCCAAAGGTCTAAACCTGCCCCACAAACGGTCCTTCTTGTTCGGCGACCTGCATAGCCTGAAAGCTAACATTGCGTTAATCCAAGAAACTAATTTTCAGAGAACTAAAGTGCCAAAACTTTTTGATAAGCATTTTACTACTATGCACTTTTCCCATTCCCCGTTTTCTAAATCTAAGGGTGTAGCTATTCTTCTATCTAAGACCACCCCTATCAACATTATAGACACTTGGAGTGACAATGAGGGAAAAGCATTGTTTATTAAGGGAACTCTGGGAAATGACCCTATCACCATAGGCACAATATAGCCATTTAATTGACAAATGTTCATCTTTCTTTGAAGGCGTCTCGGTCCTAGGAGGTGATTTCAACATGATCCTCGTCTGGACTCCTCCACCGAGGCTGCCCATATCCGTTATTCTCACATCAAAAAGGTAAAATCCATGCTACATAGACACCAACTGATTAACACTTGGTTTGCACAGCACCCATCAGCACCTTCTATTCTGCCCCACATGATAAATATTCATGAATTGACTACATCATAATGTCCCATAGACACCTACATCTTCTTACTCACTCTGATATCGGACATATAACGTGGAGTGACCATGCTCATATACTGATCAAAATTACAATTCCCTCCTTATCTCAAATACCCAATTGGAAAATGAACGAGTCCCTTTTTAAAAACCCTACGCACGTCAAAACCCTAACCATGACTCCCCAAAATTATTTCAAGGACAACGACTCACCAGAGGTATCTCAACCCACAATATGGGAAGCTCATAAACCAGTGATTCGTGGGCACCTTATAAGTATAGCATCTTTTGAGAAAAAGTCCAAATTGCAAGCTCTGACTGACCTTTTAGATCAGATAGCAAAAATTGGGAATAGACACAAGTTATCTTTATCCCCTACTACATATCAAACTTTACTTACCCATAGATTTAAATTGGCATCTGTATGCATGGCAAAATCTTAAATAGATTATCATATCCTAAATAGTAAAATACATGAATTCGGAAATAAACCTGGGCTCCCACTGGCCAAAGCTCTTTGAACAAAGTTATCTAACTCCTCCATACCAAAAATTAAGACTCAAGCTAAAAACGTGGGGACTGAGACCTCTCATATAGCTACTATGTTTCAGACCTACTATTAACAATCGTATAACCTACATGGCCCCACACACTATGACCCCTCTCAACCCCTGCCTGGCCTCTCATTATATCTCGAAACAAATTTGCCCACTCTCTTGACGGCAGATACTATCCAGACATTAGAGGCCCCAATCATTGAGGTTGAAGTAGGTAATGCACTGAAGTCATACCCACGGGCAAAAGCCCTGGTCCAGAAGGCCTCACATAATCTTATTACAAAACATTTGTGCTCACCTTGATCCCACACTTTGTTAAAACGTTAAACTCTCTAGCCACAACTGGGTTTCTCCCAGCACAAGCCCAAGAAGCACACATCACCATAATTCCCAAACCCGGAATGCACCAACTATAGGCCCATCTCTCTCCTTACTGGCCACTAGACTCCGAAATATATTGCCAGAATGCATTCATCACGACCAGGTGGGGTTTGCCCCAGGGCGGGAAGCCAGAGACAACATCACAAAACTAATTAACCTACTACATTATGCCCACGTATCTTCCACCCCAGCTTTATTGCTGTCAATCAATGCTGAGAAAGCATTCAACAGGGTGAATTGGGTATTTTTACAAGCGGTACTTTCTAAAGTGGGTCTGGGCCCATGCATCGTTCGCTGAATTCAGACCCTATACCATTGACCAATGGCCCGCATTAGGGTAAATGGCACCTTATCTGACCCATTCACCCCGTCGAACTGGACGAGACAGGGATGCCCCCTCTCCCCTCTCTTATTTGTATTATCTATGAGCCTTTTCTGTATGCAATTCGGCACAGTCAAAATATCCAGGCTATAAAGTAGCTGCTTTTTAAGACGACATAATCTTGTTCATCACCAATCCCCAAGATTGTTTATCACACATTATGCATGAAATGGACCTTTACTCGCTACATTCTGATTTTAAAGGCAATTTATCCAAGTCAGAAATCCTGAATATTACAATCCCAGTGAATACGGTTGCAGGTATACAGACTGGTTGCCCATTTTCTTGGGCACATGACACTATAAAATACCTGGGGCTTAATATTTCTAAGGATATTACTGAACTTTACACACTTAACTATCCCGCACTCACCTGACGTATCATATCCGATATGGACCGCTGTCCAAGCGTAATCTCTCATGGTTTGGTCGTGTAGGTGCTATAAAAATGAATATCCTACCCAGGTTGCTTTATCCTCTTCAGACTATACAGATCCCTAAACAATTTTTTTTAGAACTTAAAAGGGACATAACTAAGTTTCTATGGAAGCACAAAACTCTAACATTTTCTTTGCATCTGTGGTGGAATGCCAATTTTTTCATGTTAAATCTTTCATGTGGCAATAAGTAGATATATGTGAGACCTGTATCTTGTGAGCCGACATTGGAAAAGACCTAACATTATAGATTTTCGGTTTCTCGCAGCCTATGACTATGCTTCATGATAATGGTACCTTTTGTATATATATTCTACTGTTATGTTTATTTCTATTTTATCCTATGTCTCTCCCTACCCTATGCCTTTTGCATTCATATGGAGGAAAAAGATATCCTTTCCACTTTGAAAGATTAGATCCCCTTTCTAGGGATAGCTTCCACCACCCCCACCCCTTTTTTTTTTCTGTTTTCCTTTATCACTCAGGCCCATAACTTGACCTTTCCCTCCCCACCTCTGTCCTTCTACCCTGCCCAATACTTACCATATTCAAACTATCCAATTCACTAGCGTATCAGTATATTTTTATTGTATTGAAGCTTCTTTCCCATTATATGCTGGAACGTGGGATCGCATGCGCTAAGAGAATGGGGTAGATAACATATCACTGTATACCATCCCCTATTCCCTCCTTTCCCTCCTCTGCATATTCCCTTCTACGTTATTGTTCTTATTATTAATATACCCTGCGTATTATAACTGATACCTCCTGTTGAATGCAACGGCTTTCCTTATTATGTACTTATTATATGTATTACCAAATTGTAAATTTTTTCTCTACTGACAAAAATTAATAAATATTATATATATATAATTGAATTTAGATACTGGAAAGCCACAATGACTTGAACAAAAATGTACCATATCTTATTAAAGAAATAATATGGCTTCCTCCATCTCAATGACCATGTTATATAAATATGTTCCCATCCACCAAAATTACTATAAAATCGTGGAACACATTATATAAAAAAATGAAACCCTTTGAAATTTGGTCTAGGGCAACTCCAATATCAGTTTTCATTTATGACATCCCCAACTTAAAGTTAGTCTACTGGACATAACATTCCATAACACACATTGATAATTTCTTAACACTGAACAAAATTAGCAATTTTGACCAAATGAAAAACAAATTTGATTTGATCATTTCTGATGAAATAAAATACAACTAAATAATGAATCTTATTATTGTTAATTGTGGCCTTTAAGGATAGCATCCAAACCAAAGTAAACTGGAATTATCAAAAATAGAAAAAATATACTATTTGTATCCTGCTCGGGAAGGAGCCATTTCTATATGCTGCACTCATTAGGTCAGGGAACCTAATAAAAAAATTGCTTCAAATAATAAATTGTGAGGGAGAACTGGGTAAAACATTTAACCCCTTAAGAGACAGAGCCTTTTTAAAAAATAAAAAAAAATATGGTAAAAAAAAAAAATACACAAATTTCCTGACTTTTATTTGAAACATCTTCTCTTCATCGACAAAAGCGAACGAAAAAACCTGCTAAATAGATTCTACTATTTCTCCTGAGTACAGGGATACCACCCATGCATAGGTTTGTTGGGGTGTTTGGGGGCTAAAAGCCAAATTTGTGAGGTGCAGTTTTTTGTTTTCCAACTTGAAATTTTTACATGCAGACAGCCTGCACCCATGTCCCATTTGGGACATATTTGAAGCCAGCTAGTGTATTTTACCCAATCAACCCATATATTTTTTTAAAGTAGACACCCTAGGCTATCTCAAATGGTGGTATTTTAACACTTTACATGCACTAATTCTACCACCAGCCTTTGTCAAAGTTTGTGGTAGTAATTTCTTTGTGTTTTTTTTTCACAAACCTTGTACTTCAGACATGAATTCAAAGATTTTGGTATGTGTCACTGCCAAATAACACTCCAATAAGTTTTCAGCAATATCTCTTGAGTACAGGGATACCACCCATGCATAGGTTTGTTGGGTTGTTTGTGGGGTAAAAGGCCAAATTTGGGAGGTGCAGTTTTTGGTTTTCCAACTTGAAATTTTGACATGCAGACCGCCTGCACCCATGTCCCATTTGGGACATATTTGAAACCAGCCAGTGTATTTGACCCCATAAACCCATATATTTTTTAAAAGTAGACACCCTAAGCTATTTCAAATGGTGGTATTCTAACACTTTCCATGTACTAATTCTACCACCGGCCTTTGTCAAAGTTTGTGTTAGTAATTTTTGTGTGGTTTTTTTTTCACAAATATTATATTTCAGACATAAATTCACAGATTTCGGTATGTGTCACTGCCAAACAATAACCTAATATGTGTTCAACAACATCTCCTGAGTATAGGGATACCACCCATGCTGTCACATCAGCGCCGTCGCTCTGAAAGGACACGTCCTGCTTACCTTAGCCGCCGCTTGACACGCGCTTCTTCTGCGCTTGTAATACTTACCACAAGGTCCTGTCCCGGATCCGCTGCTATGGTTCCAGAAAATGTACGCATGTGCTTACGCAGTGCAGTGCATAAACCTCCACACTATACGCTGCCTAAGAATTAGCTATTGCCATAAGAAGTCCCTTCCACACGGCGGCGCCATCTTGGTTTTATATGCTACTTCCTAGTTTGCCTTCCAAGCCTCATTTTCATCCCAGAGGCGGAGACTTCTTGGTTTTCTATGCTACTACCTAGTTTGCTTTCCAAGCCTCATTTTCATTCCAGAGGCGGAGACTTGCCTTGGAGGGATATTTACAGGCTCAGTCTGCATTCAACCTTTGCCTGTGATAGTGCCTTGAGCCTTTACTAGCGTTTTTGTACTTCCTATTCTATATTACTGTTGCCGAACTTTGCTACCTGACCTTGCCTGTTTGCCGCCTGTCCTGACCTGTTGCCTGTTTTGACTTCGCCTGAACTCTGCCAGCCTCGACTTATCGCCTGCCTGACTACTCTTTTGCCTGTGTTCCTGTTACCTCCGCCTCGGTCCTGTTTCAGCTTCCTATCCTGTACCTCCGCTTCGGTCCTGTTACAACTTCCAGTCCAGTACCTTGGTTTCAGCTTCGATACTCTGATAGTAGTGCAGAGTGCAAAAGACCTGGGGGAAGGAAACCTGAGGCTCAACCATAAGGTGGACTTCATTCAGGCGGAAGAATTCTGCTCTATTACCGGGATTCGTTGCACTAACCTCTATTTCTCTGCAAAGCGGTTTCAACCTCGCTTCTGAACGTGACACATGCATAGGTTTGTTGGGTTGTTTGGGGGCTAAAGGGCCACATTTTGAAGGTGCGTATTTTCAACTTGGAATTTTGACGTGTAGTCAGCCTGAGCCCATCTTGCATTTGGGACTTTTTTAAAAGTAGGACAGTGTATTTTACCCAAAAAAGTATATATTTTGTAAAAGTAGACACCCTAGGCTATTTTAAATGGTGGTATTTTAACACTTTCCATGCACCAATTCTACCACCAGCCTTTGTCAAAGTTTGTGGTCGTCAGTGACACATACCGAAATATGTGAATTTGTGTCTAAAGTACAATGTATGTGGGAAAAAATACACAATAAAATGACTAACAATACCACAAAATGTGTTCAGCAACATCTCCCGAGCACAGGGATACCACCCATGCATAGCTTTGTCAGCTTTGTTGGGGGTTGAAAGACTAAATTTGAGAGGTGTGCTTTTTGATTTTCCAACTTGGAATTTTCACATGTATAGCAAGGAAGGGGTTAATAGCTCTTATAAGAACCTTTTGTAGTACTGTTCAAAAAAATTAACCCCTAAAAATGCACAGGCCCTTGGGACTCACAATTTTTTAACATTTTATTTAATTTATTACAATTAAAAAATTATATTATACAGATCTGTCTCTTTCCCTCACTAAAACTCAAGTGAGAGGGAGGCAGATCTACACGGGTCAGATCAAATATTTACAAATATTGATCTAACCAGGCGAATGGTGATGCTCATCTGAGCAAACGCCAACCCGCCTTTGCCACTGATCAGCTGTTACTGATCGCTATACATGCGCTCAGACAGCTAAAAAAATTTTTTTGACGTTAAACGTAATCCCCTAGCGGGTATAATTAACCCGTGACGGGTGTAATAAAAAAGTTTAAAAAAAAGTAAAAATTTTTTTTTACAAAAGATTGCTGCATTTGCGTCAGATCGCTGCTTAGGCAGTGATCTACAGCAAGCAAGGGGTTAATCGCTCTTAAAAGGGCCTTTTTTATACTGTAATGAATTACAGTAAAAAAAATTAACCCCTAAAAAAAGCACAGACAGCAAAAAATGTGCTGCTGTGTATGATCACTGCGTACACAGCGAGCAATGGCAGGGAAGAGGTTAAATGGCTTTTATAAAAGCCCTTGGTTACTAAAATTTTATTAAATATTTTTAATTTTATTATTTTATTTAATTTTTTACTTTATCTGATCTGTCTCTCTCCCTTACTAAAACTAGTAAGGTGAG
Organism: Pelodytes ibericus; assembly: GCA_036172795.1. NCBI lineage: Eukaryota > Metazoa > Chordata > Amphibia > Anura > Pelodytidae > Pelodytes > Pelodytes ibericus. Next base: position 86,091,637 of record CM069859.1, read on the forward strand.
GGAGGCAGATCAATACTTGTCAAAGGCAATATTTTACTATCATCAGAGCACTTATCATACATGCCTGCACACAGATCACACAGATCTGCTGTGCCGGCATTGATTGGCTCCCTCTAGAGCATCGGAAGTGAAATACATTCACTTCTGATTCTCTTGCCATTAGAAGGGAAGCACTACCTGTACAGGCAGCGTTCCTTTCTACTGAGCCGATGGGGTCGCTCAGGAGAACGACCACCATCGGTTCTTGGGCAGCCGAAGGTGCTGCTAAGTGCCTCGCTAGCGAGGCACTTTAGCAACACCTGAAGTGCTTAGAAAGCGAACGATCGTTCGCTTCCAAAGCAAATGTGTGCAGCGGGCGCACGGGAGTGGGGCGCACTTTTTGGGGGTGTTGCACAATGCCTCTACCTAGAGGCATTGTAGCAACACCGATAGAGTAAAGAAAGCGACTGCTGGTCAGTTTATTTATTCTGTTAAGTGCATGACGTGCCAGGCACGTCACCTGTCGGCAAGTCCTCGACTTGCCGTGACGTGCCTGGCACGTCATCTGTCCTTAATGGGTTAACATCACAGAATGGACTTAAATCTTTGTAAATGCATTGAGGGGTATTACACAGGCCTTATTGGAATTCAATACATAACTTAATTAAAACTGTTGACAATTGAATTGATAATTTGACACCATAGCTTTGTCTCTTCAAGCAAATTCCCAATCTACCAAACTGGCTGTTCGCAGCACACAACCCCCGGAAATACATGAGATACATCATGCCCCTGAGTGACAGGTATGCTCCAGACTGGCAGCACACCTGTCACTTAGGGCATGATATGCCCCTTATGCTGAATGGTTAAGTATCTAGAGAATCTATGATGACCAAACATATTGATTTCAATGCTATGCCTGCTACTTGACAGGTAGAAGCAAGGGCTGATTTTGGATTCACCAAGAAAGTAAGTCTACTATTTAAGGTAATTATCAGTTTACATTAGGTTATACAAATAAAGTAGGTATAAGTATTCCACCAAAATTTACCACTGAAAATTTGAGATCCCAATTTTAGATTTGCTCTCCTTTGGAGTAAAGTGCATTATTTCTTTTAGCAATTAAGATACTGAAAATAAAATAAAACAAGTTCAGTTCAAACCATAGCATATTCAACCATTTTTCTTTTCAACATTAAGCACCACAATCTACATTTTTAAATTGAAGTAAGCACTTTGGTGAGGAGGGTTGCACTGCACTTCCAAACGAGCTGTTAAGCCCTAAATCACATAGATAATGCCAATAAATAAAGCAAATTTGCTTTAATTGTGCCATATTTGCATCTATTAGCTAAATCTCACTTGCATGAACTAGTCAAATTCAATTTTGTAAGTTAATTCAATTGAATTTGCTAACATAGCTTGTCAAACATCCTGAAATGTGCTATGGTATGAATTCAGCATATTTGCATTTAAAAAAGCACATTTGATTGAATTTGCATTGCAGTAACCAATTTGATTTGAAACAAGACTATGTAGCAGTTTCTAAATGCAAATATGCTCCGTTGACTAAAATGGCATTCAAATTTGTTCAGAATTGTCTTAATTTACATGAACATTCACTTTCTAAGTTTTTTATATTTTTGTGAATACTCTATATTGGTTTTACTATTTAGCATATTATAGCACTTATTTCTACAAACACATTTTATAAAGAATCCAATGTCACTCAACAGTACAACCGCATGCTCATTCATTATTAATGTACCACTAAACAAGTTTATTCTAAAATCAAATTTAATAAAGCACTGTGTACATTTTTGTACCCAAATTAGGTAAAAACTATTATATAAACACAAAATAATACTTATAGAAATAATGTCATCCAGATAATGTCCAGAAACTTTAGGGTTGAAATCCATTACAATTGCTGAAATATAGAATAAAGTATATGGGTGCCCTCTCCCGATGAAGAGCAGAACAAACTGGTTAATTCAAATGGAAGAGGCCGGCCAGCATAAATGTTTAAACCTCCAGAAAGCTGTATTTCAGATTAATTGGATGTATTATTAAAATGGGAATAATATGTAAAGAGAGAAGTGTGCAAAAGTGATAAATATTATTAAGTTGGGACGTATGTGAGCAGACAAGACACTAAAATGGACACTAAAACGATAAATATAGCACTAATGTTCCCAATAAAACAATGGGAAAACATACTAAACAGAGGCTCTCCCAGCCTACCACATCTAAAGAATAGACATCCTCTTCTCTGCCATCTCAGCGATCCTTTTTGGTCCGGACACCACAAGGCCTCTACCCTAAAATGGCGTCTTCTGCCACAACTCCACTAGTGACCCTAATGGAAGATTTATCTGCTGTTGCTATAGCAGATGATAACAGATTTTCTACTCTTCTATGAGCTACTACTAAGATCTGCCTTTGAAGTATATAGTATATAGATATTCTGGAGATGACATGATTTTTCAACTGCTGAGATATCTCTTTTCTACTGATCCAGGTAAGAGTCATTTAGTCAAGGATGTTGTTGATTTTTTTGTTTTTACTGATTTTCCCTTTTAAATTGGTAAGGAATGTGAATTGAATACGTAGGTGTTTGTCCATATACAAAGTAATGACTTGACTTGTAATGAGGTTTCAGAGGTGAAGGAAGTTTTTCGTGTTCTTAGCAATGATAAATTAATGTTACATCCCCATCTGTGAATAAACATTTCAGTTGGATCTTCTCCAGACAGTTTGGTCGTCTTGCAGACTGTTTGACTTTTTTTTTTAGCAAACTATCCATTCCTAGGAGATTTGGAATGGGATATGCTGAACAGGCGCAGATGCTCCATATGTTCTAGGTGTGCACCGTGTGCTGTGTATTTCTGGGGTTTGTGTGCTCTGAAATACATTTGGGGGACAGACGGAAGCTGCGAATTCAGCACCAGAAGTCAATCACTCTGTTGCCAATTCAACAGGCACGAAAAGTATACGAAAATTTGTATACTTTTAGTGCTGCTTGAATTGGTAACAGAGTGAGTGACTCTGTTGTCGAATTTGCAGCTGCCATTGGCCCCTCGGATGTATCTTGTGTATTTCTGGGGGTTTGTGAGCTGGCTGTTCGCAGCACAAAACCCCCAGAAATACACGACATACATCATTAGTAATGACTTGAATAAAAAACATATAAATGCGCTTGAGAGCAAACTGTGATAAAGCACCTTTGGTGAAAAAAGATAGTGACTCTCAGTGAGAGATAGTAGGTCTGTATCCCAAAAATCAGGGAGATGGTGTGGGTCCCCCTTGAGGGGATACACTTACAAACTCTTTGAAAAGAGACAGCACTTCAAATATGTCCTGTAGAGGTCTGGCTTCAGAGTAGTAATTCTGGGTAAGTCCTCCCCCCAATGCCACAGTTCCAGATTGTACTGTAGAAGGTACGCGGGGTTGCATGCACAGTGGATGTCTGTCCTCCCAAACTGGCTGTGGCAAATTAAAAGGGAAACTGGCCTTATATGAGCAATTTAATTATTATTTGAAAATAGAAGTAAGAATAAACACGCTTAGCAACCAGGATCTATCAAGCCCTCATCCATAACAGGTGAGATACAAAAAGCAAGAAATAGTCGTCTGACCTGCAATGATCTGTCATGTTCTTAGCAATGATAAATGGCATATTATGTCCACAATGTCATTTTCTGAAGTTATGCCATATGTGTATTGGGCACTTTAACTTGTGGCTTGGTGAATGGTGCAAAAAGATAAAGTGAGGGGGCAAAAGGGTGCTAAAACTGAAATCCATATATGTTAAGGACCAGGAACCATACAGACACAGAACGTAAGATGCAAAACACCTATACCTGTCAGTCTCTTCATTTACCTGTCAGAGCACTTTGATTGGTTGGCTTAAACCAACCAATCAGAGTGCAGAGCTTAATTGCAGGCTTTATAAGCCTTCCCCCGCCCTGCACATCTCAGTTTGCACGGGGCCCTCCATGGGCGAAGATTGATTTTTTTTTTTTAATAGTTGCGGCGCGTATTATGGTTTTTTATTTGCCCTTTTTTGGGGCTAAAGAAAAGAAGAAAGAATAAAGAAGACCTCAAATGGTAAGTATGAAATTGTTTTTTTTTACAGGTTAGTTTATTGCCCACCCCCTCACTATTATTAGGGTGAGGGGGGGGGGGGGGGTAGGTAGGAATTTTTTTTATTGGGAGGGGATGACTATGGGCTGGTCACCCCTTGTCACTTTATTTGTGGTCCCCACCCGCCGCTCATGGGTGGAGACCGGGGGGGGACACTAGGTCCCCCCTCATTATTATTATTAGGGTCCCCACCCACTGCTCATGGGTGGGGACCGTGGGGGACACACTAGGTCCCCCCCTCATTATTATTTTAGGGTCCCCACCTGCCGGCAATGGCTGGGGACCGGGGGGACATTAGGTCCCCCCTAACACTAGTATGTTCGGGTTCGGGGTCACATTCGACCCAGAACCCGGACTTTTTTTCCGAGTTCGGCCGAACCCGAACATCCAGGTGTCTGCTCAACTATAGTCTTAACCAAACAGCACTCTTAGATATCCTAATACCATACAAAAACCACTCCTAGTATATAGAAAACATGTACACACAAATAATGCACATATACAATTTATACAAAAACCCCTCCTAAATACCATATTTACGCGAATCTAATGCCCCATCGAATGTAATGCGCACTTCAAATTTTGACACCTTGAAGGCAAAAAACTTTTTCGCTGGCGAATGTAATGCACATTTCTACAACAAGTTTTTTTTTTTTTTTATAATCAGTTTATGCTACCAACTTCCGATTGTTTTATTATAAATTACATTTCTATACAAAAATATTATCGCATTTCTATAAGTAAGAGGGGGTAGTACGCATGCACAGTTTGTCTTTATTGTATTGTGCTTTCCTTTTTGCTAATAGCTAAATTTGGGGGGTTTTGGATTAAGTTGCAACATAAAACATATGCAAATCTAATGCGCCATTGCTTCTAATATGCACTCATATTTTGCAGACAAAATTTTGCAAAAAAAGGTGCGCATTAGATTCATGTAAATACGGTATATATATATATATATATATATATATATATATATATATATATATATATATATATAAAATTAAAAAGTAAATATGTAAAAAGAGTAGAATCTAAAAATACACTGAATTAATTAAAATTAATTCACATTTACAAAATACCAATGTAATACCAATGTATTACAATTACCTAAAATTTAAAATGAAGAAATAGAGAAAAAAGCATTAATAATCAGAAATCATATATAAATAAAAGACTTATTTACAAACCCATACAGAAATTATTGTTTTGAGACTGATCATCCCCATCTCCTTCTGACACAATTTCTTAATTAAAACCCTTTATCTCCAAGACTTTTTAACTAAAGGTAACCCCATACAGGTTAGATTACTTCTGATGGAATTTACAAAAATGCATTGATTCTAGAACCCATTCCATATATTTCAGATGTATTCCTAAATCCTGATGTGCAATTGATGTCCTGGCAAAATATAGTAGCCCACAAGGGCATTTTATTTATTTAGAACGTGTTTTACCAGGAAGAAGTCCTGGGGACCCAGTCCTGAATGGAGTTACACATAGTTACACATTTAACAGTAGATCCATACATACATATATTTAAACAAGTTGGAAGGAGAACATACTGGGTAAATCATTATTGATACAAAAAAAGAACAACATGTACAGTATACGAAGGAGTTTGTAAACTAATAAAAGGTACAATCTGTTTTGAGGATTTTAACATGCATATTACATGTTATGGTATCCCTGATGTCATATTGTTTACCAGTAAATGTGGCTGATAAGTTTACTACCTTCCTCCAGGAAGTTCTTGTGGTGCAATAAGCCAGAGATGTACCATACCTATAACAACCATTTATATAAAAATCTAAAAATGGCTCCCAGTTTTTCACCGATAAAATCTTTGAAATCAGCATGATTTGGTTGAAGACACCAATGTGTATTAAAAATTTGTTTCATTCTGTGGCTGGCCCCATTAAACTCGAAGATTATCAGTACACCTGTAAATTATTTTTGGTTCCTATATCTATAGTATCTTCTCTTTTTAAACACTTTACCTCTTCCAGGACTATATTTATTTTTTCTTTGTTAGAATTTTGTTCTTTAAATGAACTGCCTATTTTTGGGGCCTGAATAAGGAATCAGTCTTTTTTCGTACAGTTTCTATGGAGTCTGATAAATTGACTTTTCCGTGCATTTTGCAGCCATGGGACATAATGGTAACTGGCTGACTAAATATAATTGTTAGCATTCACCTCTTTGAAAAAGGTTTTGGTTTTAATTCTTTAATCCTCAACATAAATTGTCAGATCTAGGAAATCAACACTTTCCTCACAACAGGTGGATGTCAGCTGTATGCTCCAGTGATTATTATTTGAGGTTTCAATATATAACTTTAAAAGTATAAGGACTCTCTCCCACCATTGCTTTTCAATAAAGCAATAATGGTAACTCCAGTGTATTGGAAACAAATTAGAGTACCAATGTGATGGGAATGAGTTGCCTATCAGGATATCTATCAGGATTATTGAAGATATGATCCTCACCTCTCACACAAATAATTGGGCCCCGTTGATGAATTATCTCAACAGCTCTGATTGTTTTCATGCTTCCTGTGAATTACTTTACTTTATGCAATCCTGTATAAGAATACCTCTTTTGTAATCTTTGTGTAGACCCATCAATTTAAAATCTCAAGCTGTGATATTTTCCGTGTGAACCTGTACATGTGTAATCTGTACTTCATCCGCACCTGTTGTTTTTGCTTCCTGTTTGTTATCCTTTTTCTTTTCTTTCCCCAAACATATGTTTTGATATATTTTTCCCCTCATTGTTTGACCCTTGAATATTGTATTGTTTCTTGCGAAAATCAATAAACCCCACAGATGATGATCTTGTTATCTAAAGACATTCACTCTGGATAAGGACATGACTATAACGACAGTACTCCAAGTTCTGTGAACAAATAACAGTAAAAAAGATTCTAAAAGTCATTCTACCCTAGTCAAAATCCCAAAATGACAACTACAGTTACTTGAAGGAGCATGTTTTCTAATCCTGATTATCTTATTAAATTATAACACTGCAGGTAGCACCAGAAATTACATAGTAAACAAGAAGATGAAATCAACATGGGAATAGTTGAGGTGACAGACTATGAGAAAGCATAATCTCTAAATATAGCGTCCATAGACTAAGAATCACTGAATTAGCCTCTGTAGAATAACACTAGAAAGAACAGTTAGATGGAATTCTGAATGTCAGATGATTTTATTCCAGACTTTGGCCATGTTTGGGAAAATTGGCCAGGGGAATCCATCGGATCCCCCTTGCCCAGAGGGTGCTGAAACAGCTGACTTTCAGGCTTTTCAATTAGCCAGTTTCAAACTGGTGATTTGAATGTACAAGTAGTGAAGAATACAATAAAAACAATTCTAAATAAAAAATGAATAATAATATGTGAATGAGTATTCAATCAGACCTTTTTGAAAGGACTTTGGCTATTTCTGCAATAGCTGAAGTCCTCCCACTGAATTCTATGGGAAGAGTTTGGCTACTTTTGTAATAACCGAGGTATCCCAATGTGGCCCTGAAATAAGCAAACGTTCGCCCCATAGAAGATTCCAGAACAGTTTGCCTGCTGAAAAGTCCCATTAGCTGATTTTAGTGACAATTCTGGATCACATCGATGATCTCTGAGCATCCCAAATTTAAGGGCCAATTGGATTATCAGTGAAATTTTATGAGGTCCGAAAATCAGAACTACAAGAGTAGATCCTATGGTTAATGAGTGCACTTTCAATGCAAGGATGGTTTAATTCTGGCAGGCAAGTTTAAGTTTATTTTCCTGTTAAAGAAACAAAAAAAAGGCTGCTCAATTGCTGCTGCTGAGTTAGTTCCTTTACAAAGGTAGTTCCCAGCTTCAAACAAGTGTATTATTTCAGCTAAATTCTCTTTTGCCAAATTGGGAGACTGGCACCTGAAATGCCTTAATTGAGTGACCTAGTGAAGAAAGAAGGTGTGACACTTAACCCAAATATAAACAGTGAACAAAATAGTGAATAAAGTGAAATGGTAATTAAATTATACTCCTCCTCTGGCACTGCAGCACCCGTATAAGTGCTCCTCGGGCACTTGACAATAGAAAAACAAGACGGAGTAGGGGCGCATGTACCGGGAAGAGAAACAAAAAAGCAACAATAGTGCAACACAGTTTAAATATAATTGGATGTATAGTAAATCTCTACAGGGGTGCACTCACAAACGGATATTGAAATCAGGCTCATCAGAATATGTAGTCAGTCGGTTTTAATCATTTCCATCTAAAAAACACATTAAAAAGCCATTGCGCAGTGGCTAACACAAACCAGGCAATAAAAACAATAGATACACGTACAAAATATAAAGCACTTAAAGTGCAACTTGCGTGAAAAAAGTCCCGAGAAGTAATACTTCTTTCCTGCTGCCACCAGGATAAGATACTCAGGCTCTTTTCTTTTGAAGAAATAAACAGCTGGATCCACTTCTCAACGCGTTTCGCCGGCTCTGCTGTCGGCTTCCTCAGGAGATTGATGCTTTGTGCAAACTTGCAAATAAAGTGCTGAAAGACTGTAGCTAAGAAAACGCCTTAAAAAGGCTTCACAAAATACAATAACGTAGAACACCTGTAAAAAACACACAAATTAGGAGAGGGCACTTGTCTATGACGCAAGTGGGGGGAGGAAAAAACCCCACTATGCGTCCAGACTATGCGCGATCACGTGACCCGGACTGGAGAGAAAGAGCCTACCTCCCTAACTAACCTCCCCGTCTATAGCTGTCACTCAGCGTGTAGGCTGACTCCCCGTGACGTGACTTCAAGCGTCTATCCATAACCAACGAGAAGCGTTGGATAGATAGTCCGGGACACGTGACCTCCCGTCCAACACATACTGACTTACATAATACCTGACAGATCTATACACAAACGCCTTGCCTCTAGAGATAACGAGCAATGGACCTAATCTTATTGAAAAGAAGAAGGAGATCAACCAAAAAATAAGGACAAATGAAATAAAAATGAAAATAAATATAAATATAATTATAAATATAAAAATAAATAAAAATAAATATAAAAATAAATAAAAATAAAGTAAAAATAAAAATATATAAAAATAAAAAAAAATAAAAATAAAAAAAATAAAAAAAATAAAAATGATAATAAGAAATAGTGATAATTGGCAAATGGAAAGGGGACAATAATGCAGAGGAAAAAAGATGTAGGGGGAGAAAAGAATTAAAAGGAAAAAATAATAGAATGAAATAAAATAAAAAGAAAAGAAAAAAGGAAAAAATAAATAGAGAGAAAGAATAATTAAAAGGAAATAAATAAATAAATGGATGGATCGATAGACAGGAAAGAGGAATGAAGAGATAAAAATGAAAGAATAATTGTAATGGAGAGTAAAAATAGTGTATATATATATCTGTGGTGTGAAAGAATTATAGATAATGAAGGAAAAAAATAATAATAATAATAAAGGAAAAAATAATAATAATAAAGGAAAAAATAATAAAGGAAAAAAATAAAAAATAAAATATAAAAAAATATAAAAAATAAAAAATAATAATAAAGGAAAAAAATAATAATAAAAATAATAATAATAAAAAATATAATAATAATAATAATAATAAAATAAAATAAAAATAATAGTAATAAAATAAAAAATGGAAAGAATGAAGAACAAAGAAATGGGAGAAGTGTATGCAGGATAAAAAATCTATATATATAAAAAACATATTAGTCTACAAAAATTGAGTGGCTCAGCGTGTGGCAGTATCTGTGTACATACTAACACGTCAATAACATAATATACATAAATTTATACAAGTCACATCAATTGATAAGATATGGGAAACCAGACTATACATTGTATATAATGAGGACTAATAGTCCTATAGAATTACAGTATACCCTATTGACAAACAAGAGTGTTATATTTTAAACATTTAGAGGTAACTGGTATGGACCTATAGTCTTCGATGGTAAGAAGCTGTGAAAAACATGGAGACATCTGTTAGCATATCAGAGACAAAAACATTAGAGTGGTATGGTAGATTGCCCAGAGAGGGAAGAGATGACTTTATATAGGTCAGTGATCAGTGAAGTCTAGAAATAGCCCAAGGGAAGGTTGAATTTAAATGAAGGACAGAATATCCAATTCAGTGTTTAGTCCACCATTTTTAAAGGTTTTAAATTTAAAGATCCATTCAGTTTCTTTTTTAGATAGTGTTTCTGCATGATTTCCCCCTCGCCAGTGGGGGTCTATTTTATCAATTGCGAACGCTGAAAAGGTGTCTAGTGTGAAAGCTCTACATTGATTGCAGTGAATGGGAATGCTATGTTTCTTACTTTTATTTCTAATGCCCCCTATATGTTCCAATGCTCTTACTTTAAATTTTCTTGTAGTTCTCCCTATGTATTGTGCATTACAGGCACATTGTAGTAAATATATAACATTTTCAGATTCGCAACTGACAAATTTTTTAATATCATACACATGACCTGTATTCGTACAGGTGAACTTTGTTATCTTTTTTGGTTGTTGTTTTAGAAGTTTGCATAGTTTGCATCTCCCACATTTGTGAAAACCATGGTTTGTGCCAAAGAACTGTCTGCTTAATGTAACTTGTTTCGGCAAGACACTTGGAGCTAAAATCTGTTTAATGTTTTCTGTTTTTTTGTAAATAATCTGAGGTTTTGTCGGAATGTGGTCTTTTAAGATCTCGTCTTGTTTAATTATATGCCAATGTTTTTCTAAGGTTTTTTTAATTCGATTTGCTCCACTATTGTATTTCGTCAGGAAGGCAAAAGAGAAATCGTTTTTCATACTCAGGGATTTAGGTTTATCTTTTAATAGTGTGGCTCTCTCCATATTCTGTACATCAAATAAACTTTTGCTCAATAGAGCTTGTGGATAGTTTTTTTCCTGAAATTTTTTAATAAGAGTACTGCTTTGACCGAGAAATTCTCCATCAGAAGTGCAATTTCTCTTAAGTCTCATCATTTGGCCTTTCGGAATGTTGTTCAGCCAGCTCGGATGGTGACAACTTGAGTAGTCAATATAACCATTGCCATCAGAAGGTTTAAAATAAGTTTTGGTTAATACCTTGTTATCCTCTATGTACAAGGTTAAATCCAAAAAATCTATGGTGTCATCTTGTATGTTAGAGGTAAAGTGGAGTCCGTGCTGATTACTGTTTAGGTGCAACACGAAGTCCTGTAGGGACTCCCTGTTGCCACGCCAGACAATCAGCACGTCATCTATATAGCGGCGCCAGAGTACAAGGCTCTCCCCGAATGGATTATTATTCCAAATGTGGTCTGCTTCCCAGTCTGCCACAAAGATGTTTGCGTAACTCGGGGCGAACCTTGTGCCCATGGCAGTCCCGCATAACTGGAGATAATATTGACCCTCAAACCAGAAATAATTGTGATGAAGTATAAACTCTATACATTTGAGGATAAAGTTGCACTGTTCTGTTGCCATATTTTCATCTTTGGAGAGGGCATTCCTGACTGCTGAGATGCCTTTATCGTGTGCTATCACTGTGTAAAGTGAAGTCACGTCTACTGTAGCCCATAAAAACTCATCCGACCATTGAAAGTCATTCAGAATACTAAGTATCTGTTTTGTATCTCTAATATAAGAGGGAGCCAAGGGTACATATTTCTGGAGAAAATAGTCAACATATTGTGATGTGTTACTGGTAAGTGAGTCGATCCCACTAATAATTGGTCGACCTGGGGGATTTAACAGATTCTTGTGTATTTTTGGAAGAAAATAGAAAACTGCGGTTTTTGGATATTTGTTATTAAGAAACATAAACTCTTTATTGTCAATTATACCTTTTTCCTTTCCCTTTTTTAATAATGAGCATAGACCATCGCTAAAGTTTTTTGTTGGATTATATTTGAGTTTTTTATAAGTTGAATTGTCACTTAGGATTCTATTGGCTTCTGTGATGTAGTAATCTTTACTCATCACTACTGTGGCTCCCCCTTTATCAGCTGCTTTTACCACTAGATGGTGTTTGTCCTGTAAACTTTTAAGAGTTGTGTGTTCCGACTTAGATAAATTAAATTTCTTTCTTTGTTCAGTCTCGATACCTTCGAAATCTTTAAGTAATAAATCAGTGAACACTTTAAGGTGTTCACTTTTTTCACTTTGGGGGTAGAAGCGTGACTTGGGACGCAAGCCTGTATGTACAAAACCATTACCTTCTGAATTTGTGACAATTTCAGAGTCTTTTTTTAAAAAGAATCTTTTTACAGTTAATTTTCTGAGAAATCTTTGCGTATCCATGAATAGGTCAAATGTACTCGGACCTCTCATAGGTGCAAATTTTAGCCCTCTAGATAAAAGTTTGAGTTCCATGGGCTCTAGATTAACCCCCGAGATGTTAATGATTTCTTTAGTTTTAGTGTTATCATCTATTCTGAGTCTGCCTCCCCTTCCTCTCTTTCCTCTAGTTCCCTGTTGCGTCTCTTTCTTTTTAGTGGGGATTGGTAGAGTGCAGAGAACCGGTTGATTTTTTGATGTTTCGGGAAGGGGTCTATTTCCCATATGTTTTCTTTTTGGGATGGCCCCCTCTCTAAAAAAGACCTGTTTTGATTATGGGTTTGAACTGGTTTCTCTTCCTCTCTTTGTGAATATCTGTATTGAGTTGATCTTTCTTCGTCTCTTTGAGGGTATCCATATTGGTTTCTCCCACTTCTTTCTCTTATAGAAGGTCTTGAACTCATAGGGTTCGTGGGCATGGCAAACTTCCTATATTTCTCAGGTGAAAACCTCGAGTGATAGGGGCTATATTGTTTGTATTCTCTATCATTATCTTGGAATCTTCTGTTCCTAAATGGGGGTCTTTCCTGTTGTCTATTATAGTTGGAATTTCTATATGTCTCATATGGGGCTCTATTTTGATAAGTAGAGTCTTTCTTCCAAGTATTTACCCCATCCCTTGTATCTCTTTTTATATATTTTTTATTATTATTATTTTTATTATTATTTTTTTCCTTTATTATTATTTTTTATTTTTTATATTTTTTTATATTTTATTTTTTATTTTTTTCCTTTATTATTATTATTTTTTCCTTTATTATTATTATTATTTTTTTCCTTCATTATCTATAATTCTTTCACACCACAGATATATATATACACTATTTTTACTCTCCATTACAATTATTCTTTCATTTTTATCTCTTCATTCCTCTTTCCTGTCTATCGATCCATCCATTTATTTATTTATTTCCTTTTAATTATTCTTTCTCTCTATTTATTTTTTCCTTTTTTCTTTTCTTTTTATTTTATTTCATTCTATTATTTTTTCCTTTTAATTCTTTTCTCCCCCTACATCTTTTTTCCTCTGCATTATTGTCCCCTTTCCATTTGCCAATTATCACTATTTCTTATTATCATTTTTTTTTTTTTTTTTTTAATTTTTTTTTTTTTTATTTTTATATATTTTTATTTTTACTTTATTTTTATTTATTTTTATATTTATTTTTATTTATTTTTATATTTATAATTATATTTATATTTATTTTCATTTTTATTTCATTTGTCCTTATTTTTTGGTTGATCTCCTTCTTCTTTTCAATAAGATTAGGTCCATCGTTATCTCTAGAGGCAAGGCGTTTGTGTATAGATCTGTCAGGTATTATGTAAGTCAGTATGTGTTGGACGGGAGGTCACGTGTCCCGGACTATCTATCCAACGCTTCTCGTTGGTTATGGATAGACGCTTGAAGTCACGTCACGGGGAGTCAGCCTACACGCTGAGTGACAGCTATAGACGGGGAGGTTAGTTAGGGAGGTAGGCTCTTTCTCTCCAGTCCGGGTCACGTGATCGCGCATAGTCTGGACGCATAGTGGGGTTTTTTCCTCCCCCCACTTGCGTCATAGACAAGTGCCCTCTCCTAATTTGTGTGTTTTTTACAGGTGTTCTACGTTATTGTATTTTGTGAAGCCTTTTTAAGGCGTTTTCTTAGCTACAGTCTTTCAGCACTTTATTTGCAAGTTTGCACAAAGCATCAATCTCCTGAGGAAGCCGACAGCAGAGCCGGCGAAACGCGTTGAGAAGTGGATCCAGCTGTTTATTTCTTCAAAAGAAAAGAGCCTGAGTATCTTATCCTGGTGGCAGCAGGAAAGAAGTATTACTTCTCGGGACTTTTTTCACGCAAGTTGCACTTTAAGTGCTTTATATTTTGTACGTGTATCTATTGTTTTTATTGCCTGGTTTGTGTTAGCCACTGCGCAATGGCTTTTTAATGTGTTTTTTAGATGGAAATGATTAAAACCGACTGACTACATATTCTGATGAGCCTGATTTCAATATCCGTTTGTGAGTGCACCCCTGTAGAGATTTACTATACATCCAATTATATTTAAACTGTGTTGCACTATTGTTGCTTTTTTGTTTCTCTTCCCGGTACATGCGCCCCTACTCCGTCTTGTTTTTCTATTGAGTGACCTAGGCCAGAAGTGGAAGGAATTTAACTTGGACATTGATCAACATAAAGTGGGGAGCCATCCTTCCTCTACTAAATCTTTCCATAAGTACAATATTTTCATTACTACATTTGTTATATTGTTATTTTTTTCATCTATTGCTTCTAGATTAGACAGTTTATTAAAGGACAACTAAATGTTATTTTTCACTTGTGCAATACATTATTTTATAATAGAACATTTCCAATACCAATCTGCAGATAGTTTAGCCTCAATTAAAGTATTTAAAGACAGACAGAGAGACAGATAGATAGATAGATAGATAGATAGATAGATAGATAGATAGATAGATAGAAAATGTACCAATGTATAGCAAATACTAAGTTATCGGTATATAATAATACTGAGGTGCATAATGCATTACAAAGCTACCTACTTTATTGTAATAGACATACAGATTTAAATATTTTTCAAAAGATGTGCATAAGATAATAAAATAGATTATGCCAGAAGTAAGGGGAATGGTTGTTAAATCTGTGTGTGTACATATGTGTAAACCACACAATTTAATGAATCACAGTTTCTGTTACATGTAAATATTTATGAAATTTAAACAAACTTTGTTTATTTAATTAAAAGAGCATATTTCACACGTTACAAGAGTGTGATCATGTTCCAAAAAATGTGTGAATCGGATCATTTAATGGTAGATTGTGTGGGTGTTTTGTAGAGATCTAAATTTGATCAATTCATTTACATTTCACAATAAAAAACCTAATTGTAACCCTGTCTTTTTAATTTATAAGACTGTATTACTAAACACTACGGACTTAAATGCTGGACAGAACTTATGACAAAGTAAATAAACAAACACAATAATAAACCAGGGGTGATTACCAAAAATGAAGAAGGGAGACATAAAGTAGACCGAAGTAATAACAAATGTATCCATTTATCGAAATAAAATAATAAAGAATATAATTCAATACACTTATGTAGCATACAACATTATACTGCTCTTCGATTGTATCCCCATTGATATTCTATGTTAATATTCTTCAAATCAGTAAGTACAATCCTATCTCAGAGATTCAAAATAGATCAGCTTCCAAATAACTGTGATCATGCTGTATATGCAAAAAAATGTAATGTAATATACTTAAAACATTTTAAGTATATAGTCAAGACACCCATTAACACTAAGACATCATTGAAAAGGTATATATAAAAAATTATTGGATACTTTTCTATATCAGATTGCATTAGATAACCCAATATTACCCTGTCAGAGTTGGCAATTTGATATATTTTAATCCTGTTTGAATTCAAGGATTTTTAGTAAAAACAATGGTTTTACTAACTCTCTTCTTCTGGTACTAGTCCAAGTGTAAAGTGGTGAACCTCCAACAGACCACTTCAATCATAGAATTGCTACTTCAATCATTGAATTGTTGAGTGGGACCTCTGAGGTCATAACTGAATGAGGCCAAGGAACCCAGGCTGTTTCGCCAGGAAGAAATTACATCCACTACAGGTGCATCAGTCAGTAATTATACTTGTTATTTCGTGGGGACAAAAGAAGATAAGAGAAGCAAAAATCAGGCATTAATAGATGTTTAGAAAGGTAGGTATGTTGCAGTATTTTTATATATCAGCTATAAATTCCTGGTTCTTTCTGGTCAATTCACCTCAGTTCATTGTTTATTAAATAGACCCAATTGCAGTGCAAATATTAAAACTTCAGTGGCCATAGCATGGAGATAATATGTATTTAGAATGCAATGTCATAAAAGTCCCTATTTCTGTAATGGTCAGGTGTCCCACAACTTTTGTCCATATAGTATATTTAAGAGACAATTGTTTTTTTTTTTTGTACAGTGTACAGAGATATAGCATAATCAGATAGATATAACATGCAACAATGTCATACATATAGAACAATTCGGGCTGCACAATAGATAGATACACATCACAAGTTATGAAGTATCAGCATGTAGACATACAATTATAGTACACTTTTTATTTTTTTTATTTAAGAGGGGAGACAAGAAGAAGAAAATAAAGAAAGGAAGAGAGAGAGGAAAGACAAAGAAAAGTATGGGGGGTGAGAAGACAGAGGGGGGGGTGTGAGAAGGGGAGGGGGGAGAAGGAAGGAGAAAAGAAGGGAGGAGTAGGAAGGAGAAAGTAAAGAGAGAGAAAGAAAGAAAGAAAGAAAGAAAGAAAGAAAGAAAGAAAGAAAGAAAGAAAGAAAGAAAGAAAGAAAGAAAGAAAGAAAGAAAGAAAAAAAAGAAAGAAAGAAAGAAAGAAAGAAAGAAAGAAAAAAAAGAAAGAAAGAAAGAAAGAAAGAAAGAAAGAAAGAAAAAAAAAGAAAGAAAGAAAGAAAGAAGGAAAGAAAAAAAAAGAAAGAAAGAAAAAAAAGAAAGAAAGAAAGAAGGAAAGAAAGAAAGAAAGAAACAAAAGAAAGAGAAAGAAAGAAGGAAGAGGGAATTCGCCTTCGAAATATGACATGAGAGACGATTGTGATTTTCGGTCCAGGCTTTCCAAAACAACCAGGATTTTTCACACTTTTGCAGTTTGCCTTCTTGACCTGCTGACATTCGCTCATAATCCGCGTTGAGGTTGATAGAGTTAATAAGGTCTGTCAGCTTAGGTGCATTGGTCTGTTTCCAAGATCTAGCTATTGCAGATTAGGCTGCTATCAGAATGTGTTTGGCTAGATGTTGGACATGCAGACTAACTGAAGTTGGGATGATCAAAAATAGGGCACATTCCACAGTGGCCACTAACGAAGAAGACAACGTATCATTGAGTAATCGAAAAACTGCTCTCCAAATGGTTGAATAGACTTACATGACAACCATATATGGAGCATCGTGCCAATTTCAGAGCACAAGTGCTTGCTTCCATTGAAAGCCATTCAATGAACGTTTCAATTTTTTTTTCCCATTGTCTCCTGTAGTTAACATCTTTTAAGTCATATGACGACTTGAAGATGTTATAGCAATGTGTTAATGATGCCTTGGTTTTGGGAGAATTATTCCATATGGTCACTAGTTTCTTGGTCACTGGAATCTTAACATCCAGAGGGGGATACTTTTCTAGTACAAGTTTAATAGATTGATAAGTTAGGAATTTCCCAGCAGGAATGGCATATTTTTCTTGGAGAGTGGGTAGCGACAGAAATGAGTCTTCTTCATAAAGTTCCCCGATATGCCTCAGTCCAGCATTTTCCCACGCTCTAAGATTCATATTTTTGTTAATGTACTCCAAAAACTTGAGTGAGGCTTTGGTGAGAATATGTTTTGTGTTCAATTTCCTCTTTAGACTATACCAGGAACTGAGCATTGTTTTAGTTGTGGGATGTATCAATGGGTTTTTGGCAGAGTGGGGGAATGGAGACCACAGTAGCGTAGGTATGGAATGGGGATGAGTATAAGTTTCTTCCATCTTCTGCCATGGTTCTGTTGGGGGTATTAGCCCCAGCTAATAAAGCTTGTCTGGCCAGGTTGGCCAAATAGTAGTTTGTGAAATTCAGGACTGCCAGACCTCCCCTATTTTGTGGTAGTTGTAAAAGTTTTAAGGCTAGTAGGTGGTTTATTTGCCCATATAAAGTTGTTCCAACATGCCTGAGTCTTTTTGAGAAATGAGTTGGGTAGTGTGATTGAAAGTGTTCTCAGCACATACAAAAATTTAGGGACCACCATCATTGTGATGGAGTTGATTCTGCCCATCCAGTATAGTTCAAGGTTCACCCAGCGATGAAGGTCATCCTCCGTTTTCCTCAAGAGAGGTAGAAAATTGAGCTTAACACAGTGAGAGAAGTTCTTTGGAACCTTCATTCCCAAATATGTAATATCATTGGTTCTCCGTTCATACTGATAAGATTGTTTTAAGCGTTCAATTAGTCATTTTGAGTATCCCATTGGGAGAACTTGAGTTCTCGTTACGTTAAGTTTATAGTAGGACGCCTCAGAGAAAGAAGTTAAAATTTTATGCAAGTTAGGAATAGACGTGGAAGGTCGAGTAAGGGAGAGCATGACATCATCGGCAAGCAGGCCAATTTTAAAATGTTTTCCTTTGATGTCAAATCCAGTCATGAGGGGGTTGTGTTTAATGGCGTGTGCCAGTGGTTCCATAGCTAAGACAAAGATAGTAGGAGACAGAGGGCATCCTTGCCGAGTGCCATTAGTGATGGAGAAGGCCTCTGACAGGAATCCAGATGTCAGTACGCGTGCGGTAGGATGAGAGTATAGTGCTTGTATGGCAGTGATGAGTATAGTGGGGAAGTTGAATCTGTGCAACACCTTCTCTAGATATAGCAAATGTATCCTGTCGAAGGTCTTCTCCACATCGAGGGACATTAAAAAGCATTTTGTGTGTTTCTCCTGCGTTATGCAAACAATATCCAGCATTTTCCTAGTGTTTACGGGTCTAAAGTTCGGACATTTGTCAGCAGATTTGCTTGTTTGGGCAGGGTGACAATTTTTGCTTAAACATCTCATCCGGTGGTTTGTCAGATTGCATGCATGTGTTGAAGAGATTAGTTAAAAGGTCGAACTAAACTGGTCTTGAATATTTTGTAGTAGACATTAGAGAAACCATCCAGGCTAGGCAATTTGCGAAGTTGTAACGAATTGATTGCAAGTTCAATGTCTTCGGGGGTAATAGGGGACACGAGCTGAGGATGCTGACTGCCTGAAAGTTGTGATAAGGCCAGTGGAGACAAGAACCGATCTATTGATTCTGCCATTGGATAAATGAGAAGCGGGTCAGACCAGAGGTTATATAGGGCGCTGTAGAAAGTAGCAAATTCATCGCAGTTTAGCTGCCAGTAATGAATTAGCTTTATTACCTTTGTAATAATAGTATTGTTTCAATTTACACAGCATGTAACCAGTTTGTGTTAGCTTGAGCGATTTAAGTTCAGCTTGGATCTGTAAGACTTCTGCCATGTTCATGGGGAAAGGAGAAGTCTGGTACTTGTCTATAGCTGTTTGTAGTTTCCCTTCTAGTCGACTTTGTTCCTTAGCCCTCAGCTTTTTAAGTTTTGATTGGAATACAGAGGCCCCCTGATTATGGCTTTGTGAGCGTTCCATAAAGTGGCATGGGAGAGACCTTCTGCAGAATTCAAGATAAAATACTCCAGAGCTACATGAAGCTGTACTGTGAACTCCTCATTAGACACAAGGGATTAATTTAGCCTCCACTGGCCTTTCCTCTTTTTGGAGAATTCTTCACTATAATTGGAGCATGGTCTGACCATTCCAAAAGGCCCATTGAGGTATCCTCCACTGTCTGCAGAGTAAATTAGTCCACTAGAATTTTGTCTATACATGTGTACGTGTTATGTACTTTGGAGTGGAAAGTGTAGTTCCTCTCTACAGGGTGGTTGGTCCGCCAAACATCATGTAAACCGTATGAGGAGATAGTTGAACGAATCACAGCAGCTATGTTAGTTTGGTGTAGTTTATATTGTCTGGTGAGAAGGGAGGAGGTATCCAAATTGACGTCTGTGATTGAGTTAAAATCTCCACACACCACCAGTTTACTTTCTTGAGTTTTGGATAGTTTCCAGAGCATCAATTTGAGAAAGGGAGATTGGTTTTGATTAGGCTCATACATGCTGAGAATTGTGAACCTTTGATTGTTGAGGAGTCATATGAGGATGATGTATCTTCCTTTAGGATCTGTATCGACTGTAATTTTCTGAAAGGTGATGCTGTTGTTGATTAGGATGGAGTGTTGTTTTTTTGTGTTGGGTAGTGGCATGGAATTCTGATGAGAAAAGCTTAGGGTGGAACAGCGCATGGGCTTTCTGTTTAAAATTAGTTTCCTGATAGCAAATTACCTGGGATTTATGATTATTGTTTTGTTGTAGTGCTCTACTTCTTTTGTGTGGGGAGTTGAGACCTTTGACATTCAGGGATAGAAAATTTAAAGACATTCACATTGTGTTTGTTCAGTGATCTTGTTATAGCACCCTCTGAAATTGGCTGTCTGGCAGAACCAAGTTGAATGTGTGGACTCCAACTGAAGGGATGCATGCAGAGAGGGAAGGTAAGAGAGGGAGGGGAGGAACAAACTAGGAAAATCAAAAGGATAGGACCATAGGTCCATAAGATCACTCATAGGTGACCACATTCGGTATGCCATGTTCCTTGTTAGACCAAAACATGGGTCACCAAGCCAACCTCTGTTATTCTGTCCAATTTCCAGAGCCTCACAACAGGCAGTGTAATAGAGAAAAATAACCCATTAAAAAACCCACATACTGAAAACACCAAACCATTAATGGGGAAAGATTCATAGGATCAGCAAGGGGAGCAATCCATAAGTGTGTAAGACCATAAGCATGTAAGACACCTGAAAGGGGGGGTGGGGTGGTCGGACAAGGCCCCATTCCCTTCATACATATACATATTCATATTCTTATCCATGTCCATATCTCCGGGAGCTTCAATGAACAGTTATGTGCACCAAGCAGTACAATAGAACAACAATAATAGTACAATACAATAATATATAATTACAAGGAATCACACCTATAGATGAGCCCATATAGCGTAGGTAACATATAAATATATATATGTGCCCATATACAGTCGTTAGTTATAGTATACCATATATATAAGCAATCCGGTAAGTATACAGATAATAAACTACTGTGGTTGCGGCAGAATGAGTTGTAAGCAACAGCGTTATCAGCAGGTTAAGGATGGGGCAAAACAAAAGCCATTTAGTCCCTCTCCCATGGTGTAAATGAGAAATAGGCTTTCTGCACTACATGAAGACCTACTCAAAAGAAAGGTCATGAGACTGCATGCTGGACAATAAATCCCATACTTTATAACATTATATAAACATATATGCACAGTTAGATAAATAAATACTTATCCCTCTTGCATAGAACTGTCTTACATAGCAAAATATGCCCCACCTAGAAGTTGAGACGCCCACCAGGCATTCACAGGGAAAATGAAAAATGAAAAAAGAAGAGTAATGATGAACGTGGATTCAATAACATAGCATAGACGAGCAGGTAACACAATACAGTAATATGTAATTTGGTTCCAGATGCACTGAAACAAATCTCACGTGTATGGTCCTTCCAGGAGCAGGCTAGTTATCTCGTTAATAGCAAATTCACAATGCGTACTAGAGAATTTTAGTTTCGTTTTCGACCATTCGGACGAAAATGTTATTTATTTCGTCCAAAACGCATTTTGTCCATTGATGCATTAATTTCAGACGAAATTCATTCATTATTTTCCTTACATTATATTCATTCATTTAACGAATGGAAAATAATTCACCTATTGGAGAATTCGGGCCAAAGAGTCTAATTAATCCGAATTTCATTCAAATTTCATGCCCTACCTTGTGCTATTGAGCTGTTGAAATTAATCTCTTTCATCTGAATTCACCAACCTTAAACTATGTATTGAATGAACATAGGTGAAATGTTTATTCATATGAATTGAATGGTGAAATGAATGCAGCAATGGACGAAAATGGCCTCACTTAGTATAAGGTTGGAGAATTCGGTTGAAAGAGTCGAAATTTTCGAATTCCATCCTTTACCTATGCTATTGAGCTGTTGAAATTTGGCTCTAAGTGGTTGGGAAATTTGGATATAGAAGCTTATGGACATCATTTTGTTGAAATCAAACAGATATAAACATAGAAAGTAAAATTTTAGTGGTGTAGATGTAAACCCAAAAGTGTGATTAAAATAATATTTAAAAAAGTGTATACAAAATATTTGATTTGCTGCATATTAAATTTAAAAAAATAAAAAACCTGTGGTTTATATAATATTCACAGTTGACTGTTTCAAGAGTTATTTGTTGGCTTTAAAGGGCCAGTAACCTTTATTAAGACTACTTTGTACTTAAGTTTGAAATTCCTGTCTCAAATCACTACAGTTTCTCTCGTGGAGTATACCCTTTGGTGACCCCTTAAGGTATATGGTTCATGCATGCTTTGACAGTATCCCTGGGAGGTGTATTGACAGCGCCACCAAGCATGCGCGGTTGCGCTGTCACATAACCAGGCAGCACTGCTCATACGCTGTATTCATTCTCCAATGTCCCAGACATCAGAGAATAGATGAAGAACATGGTGTTGCAATTTTTTATTTCCGCTGTTTTGACGAATTCTACCTCTCTTCTGAAAAGAGCGGTAGAGCTCGATGGGACATCGTGACAGACCCCCAAAATCAGAACTGTCCCGCGAAAACTCTTTTTGCATTAACCCTTAAAGAACCAGGGATTTTCCAGGGCTAATGACCAGAGGCAATTTTTCCATTTTGATAGTGGTTGATTCAACTTGGTTTTCCTCTCTCTCATTTAACCACCCATACAAGTTATATGTTATAATTTATTTTCTTTGGATGGATACATGTACATATAAATAATCTACAATTTAGTATTCAAAAATACATATAAAAGGGGAGACATTTAAAGTTTGCTCTGGTCAGAATCATGGCACAGGCCTGCAGGAGTTAACTGTAATTAAATTAATACATGAAAAGAATATTAGTAATATAGTAAAATTGCTAAAAATGTAAATTATAAGAAAAAACTAAATGAGGACCATAAACTTGGAAGGAAACGGATCACAGTAAAAATCAACTGTGATCAGCAGGCGAAAGGTTTATTTTTTTGAAAAACAGGAAATGAGTTTGTTTTATTCCTTTCACTGTCCTTTCGCTGTCATTCTCTCTCACAATCAGTATGTGAAGTGCAGGGAGTGAATTGTAGGCAAAGTCAGTGTATATAAGCATTCAAAATATAACACAGATTGCATTATTATGTATTTTCATAATTATGGCTATGAAATTTAAACTATTGTTTTATATGTATTCCTTGTTTGTTTGTTTTTAAAAAGTTTAAAAAATTCACATCCATAATTATCAAAATTCCATCACTCTTCACAAGCACCTTGTCACTACACAGTTACACATTGATATACTTGTATAGCCATCTGGACTTTTTTCATTTACATACCCCACTTCTTTTTATTTAAACATTTTTTTCCCATTTCCACTAGTCAGTTCTGTTCTCACAGTGTTGTGTTTTTTCACTCATTTTACATTATAATTCCTCTTTTCATTATACTCTTGTATAATATCCACTTCATCTCCCTTACCTAGCACAGTGACTTTCACATTCATACACTTTTAAAACCATCTGTGTTTCCTCCCCCGCAGTTATCCCTCTACAGTCTGTTTAAATCTCAATTAATATACATTCTACATAAGCTGATGTTCACTTCTTAATTACCTCACCTTAGGTGCCTATTTAATATTGACCAGAAGCGCAAGATCGCGGTTTGTTTAAAAAAAATAAAAATTCATATCCCCAGTATGATTGGAGCATTGACACGCCCATCTGGGCGGAGTTCAGTATTACTTTGTGATCATTGACCAATCAGAGCGGGCTCTTTGCATACTCCCTCCCTTGTCAAAACCGTATATATATCCCCCGTTCTAACTACCCCCTGACGAAGCCACAGCGGTGGCGAAACGAGCGTTGGGCCAGGGTCTTTTGTCCCCACTCCTACCTGCGCACATTTATCTTTGCAGTTTGGTTTTTGCTTTTGGTGTATCTGGTTCCAGGCCCCCGTTCAATTTTTTGTTGTTAAAAACTTTTACTTACATCTAATTAGTGGGCAGACCTGGCTTCACCACGAAACTAACCAACACTATATCAATCCTTTTGATATCGAAATTTATACAGCAGATATTTGTTTTTGATCCTATACAGATAGCAGGAATCACCTTGTTACAATTGGTTTGGCAAACTGTTTAAATGTATTGAATGTTGGCAACAGAGAGTTAGTATTTTATCTTTACACAGCATGATTAATTGACAGCTGCAGAATTTAAAAGTAAAAATTAATTTTCTCTCCTTCTTTTTTGCCACACAGTTATATTATTACAAGTCAGATTAATTTGCCTTAATGTTGCATGGGATTTTTCCTGCTATAGTCATTATTTCATGGCATTTGCCTATTTATAATGATTATTATACAACTACTATGTTAAACTATATAATATGTGAATGCGCATAGCTACTAAATGGTGGGAATTGAACTCTTTCAGTAATCGGTTCCAAATGATACTTATATGTCCTGATAGGACTTCTTTTTGTCATCAGGGTTTACATTTATGACTATATTATAATGTAAGGTATTCTGTCTGCACATCTTCCGATATGCCTCGGATTTTTATATTGTTGCGGCGCGACCTGTCTTCTTGGTCCGCCAGGTTCATTTCAAGCCTGTGGTGTTTGATATCCAGGGAGAGGTGAGCCTCTGTAAGATTATGATGGGCCCCAGAGAGTTCCTCAACTTTAGTCTCCAAGTGGGTGGTCCGTTCACTGATCTTTAATATCTGTGCGGATGTCTTTCGACATCTGCTGCATTTACATCTGGATAGTTCTCTTCAGAGGAGGATCATGGCTTTAATTGATGGATGGTCCCTTTCTGTTCCATTGTGGCCATGCTCTTTTACTTCAGAGTTTAGTAGGTTGTCCCTCTACACGCTCAGTTCCACGGAGGTGCCGCCATCTTGTGCCTCCGGCTGCTTTCCCACTCTTGGCATGAAATATTCTGCAGGTCTGTCTTTCCTTCCCCTGGAAGTGGGGGAATGTGCTTCTTTAGGTTTCCCCATAATGGATGGTGCAAGATTTTGCAATTCTCCGTGAAGTAGATGATTTTGGTAGCTAGAGTAGCCTGTTGAGGCCTAGGAGCTCAGTCTCCACACGTCTTACTCCATGCACCAGCAGGACACGCACTCCCCCCCCCCCCCCCCCCGAAATAGTTTTAACTTTTGTCTCCATTAAACATTTACACAATCTTTTTTACTAAATGTTTTTGGTTTTAATGAGATGCCAAAAAATGTTTAAAAGAGATCCATGGTTTTCATTTAGATTTTTTTCAATAGCTATTGCCATTTTATAATATTGTGCTTGAGAGATATTTTATATTGAGCTATGTTATATGTATTTATATAGATTATGTAACATTCAAATTGCTGTGCTGTGCTAAAATCTTCCCAAAAGTCGGGGGCCGTCTTATACGGCGGGTGTAATCTTTTTACTTACCTTGTTGCTGTTCTGCAGGTGCGCGCGGCTGTGAGGGAAGCGTTGTGTGCTCCCCTCCAGCCGCGCAACTTCAATAAAGTTTGTTTAAACTTTTTTTTAAAACAAACTTTATTGAAGCCGCACGGCTGGAGGGGAGCGCACAACGCTTCCCTCACAGCCGCGTGCACCTGCAGAGCAGCAACGAGGTAAGTACTGGGAAGGGGGTAGGAGAGGGGCAAAATCCTGGCATATTGAGGGGAAAATCCTGGCATATTGGAGGTGCAAAATATTGGCATATTAAATGGCACAATAAAGGCATATTGAGTGGCAAAATAGTGTGTCTCAGGTTATGTGTCTATTGGTGTCACTGCGTATGTGTAAGTGTCTCACTTTCTGTGTAAGGGTGTGTGTGTAAGTGTGTCACTGTGTTAGTGTAAGGGTGTGTGTGTAAGTGTGTCACTGTGTTAGTGTAAGGGTGTGTGTGTAAATGTCACTGTAGGAGAAAATGCTCGTTGGAAGAGGGGTAGTCTTATACGGCGAGTATATGCCAAACTCTAAATTTTAACTGGAAAAGTTGGGGGTAGTCTTATATGCCCAGTCGTCTTATACACCGGAAAATACGGTATATATATATATATATATATATATATATATATAACATTTTTTAAATCAGGGAGAGCAGAATTATACAAGCATATTTACCATCCTAAACAGGAAAGTTCTTTTTTTACATTGATATTTACATTTACATGTTAGCAAGCATTTCTTCATGAGGAGTTGTTATAAGAAATGTGGAATGCATTAACCTGAAATTGTGTTGGTCTGTGCAATTTTATCCCAGTAAAGTCAGATTTTACGATATGTTTAGCCTTTTAAATGACACTAATAGTCTCAAGAGAGTACAGCCTTTCCTTCAGTCTAACAATTATGTCAATTTCAATGTTGTTTAGATAGGTTGAAACAATTCAGTTACTGTAAATGCTGTGCTTTGGTACCTGTGATGTTAGAAGAAATATGATAAGTTATCATAATAAAGTCCTAGATATAAAGATATATTTTATATGCATTGGAAAATATGGTTGTCCATGTTTATAATGGATTAAGATTTTTTTTATTTCAGTTCCAGCTTTTAAATTGAACATGCCAGAACTCCAGTAACTTTGTTTTATGTCTTTTCACGATCCTTATGTCATGCCCCCATGTGGGTTCTCAGTTTGTATGGCCATAGCCCAGTGTTGAGGTCAATGAAGATTGTAGACACCCAAGGTTGCTAAATGCAGGGGACATTTGCTTGCCATTTTGAGTCTGGGCTAACTTTACCTGTGTGCATATTAAGAAGTTCCCTATAATGGCACAAGTGACGACACAAAGTTGGATCTTCTGAGTGGGTACTATGGCACCTAGTATGTTATTTTAGGACCATCAATCTTTTAATTGAGCAGGACTTATAAAGCTCATAACTGTATTAACTGAAAATAATACAAATAAAATAATAAATGTGCTACTGCTCTGATCACAAAATACAAATGTCATGATAATCATGCTGAAGGTTTGTCAGGCTTGAATCAAATGTCAGGTTTCTGTGCTGTAAAAAAATGAGACAAAGATAAACCATTTCAGAACTTTTTCCACCTTTAATGTGACCTATAAACTGTACAACTCAATTGAAAAACAAACTTTTAGATAGAGGGAAGAAAAATATAAAAATAAAATAATGTGGTTGCATAAGTGTACACACCCTCTTATAACTGGGTATGTAGCTGTGTTCAGAATTAAGCAATCACATTCCAAATCATGTTAAATAGGAGTCAGCATACATCTGCCATCATTTAAAGTGCCTCTGATTAACCCCAAATAAAGTTCAGCTGCTCTAGTTGGTCTTTCCTGAAATTTTCTTAGTCGCATCCCACAGCAAAAGCCATGGTCCACAGAGAGCTTCCAAAGCATCAGAGGGATCTCATTATTAAAATGTATCAGTCAGGAGAAGGGTACAAAAGAATTTCCAAGGCATTAGATATACTATGGAACACAGTGAAGTCAAGTGGAGAAAATATGGCACAACAGTGACATTACCAAGAACTGGAGCTCCCTCCAAAATTGATGAAAAGACGAGAAGAAAACTGGTCTGGGAGGCTACCAAGAGGCCAACAGCAACATTAAAGGAGCTGCAGTAATATCTGGCAAGTACTGGCTGTGTGGTACATGTGACAACAATCTCCCGTATTCTTCATATGTCTGAGCTTTGGGGTAGAGTGGCAAGACGAAAGCCTTTTCCAGGCTACATTTTGCAAAAACACATCTGAAGTCTCCCAAAAGCATATGGGAAAAGGTGTTATGGTCTGATGAAACCAAGGTTGAACTTTTTGGCCATAATTCCAAAAGATATGTTTGGCGCAAAAACAACACTGCACATCCAGTGGTGTATCTTGATTTTGTGCTGCCCTAGGCAGACAAAATCCGGGCACCCCCCTACCCAAGCTGCACACCCACGTTACACACCTAAGACATGCCCCATCATTCAGACTCACATCAAGCTCACACTCCCATCACAGTCAGTCACACACAGTCTCCCATCACACACACTCTGACTCCCATCACACTCAGTCACACACAGTCTCCCATCACACACTCTGACTCCCATCACACACACTCTGATTCCCATCACACTCAGTCACACACACTGTCTCCCATCACACACACTCTGACTCCCATCACACTCAGTCACACACACTGTCTCCCATCACACACACTCTGACTCCCATCACACTCAGTCACACACACTGTCTCCCATCACACACACTCTGACTCCCATCACACTCAGTCACGCACACTGACTCCCATCACACACACTCTGACTCCCATCACACTCAGTCACACACAGTCTCCCATCACACACACTCTGACTCCCATCACACTCAGTCACACACACACACACACACAAACACACACACAGTCTCCCATCAGCACTTACCTTTCCCTGGCAGGCAGGCAGGCAGCATGGTCCCTCCATGCTGCCTGTTCGGCTTCCCGGCGATTGTGCCGACAGGTCACGTGACCGGGCGCGCGTATGACGTCAGCGCGCCCGTCACGTGACTGTCGGCACTTCCGTGTCGGCACACTGCACGGGGAGCTGAACAGGCAGCACGGAGGTTTCTCTGTGCTGCCTGTTCGGCTCCCCGTGCAGCCTGGCAGGCAGAGCGATGGGGGATCTTCCGATCCCCTCTCACCTCCGTCTCTGCCTGCAAGCGTGGTGGGGTTTTTTTTTTTTTTAAAGGACCGGATTTTTTTTTTATTTTTTTTTTTTCAGTGCTGGGGGGCGCTGCCGCCCCCCAAAATTTGCCGCCATAGGCATCTGCCTAGGATGCCTCGCGGTAAATACAGCACTGTGCACATCACCAAATGAACACCACACCCACAGTGAAGCATGGTGGTGGCAGCATCATGCTTTGGGGCTGTTTTTCTTCAGCTGGAACTGGGGCCTTAGTTAAGATAGAGGGAATTATGAACAGTTCCAAATACCAGTCAATATTGGCACAAAACCTTCAGGCTTCTGCTAGAAAGCTGAACATGAAGAGGAACTTCATCTTTCAGCATGACAACGACCCAAAGCATACATCCAAATTAACAAAGGAATGGCTTCACCAGAAGAAGATTAAAGTTTTGTAATGGCCCAGCCAGAGCCCAGACCTGAATCCGATTGAAAATCTGTGGGGTGATCTGAAGAGGGCTGTGCACAGGAGATGCCATCGCAATCTGACAGATTTGGAGTGTTTTTGCAAAGAAGAGTGGGCAAATCTTGCCAAGTCAAAATGTGCCATGCTGATAAACTCATACCCAAAAAGAGTGAGTGCTGTAATAAAATCAAAAGGTGCTTCAACAAAGTATTAGTTTAAGGGTGTGCACACTTAAGCAACCACATTATTTGATTTTTATTTTTTTTCTTCCCTCTACCTAAAAGATTTCAGTTTGTTTTTCAAATGAGTTGTACAGTTTATAGGTCACATTAAAGGTGGAAAAAGGTCTGAAATGATTTATCTTTGTCTCATTTTTTTACAGCACAGAAACCAGACATTTTAACAGGGGTGTGTAGACTTTTTATATCCACTGAATACAGGGAGGACAGAGGCTTATGGCACTCCCGATAGACTTCTGTGGTCAGGACTTTGGCTTATTTCGGGAGGACAGAGGCTATTATGGAAATAGTCAAAGTCCTCCCACTAAAGTCAATGGGAGGACTTCAGATATTTTTGTTATAGCCTTTCTAAATAAGTAAAAGACCTAACCTAACAGCTGTTGACATAAACAATAATCAGTTAAATGTTGCAAACCCATAGCTGGCATGACATTACTGGCATTGTTATACCATAAAGCTGATTTGGCGGTGTTAAAAATGATATGTGATAATGTATGTATACGTGGACATTACCTAAATTTTTTGGGGGTTCCTAAGTGACATATATGTATTTTATATTACATGATGTATTCATTGATGTGGTAATTATACAATTTATGCTGTAATAGCATGTTTTTGTAAAAAAATACAAAATGTTTATTAGTAATAAATATGCTATTATGGCATGTAACAACTAATACCATGCTAATGAAAAATTGGTGAGAAATTTTATTTATTATATAACGTTAATATGTTTTTTAATATTTATTATTAATTTGGTATAATGTGGTTTCTTTTATATTTTTATTTTTTTATTTATTATATTTTATTTTAATACATTTTATTATTTTTATACAATTTAATTAATTCTTTATGTTTGATTTATTTTTTTATTTGAACTGTATTTAATTTCAGGATGAATCTTGGCTTTTACGGAAATACCCGATGTCCTCTTATTTTGGTCTATTCACTAAAATTTGATTTTGGAGGTCAAATTTCATTTTGAGACTAAGTCTAATTTGGCAACTTAATTAGAAAACAAAACCCAGTTTTGAATCTTCCACACTGCAAGTAAGGGAGGCAAAAAGATCAAAGCTACCATTCTGGTATAGAGATGTACACAATAATAATTTGTGTAATGCTGTTTGTATGTATGTTTGAATGTATGCATGCTTGCATGTATGACTTATGCAAATCTTTTTAAAAATAATTATATCTATAGGTATCATAGTCTGCTCAACAAGGCAGTGGCGCAGAGGCATGATGGGAAGAGAAAACACTGCTGACATAAAGTATAGTATATAAGGAGGACTTACACATCTACCAGCAGGTAAAGTGACACCTTATTATGCAATATTTTTATTTTTTTCAATGAATCTGTTTAATGCATGTGTATTTCATGGTTAAATATGTGCATTAAGCTGCATACATTTGCAGTTCACTGCATATGTTTTCCCATGCAGACGGGGACGTATATTAACCAGTAGGATGTGTGTTATATTATTTATGCTGTTTATACAGTTTGTATTAATAATCTTTTTTTCCCTCTATTCTACTTCCTACAGTCATAGCTGCCACCCCCACATCACCTGCTTTGGGCCTCAGAGCAAAAATAACACCATTATTGTACCTGTAATAGTGTTTTTATATGCACTGAAGCTACAAGGTTCCAGTGGAACCCTCCCGGTAAGACCAAACCAGCGCACCGGATGTCATGTGACACACAGCACTCAGATCATGCAATGTTATGCGAGGGGGCGTAGTAAATGAAAAAGCATTGCATGGAGCGACAAAGTGCTGGTAGTGCTGGCATGGGCCATTGTGCCAACTGGGGCAATTTCCCCAGTCGGCCCCATGGAAGGGCCTGCCCTAATTCTACCTGCAATAGTTTTTTTTATGCATTGAAACAACAAGTGGAGTGAGTTACAGCATTGGACTCCTACTATCCGCCTTTGCTCTGTGAATATACAAACTGTTTGGAATTCTTAAAGCGGAAGCAACCTGATAAGCACGTTAAAGATAAAAGATCTTTAGAGGCATTTTAAAGAAGCAGCACTTTCCCTAGCACTTTATTCAGCATGGCAGCAGTAGCCCTTTCCTGTCCTGGCGGCTACCTAGTAACCTTGTTTACTCAATACGATGCAGGCACTTGAGCTGCTACTCAGTGCACACTCTGTTTGTGGGTGTTTTTTCTAATAAACTGTACTTTGATTATATTATCATACAGTGTTACAATATATATATATATATATATATATATATATATATATATATATGTATATATACATTCCTACCATCCCCACGTGTGCACCCACGTCTCTGAGGAGACATCCAGCTTTGGTATTCTTGGGAGTAGAGGAGTCCCTGTAGACATTCAAAGAGAGTATCTGTTTTCTGTAGTCAAAAGAAAGGAAAAATAAATCATGTTTTGTTCTACTCCTAGGCCACCATCCACTATTTAATGGCAATACATTTAGCCCCCTTTAACCATTATATTATTATTATTATTATACTTATTATTACACCTGCCTAGCTGCGTTCATGTTTGATTCTTGTAGGAATTATAGTTCAAAACTCTGTAAAACTAGTGATGGTGAAATTAAAGATGACAGCCAAGACTGCTCTCTTTTTCTTTTAATATGAATTGTTAAAACCTATACAAGGTAATTTAAACAGAAAATAAAAATGCATGAATCTGTCAGAAGAGAAACATCACTGAACATAAAAAGTTAACATCTGTATGTAAGAGAACATGAGGGATATAATATGGCAGACAAAACTTCTTGAAGTAGTAAAGACAAGTACAAATCAATGAATCTAAAAAAGCAGTTTTAAAAAGAAGCTACTTAAATATATTAGGCACTTTCACATTGTATTTAAATAATGCAGAAATTATAGGCCTGTCATTTCAAGCCCTGTCAAAGGTGTTACTTTAACCACAGTGATTTAGAATTTATCTTGTAAGGCTGAAGGCAAATTTGACATTAGAGACATTGGACAGAATAGACATGATTTACATAGAATGCCACCTACAGTCTCTTCTTAAGAAATTTAGGGTCAAAAAGGTTACAAAAATAGTATGTGTGATTGGACAGTTAATATTTACTATGTATGTGCTGTGTACACTACATTTCTGTTTGCAAAAGGAGAAATCAAGGCTTGATCTAATTAAAGTGTTGTGCAATAATTTGGCTTCTTAATACATTCAGACTGACCTCACTAATATTCACACAAACTTGTAATTTAATCATTCAAATAATGACTCAGTTAATGCAGACATGTCTTTTTTAAACTAATTGTCCAGAAATTAGTTTACTGTCAACTTTAAACCTTCTTGATATAATTTTACTGAACAGTAAGGCTACATCTGAACAGACTGTTCTTATTGGTCAATCATAGTTTAACAGTGTGATTGTTTTGAGACCTAGTCAAACTCAACCTCTATGCTAAAAAGCCAAACTTGACCTCTAATGGGGGCCTTTCACTAAAGGTGAGTGGCAGGTGAGATGAGGTACGTTGAGGTGAGATGAACATTTCCATTTTAGCTATACATTGTGCTGGGACAAACCTGGTAAGTTTGCTTAGCAGGGGAAACTCACCAGGTCTGTCCCTGCACAATTTATAGTCAAATTTGTGAGATTAATAAGATATTAAGATATTCATCTTACCTAAACATAACTCATATACTCTGCAACTCACCTTTTAGTGAATAGACCCATAAGGCAGTAGAGTTGGGCCAAAATCCTTCATTGTGTGGTAATTAACCAAATCTAAAATACAGTGCTGCCTAGTCTGTCTTTTTAATGATATTTGACAAAAACACAGCAGCATACTGAGTAACAGCCCAACAAACAAAGCAACACTTTTGTATTCAACCCAAAAGCCCAGTGTAACACTTATGGCCTGACTTGTGAGGTCATTGGAGGTGTTACCAAATATCAAGATAAATTGTGTGCTAGCAAAATGCCAAATAGACAAAGTATTGACAACATTTTGAATATATCACCACACCTTGATAGTATGATTAGCTGGAAAGTTGTATCATAGTTGAATTTAAGTTTGGCACTTTTCTTCAAAACAATACTGGCTTTGCTATTGCCTCTATAGACTTGACAGTGACCTCAAGCCCGTTTCGTGAAGCCATGCAACATTGCATGTTATCAGGTAATATCCCATGACTCCACCCCTTTTCCCCTATGCCGCCACTGCATCCCAGGAGCGATTAAATTTGAATAATAGGACGAACAGGAGAATTCTCCTTAATGCCCACTATGATCAAGTCAGGTCAAAGTGCAATCCAAGACATAATTTACAATTGCTAACCATCCAGATAAGGCAGTATTCCCCATATAGTTCACATAAAACATAAATGAACACTCTTCAACTTCCATGTACAGTTTGCAGCTCATTGTGTTTTGTCCAATACAACTTGCATTCATATGGGCTTCATTATTCTGTACATTAATAAAACCTTGTAGGATTTTCCCATAATTCATTAAAAATACTGTAATATTTCATTGGATTAAATAATTATATTTGAATTAATAATTTAGAAGTAGCCTTCCTTCCAAATGTCTACAATATGGCACTTTTATAAGTATTATTTAGTTGATGGGTTATCTTAATGTGATTTAGCTCACGTTCTTTCAGTAATTTTAGCAAGAAGGACTGTAAGGTTCTACACAAGGTGATAGATGCAGATCAAGATCTATGAATTTTTATATGTACATATCTTACAGAACTGGATTACTTAGAAAAAAACAATTGGCACCAAGCTTACACATTGTTACTTTTATAGAATACTTTATGGAGTATGTATAAAGCCAATTCATCAGATAAATCTTGGTAATAATTTATTTTGCTGAAATTTAAAACCTTTCTTTATCATTTGTTTTTTTTAAATAGGTTTTTTACATAGACATTGGAAGCTAAGCAATGGTTGAATTATTGTTACCATCATACCATTTAACATTTTTGAATGATACCAGAAATGTATTCCTTTTTGTTGCATGTGTGGTTTAATGAATATATTGATGGGCCCAGTTTTTTAGTTAAAAAATAAGTTTATAGCACACCTTTAAAAAATATATCCTTAAAACAATTCAAAAATGTAAAAACTGGAGGTGCGGGATAGCTTAAATAACAAGGCGTCACATAAAATAAAATCTGCTGCATTTTGGAGTGATGCCTACAGCTGCGGGGAACATCCATTTTTTGATATTTCATATGGTATTAATAAGTACCACCCCACGTTTTATTCTATTTTGGACATTAGAGTGTGAGCGTTAATGGAATATAGACAAGGTGCATGTCAATTATAATTTCCTGATAAGTGTAATTTTAGTTTTAATTACCATGTTATAAGATAATGAATGAGGCATGTTTTGATGGCCATGGTTTTGGTAGGGGTTTGGGAGTAGCAGCATTTCATCCTTGGATCCAGGCAGCACAATATCTTGGACTAGATCTGGGGGTGTGGGATAGCATAAATAACAAGAAGGAACATAAATGGGTGCAGGGGAATAGAAGAAAAAATATGATACTGACCGGCACTTTGTTTATGCCCGGTGAGACGGTGTCCTCTTTGGGGCTGTAGGCAGGAAAAACCTGCAGTGCAGAACAGTCTACGGAGGAATATCCCAGGACGCCAGGGATGAGATCTCACCGAAGATAAGTAAAACTAATTAACTGATGTTTCTAAGAAAAAATTGCTTCTATTCTATCCAGGTGGTAGAAGCAATTCCTACCACCTGGAAAAGGTGGGACAGATCCAGAAGGTTACTCCAAAGAGAGGCCTTCTGGATATATAACTTACAAACTTTAAACCCCAATGGGATTAATTTAGATTTTGAATTGAAAGCTTTTTTATAGCTTTTTTACATCGTACACTTGCTACATTCTATATTATTTATCTGTCAATCCCCCTTTTGTTGTCACTATACCATGAGCCAATCAGGGGCTATTACTGTCAGGATCGCCGCCGTGCCATCCAGACTGCCAGACGTGGTCGCCCCGGATGCACCCAGCAGGGGATTTGAACTGTGGTTCTTCTGGACCATATCCTGCTGTTTTGCCTCTGAGCCATTTCAGAACTTTGAAATAATCCTGTTTATGTTTGTATTGCCTGCAGCACTAGGGGGCTGGACTACACCAAAGGCTCAGACCTGTCAGTAACTTTCCAGCTGAATCACATACCTAATTAACAAGGTATAAGACACTGCCTCTCCCTAAGGGCAGTGTCAGTTCATTGACTCTGGATTCCTTGTTTGGTTCCTGTGATTTTGACTTCCAGTATCCCTAATCATTTTCGGCTTTTGACCTTGGATTTGTTACCCGTTTATTCTGAATTCTGGCATCCTCTGACCTCTGGCTTTCCCACGAAGATTCTTTTGCTCTTGTCCTTGTCTGTAACTTTACCTGGATATCCTGACCAGCCCCCTGCACAAACTCACAGGCGACGTGGCTTCTTACCAAGTCACCCTGCTCTGTGTTTGTTTGCAAGGGTGAGCATACATCTCTGCCTAAAAGACTCCCAACAAAGGTAAGCCCTGACAAAACATCTCCTCCTAAAGGACTCCCAGCAAAGGTTTCCCTGACAATTACTGCAGAGATTTTTTCATGTATTTTGAATGTAATTTTGGGTTTTTTTTAATTGTGCATGTTCTTTATAATTATGGATGTTTTCACTTTGTATTATATATTCCAAATACATTATGGTCTTTTATGAAATATTTGTTTTATTTACATTAGACTATTTAAACATGTCTTTTTTTTATACATATTTGATAGACTTGTATTGAAATCACTACAGGCACTTTAAACGAATTAAGAATGGTATTTTCGAATTCATTAAAAAATCCAATTAAATTGAAATAGACTGTATATCCGAAAAGACTCATAAACCGAAACCAAGTCATTTATGCCGATCATTTCGTTTTAACGAGCAAAGACATTTTCGGATTAACCTAGCATTTTGTTTTAAAAGCAAAGACCTTTTCGTATTAACGATTATATGAATTGAGGAAAGGTATATAAAGACATACCATTTTGGATACCACCATTCCCCTGATGAAGTCCGTTTTCAGATGAAACACGTTGGGCTTCAGTATTGACCTTTGTGAGCCACCGTACCAGCTGAGTCTGTCACGTCAAACACGGAAGTCCTGACCAGCCCCAAAGCGCACGGAGGGCTGTTTGTCAGAGAGGACTTGTGGACTCACCAGGATTTTTTCGTCTTTTAAGCTGTTTTAAAAGTTTTTTTCATATCTTTTTAATTCATTCGGAATAAATTGATTTAGTCTGCATGAAGACCCTCCTTGCATTCAACACCAATTGGAAGAGGTGATCCCAAGAGTGGGGGTAAGTATATTATTGCGCACACACAGATTCCATGCTCCTAGGTCATTAGGAGCTGTACTTGTGAGTCATTTTCCCTATTAAGCCAATTGTAGATTCAATTGTACAGTACATATTGCATTATTAGTGTGTATTTTATATTTTCACAGGTCCATTTCACATGAGAAGTACCTTGATATATTGAGTATATTTATTTTTTGTATATTTTTTGAATTTTGTGTATTACACTGTTCACACTGGTACATTTACAGGTATTTTACCAGAGATTGCATTGCACATGTATTATTAATATGATTTGCACTCATTGTTCTATATTTATGTGTCACCTTAAGGGCATTCACATTTTGTCTTTTTATTCTATTCACTTTTTCATTCAAGTGTCTATGAACTGTGCGCCGGAGAATTCCCTTGTTTTAGCCAAATCAATGGGCTGGTGGATATAAACTTAGATGCACAAAAACTGACATTGGAAAAAGCTAATGACACTATGAAAAGGAGGCTGGAAATGACAGAAAATAAATTAATGGCCACAGAGGACTACTCTAGAAGAACAAATTTATGTTTCAAGAACATCCCTGAGTCGGTTCAGTATGAACAACTGATAGGTTTCCTATTGGAGTACTCCAGAGTGTTGGGATTAACAGTCGAGGAACATGATACTATCATGGAAAGATGCCACAGGCTTCAGAGGCCTAGTGGAATGAGTGTGGACACTAACAGAGATGTCATTGTCCATTTTCATTCCATCCTATTCAAAGAAAAAGTTATGAGAGTGAAACAAAATAAGAGCTTGAGAGACTCCAAATATAAGGTTGTCAAGATCTGTCTGTACAAACAAGATCATGGAGAAAACGTTTTGCAGCAATGGTGGAAACTTTGACATAAAACTATCATATGTAGATGGGGATTCCCAGCAAGCTTGTGTATTTTTTGGGCTGGCCAGCAAATAAGAGTTAATAATCCAAAGGATCTTGAAAATTGGATGAAAAGGGAAAGGATTGAATAAGGATGAGAAGATAGGAGGAAGAAAAAATATTTTTAATTTCTTTTCTTTTTTTCTCCCCTCTGCTTCCCCCGTATGGGTGTAGGTAGAGGAGGCAATCAGATAACCTTAGGCCACTCTATGAGATGAGTGGGTGAATAAGGCAGAGAAGACTGATGCAGGCTATAAACCACTGAGTCATTTAACTATGAGCTTTAAACATGTATTGTTCAAGTATGCTATAACATGCACAGATTGGCACTTATGATACAATGTTAAAAAAAGGAAGAACTCTTTTTTTCTGGGGGGAAGGGTAACCAATGTTTAAAACCAAGAATGTTTTGCACAACAAAATAGTTTAAGAGTGTGTCTAAAGTATAGAGGTATGATATAAGGTCACTTGAGCAGAGCCTTATTAAAATGCACTTAATGTTTAACGTACGGTTAAGTACATATAACACAGTAAAGAGTATACATATTTTGTCTGTTCTCCCTCTTTTTGGGATGGATATTTAAAGTTCAAAAAATAACAATGGCTTTTCACAATTAAATGACAGTTCAATGGGAAGTACTAAGTATTGATGTAGACTATAAACCATAGAGCCACTTAACTAGAAGACTAGACAAATGCACGTATTGTTTAAGTATGTTATAACATGCACAGATTTGCACGTATAACACACAGATGCTTAAGTATGTTCTATAATGTATGGCCCAGTACACACAATATAGGGAAGTAAGCATAGATTTTTTTTATACTCTAGAAGGGTATAAAATATTTCAAATTGAGAAAGCGCTGCAAAACAAAATAGTTTATGTGTGTATTTAAAGCAAAAATGTATGCCTCAAGATATATAGTAATTTAATTGCGAGGCCAAACAGAATGCACGTTATGTTTAAGCACGCTGCATAATATATGGTCCAGTACATATAACATAAAAAACAGTATAAAGGCCGAGTATGCTTAGAATGGAGAGTAATTTATATCCAATAAAAGTCAGTTTAAGGATACATTAAAATTATGTTTATTCTTTAGCAGATATAAGGTAATTGAATATGAAACTAACAAACGTTGGCAAATATAATTAATGGCACACATGGGGGTAAACATACTGATTTAGTGCATAAAACATAGGAATGAAGTTTTTTTTTCCTTCTCTCTCTTTACTCCTGCTGCTAAGACAATTTATTTGGGTCAGGTGTAGAAGCTAACATCTGCTGTAGGATTTTCGCCCCTTTTTAAGTGTCCACACTTGATGTCCTGAGGATATAGGAGACGTGTGGAATGAGATTAGCTCATCAGGGGGCGGCAGGGACTACAGTTCCCTACCCAGTATTTGAGGTGTCGAATAGGTCTTACTTTTAAGATTACTCAATTCATGTTTCTTATTATGATGTTGTTATGTATTGTTATATGTAAGATGTGTGTATATTCTGAAAGGGCCTGGCTGGAATGGTATATCCTCTCTGAAGATGATCACAAATGTATAACCCAATATCAATCTAAGCACAGGGTATGAACTCTCCACATAAGAGAGTGATCATTTATAAGCACTTAGTAAGAGAGCACATTGACACATTTTTCATTCAAGAAACACATTGGCATCAATCAGACCGAATAACCTGGTGAGGGAAAAAGTTGCCAAATATTATATATGTCTCAGATAGTACCAAAAAGAAGAAGGGAGTAGCTATTATCTTTGCTAACACTGTACAGATCGATATAAAGTTGCAATACGCAGACCCACAGGGGAGATACATTATCTTGGTGGTAAACATAAACGAAGAACCATTTACATTAGTTAACATATACCTCCTGAATATAACCCCAGTCAATCTGCTGACTAAATTACTAGAAAAAATTACCAGATCAAACAAGGGACCTGTATAATAGCAGAAGACTTTAACTGTGTCTTAGGCACAGAATTGGACAAGAAATTAATAAAAGGTCAATCTATACACAAGAATTTCATAAAGCAAGCTAAAGCCCTCAATAAAATTCTGAATAAATTCAATTATTTGGACACATGGAGAATTTTTCACCCTCATGAGAGAGATTTTACATATATGTCCATATGTTCACTCCACATACTCAAGGATTGACATGATTTGTGGGAACATGGAATTAATTATTACCTACTTAAGGTAGAAACAAACAAAATATTGTTAGCAAAATTAATTAAGTTCTATTTTGAAGAAAACAGTCCAGACGACACCTCCTACCCCACTAACTGGTGTGCCTTTAAGAGGTCATTTAATTAAACTGGACTAAGAAAGAAACAGGACCGGAGCTCTCCAAACTCTATATAAACTTTTGTTCCTTGATAAAAGAAAATAAGCTAGATCCAGCAACGGAAAGAGGAAAAATAATAATCGAACTACAGGATAAAATCAACCAGAAACATGTAGAGAGAACTGCAAAAAATGTTGAAAAGCTAAAGCTAAAATTCTATTGTAGAGGAAACAAAACAGATAAATGTTAACAAATAAATTAAGAATAAGTAAAGACCAGATGGATTCAGCAATGCTTTTTATAAAACATTTAGGAAACAGTTGGTCTTAACTTCAACCTATAATAATGTGGTTCAACAAGGCTCTTTCCCAGGAGAGATGGCGAGAGTGAACATTCTACCTACTTTGAAGCCCTGGAAACGGAATACAGATGTTGCAAATTACAGGTCCATTTCACTCATGAATGTAGATGTGAAACTCTACTCAGCCATTTTGGCAGAGAGATTAAAGCCTGCCTTAAGCACAGTAATCCACGGTGATCTTTTCTTTCTTCTGGGCAAACAACCATCCAATAATACCAGAAGGCACAATAAATAATATGAACAAATATAAGATCCCAGCAATAATTATCTCTGTCGAGGCCGAAAAAGCTGTCTGTTGGAAATATATGTCGAAAGTCTTGTTAGCATTTGGGATCAAGAGTTGTATGTGGGAGGCTATCATGGTGCTCTAAAAGAATTCTTTGGCAAGAATGATAGGACCAAATGTAACATTGTCTTGGTTTGATCTGGGTAGTGGAACCCATCAGGCCTGTCCTCTGTCTCCACTGTTATATATCCTCTCAATAGCACCCTTGGCAGTAAACATCAGAAATCATTTTTGGGGGGGAGGGGGGGGGGGTAAAAGTAAAGAAGGAAGATATCAAAATCAGTCTTTATGCTGATGACGTTCTTTTAACAATCACGGACCCGAGAAGTTCATTGAAAGAGCTAATGGAAAAGTTCGATTGATACAGTGGCATTTCCAATTACAAGATGAATATTAACAAAACCTCTACAATGGATATAAATCTGGTGGAGAATGAGAGGGCGGTGTTAGAGGGAAGTTATGACTTTCTATGGGGTGAGGAATATTTCGTCTACATGGGATTAAGGATAACAAGAAACATCCTGGGCCTGATGGAACTATTTTTTTTTGGATTTGAAGAAATCTACAAATGCTTTACTGAAAGAATGGAAAAACTTGACAGTTTCCTGGTGGGGAAGAATACATGTAATTAACTCATATATTATACCAAAATGGAATTATTTATTCCAAATGCTACCCTTAAGCATCACAAAGTACTGGCTAGAGATGTTACAAAGGAGTTTGAGGAATTTTATCTGGAAAGGGAAAAAATTAAGAATTAATCAAAGTTTGTTATCGCAGGCCGTATCAGCAGGAGGGTTAGAGTTTCCTATGATAAAATATAATTACCTTGTCAGCATTACAACCCACATATACAGAATGCAAATAGAGGAGGCAAAGGCAGAGAGGTGGTATAAGATCGAATCCGAAGTGGTAGGAATACCAAAACTCTCTATTATTTGGTATTCCCAAGGGTCCAAAAGTGGAAAGACTATAACGAAGAGCAATTACATATAAGACCAGCTAATGAATGCATGGCAAGGAATAAAACGTATACTAGGCCTGCAAAACAAGATATTAGATTGCTTAATAGAGGGATAGATTTTCTATAATACATAGAAAATCTATCCCTCACTGAGTGGAAAAATAAGGGTATTTTCAAAGTGGGGCATCTGATGCGTGATGAAGCACTAGTGTCATTTTCTGATTTAACAGTGAAGTATAGTAAACCAAGTACAGATATATACAAGTATATAAGAATTAGATACTTTCTGAATAAACATCTATACACTCAAAAAGGAGAGATATATGAAAAATGTAACATTATCTTTAAAGCAGAAAGGGTAAACATAATGTCAATGTGAATGCCAAAGATAAATCCTGGCGCTTAAACTATAACACAGCAGCACCAATCCATGTGTTACTCTGAAAACACACGTGAAAAAAACATCAAAATACAATAAAACCAAATGATAGGAGTGACTGGTGCGCTAAAGTAAACCCCACACGGTAAAAAGAGTATATGGAAGTATAATAATTGCCTGAAA
This sequence comes from Pelodytes ibericus, assembly GCA_036172795.1. NCBI lineage: Eukaryota > Metazoa > Chordata > Amphibia > Anura > Pelodytidae > Pelodytes > Pelodytes ibericus. Next base: position 86,133,920 of record CM069859.1, read on the forward strand.
GTTGTTGATATGGCAATGGAGTATGGACAAGGTCTTCAATGTTTCATAACGTATATGAGGAAACATAAAAACAAACAGAGACTATAGTGTAATTCAATATTATAGTAAATATTGGTGCAGAATGAACAAATGCACTCACAAACGTAGTTGGTATGTAGGGCACGTCAAATATCTGATAGAATCTTCTCTCTTCCCCATATAGTCCTCACATATAGCGGAGTAAAGCGAGGAGATAGATGATTAGTAGTAGCAAAGATATTTAATAAAACAAACAAATGGTAGCTTACATAAAAGCTTACATCACGCCGAGAGGAAGCCTGTTTTAAGGCGAAACGCGTAGCGTGCCTACCAATACTGCTATATCTTCCAGATTTTGAGTCAAATACTGGGACTGAAAGATTTTGTCCTGGGACTTTTTTCGTGGAGAGACCTGATGCTGAGTACTTTTATGTAAGCTACAATTTGTTTGTTTTATTAAATATATTTGCTGCTACTAATCATCTATCTCCTCGCTTTACTCCGCTATATGTGAGGACTATATGGGGAAGAGAGAAGATTCTATCAGATATTTGACGTGCCCTACATACCAACTACGTTTGTGAGTGCATTTGTTCATTCTGCACCAATATTTACTATAATATTGAATTACACTATGGTCTCTGTTTGTTTTTATGTTTCCTCATATACGTTATGAAACATTGAAGACCTTGTCCATACTCCATTGCCATATCAACAACTTTCAGGCAATTATTATACTTCCATATACTCTTTTTACCGTGTGGGGTTTACTTTAGCGCACCAGTCACTCCTATCATTTGGTTTTATTGTATTTTGATAATAATGTCAATAGCAATTCAATTATTTAGAATAACCCATAAACTGAAATACTTTCCACAGATCAAAATATGGGGAAAAGATCTTAAACAATCTATAAGTAAAAAGTATTGGGATGGAGCTTTTCTCAAAACAACGAAAATAGTACACTGTTTAAATCTAACGGAGACCCATAAAAGGTTATTAGCCATTGGGACAGGGTCCCAGTGAAGTTATCAAAAATGTACCCACCAAAATGCTGGAGATGTCTGCAAAATTTGGTCTCATATTTACATACTTGGTGAGGTTGTGCAGAAATCAGAAATATATGGATGAAGGTCCTCCGAGTTGATCAGAGAGGTATCTTGGGAGAGAATGGACAGCAGACCTGAGCTGGCTTTGATACACTTAAATTGGCCTACTTTTCACCGATATAAAGAGTTCCTCATTACTCACTGCTTTATTGCAATTAAAACAATCATCACCCGAAATTGGAAACAAGCTTGGAAAAGGCCTTAAATCAGGTTATTATGCAAATAAAAATGAAAGAGCACTGAGTAGGTCATATATAAGTTCCCAAAAATTATATGAGATAAGTCAGAGTTGGTTAGAGGTCCTAGCTGAACAAAGTTGAGGCTCAAACAATACATATCCTGTGTAGATGAAAGAGAGCATTGCAATGTAAGAAATATATCCGAATACAATGCAGAGGGGATTGCGGGGATGTCCAGGGTCTTTTTGTATGTATATTCTGCATAGAGGTGACATAATCCTGGACTGGACACTGTACTAGTTAACAACGGTAACATAATGTCCAATAAACACATTGCCCAGCCGTAGTTTAAGGTGTGTAAATATGTAATGTTGTTTGTATAATGGATGTAGTATATAATCGTTGTATAACTCTACAAACTGACAATTTTTCTGTTATGTGTCTGATGTATCAGATGTATTTAAATATATATGTGTGTTTTTGTATTCATAATTGTCTAATGGCAAATGCAAGAAGCTTGACAAACAAAACAGATGTTTTGGAGATATTGGTAAGTGAGGAACAGTATGACCTGGTCGGTATCACAGAAATGTGGTGGGCTGAGACTCATCACTGGTCAGTTAACTTACCAGGGTACACATTTTTTAGAATGGACAGAGTAAAGAGGAAAAAGGTGTCATACATGTATTTATGTGAACACTGAATGAAAGACCCATATTTTTATTTTATTTTTTACTTTTAGTTTCTTTATTACTCAAATTTCAAATACAAATTCAAACATACAAATGATGCAATACTTATTACAAAGTGCTCCTTATCTTAAAATATAAATCTATACATAGGTACACGTCATTGATAAAGGCTCCATTCCTCTGTTCACCCTCCTTTAATTATGCCCCAGACAGTCTAAATTTATTCAAAAGTGGCCTCTAGGTTATTAGATCATTATTACCCATATTGGACTGGAGGCCTTTGTATCCCTTATGTTCCAAAAAAGTGGGTTCTCCAACTGGTGATAAGGTGCAAATAATAATGCTATAAAATACCTAGTTTCCATTCATACAGGTGACGTAACCTTCTATACATCCAAATTCACACAGACAGACATACATAACCCTTACTCTTTGGTTCAGCTGATAAAGTAGACCCGTGCTGGTCCGTCCTGCGTGGGGGAAAGCCAGAGGAGGATAGAGTTTCCCCTTTAAAGTCCATTCATGAGACAATCGATTTGTGAAGGTCTTACTTCCTACAGTTTGGTTAAACTTGGAGATAGATCCCTCCATCTGTTTCTCATAGGCGTACTGTGCTATAATCTCCTGTCACGGAGGGGGGTGAGGGCTTCTCCAATGTCTGGCCAGGCAGATTTTAGATGCAGAAAAAATATGTACCAAACAGTGTTGCTGCGTCTTACTCATTGTCGGACAATCCAACAAAAATAGGAAAAGGGGTGCGATGAGTGAGCATCGAAGACTACAGGTTTCCAGCAAAAAAAGCTGCAGCTTTTCTTTCATATCCCTTAATCCTCCACATTCCCACCAAATGTGATGCATGGAACCCGGATCCCCCTCGCATCTCCAGCACAAATTAAAAAATCTTAGGGAATCAATTGGTGGCTCTTTTTTAAGTGGTTTAAGTGTTCCGATTTTACATGTGATTTTATCTAAATTATTGAATACGTCCCTTATTACCAGTGAGTTCAATTCTATTTTTTTAAACTCTGAGGCTGCTACCCAATAAAGGAGAAATGGATTCAACTGTAATGTTTGAGTTTTTTCTAACTGTAACCATCTAGGAATACTATCCCCCTTCACATTCCATTCTATTGCATGCACTTACATAGTTATTCTATTAAGCTTATAAAGGTCTGGAAACCACAATCCTGCATAACTGGTGCCTCACATAAAATCCACTTTAGTTATTTTAGGCTTTTTACCCTGCCATACATAGGCCAGGAATATCCGTGTTATTGAGTCCAGTATTCGTCTGGGGACTTTAAGTGGGATTGCTCTAAATAAGTACTGGACCTTAGGGACTAAGTAGGCTTTAAGTGCGTTTATTCTACCAATCCAAGACAGTTCCATTCCCTTCCATTTTTCTAATTTGGACTTTAATTTCCCGGTATTATGCTGATAATTTAGATTAACCAGACATGCAAGATCAAAGGTAATTTTAATTCCTAAGTAATCCATATTAGATCCTGAGCAATCAAATTTATAGAGGGACTCAATTTGTAATATTTGTTCGGGTCTCAAAAAAGTGGTAATTACCTGGGTTTTTGCAAAGTTCAGTTTATAATTGGAATATTCACTGTATTCTCTTATTATGTTCAGAACTGCTGGTATCGATGATAGTGGAGAGGAGAGTGTCAAGATCACATCATCTGCATACAGTGCCAGTTTATGTTCCTGTGATCCGATCCTGACACCCTCCACCGCCCTCGATTGCCTTATAGCTGTTGCAAGTGATTCGATTGTCAGAGCATATAGCATCGAGGACAGGGGACACCCCTGTCTGGTGCCATTTTGGATCTTAAATGGTTCGGACTTTACCGAGGGGCCCGTAACATAAGCCTGGGGATCGCAGTACAGAGCCATCAAAGAGTGCATATAAGGCATCCAGTGCCAAAAAGGCAGATGGTAATTTCCTACAGTTAATTTCTGAAATCAGGTTTATCAGTCTGCGTATGTTATCTTCCGTAGTTCTATTATAGATGAATCTGTCTGATCTGGGTGCACCAATCTTGGAAGTATTGGACCCAGACGAGACGAGAGCACCTTTCAATAGATTTTGATATCATTGTTAATTACAGAGATTGGTCTATAGTTACTTAAAAATTGCGGGTTTTTCCCATCCTTTGGTATCGGGATAATAGGCCTGCAGCATCTCTGATGGAAAAGAGTTAAAATCTTTTTCTAGACTGCAGAAAATTGGAAACGTACACTTCTGGGAATTTCTGGTACCTCCAGAGTAAATGCTCCTTCTGGTCCCAATGTGTCTCCTGGACAAACCCTATGTGTATCTTCTCTTTAATAAGCATGTCATACAGATATTTATGCTTCTGCGTGGAATTCAGACCCTTCACGTTAATTGTCACAATCTTAATTGTCCTCTAACTTCCTCTCCCCCAACCTTCCCCCCCCCCCCCGGGGCTTCCCGCCGGTGGTCTCCATGAATCCCAAAGAGTACAGTTATACTTCCATACATACTTTCACTCCGGTGAACTGGTCACACTCTAATTAGCTCCGGCTCACGAAAGTAAGAACGGGGCTATCCAAGTGCTGGCGTAGCGGTGGGTGTGATTCATTAACATCCCTATTATCCGATCTGGTATTTAGCCATCATGGGGTTCCTTCCTCTTTCTCCCTCCGGTGATCTATCTATTATCCACGGGAGTTATTAAATATATTCCTTCTTCCCCCCCCCTACCGTCAAAAAAAAAAAAAATGAAAGACCCATATTAATGAAGGTGTGTATGATGATGCTGGTAGAAGAGTGGAGTTTAAGCAGATGTCAGAATGGCATCTGAATGAATGAACGAATTCTGAATGACGGTTTCAGTCACTGCACATTTGTTTATTCATACTTCCATCCAGCTTCACATTTTCGGAATTTGCAGAGTTGATTTACGTACAAAACCAAATACCCAAGTCTATTTTTTTTTTTTGCCTTTGCTGGCTCAACAATAATAAGAAGGATAGGTACAAGGGTTGAACTTGATGGACTTAGGTGTTTATTCAACCCAAATTACTGTGCTACTTTGTTATGATAAGGTCAAGAATATCAGTGTTGTAAGAGTGCAAAGTATCCGGCCACAGTAGTGTGCTCCATAAGAAGCTGTTGTTCACTTACAATTTTCATATAAAGTTGCTTTATTTAGGAAATGTTAATGTTTTGAGAAAGCTAATCAGGTCTTATGAATTGTGGCAAAACGGTGGGTGAATGTTCATTGATTTGTATGTTCTGAAACCAAATGTATGGAAGATTAGTTAAGGTCTGTTGAAATTAATATTATCAAGTTATGCATCTAAACACCAACAAATATATCCACTGAAACATGGCAACATTGTAATTCCTTTATAGTTGTATTGGGAGTGTTTGGTTCATTAGAGTTGGTAAGCTTAATTGTGCAAATTTAGTATGCATTATAATGCTATTTACTATTGGACCTGCAATTCTAGTGAGTTTGTTGAGTGTAAATGAAATCACTTTGCCCTAGTCTATATTTAAAATATTTTGCATACAAAACACCTGGCATTATTTTCAAGAGTTAATAAACTGATTAACAGCTTTGTAAAATGATATCCCTAACTCGTTTTACATTCTGTACTAAGCTGATACTAGATTCAGCAGTGTTCTGCCTGATAATCTTAAAGCAATGAATGTGTGCTTACACAAAGTAGCTGACAATGCCCTTCCAGTTAATTAATATTTTTTTTTATTCATCTTCATAAAGTCACCTTCGTGATAGAGCTTGCATGATCCTTTGAAATGACTTTCCACCTGATTTAGTTCCTATACATCAGATCAAAAAACAATTGTATGAATTGTATTTCCTTATACATAAAATACTAAGAATGATTTAAATCATATCTTTGTAAAATGGTTTTACTGCAAGTTCTGGTAAACTTTTTTTTTTTTTTAAATTTGGTTTACCTTTTATGCATTGATATATTTTGTCACAATTGATTATGTTTTTAAATCTTAGTTAGGTCTTTCCTTCAGTATGAAGTGGGGTTTCGATGTTATTGCATAATAAAATGAAATAAAACCCATTCTGAAACAAAAAAATAAATCATTTAAAAATGAGCAGCTCAAAAGAAACATGAATACTAAATCCAAGTATATGTAATTTCAATATAAAAACCTTTTTGAAGATTTGTTTAGGTTTTGAACTTGTGATGTAAGGCAAAAAGGAGTCTTTTGGCTCTATGCACTAAAATTCGGATTTGGAAGTCGACTTTCATTTTGAGACTAAGTCAAATATGGCACCCGAGTTTGTCTTAGAAAAAAATAAATTGAGGTTCGAATCTTCCTTATTGAAAGTAATGGCATGCAAAAAGAAGCAATTTTTTAGACTAAGTTAAATTTGGCACCCAAGTCTCAAAAATAGCTTTGATCATTTCAACTCCCATTACTTTCAATAGGGAAGATTCGAACCTGGGTTTTTTCTTCTTAGTCAAATCAGTAATCTAAACACAGATGGGTCTATTCACTAAAATTTTAATTTGGATGACTCTCAAACGAAGTTGCATTAACAGATTTAGAATAGTGTTGGCCAACTATGGCTTTGGTGCCATCAATGGAGACATTAAATATTATTATATTATATATTATGCCTGCTCCTCTTTTTGCCATTTTGTCTCATTTTTCATTCTAAAATCTTAGTGTTTATTCTAAAAAGTTAGTGTTGTACACTTTTTGTCCTGAATACATACTAACAATCAGCAATCTCGGAAGGACCTGGGATACAAAGTAAACAGGATCCTCACAGCAAGGAGAGTATAGTGTCAAACCAGCAAACCCACAAAGGGTTCATGTGGCTACCAATAAATACACCAGTTCATCCAAGTATCAGAATAAGATGACTAGGTCATAGAAGGTGATATACAAAGCAGACACTAAAAAAATAAAAATAAAAGTTCAATCCAATAAGCAGAGGGCACAAGAGATAGGGCTATAGAGTCAGGCTAACCTGAAATCCTAAAGCCGAAAAACAAGTGGACAAAAAAAGGTTGTATGGTTAAAGCTCAATCAGCTACAGATTAGAGCACTCTAGACTTCCATTTACAACACATGGCAAATATAAGTAAACAGAATAACAAGGCTAAGTAATCTTTTTTCATAGCAGAGAAGAAAATGATACTTAGGGGATGTAAAGATCACCATTCAAGGTCTGCTACTAGCCTTGCATGGAATGTGGTAGAGTCCAAACATGTGTTGTGGGGATCATGATTGCCACCATACAATGACTGGTCTTACGTAACCCATCTTGTCTTGTTCTAACAATGGAATAATTCATATCATATTTGAACAAGTGGCTGGTTCATCATGGTGATGAAATTTGTTGGACACAGGTAAGATGTATCTGTTATTCTCATAAGTATTTGAATATGTTGACCACAGACAGCAGAAAGTGCATGTGTTTTCATGAAAGTGGAAGAGTTACTTACATTGTGCCCATGACATATTCTGATATTATAACTTAAAAATTATTCTGCTGCCATAATATATTTATTATGCATCTATTTTAATCATATTCTGTTTTTGATGTTTTTAACATAAATACCTTTGACTTTGTTTCTACTATGAGTTTCTCATCTCTTATGAAACAACGGTCTACATGTTGTTTATGTATACTAAAAATTAAAGTACACTTAAAGTGTGAGATCACATTTAATTTTGTCATTATAAAATGTAAATGGAACACTACATTATACAAAATGAGAAAGACTATTCTTTGTTCTGACAGTGGGTATGCATATGCCTTTAGGCCCATAAAATAATCTGAATAACTTCCCACTTCTAAAGTTGTTTAACCAGCCAAGCATAATAACTATTCTAGAGGGATTTGCCAGCCATCATTTTCAGTTGTCCAATTTATTTTATATCACAGCTCTATTTCATCCTAATAGTAACTGTAGGCAGGTAATTGTGATGTAATATGGTGATAGTAGATTAGTGAATGAATTATCACTCTGTCCTATGGTGATATTAACACCCATAGCAGTGTAAAGTGGGAATTTTAATTGGTGAAGGTAGTTTATATATTTTTTTTAATATCAGAAAAAGAGGTCAAACTGCGCCAGACACTTATGAATGCATAGTGTTCAGGTGTGTTACCTACGCAAAATTAATCTTTTCCATTATGAGCTTTTTCCTGATTTCAGAAATAACATTGTATAATTTAGGGCATGTGCAAAAAAAGAAAATACATTTAATTATTTTTAATAATGCAAAGCTTAGCAGTACTAGGTTTCTAATCAATTTTTTAGACAACTGTATTTTTCTTTTTACCTAAATTGAGAAATATTTTCACCCACAAATCTCACTAAGATTTGACTAATCACTCGAGCATCACTTATGAACGGAAATTAGAAACATCAATGAAAAGGCAGAAAATGCAAGCGCTGGAAAAACAGGTTTACATAAAGTTGATCCTGACAAATGACATATTTCACAATGGAGTCTGCTGTAATCTAATTAGATTAATTAGATCAATATGTTTGCTAGTGCTATATCATTCTGTCCAGCTTAACATTTGAAATAATGCTGCTACAAAAAGATTAATTGCGCTAAAACATAATTGTGTGCAGACCCCGATTTGATCAAAATAAAGTATTTGCATAAGTAAAAAACTATTTGTTGTTTATTTTAAAACATGACAAATGCATGCAGGTTTTATTTTAATGAGAAAAATAAACTGTTCTAATAATCATCACTTTAAATTACAATATTACAGTAACTTCTAGCAAAATAAAATTAATATATGTATGGGCTGTATTCACGAAACAGTGAACAGTGGTGAACTGACAACAGAAACTCAGGTTGCAAGATATATCCAGCTCTCCAGGAAAGCTGCTTAGGCAATTTTTTTTTTTTTTTTTTTTTTGCTAACGGTCATTCACAATTGTTACATTTTTAGTGAATAGCTCACATAGTGGCAACTTTTAGGAATACTTGCTGATTCAGGCAAAGAGAATATTGTGTGACTACAATCAATAAATACATATATACAGCATGCAGACATAATCAATAGGTTTAGTTCTTGCTCAGCCAAACAACCATGAGGATTACTCACCACCTTTAAGCAACATATTTAAGATATATCTACATATCATAGCTGTAGCTATCTCTTTTTATGCCCAAGGCAAGAATAGAAAATTGCACCCCCATATATAATTTTATGGCAGTATTTTGCAGAAAAAAAAGAAAATCAGATACAGTCCTTCTTGGGGTACTCAGCTGGTTGGGAGGCTCATTTCTTCATAGCTGGGCCCTGTGAGCTCTTCCGCAGTGATCAATCCTGTTTAAGGAGCAGTTTTTTTTGGTTCTTCCCAGCCAAAACCTGTACATGCAACTGCAAATTGCAGAGTCCTGGGCTGGAGTGGGGCAATATGACTTCGTATCTCTAATCACTGAAACCTGATTAGTCTAATGACTAATCACTGAAGCTTAGAAAAACATTGCCTGGTTGAAAAATCTTGTTTTCTTCTACAACTTTAATTTGCATCAATCCTTCCAGGTTTGTGTCAACAGGCTGGTGCTAGTGTGCAAAATGACTATTATTTAAGAACCTTTGAGTACCTAAACATTATTTAGCAAAATTGATTTCTGGTCACTGATCACTGAGCTATACATTTTTCATATATATATATATATATATATATATATTTTTTTTTTTTTTACTATTGTATTTGTCCTAAATTATCAATGACGTATAGGGAGTAGGGTTTTAAAATAAATGCCATCATATCCTGTGTATGGTGTGTGTGAAAATGTCAGTTACATGGAAACTAAAAAATAATTTAATATAAGAAAATAAAAAAAGGCCTGGTCCTAGGCCAAGTAGCAAAATCTCAGTGACATTAATCTATACATTTAAATTTTGTTTGAATGAAATGATTTGATAATTTTTTGGCATTAAATTATATGATAATTTTAAAGTTACTGCATAACATAATGAATTAGTCGTTCTGAAACATTCACATAAGGCCTTATTAAATGCACACTAATAATTTGCTATGTTTTTTTTTTAAACATCTCCACTTGTGCAAAACAGTTTGAGCCATGTTCACTTACAGAAAAAAGTGGGATTTCAGGGGAAAGTGCTAAAATAGTAGTAGAAAACAATGAAAGCTATGTTTGTCCCATATTTAGCACTTTTGTTTAAAATAGCAGCTGTTTTTCCTTAATAAATCCTAACAGAATCAAATACCATGGTTTTTGGTGTTATGTAAGTACAATATAGACACAGATGTCCCTGGCTAAGATAAAAGTCCTTGGTTAATTTACAATTTGTTGAGCTGCTTCACATTTCCTGGTGACTTGGCTCACGAATTTAATTTATAAGAAACATTGCAAGTTGGTTATGAGTTTGCCTTACAGTGAGCTTCTTGTAGAAGCAATCAATTAAGATTGCATTTTATTTATCATGAATAGCAGAGTCAATAATTATACAAAAGAACTGAGCTTTTTTTAAAGTTTTTTTTTATTTTGTAATCTTTTTTTTTTTTAAAGTGTCAGTACAATATGTATCAACAAAATAAAACAGTATTTTTATACAAAAAGGCATGTGTAACAGTTATTTGAAAACAGCTGTTGACAGTGTAAAAACATCTTGTTAATCTAAAATTATTTAGAAAAATACATAAATATGGCAGATATGAAAATGCCACCCTACTAAACAATAGTATTTAGTTTACTATATAAAGCTTACTTAACTGTAACCATTTTAACATACAAGTCTCAGCTAAACTCTGAAGTCAGATAAAGTAAAGGATAAAGCTGGCGTACCCATTTATTAGGGTAACAGGAGCCTGTTAAGGCACTAATCTTACACAACCAATTACTTTTTCCTTTTGTGAAACACACACTGTTTAAGAAACCTGATGTTATATATAAGGGGCATGCAAATGTTTATCATTGTTCTAATCTTTGTCTATACTTTCCAAAGAGTGTGCCCCATTACATGTGACTTAGACCCTGCACCAACTCATCATTTATACACATGCATTGAAACACAATCTCACAAGAAAAATAGGGCAGTGTTCACTAAAATCTGGAAAATTTCCTGGATCCTCTAAAAGAGCCAGTTGTACAACCCCTCCTAAAGAAACCTTCATTAGACTCAGACTGCATGGCAAATTACAGACCAGGTATCCAATCTTCCATTTTTGGAGAAAATCATTGAAAAACTGTAGGCCCATCTATGTAGCTATAACATGTATGATCCTTTCCAGTCAGGTGTCAGATGCTGCCACAGCATGGAAACAGCAATAATACAAGTGCTACATGATCTCCTTATGGTGAGAGACAATGGTGATTATTCAATCCTAATCTTAATGGATTTCTCAGCTGCATTTGACGTAACCGACCATGGGATTTTAATCAAGCTCTTGCAGCACATCTGTGATCTAGGCGGAACAGTTCTTAATTGGTTAACATTTTTCCTTACTGGTTGATCACAGAGAGTAACATCAGGTTTATTCTCATCAGCACCAACATAATTAGACTGTGGAGCTCCACAATGTTCCATCTTGTCTCCCATGTTATTTACAATATACCCCATTTGTGCTGAGTGTTACATTATTGGAACTAGAATGCATGGGCTATATAATTTTATGTATCGCAGGTACATTCAGAAAGTGTCCTTAGTGTCGCAAAAGTGTATGTTTTATTTTTTTAAATAAAGTTATTTTTGGTCATTGACCACTGAAATGTCAATTTTTTTCATTACCTTAGAGACTATTATTCAGTTACTAAGATAGTAGTATAGATTTATTAGTTGGCTAGTGTAGGAATGACAAATATAAAAGTAAACAGCATATATAGATATAAAGTATATAGATATAGATTTGATATTGCTGGTTACCAATTGATTGTAGCTGGCAACCAGCGATGTAATCTCTCTGTACACTAATATACACTCGAGCAAGGCATATATGCTGTCAACTGTGTTAAATAGAAAAACTACTCTTTCTAAAGACCAGATGGACGATATTCTGGAAAGTATCAGGATCATTTTTAAAAACGAATTTCTGGTTTATGGATAACAATTTCTATTTACAAATAAGGGGGATGGAGATGGGAACCAAGGTTGTGCCTAGCTATGCAAACCTATTCCTGGCACAATAGGAATAGGAATTTAACTGGGAGGGACATAGCTGGATGCAAATTTTGATTACTGCTGATACTTAGACTTAGATACTTATACTTAGATAGTGTTTTTTCACATGGCAAGGGACGGTTAAGTCCTTTGAAAAATTATTGTCCCACCTTAAAAATAGCACATGGGAAATATGTTTAACACCAAATTATATTTTCAAATAGATTAGATTGAAGATATAGAACCAGTAAAATTAATAAACATTGGCATGTATTGCTGAAAGACTCAAGTTTGAGCACAATCATTTCAAAGGCACTACCACCAAACTTTATACAAAATTTATACTCATAGACAATAGAACTAATGCTAAGGATGGAAAAGAAGAATATAAATTATTAATTACATGCTATATGCAAAATGTAGTATATTTGCTACAGTGCAGTTGGGGATGAAATATGTATTTACAACAATGAGACTTCTAAATATCAGGATAGAAGAGCAATAAAGAAGCATTAACAGGGGCTGTAAAAAACAGTTTATCATTTCACATTTGCTAACATAGCATAATAAAAATCCACACACATTAAAAGACACTGCCATGGGGGAGATTGTATTAAAAAGTTACGCCAGATTGGAATGAGAAGGATTTTTAAACTAAATAATCTACATTTGTATAAACGTAATACACATTTTTATGATAGAAGGTATTCTGGCAAATTTCTGCAAAAGATTTACCAAATACAACTGAATTGATTTTTCTTCATAATACACATTTTTTAAAATATTTTTACAAGATGTGTGTATTTTAAATAATTAATATGTTATGTATTTTGGATACATTTGTGTATTTTTATTTAGTGTATAAAAGAATGGAAGATTTTCCTATTTAAATCCTTTTATTTAAATTTTCAAAGTCAAAAGTGGAAAGTCGCAAGGAGCATATCATATAGCATCGATGCATTAGTTCTCTAACTTTGCATTGCTGTCCAGGGTTCCCAGATCTCCCTTTGTATGTCTAATTGTCCGTTAGCTATGAAAAAGCCTCTTTCCATATTGCACTGATAGTCTACTTGAGCCATCACCTCTTGCCAAAGTAATGGGCCCTGCACTTTCCAATTCCTAGCTATACATAGTTTTTTGGTGAGAAAAAACGTGTATTAGTAGACTCTTGGATGCTTTGCTGCACCTTGGTAAATTTATATGGAATAGGAACAGTTGAGGGGACAGGACCAAATCTGGGATTATTGAGTTACTCAGAGACCTGGTCAGAGCAGCCTTCAAGGAGACCAGGAGATCGCACTCCCACCAAACATGATACATAGATCCTATATCATTATTGCATGATAAAGGAATTAAAGTTCGACATTTTGTGAGGTCTCTGAGGAACCAGATACCATATGTAAATCAGTTTTTAGTGAAGCTCCAACAGGTTTATGCAGTGTGTAGATTTATTTACCAAGAGGATTCCATTCAGCCACTCAGACTGTGGAAAAGATTTACCAATGTCCTCCTCCCATTTTATAATAAGTGTGGATTTATCGTTAACAGCTAAGTTACAGAGATTTCTTGAAGCTCTCAAGACCACTCTTTTCTTATGGTGGGCATTGATGAATCCCTCCAAGTCCTTTAATTCGGAAATTTCTGACTCCAGGATAAAATTATTTGCCCTCAGGCATGTAAATATGTCCCTTTGAGGAATCCTGAAGGCCAAAAGGGGTTTCATTTTGTTATTTGTCAATAAATCGCCTATCTGAGATATCCCCCTGTCTACCCACCCCTTTATATTGATGTCCACAATACATTTTTTGCATGGCCTCTATGGGGGTAGATAGCAGCAGCTCATCTGCCACTTTAAATCTTTTTTTAATCACAGTTCCTGTCTTCAGGACATCCTTAATTATGGGATTAGTTTTACTTTATAAAAGTAGAGTTCGCCTCCTTCAGTGGGATATATTTTTAAAATCTCTTGTGATATCCTAGACTTCCTACCTGCCCATATATATTCCGAGAAAATTTTCTGGTATTGTTGTAAAATGCTATTATTTACTCTGAGGGGGATGTTCCTAAAAATATATGTAAGATTGGGAACCAGGTAGGCATTAACTGTATTAACCCTTTCTAACCATGATAATTCTAGACCCTTCCACTTATTACTCAGTTTCCCAAGTTCCATAAGGATGCCCAAGTAATTACAGGGGACTAGTTCCTTAAGGGTCATTGGTGTTTTTATACCCAAATAATCAATCTAACGTTTAGGGTCAAAAGCACATCGTCAGCATACAGAGTAATTTTATTGTTTAGAGAGTTTGATGTTATACCATGTATACCTGGGTTTTGTCTGATCAACTCAGCTAATTTAAGGATGGATTGAAAATAGAGGCATGTAGCATTTATTCTGGCATTGATATTACTTCTGAAATATGGTTAAATGTCCTCAGTAGTTGTGGAGAAATGAGTGAATTAAATTTGGAGTAAAACAGAGCAGAGAAGCCATCTGGGCCTGGGGCTTTCCCTGGTTTCATATTAGCAATAGCTTCTTTAACTTTCAATAAAGAGAAAGGTCTATTCAAATCCTCAAGCTTTCCCTCCGCTAATTTAGGGAGATTTAATATGTCCAAAAATATATGATATCAGTTGTTGTAACCTGGTTCGTATGAATGTTATATAAGGACACATAGTAGTCTTTGAATACTCCGCTAATATGTTTTGGGGAAATAAATGTTTTTTCTGCCACCACTATCTTCTTAACCAGCTCTCACTTTGATTTATTTTTTAATTTGTTAGTCAAAAATTTGTTTACTCTGTTATTGATTTGATACCACTTTTTCTTCAACACCATTATAGCTCTATTAGTTTGTTCATATGATTTTGCTATTATTTGTTGTCTTATATTTTTTAATTCTGGGACCATTTTTACATCTACTGTATCTTTATGGAGTCTTTCCATGATAGCCAGCCTTATGTGGAGTTCAGCAAGGTTGGCGCCTCTTTACCTTTTCTCCTGAGCTTCCAATTTAATAAGCAGCCCCTTCATTATACATTTTACACCAGAGCATTGCTCTGAAACTTCCTGGTTATCATTTATATTTAAAAATTCCTGTGCTTGTTTCTGCAGACTCTCCAAATTTAATTTGGATTTGATGAGGTGTTAATTTAGTCTCTAGTTTTATCTGGACTTGTATTCCTCACCGTTTTTGATCTCCAAGAACACTGGGGCATGGTCGGACCAGGTAATTGGACCTAAAAATGTCTGTATCACATTTCCCAGAGACCGATCCTTCATCAAAAAAAAAAAATCTATACGGGAATAATTTTGATGGACCTGTGTGTCCATCAAAATATGTGTGTGAGACGGAGGACATGCAATCAGCTAATATGTCCTTAATTCATAAGGAAGGCAAAACCAAGACACAACCGGCCCACTACCGACCAATCTCTTTGCTCAATGGAGACTATAAACTATTCACGAAAGTCCTAGCTAACAGACTCAACAGAGTCCTACCTCGGCAAATACATCCGGACCAAGTAGGTTTCATACCTAACCGTCAACCACTGGACAATACCCATTGCTGTATTGACTTGGTCTGGCTCTCCAAACAAACCCAAACGCCAGCGTTATTTCTCTCACTAGACGCTGAAAAGGCGTTCGACCGTGTCAACTGGTCTTTTCTTCGCCTAACACTTGAACATATGGGCTTCCCACCTAACTTCCAAAATTGCTTAGCCTCAATCTACCATAAGCCCACATCTCGGATTATGATCCCGGTTGCCTCCCCGGTACAGATATCAGTTCACAATGGTACGAGACAGGGCTGCCCCCTATCCCCGTTACTGTTTGCCCTTTTTTTGGAACCACTACTACAATCGATCCGATCTAATAAGAATATCTCTGGACTCAAAACAGCCCATACTGATTTTAAAGTGGCGGCTTATGCCGATGATATCATGGTGTCACTTTCGAAACCTCTGAAGTCTCTACCCTATTTATTTCAGGAACTACAGGACTTTGGTCTCATCTCAGGCTTTAAAATGTGGACAAATCGCAGGCTCTTCCTATTCTACTCAACAAACCGACAATTAAGTTGTTACAATTTTGAACTTCAAATTTCTGATGCACCGCTCCGCTATCTGGGAGTTCAGATTCCCCACAAGCTAGAAGAGCTGTACTCAGGCAACTATACTCCTCTTTTAAATCAACTACACAAAGATCTACGGTCCTGGCATGAACTTCAAATTTCTTGGATGGGGAGGATAACCTCAGTTAAGATGAACTTACTTCCACAACTTTTATATCTCTTTCAGACCCTGCCTATCCCAATCAAGACTGCAGATTTTAAACGTCTCCAACAGGCAATTGACCGCTTTATATGGGCCAAAAAGAAACCTAGAATTGGTAAACAAGTTCTCCAATTGGCTTCTAGGAGGGGTGGTCTAGGTCTGCCAAACATTTTAAAATATCACCAAGCTGCCAGACTAGCCCAAGTTATTTCCTGGCATGTATCCCCAGGCACCATTCGCTGGGTAGACCTTGAACATGAACTGATGCTTCTTGATTCACCCTCTCAATACATATGGATCCCCAAAGATCATAGACCTATGCTTAAAACACAATGTCCAGGAATACTTGACTCCATATACACTTGGGACAAACTCTCAATCAAATACTCCCTTACCTCTAATCCCTCACCGCTGACCCCGATTTTTCGGAACAGACTTTTTCCCCCTGGAATAGCAAATACCCAATTTTATAACTTCTACTCACATGGTATACGGAGATACGCTGATCTTTACTCTGACTCCAAAGTCAAAACTTTCGTTGATCTTAAGAAAGTGGCTCCGCTCACCACCAGAGATTTCTTTCGATATATTCAAATCAGAGACTTTGCCCACAAAGCTCAAACCAAAGAGGCGGGTCTATCCTACAAAACATGGTTCCAATATCGCTGCCTTTCGCTCCCTGTGTCTAAAGGCACTATATCTAAGAACTTACAAATGTTAGTCCTCAAGCTCAACCTCCCTATGTACGAAGATGGGAGAGGAATTTGGGACAGAACCTCGAACCTGCAGATTGGACTGAAATATGGGAAGCCACAGCTAAATTCTCCATTTGTGTGACTCACAAAGAACAGGGATACAAGACCCTACTTAGATGGTATTACACCCCTGAGATGTTAGCGCACATGCATCGTCTTCCATCCTCCCGCTGTTGGAAACTGTGTGGCCAGCAGGGCTCATATTTTCATTGCTGCTGGTCATGTCCAAAGTTGACTCCATACTGGAAGAAAGTGTCCGATCTTATTACAGAAGTGCTACACAAACCCTTTTCACCGGAACCAATGGCTTTTCTACTCTCCAAACCACATGAAGGTTTTACCAGAGCAGAGAATAAGTTCATTTCCAGAATAGCCCTGGCAGCCAGAAGGGCACTGGCAACAGTCTGGAACCAACCAACGATACCAGTGTTTTCCATTGTACTCAACATGTTACACGAAGTGAGAAACATGGACCAGCTTACCGCCTTTTTACATGGTACTCCCAAAAGTTTCCATAAAGTCTTGGACCCGTGGATTGCTTGCTTCCCCCTTGGGGGCACCCAAGTGTCTTGAGAATAGGACATGGATATTCTTGCCTTACTTACTAAACCCTACTAATTTTATAAAACACCGCTCCCTCCTCTCTTTTTCTTCTTTCTACTTCCCTCTTCATCTCGTTTTCACCCCTTTTTTGTGTGTGTTTTTTGTGTGTGTTTTGTCTGTCCTGTCTTTGTCTATTAATGGGATGTCACTCTGTCGATGCTGTTATTTGCTCTTCGTCTGCCCATTTTCTGCCTGGTAGCCATATATTACCTAGTTTGTACACAGATATTTCAGTATATTGTGCCATGAGATTCTGTGGCCATCCTATACACTTACTGTCCTTATCTCACTGCGCCAGGTGACCCTGCTTAATTTACTTGTTCATTGGTTTACAGAACCCCAAAATACATCTCTATTGTATTGTAATGATGGTTCGCAATCTTTTTATACCTTACTTTTTTCTTCTTTTTTTTTTTTTTTTATTAGATACAAAAATACATAGGGATATATTGTCACTTCATAAATAAAACATATATCTCAGTCTTATCCCATTAAAACAAACAAGACAAAATTACACTAACTCGTTCCGTGGAGACAGGACCTTTTTTGACATAACATTTTATCATGTACCTCATGGTGGTGGGAGGGGGGCCAATCTGGCCCATCAGGGGAATATCTCTTCCCTCCAAGCTACCTTCTATTTTTTTAATACCCATATGAGAGGATGGGGGACCCATAGTGACACGTTTCTTTACTCCTACTCTAATCGGCACTTTCCCATTTACCCCAAATTTTGATATATTTATCCATGTCTGCTCTGTGTGAATAGTAACCCTTTTCCATTAGTTGTTGCGTATCTATCTGGTTTTTTATTTGTGCCCAATGTATTTTACCGGGTCTTTTCCATCTTCTTGCAATTTACTAGTTTTGTTGCTAATAAAATGTGTATTATCATGGGTAACGCATCTCTGCCAAAATCGTACAGGTCTTGATGGAGAAGAACTCTCCGTGGAGAGCCTAGACAACTGCTCCCAGTAATGCGAGAAATGACCTCAAAGGTCACACTCCCAAAAGATGTGGAGGAGCGTTCCACTGCTCTTCCCACACCTCCAACATAAATCGTCATTTCTAGATTTGATTTTTTTTAGTCTAGTGGGGTACATGTACCATCTATTACAAAGTTTGAAGAAAATTTCTTGCAGGTTCAAACAATGAATATACTTCTTTATCTCATTCCAACTTTTATGCCAATTAGTCTCAAATTCTGATGATAGCGTATTTGATTTTAGGTATTTTTCGATTTGCCCCATGCCTAAGGCGTTTTATAGGGAATTTTGTGCTTTATAAAGTGTGTGCTCATCTTTTTTTTTTTGGCTCATTATTGAAAAGATTTGTGATCGGTGGGTCACCCTTCTTACATTTATCCTTATAAATCCCCTCTGTAATAAAGTGTTTTACTCTCAAATATTTAAATATTTCACTTCATGGGAGATTATATTCCTGTTTTAACTCTGTAAATTATGCTATTCTGTTTATTCCTACTAGACTCCAGGATTTAACATTTATTTCTTCCATATTGTATTCTAATGAGTCTAATGGGGCTGATCCAAGAATTTTTTCCCCCATTCCACAACTTTTCTTAAATGCATACCAAAATTTTAGAATATCTGTCAGACTGCTATCTATTATTTTCTGCTGGATTTGTCTCAGTTTCTCATTCTTCAACCATAGATGTTTTCCAGATTATTCAAACCCGTAATTTTCTTTTCTATTTGCCACCAATCTAATTCCTTACTTGTGGGCCATTGGATCCTATTTGCATGCATAAGCATGCTGGCTTCCCAAAGTTCTCTAAGTACCGGCATCCCAAGTTGTTCTCCAAGTATAGGGTTCCTCTATTAATTCTTGGTTTATTTGGTCTATTAATTCTTCAAGCCAAAAAAAACTCAAGGAGCTTCTTTTGTATAGTATCGAATTGTTCCTTTTTTTATTTTACCTGGAGCCATCCTAAAAATATACAGCCATTTTGGAATAATATAGGCCTTATTGGTATTTGTTCTCCCCATCCAAGAAACCGTCTCTATTTATTTAGTTTACCTTGCATATCTATCATCACCTTCTTGCAATTAATCTCTGTTACTTTTTACCATCAGGGGGAATCAAGATTCCCAAGTACTCAATCCCAGAGCCAACCCACTGAAATGAAAAATTTCCCTTTAGGGATCTTTGTGAAATCTCAGTCATTGCTATACACATTGCCTGTGATTTCTGTATATTTTGTTTATAATTAGAAGCTTCACCATATTATTAAATTGTCTTCATTAACTCCGGGACTGAGTGCTCAGGATCAGTCAATGTCAGGAGTATATCATCCGCGTACATTGACAACTTATATTCCGCGGGGCCTATTGTTATCACTTTTATGTTGTTATTCTGTTTAATTTTGTTTGCTAGTGGTAATTTATATAATATTGGTGCTAAGGGGCATCCTTGCCTCGTACCATTTTTTATATTGAACCACTCTGAATCGATGTTCTGTCTTGTTACTTTTGCTGTGGGATTTTTATATAATGCCAAGATTGCATCTAATAGGCCTGGGCTGAAGCCCATGGACCTCATGGTTTCCTCTAGGAAGACCCAGCTGACCCTGTCGAATGCTTTTTCGGCATCTAGTGACAGGGCCAGCGTGGGTTCTCCCCTGTGTTTAGCCGTCCCAATGAGGTCTATAATCTTCCTCACGTTGTCTCCAACCATCCTTTATTGAACAAATCCTCCCTGGTCCCTTTCTGTAAAAAGTAGACCTAGTTGGAGAATTAAGGAATATTTGTTGGGGGACAAAAAATATTTGGAGGAACTAGCAAGATTATCTGACTATTATTTCAAGGAAAATCTGGAAGGGGAAACCTCTATGTCCAACATCTGGAATGCATTTAAGAGTGTAGCTAGGGGGAGTCTAATTGGTAGGGAAATATACCTCAATAAAGCAAGATCTGACAGTTTGGCAGAATTATATATTAAACTGGAAAACAACGTTAGACTGAATAAACAATCGCCCCAGTCTGAGTTTGATTTAAAGATCATACAAATAAAGCAGGAAATAAACGAGAAATTTAGTACAAGAGCTAATAAAATCTGTTTGAGAACCAAACAAAAATGGTATTATATGGGGAATAAACTGGATAAGTTATTGTCAAATCAACTATTAAAAAGAAATGCTAAGGCAAGAATCTCTAAAATTATAAATGGTACTAAAATCGCTATTTCCCCTAAACAAACTGGCGCAGAATTTAAAGAATATTATTCCTCGTTGTATAATCTGTCAGATAAGGGCCAC
This sequence comes from Pelodytes ibericus, assembly GCA_036172795.1. Lineage (NCBI taxonomy): Eukaryota > Metazoa > Chordata > Amphibia > Anura > Pelodytidae > Pelodytes > Pelodytes ibericus. The sequence goes on from CM069859.1 coordinate 86,154,961, forward strand.
TCATGCACATTGATAAGTAATTATATTACGGACGCTAAACTGCAGAGGCTGTCAGAGGAACAAGCCACCCAATTAGATCAACCCATAAAAGAAATAGAGGTCGAGAAGGTCATTTCTCACTTGAAGAACATCAAAGCCCCAGGTCTTAATGGATTCTCGGGCATCTTCGATAAAAAAAAACTGGTTGGTAACCTAACCCCATGTCTAACTAAATTCTTTAATGAAGTTAAAATGAAGAAAAAATTCCCATTGGAATCCATGCAAGCTGCCATCTTGCCAATTCTTAAACCAGGAAAGGATCCCTCAGATATGAAAAACTACCTCCCAATTTCACTTATAAACACTGATACAAAAATATACGCGGCAATATTGGCCTACAGATTGAAGGGTTGCATAAAACTCTGATACACAGGGACCTTACTTTTTTCTTGACCCTATGATTAATATTGTTATTCTGATATACTAAAATGTATTTTTATGCATGATATATGAGCTTGCAGCTCACTCACTTCAACTGTCATTGAAAAATTGAAAATGTTTAAAAATAAAGAATAAAAAAAAAAAATATGTGTGTGTGTGTGTGTATTTTTCTACAGTTTATTTTTCTACATTTGTGCCTCAGGGACTGGTGTCAGGAACAAGGCTTTGGCTTTGTTTCTCATGGTAGCTCTCTTGGGGACAGAAATGAACTGTACAAAAATGATGGTTTGCATCTTCATCAAAAAGGAGCAAACGTTCCGAGGTCTTTCAGCTAGGAGGAGGTGGCAAAAGGATGATAAAACATCAAACCAATTGCCCCCAAAATAGATAATGTAGATTTAGTGTAAAAGCAAATAGAGGAAAGAAAGGGCAACCCTGACACACCTGGTTGTGAATGGGAATATATTCCCTGGCAAATCCATTTATTCTTATTCAGGTAACAGGGCTTCTATTCACTCGTGTTAGGGTCCAGTCCTAGGTGGCACAAGTTGCTTTCAAGAAGTCCTAATCCACATCAAAAGCCTGTTGAGCATCAGTCAACAGGAGGAATAGGCGCCTTCTTGTAGTCATATGGATGATGTTGATCAATTTCATTGTACTGTATTTAAAGTCTCTACCCTGTCTGGTCTGGATGTATTAAAGATGGGCCTGTTCTGCATATTTATTCGGTTCTGGGTTAACCTGCAATGGGTGGGGACCAGGGGGGGGCACTAGGTCCCCCCCTCATTATTATTAGGGTCCCCACCCGCCGCTCATGGGTGGGGACCGGGGGGGGACACACCAGGTCCCCCCCTCATTATTATTATTAGGGTCCCCACCCGCTGGCAATGGGTGTGGACCGAGGGGGTGACACTAGGTCCCCCCCTCATTATTAATATAAGGGTGCCCACCCGCCGGCAAAGGGTGGGGACCGGGGGGGGATTATTTTACTAGTGACTGGGCAGCAATAGCTGTCCAGTCACTAGTAATTTTTAATTTAAGGTGATATTAATCGCCGAACCCCAGGGTCCAAAAATCGTAATGTTCAGTATGAACCCGAACTTTGCGGTTCGGGTTCACTCAACACTACTAGTGAACAAAAGTGCAGCAAAAACAACCTATGTTTCTTTCCCTTTAAACACAAACAATGTATAAAAAGGTATGGTAGATATTGTGCATAAAGTGAAAAAAAATGAAAATGAATAAACTTATCTTGAAGGTGATTCAATCTTTTCCGTGAAATTAATCACTTGGACTCAAATAATGCCATGAAAAAAAACAAAAACAAATAAACAATTAATATGTGTGAGTCTGTTTTCACTGAAAGCATGTACAAAGAATATTTCCCGCATGCCAACTCACATGTGACAAAGCCTATCAAGACCAGGCTGATGTGGAATATATGTGGGGAATTCAACTGAGTATCCTCCTGACCACAACACTGTATGGTTTTTCTTACGAACAAAACGTCAACAGCCAAGAGAGAGAGCCACAGATTGTGTAGTATAATAGACAAGGTTTAATAATAATAAATGGTGCATTTCAAAATGAATGACATTGGCCAAAGACTGCAATACATAGAAAATGAAACAAAATCCCCAATTGGTGTACACTGGTCGGCATCTGGGGCCATTCCAAAGTATGGACCTAAAAAAGAGAAATTAAACACATTTTTTAATGTTAAAGAAAGTGTCGGATCAAACAAATTACAGCAAAAAAACTGTAGAAAACAACAAGGGGACAGAAGCGAAAATGACAAAACAGACAGAGAAGACGAATGGAACATACTAACCAGAGAAAAGAAGAAGAAAAGAAAGAACTCACCATGAATAATGTAGTCAACATTTCAGACTTTCAACTAAATCAGTCACACATTGACTTACTATCAAAAGGTTTACATTTTGTGCCTGATGTGTAATTTAATCTCTCTGAAACCATTAAAGACGTAAATAAGATTGTACGAGATTTGAGTTTAAAGAAATACTTTTGTAAAGAGGTACAGGAGAAGGAGGCAGCGGTGGAGCATGCAGGAGGGACCCCCTGAACTGGAGAGTAGTAATTTCAGTACCTATTCTTTACCATATTTTCAGAATATGGCTGCTGCTCTTAGTCTGGGGCTCCTTCCTTTAGTCTCCCCTGTTGGAAAACTACTCCCAAATTTAGAGAATCAGGTTAGTAAAATACAAATACCAGAAACAAATTTTGGTTGTGAAACAATATGTCAAAATATAACTAACAAAGATAAAACAGAATTGGAGCAGATTTATACTAATGCATATTTAATGCTTAGTAGTACACAAAATTAATCAGGATATAAACAAAGAGAATTTATGGAACTGGGTGATTTAGAAAATGTTACAAATTCCAAATATAGATTCAAGTCAATATGAAACATGGAATACACCAACCTGAAGGACAAATCAAAATCCAACCTTCACACGTGGCAACATATAATCAACTTGGTACTAATGAAAAAATAGTCATAAAAAGATCAGACAAAGGAGGGAAAACAGTTGTTATGACTAAAGATATGTACATTGAAGAAGCAGAGCAACAGTTAAAAGTTTTGTGTAAACCTCACATTTTTTTTTAAGAGATCCTACAAATCAATTTCTTACCACCCTAACAGATCTAGTAGACGATGGAATATTTCAGGGTCTATTAAACCAAATAGAAAAGGAATATTTAATTAATCAACAACCAACTAAAGCTACATTCTATCATCTTCCTAAATTACATAAATCCACTACCCCTTTAACAGGTCGTCCTATTATATCAGGAATTAACATATTTTTTGCTCTTTAGATGTGTCTAAAGGACACAAAACACATTCTAGAACAACTTAACAACTTTGAATGGAAAGATAACTTCATATGGGTAACATTAGACGTTAGTTCTTTATACTCATTGATACCCCATAAACATGGGATTGAGGCTATACAATATTTTCTTAAACACTACTCAAATTTTTCACCAGAAAAATACATGTTTATCTCTAATTGCATTGAATTTTTATTATTCCATAATTATTTTATTTTTCAGGGCACATATTTACAGCGATGTGGTATCTCAATGGGTGCCAAATTTGCCCATCTTACGCAAACCTGTTTATGGGATCGTGGAAATAAAAATTTATCTTTAGTAGCAATAATCCCTTCCAAAAATATATTACGTTTTATGGTAGATATATCGACAATATCTTGTTAATATGGACAGGGAACTGTCAATCCTTAACACATTTTCTGGAATATGTCAATTCAAACAAACTAAACTTGCAGTTTACCATGGACTCTAATGAAAGCCAGATCCCTTTTGGGATCTGGTTCTCATTGAGGACCAGGAAGGTGCAAAAGTACTAACAATTATAGGAAATCTACAACAGGGAACACCATATTAGCAAGTAGCTTGCACCCAAAACATACGTTTGACGGTATACCATAGAATGGTAACCTCAAAAGTATCCTTGCCCCTACAGATATAATTCAAAAATGTAAAAACAAATCCACTACTAAAATTAATTTATGGGAAGCCTGAAGGGATGGTATAGGTGTGGGAGCTGTGGTCATTGCTCAGTATGTCCCAAAAAGGCAATCATTTTATAGATAGGGTTACTAAAAAGAGCTATTATATTGGAAGACATGACTACTGCAACTCCAAATTCATGATCTATGTGCTGGATTGTCCATGTAGCCTCCAGTACATAGGGAGAACAAGTAGATCTTTTAAGGAAAGATTGGAATTTAGGTACAACATAGAAAAGGGGATACAATAAGCATGCTGTCTAAACATTTTAGGGACAAACATGAGAAAACTACTAAAAGCGCTAGCAATAGAGCAGATTATTCTGGGAGAGAGATAGACATAATATATTGTGTATGAGAGAAACCTTTTGGATTCTCACTTTGAACACCTTAGTTCCAAGAGGACTTAATGACAACTTCGATCTTATTCCCTTTTTAGATTAGAGTAGTCTTTTTCTTCTTGGGTATGTGTACGTTTGTATATTGACAGAGAAGTGTTTTGAAAGATGCATACATGTAGAGATGTGTGAGAAGGGGACTAAAATATCCTGTTAAAAGACAGTAATAATATTTAAGGTAGTGTTAATGGGATATATTATACGTTCCATTTACAAATGGTGGTATAAAATAATTTTCATAAAATATACTGTAATGCCAATATCTTTGTATCCACATTTTCTCCCTCTTTTTCTCCCCTCCTGCTCTTTTTAAAAAAAAATGTCTTTTCCACTGGGAAGCAAATGTTTAAACAATTTTTGTTTAATATAATGTTGAGACAATTTTGACATAATATAATGCAAAATGAAAAAAAAAATCATATCACCATGCCATCTTGGAATAAGCACAAATCTCTCCAAATGGAGTTTAATAATACTTGTATGTGTGTTGTATGCATGAATCTACTGTGACGAGCTCCATCTATCTCAGAGGCACCGTCGGTATCCCACTATGCCGGCTACGTGCTTCCCGCGTTGCACTGGAGACGATGCTGCTCTCCGTCGGACGTTCACAAGATCCTCCTGTGGGAGTGTGCTAGTATAGACAAATCCCTCCCAAGGTGGTGGGCATTTTTCCCCATGAACAGTTTAAAAGGCATTTCTCTTCCTTGCTGAGGTGTAGATGGACGCTGCTATTTTCGGGCTGAGGAAGATACGAAAACGCGTTCCTCATACGGTGTTCATTCAAACCTGGCCGGGTTTTTGTCTACCTACCCCAGCAGGGTAGAAAGGGAGTGTATATTCTGGTGCTTCTTTATTTACTTGTATATACTTTTATACATACGTGTTTGCCTTTCAAATGTGCTAGTTAAATATTCATTTTTATGCTTAAATATTTATTTTTTATACTATTAATTTTGTGTGGAGTAATAACTTTATTACTGAATTTATTTAATTGTGTAAAAATAGCACTGTCTAATTATATATTGTTTTTTCACTTTCCCATTGGTGACCCACTGAATCTTTTTTCAGACTAGTGGCTATGTTCCCATAATATTGATACAGTGGAAGTATGCCTGAGAATACTTTCGTCCACATATGTGTCTTTTATTTCATGGGGTTTGTATTAATTAGTTTTCAATATTTATTTTAATATCACTACTATTAAGGTGGTTGGCTTTTCTTCTTTTTTTCACATTTATAAGTGTGGTCATTTATTATATACATATACATCCAAGGTATTTGTGATATGATTGGGGGTAATCTTGGGGCTTTCTTCCAGTGTATTCTTTTTACTTTTTGTGTTTGTCGACCATGGTTACCTGTGCAGTGTAATGTTCTTTGGAGGAAGGGATGCTTTATGGTCTGTGTAGCATGCAGAATTAAATTTGAAAGGTGAATGGCGTTATTTAGAAGTGTAGCTGCTCAACAGATGCAGGTGACAACCTAACTATCACCCATAAATTAACATGCAATCAAAGGAAAAATTGGAGAGCTCAAATAAAATAAATGAATAAATAAAATACAATTTGTGAAAAAATATTACTATAAAAGTTGATAAGAAATTGTCACATATAAATTTATACTCAAGCTTATATAAAACGATGTTCTACTGATCGTATGTTGATTTCTTATCCACATATTCCCACTTCTGATGTATCCCCACTGATACTATTGTGATGCAGTATGCTGCTCAATCATATGAACATGCCACTTAATACATAGAAAAAGTTTCAATGGCCCATACGAACACACACAGCCACTACCAAAAATACACTAGAAAGTGTTGTGTGAAGCAGCCAAGTTTTTTGTGCAGAATTGTCCACCGAAGTTGCAATGGTACCACAATACTCGGGCACAGGGGACTTTCTGTGTGGCCCTAAGCCCATGCTCCTCCTTGTGTGTTAGTGTGGTTTCAGATGTTCAGAGACTTGTGGGGATTAACATCTTTGTTAAATATTGAAATATAGCTCTACAGCCAGTGCTGCACTTTCTGCTTATGTGGATGTTCTTTTTAAATAAAAACTATTTCTGTATCATTAAATTTGCCCGCTCTATGTATTTTACAGCCTTTAGATAACAATTATTTATAGTAAATTATTTCATTAATTTTACTAAATTTCATAAATGTTTTATGTTTAGAAATAAATGATTATTATGTTATAATGCAGGCATAATTTGTTATCATATTCACAGCAGTGTATAAATTCTTGATGCATGTTGAGAGCTGCTCAATGTAATTTATGTTAACAAAAGGAAATTGAAGAGAAAATAAAAAGGTACATGGGAAAGTGCATTAAATAATTTGTGAGACCAAAAAAAAAGTGTATTATGACATTATCATGGTTAAATATATTTTATTTTTGCACAAATGTATAATGAAGACACATAAAAATGGTAGGAATACACCAGGAGACATTTATGTTCAACATATTTTCGTAAATACACGTTAATAATTAATAGCACAAGAATTATTTTTCAAGCTGTTTTTGTTTTTCTGATGGAAATGTGATACACTTTATCATTTATGTAGGTAATTGGCACTTCCAGTTGTATTCATTCAAAGCTGGATCTGTTTTTATGATGCCATAAGTGAAATACACACAAAAAGTCAACATTGCACCAAGGTTTCCATTGTGAATAACAACATATTTTGAAACATTTAACCATCACAATTTTGGCCTTGAATACATTGTGTAACCCTGGAACATCATGATTGTTTAGGGTCAGGAGATGTGGAGAATATCACTCTAAGGAGAAAAATATTATCATTAATATTTATGTGCACTTAACCTTTCTGACAAGTTTTGCTGCTATGGCTTAGCACAGAAATATATTCTGTGATGCTACAGTATGTTTAATTAATACATGATGTAGATATTTCTGACCTTGGGAAAAAAAGACTTACACACGGGCATACCTACAGTACTGCGCAAAAGTACTAGGCAGGTGTGAAAAAATGCTGTAAAATGTAACCCCTCTGGGATTACAATCATTTTGGCTGTGTCACTGACTACCCTGCAGTTGTGTGTGGTACCCAGCTAATGGCGAGCTTTAGAGACCATGACTAAAAAGACCCGTTCAAAAAAAAGTTCAGTTCAGAGCTGGAGAGAGAAGATAAATAATCTGTTAAGCAGTTCATGGGCTCTAGTATATGAGGCCTAATGCCCAGAAGGATTACTGAATCATCCTGGAGGAATATCTCTGCATGTGGATGTCAGCAGACCTGCATACAGAGCTGTGTGTGGCAAAGCCTGCTGTCATAGTGAGGAAATAGCAGGTGGAGTGATGTGATTGCAGCCTGTGGTACAGTGGTAAGCTGAAACCCTCTCCCCCTGTCTCACACAGGGCACTCTGAAAGTGGTCACACAGTTAAAAGACCATGGTCTCCAATTTTTCTGCTAGTCAATATTTTGCATTATAACTTCAGCCATATTGTGGATTACAATATTTATGGGCCCAACTATGTACACCAACTTACAGTACCAGACTGCCTCTAGAGTGAAGCCTAGGGTGAGCTGCAGCATTTATTGTCAGTAGCTGAGGTTTATATGGGTCATTTCATTTCTAACTATTTTAGTGTATTATGTTTATTTCTCTGTTATTTATTCACAGTGTTTTACTGTGAAACATACATTTATAATAAACTTAGCTCTGTGTGAGTTTTATTACTTCAGTAGATATGTTGCCAGTGGGACCCTACATCCATACCCTGGATGCCCAGCTGGGTAGAGGCACTGCCACCGTCATGTACCCCAACTCCCAGGTAGTGGAGACTCAGGATTGCCCTGCAGAGCGCAAGAAGGTAACTGGGGGAAAAGGACCACAGGAGTATAGGTGGGCCTGCACAAAAGACTGTTATATAGGAATGCCTTAAAAAATAGACATGTTAATAGTCAACACATATTGGTTGTTTTTTATAGTTTAGCTACATATATTCTGGTACCTTTTATTTTATAGGAGAGAGATTTGCCAGGCTCCCATAACAACCACCGTAATCAATGTTAATTACGTTGAACCACTCCACTCACGTGACGATGTTTACTATTTAAGTCTCTATAAGCACGTAAGTTGGCTTGTTTGTCTAACTAACATGAGGCTCGTTGCTATAACGTTTCATTAGACTCCATTAGGTCGGTCCTAGCAACCGTGTGAAAAAAAATTGGTGCCTGCTAGATGACCAGACATTGTTACATTTGAGGTGATTATGTATTCAAAAATGATCTCATTTTCAAGCACTAATCTATATAACCATAATACTTTACCCTATTAAGTTGGAATTATGTTTTTTTTTATCAGTACTCACTATACAATTCTGAGCTTTAAACCCAATTTAAGATAAGATTTTCTCCATTTCTCATTTAATAACCACCTGTTTGACATATAAAACAGTAGATATTTTTGCTTTTTAATATTAAGTCCTTTAAACGTCATGTTTTATGTCACATTCTCAAACATTTTTTTTTAAAATTGCTTTATAGAAAATCAACCCTCTTTATCAATATCATACCATCTTTCACACTACATTGGTATCATAAACATATAAGTTACTTTTTTAACAATCTTTTATTTTAATTTCATTTTAAATCTTTAAAAAAAAAAACTTTGAACATTGATCCACAAATGCTCAGATGGAGTATAATATATTAAAACAATTTTCTTTCTGTTGTGTTAAATGTATAAATGTTTAATCCACAAATGTGTAATTGATTATGTGTGCCTTCTTTTCTTTTTGGAGAGGCAAAAGTTATAACTTTATTGATACTCCAACTAGTAGTATGCATTAAATTATATACATATACTTATTTTTAATGCTAATTATGTATGTTTGGTTTGATGTAATTCTATCACTATATGTAATGATACTGATGTTAAGGGTTTTGGAGTCCAGCACCCAGATCAGCAAAGTCTTCTGCCAGAAGCAGTCATGCGTTACCTAGGTGGTTGAGCCCCTGAGCTTTGAGTGACAATCTGGTCTTTAGCAGTGCTGAGAGGCTGGAACAAGAAGTAGAAGCGTGGTCAAGCAAGCCTAGGTCAGTAGGTAGGAGAAGGCAGAGTAGTCAGGCAGTCCAAAATGGGTGGCAGGTAAATAGAGATCAGTTAGCAAGCTTGATTATAATGCAGGCACCACAATAATCTGGAAATTGTATAGTGACAGGAAGTGGCTTTTATAGGCAGAAAGACTGCACATGACTAGACACAGCTGAGGAGAGTTGAAAAATATAACATGGCTTTTGTAGATTCATTGTTACTAGTACAGTACGCAAATTTTAAAGAACGGGCTGGCGAACCGGTAAAGAAGAGAGCTAGGAACATGGAATACAGCATTCAAATCCAGGTACAGTCAGTTCCTGACAATATACTCACATAAGTTAAATTCTCAATGTTTCTTGAGTTCACTATATATATATATATATATATATATATATACAGTCCAAAGTACCCGCACTCAGCGCAGTATTCGTCAAATATCTGTGAGTGCCTGGGTGCAGCTCACATCCAAATATGCAAATCCAAAAGTAACAATTGAGGATGCACTCACAGGTCTTTTGAATTTCACCTTTTAATAGCAGCAGTGTGCAGAAACGACGTTTCAGGCTAGCAAGCCTTTTATCAAGTGTCACATACGATCTATAACAAGACTATAAATACGCCTAGAATCAAACACTTACCAGCCGCAGCTGAAGAAACCCGCTCCTTACGCCCATAGTGGAGAGGAAGTAACTACTTCCGGGTATAGGAGAAGCCAGACGGCTTGCGTGTCATAGTGCGTGTCACGTGAATTGCTCAGTAACCTAGCAACCGAGTAGACGCTAGTATATACACCATAATGTGTCTCTGAGACGAGGCAGACTTATCAAGAGAAGGTCCTGCCGCGGGGAACTCAGCTTCATAACAAGAACCCAAAGTACCGATAGGCAACTAAATCCAAGGGTAATTGTGTCCCAACAGAAATGGGAATACAGTGTGACTATACTTGTCTAAAAATAGAAAGCAGGTCATAGTGTTCGATGCCATTAAATACATTAAATAGCTGGCACAGATCGACCACATCCCCTACTTGCAACAGGAGCTCCACCAACACCATCAGCACCACGACCAGGGCCACGTCCCTTATTTGACGCTCTCGTCATTCTTTGCGGTCACCCACCAAAGTAACAGATGGTTTATGTCAGGCGACAATGTAACCGCCAAGAGTCAAGAAGTTTTCTTTGTATTTTTTTTTGTTTTTTGGTTTATTGGACTGCAAGAAATGCACCGCAAGACGCAAATGTACTATTTAGCACCCAAAACAATTCAAATTTTTCAAAGTGCGCTGTAAGCACAGTATTTAACTGTTTTGTTTGTCTCTCATATACGGAGTACACCGCAAGACGCAAATGTACTATTTAGCACCCAAAACAATTAAAATTTCCCAAAGTGCGCTGTAAGCACAGTATTGGACTGTTCTATTTGACTCTTAGATACGGAGTAAACCGCAAGACGCAAATGTACTATTTAGCACCCAAAACAATTCGAATTTTTCAAAGTGCGCTGTAAGCACAGTATTTAACTGTTCTGTTTGTCTCTCATATACGGAGTACACCGCAAGACGCAAATGTACTATTTAGCACCCAAAACTAATAGAATTTTTCAAAGTGCGCTGTAAGCACAGTATTGGACTGTTCTGTTTGAATCTCAGATACGGAGTACACCGCAAGACGCAAATGTACTATTTAGCACCCAAAACTAATAGAATTTTTCAAAGTGCGCTGTAAGCACAGTATTGGACTGTTCTGTTTGACTCTCAGATACGGAGTACACTGCAAGACGCAAATGTACTATTTAGCACCCAAAACAATTAGAATTTTTCAAAGTGCACTGTAAGCACAGTATTGGACTGTTCTGTTTGACTCTCAGATACGGAGTACACCGCAAGACGCAAATGTACTATTTAGAACCCAAAACAAATAGAATTTTTCAAAGTGCACTGTAAGCACAGTATTGGACTGTTCTGTTTGACTCTCAGATACGGAGTACACCGCAAGACGCAAATGTACTATTTAGCACCCAAAACAATTAGAATTTTTCAAAGTGCGCTGTAAGCACAGTATTGGACTGTTCTGTTTGACTCTCAGATACGAGTACACTGCAAGACGCAAATGTACTATTTAGCACCCAAAACAATTAGAATTTTTCAAAGTGCGCTGTAAGCACAGTATTGGACTGTTCTGTTTGACTCTCAGATACGGAGTACACCGCAAGACGCAAATGTACTATTTAGAACCCAAAACAATTAGAATTTTTCAAAGTGCGCTGTAAGCACAGTATTGGACTGTTCTGTTTGACTCTCAGATACGGAGTACACCGCAAGACGCAAATGTACTATTTAGCACCTAAAACAATTAGAATTTTTCAAATTGCGCTGTAAGCACAGCATTGGACTGTTCTATTTGACTCTCAGTTATGAAGTGCAGGAAGCAAATGTACTATTTAGCACCCAAAACATTTAGAATTTTTCAAATTGCGCTGTTAGCACAGTATTAGACTGTTCTATTTGACTCTCAGATACGGAGTACACCGCAAGACGCAAATATACTATTTACCACCCAAAACAAATAGAATTTTTCAAAGTGCGCTGTAAGCACAGTATTTGACGGTTCTATTTGACTCTCAGATATGAAGTGCAGGACGCAAATGCAATATTTAACACCAACAAATTGCAGTATTTAAAAATGCCTAGATGTTGCCCACTGAGCTAACAGAACAGGATTAAAGTCATGTGCCTGGCACACATGCAGTTGCAAGTGCACGGCACTCTCTGTGGTACTGGGCTCAGGGAAGGGTACAAATATGTAGTATAGCACCCACTAAAATAATCACTGTAATTTGAATAATCGCTGTATTTTGAATAATTGCTGTAGTTTGCAGATTCAACAACAGAATTTTTTTTAATCTGTCCCTCACAGCTGCAGCATCCTCTACTTCAAACCTCTTCTGGTACCTTTGCTTCCAGACCAAGTATACTATTTCGACTTTTCTTACAGTTCTTTTATTTGTTTTGTTATTCGTTAAGCTATAGCTTTTGCAAAGCTATTAATAGTTTTGCAAGATTATGCTAATTTGATAGTGCTATTAATTAAAAACTTTAAATTAGTGTCATTTATGGGATACTAATTTGTTAAACACTTGCTTTGATTTTTTTCATATATTATATGCATTTTTTTCATAATTATTAGCAGTTTTTTCACTGCATGGAAAATAAATTATTCCTATGTGATCCGTCGTTATAGATTTGAAATATTTCATAAATGATGCAACATGCAAGGAAAATCCATTAATTGCATGAATATTTCTTGTTTTTTTATTGCCATACTTATGAAATTGGTTACCGTATCTTGGATTCACATTCTTGTAGACACCTTATGTACCCTTTGATTAATATAAATGACAACATTCCATATGCCAATCTCCTCGGGATAAGAGAAAATTCTCTCATTCCCGCAGACTGTGACCTGACACTGAGGAATGAGTAAATCAGCTTAAAAAGCTGTGCCTGCTAGACCCACAAGAAAGTACATATGGATATTCAGTACCTCATAGACCACCGTGTTGAAGGCAGCTGACATAACAATCAAAAAGTGATGACCCTCATTTGTCACATATTCCAACTGAGTCTTTCTGTACCAAGGCTTTATGCAAATCCTGATGTTTCTAAAAATGTAGAAAACATGACATTTTATATTTCAATCATACTCCACATAGGAAATGCATATGTAATAACAAGCTCTACAATAAGCCCATTTTGATTTATAACCATTTGACATTTAGTAAAACAAGTAGATATTTGAAAAATTGTGATAAAGACAAAGTGTAATTGTGTAAACAATGCACCACTGAGTTTGTAAAAGTCACATCATTTCTAGGACCAACCATACATGGACTATTTCCAAGTGAGATGAAATTTAAAAAAAACTGCAACCCAGTCAGCATTGCTTTTTCATTTAATGGGTTAAAAAGCGATATGTTCATCAGTGTCATCTGAGATCTATACAATATATTTGCATTTAAGTTAAATAAATAAACATTAATTGGGGCTCACAGGACACCAACTTATGAGAATGGAATTTTCAAATGTGACTCTCTTCTACTAAGAAATTCAAATGTAGAAAAAGTATATTGTTGACTTACTTGACCATACAAATTGCACCACTATTCTCACACAAATTGCCCTGCAAGAATATATCTGAATACTCAGGTTATTAAGCCGAGTGCCATTTTGAAAATATACCAGTAGATGGAGTAGTGAGCGGCTTTTTGGAAAATTTCCTTTTTATGATTTTTGCCATGTGGCCAACTTGACTCCTCCCCCATGACATGGCACACAGGGACTGGGTAATGAGAGACATGTTCAGTCCCATTATAAAACTGCTATAAGCTTGAAGATCAGAACTTTACAGGACACCGTGGAAACAACTTCTGGAGCATAACTCAATACATGCTTTGTCCAGTGTTCTCCTTGTGATTCAGTGGTTTCATCCTGATAAGTATAATATATTGCTCTATGTATCATTAATTTTAGTGTAATCATAGTATTTATATTATTTAATGCATTGATTAAACTAAAGGCATTTTGGATAACATTTGGGTGGGGAAAAATCAGTTGATTCCCGTATATATTGGTTAATGTGTAAATAGGATTGGCATATATTATTGTAGCTATTTTACAGCTGCTGCTGTATCTATCACATTGTTAGTTGAAGTATATAAGTTTTGTCATCTGTTATATATATGTATATATTACTGCCTTATTCTTATGTATATATATATATTAAACCTTTATGTATCTTTTACAGAGCTACTTAATTGTGTGCTTCAGTTTGGATGTTGATTGCTGAATATATCTCTTTGAGTACACCTATTTTATATTTAGACATTTGTTGTTATTTAACACACACATGTGGCATGTATCACAAAGGAACTCCATTTGGCTTTCTCCATATGGGAGCATGGTGACTCCATATTTGTTTTTGGGAAACAACCTGGAAGGTTTTAGCAGATACCATTTGAAATCATGACTGGTATTAATTAAAATATTTGGGAGCTGATTGAGTCTAAAGGTCTAAAGGTCACTGAGTGAGTCTAAAGGTAGGTAGACAATGTAACAGAGCAGCAGGAAATGCTAGCAGAATGCTTGGTTGCATAGGGAGAGGTATTAGCAGTAGAAAGAGGGAAGTGCTCATGCCATTGTACAGAGCACTGGTCAGACCTCTCTTGGAGTACTGTAAGCAGTACTGGAGACCGTTTCTATAGAAGGATATTGATACTTTGGAGAGAGTTCAGAGAAGGGCTACTAAACTGGTTCATGGGTTGAAGGATAAAACTTACCGGGGGGCGTGTCCTGATGCTGGAAATGGCGGACGCGTTTAGAGACAGCTCCGTGCCTGCAGCCTAAACCCAGACACCTATCAAGCGATTTATCGACCATGGGTCGCCAAAACAGAGCCAACGACCCGCCTAAGCTAAAGAGTAACAAGCCACGGGTCAAACCACCACCTCCATGAGAGTTTTTTGCCCGCATTCTGAGCCCGAAGCCCGCGACGGGCCTACCCAAAATGTCCACCGATACAGACTTGGCTTCTACCTCCACGGCACAGCACTTAGCTAGCCCCCGACTTCTGCCAGAAAGCTGGAGGGAGGCTTTTTAACATCTGCCTACCAAAGCAGATATCACGGACATCGTGGAAAGGGCTATACAGCCACTTCCCTCAGAAATAACTGGTCTCCGCCAAGACCTTAAACAAATTGATGCCAGAGTACTCAACCTCGAAGAGGGGTCGCCACTCACTCAAGATGCGGTTGATGCTTTAAACCAACATGTCCAACATCAGGAATACCAGATTTATTCACTCCAGCAACAAGTCGAGGAACTCGACAATCGCAGCCGAGAAAGCAATATTAGAGTGAGAGGCATTCCTGAGGACACCTCCCCCAACGAGCTGCAACCTCTGGTGCAGGGCCTCTTTGACACAATCATGAAGAGGGATCCTGACAACCCCGTTGAGTTCGAGAAGGTATACAAGCTACGTAGCCCTAAAGCAACAGGGAGAGCTGTCTCGATGGATGTGGTCTTTACACTTCACTACCCTGTTGAACGAGACTCCATACTCCAGGCTTATCGGAACATGAACCCACTAAAAATTCAAGATGCTACAATAGCGCTTTACGCAGATTTGTCCCGAACGACTCTGCAAGTTAGACGAGCCCTGTGACCAATCACAACGGAGCTGCAGGCTCTGGACTATTCCTACTCGTGGGGATCGCCTTTTGCCCTTATCGTAAGACCAACACTCTGCGCCACCCGGAGGAATTACCCTCTTTCCTGAGTGGTCTTGGACTGCCCAACATCCAAGTGCCAGACTGGTCTTTGCCAACTTCGTTCCCAGGCCCATTGAGGAACCCCACAGTGGACACGGCACTCCCGTAGTAACATGACATCTGTTTTCATATAACTGCCGGGACATTACCTTGTTTGAGTCTCTTCTATTTGCCCCTGTTATATGACCTGGGTGTAGCCTTGCGGATTAGAGCCGGCACCGATTGTTTTCGCCTACTTTTAGTATGTGGCCGCAGATACGCATGTCCTGCATACTGCAGAGCCACTATCTACCCATGGTGCCTCTGCTTCCTCTGGCTGCACGCACGCCATCTGTGAATATGCAATTTGTATTCCTGTGTCTGCAGAGCATACTCCCCCACCCCAGATGGGACGGGAGGGGAGTTCTTGGTCACATTGACGACTTATTGCCCATTTTGTTTTTATGACCTCCTGTTGGTCATGGGTGGTCTTTCCCACCAGGGGTCATTGCCCCATTCTCTTATATTACCCCCCATTCTTTTTTTCCATTTTCTATGCCCCTTTCTTTT
Organism: Pelodytes ibericus; assembly: GCA_036172795.1. NCBI lineage: Eukaryota > Metazoa > Chordata > Amphibia > Anura > Pelodytidae > Pelodytes > Pelodytes ibericus. The sequence continues at coordinate 86,171,285 of CM069859.1, forward strand.
TCAACTCCTCCGGGGTTTTTTTTTCTTTTCTGCCCCCTCTCTCAATCTTGTTCTTTACTCCTTTCACTCTTTATTTCAACATTTTTTCCCCTAATTTTCCCATTACTGATATGTTATCCTCTGATTTACCGCTGCTGTTTTATTTCCCAATGTATATCTTATTTCATTATTGAATAATATCTATATTTTGTGAAAACGAATAAACATTAATTTACAAAAAAAAAAAACTTACCAGGAAAGGTTAAAGCATCTTAACATGTATAGCTTGGAAGAAAGACGTAACAGGGGGGATATGATAGAAACATTTAAATACATACAGTAATCACAGTAAAGGAAGAGAGTATATTTAAAAGAAGAAAAACTACCTCAATGAGAGAACATAGTCTAAAATTAGAGGGGCAGTTACAATGCCTATTGAGTAATAATACTGGATAAATAGCTGATTTGGAAAAACAGGAAAGGTGAAACATCTTTCTAACAAAGCTATTAAAGGGAAAGTCTGGTCAGCAAAATAGGCTATAGAAATTGTATATGCATAGGATACTTTAATATGCATGCTTTACATTGAGCATATGATAAAAGTCAAGCTAAAGGTTTGAAGATTTAAATGACTTTGCAGCTACAGGGTAACACCTCATCTGAATTTTTATCAAGCACCATTCATTAATAATGATTTTGAATATTCCTCTAGACTACCAATAATCCTTAATGTTTAGGTTCTAGCAACATAGCAATGTCTCCCACCTCCCTCCTATGGAATTCCATGGACTAGTTTTTAAGCCTGAGTGCCCATTGTTCTGCAGGATTCAATGTTAAATATCTAAAAGTGCATTTTTCCTGAGATTATGCTCCTCTCTCCCACTTCCACTGCAGTTTGTATACTGAATTTCCCTTCTTTAATAAGTTAGACCGTGTGTCTGTGCACAGGTATCCCTCCTCCTCCTACTAGGGGAATAGACCGAGCAAACGTTTTTTTAAAGGCATTCTTAACGATTCCCTGTATGAAGTGTAATATATAAACTTAATTTGGTGCCTGGAGTGTCCCTTTCATTCCTGACTTAATCACAGTGCACTTTTTGAATTGCATTTTTTGAGTGAATTGACCCCACTCTTATCAGTTTATCCAAGCCACAAATACCACAGGCATATAACACAAGGTTACATTTTTGTCCCACACAATCAGTGTTTATAAATAACAACTTGATCTTATATAGTTTAGAAGGATGAATGACATTAGTGCTGACAAAAATTGACCCCGAAAACCTTCGGTTTGAACAGGTACACCAGTCAGAACATTTACTTGCTAAGCTATCCATAATGTAATCGTCATAAATCTCCATCTTCAGTACAGTTGCATTGTACATTGTTTCAGTGTATGCCCCAATACTTACACATACACACATCTTTTTTACCCAGATAAAAATTTGAATTGATCAAATATGTAAGAACTATAAATCTGAATAAATGCATATTTTTCCCTTTTCCCGTTGTCTGCTGTTGTATTATACATGGCTCATTGATAAGTCAAAACCAAAGTGACATAAAACATGTTTTATCAACAAGTAACATGAATCTGTTTTATTTGCATTTGTTCAGATATAATAAAAATATTATGACTACTGTCTGTTAGAAATGTAAAATATGTTTGTGTATTACCGAATTGAGAAATGTGCAATATTACAGATCTCTAAAAAAAATAAAGAACAAAGAAAACAGGTAAAACAATCAGGAATCTTTGAAACGTGGATAAATTTGAGCAGTGCTCAATAGATTATTTTGATTTACTTTGCACAATAATAGTGTTTTAAATCACTTTAATGAGCTGTTTTCTGTATGTTCATCAATCCAGTCTTGCTAGGTGTGCTACTGCATCTTTTATGTGTTATCTTACGAATTTTATCACACTTGTCAAAACAGACACAAACAGTTTTCTTTTGTAAACAGCATGATAATAAGTACTATTTATTTTGTTTCATTAATGTTTTTTATGTGTTTAGTTGTATTGGATATTTAAGATTGTTTTTGTTTTTTTAGATAATGGGCTGATATGTCATTACCCCAAAAACGTGCATCATTCATTTCTCATAATTTCAGATGTAGTAGCCTTCAGATATCATGTAGTGCACATTGTTTCTCTAAGGTCGCTAATTATACATTTAATACAAAATGTATCGTAATCTGACAGATGGACATGGAGGGGTCAGTCCAATTAACCAACATTCAAGAGATAATTAGAGTTGCCATCCAGGCCGGTAAAAAATTGGTCAATGTTAAGTTTATGGAGACAATATCTTGGCTGGTATTTTTTTATGAAGGAAAGGTGGCAACCCTAATAATAATATTTGTTAGCACTGGCTTGTGCAAAATTTCAATCAATAGAGTCCATTCCAATCTATAGATTAGTAACTAAAATGACACATAGAGTGTTCTATGTTCAGATTTAACAAACAGAGTGGCTTGATTGATATTTTAGGTTAGCAAAGCACAGGATGTCAGAGGTTGGGAGTATTTTAAATTGCTAGTACAATACAGACCTAATCATATGCAGCAATACATATATAACTGATAAGGCAATTTATTTAAAAAAAAATGTCTGTATCTGTATTTTGTAACTGGTACAAACCTTGATAATGGTGTCTGAAACCAGTCAAAAGCTGTTTATTTAACTTTGAGAGGATTGGTCTATTTTTGTTGTATGTCCGTCATTTGGATACAATCATGAGTCAGCACTGTGGCACTTTTTTCACTGTTTTGCACTATATTGATATTTTTCGGTGTCAAAGCAGTATTCACAACAAAGATGCTGGGAGTGCTTCTAGAATGTGGACTTAGTAGAGTGTTGTAAATAACGAAAAAACTCATTTTACATTAATAAGTGGTAAGACTGACTGCAAAACCATACTGACCATATGATCGAACAGTCTAGATGTGAACATGCTATAGAATTTCATGAAGTCTATCAGCTTTATCAGTGGCAAAGATAAACGATTTTAAAAGGGATACCCTGTAACTCGGGTATAGTTGCTCAATAAAAGTTTGCCAATTGACTGCAAATTTGGTAGATAGTTGAAATAATCTGTATGCTTGGGCAATTTCACGCGACTGAAACATTTACGTTCTGAAAATATCTTACACTTAAAGACTATGTACAGTCTAACAATACATTTACAAAGACATTTGTGAACCCATACCATATCATGTGTTAAATATATTAGAACATAGGCACTGCTAAGATCAGAAAAACCGTGTATAGACCTGGCCAGTGAAAATTAGAGTAAGGAAAAGAAAAGGAAAATAAAGAAAAATAGCTGTTTGAAGAAAAAGTTAAATGGTAAAGATTAGGTACTAGCATTTAGAAGGTGTGAAGGACCTACTACCCTTTAATTAAAATACATTTAATAATACATATGTGAAATACAGTAAGATACAGTCAATAAAATCAGCCGTTCTATAAAAAGAAGCTAGCTTGATGGGGCATCTGACACGTTGTGCACTAGGCTTCTTCAGAGCTGTAAACAGGAGTTTAGCATCTGGTCTTTGAGTGCATAAAGTAAAAGTGTTGTCTTTGTTACACTGATGTTCTGTCTAATCAGACTGAATAGTGACAAATAGTGTTTTATCATCTCAACCACCAAACTCAATCATAAAGACCAATGTTAACTCTCAAGAGGTAAAAACAAAGACAGTATAAGAAAATTTGGCAACCCTATCCACATGGTATAGAAATCCTAGGGTACTCTTTCTACTGCTTTAAACATTTCAAGAAGATGGGAGCTGAAAAAAAAATAACAATCATAGTGTAGCAAATAAAAACTGTGACAACCACCACAGTGTTAATATATTGGATCCATCAACATATGCAGTCATGATATGAAATAGAAAAGTTTTATTTCACATATTATACATTAAGATACAATATATAAAAAGAAAAGTGGTACAACAATACTCCAAATGATCATCCTCACAGGATATTGTTAATATTCTCAAAACTTAAATATTGAAAACATGTAAATGTTCAAAGGGTTCACTGTTGACTCAACTTATCTTAAAGTAATCCCATTTCAAGATCTAAAGTAGAGGCTCCAGTTTCTTATTTTGTCTTGACACATTTTGCCCAGAATCCTCAAGGAAAAAAAAAATCTGTATATCCATGTATAGATTTGTATAAATGTATTTCCCTATTTTAATATCTATTTGTGTCCCTGTTTGCTTTTTCAACAACTGGCCTAGAGATCTGTATTTAAGTGAACTTTGCACTGGCTGTAATTTAAAATAAGCGAAATCTAAATGTTCTATTTTTCTTGGTAAAACATTTTGTAAATGAAATACATTACAATTTATTCAGGCTGACATGTAAGATACAAAAATTAAGATGTGGGACCCCTCTCAGCAATAACGGGCAAGAGCTGAAATAGCCAGCCCTAAAGGATGTAAGCCCTACTTGAGAGAGGAATCACCGTTTTTTGCTCGCTTGCACCATTACAGAGGAAACCTCTCCATTAGCATATCAGACTAGTCCCACCCATAAGGGTAGTCCAGATCCAAATAGCCTGGCAGGTCTCCTCTGCACGAAGAATACATCAACCACAGACATATGTTTCGGCCTTCATTGGCCTCGTCAGTGTGGTACGGCTAGTATCCATCTTGGTGCACTGAGCTAGGGACCCACGTCTGGGCATACCCTAATAAAATGGGTCCCTAGCTCGCTGCACCTAGAGGGCTTTTTCCCGTTCTCGCTGAGAGGGATCCCACATCTTCGTTTTTGTCTGTGTGAAATGTAAGATAGCATAGATTGTTTTGACCAACCTTAATCCTATTCTTTAAGAGATAGAGTATAAGTACATTATAGTATTACTAAGTTAACATTACTCTATTTTACATTAAACTTATTTTCTTATAGAGTTATTTATTTTTTAATTAAAGCAAACTAAGATTTGTAATCAAATGTGGCAGCGTTCCAAAAAAAAATTGTTAAGTGGAATAGTAAAGCAGAAATGTAAACATTTTTAATGAAAAGGATTTTTTTTTCCATTTTCTTACATGTGCAGAGTTAATGCTTTGGTAGGTGAGTTGTGAACCCAAGCTTTCATTCCATAATTATAAGTGAAATGTTCTTTAATGTGCAATAATAATGCTCAAGCTGTGCTATTTTGCAGCTAATAATTATACACAACAGCATGAAGCATGATAGCAAGCAGAAATCTTTTTCCTTGGTAAATGGATCATGCATATGAATTCTCTTTGCTCTACAATAGTATCCCAGATGTTACTTAAACATGCTATCATTCTTTTGGTGGTTTGGTGATGACCTTAATAAGATAGCAAAGAAAACAAGAAATGTGGCAATTACTGCCAGTGTTTAATGGAAAAAAAAAACAATCATGAAAAATATATAATATATATACAATATGTTGTAGCATGCAATAATACACCAAAGGGATCCATTCTTACCTTGATGACCCACAATGACACATTCAATTAAAAGAGACCTAAGACAGTGATTATGACATCTAGCACGAATGTTGTCGGTTATAAGCCAGCTTTAATTAAGCCATTCAAACTTAATGAGGTATATCTATAACACCTGGCCTGCTACTATAGAGGACAATGAACTAAAGAAGGTTATTCACAAAGATGCGATTTGGGATGATATTCACCACAAGAGGGAAACTTGTGAGAATATCTATATTATGGTATTCAATGAACAGGAATCAGGGGCTGCTGATCCCAACTCAGAGGTGCTTTGGCAACTATATATTACATGCATGCTCAGCGATGTTCAGATATAAAAAATGCAGATTACTATAGTCAGGGAAAGGCTGGCAACTGTTAGTCAGGGGGCAAAAGCAAATTAGTCACCACTGGTGCCACTTCATCAGTCCACCTGATATCATTAGACCATTAGAGATAGGCATACATGTACATGAATTACAGATTTGCTGGCAGATAAGGTACAGAGATTGATAGGCAGACATGACAGTTTGAAAGAAGGATCAAAAATGTTACAAACTAGGGCATTTAAAAGGGAAAAGTGGTGCAGCAACAGCCCATTGAATTAGATTAGAGAGTAGACTGGGGGGAGGGGGGGGCAATTGCCCTCCTGCCCCCTTTGCCATCCATCCCCATATTACAGTAAACATTTTACTTTCAAATGTTCACTTCACTATGAAGAAAGAATTGATTTGGTACCCCATTGCCTAGAATGTTCGAATTTGCAATGTATCTTTTTAAATTATTTAATTGTCACTCTTATTTAGGGGGTTCCTTAGTGGCACAATTTGTACAAATCCCAAATGGTTTATTGTTGCCTATTGTGTGTATTGTCAATTTCATAAAGAGTAAGAAGAAGTAAAGCTCAGGACACGTAAGTAAATAATTATTTAGTGTTCATAGCAAAAGGTACAAGGCTGATCTGTACTGAGGTATAACAGTTCTTAACTACAGGAATAACAGTAATATTTCAAAAAGGTATTATGCTATATGAAAAATAATTCCACAAAGCATGTATTTGTGTGTTTGTTTGTTTTATTCATTTTCATTTTTCATGGATGTCCAGGAGAGCATGTGTAATGTAATTGTAACTCATTTGAATATGCAAAATATGAAAAGTTATGTAGAGGGGGTGGAAACACCAGATTCAAGCGGTATGTTACGATGCGTCTGAATTTAGCCTTTTAAATCAAAATTACAAACAGAGTAAAAGGTCATACGAGGTTGGTTCCTAATTAGCTGTACATAAGTACTCTATAGGCTATAAGAGGTGTGACAATTAACATGCTACAATGTTAGAATTGCATGTGCATCCATCATAACAACTGCAAATATAATTTGTGTTCAAGGAAAGAGTCTAAAAAAATCATGACAGCATATGTCAAACACAAACATACTGCACCAAGAAGATGAACAGTGGCTGCAAGTCAAGGCTTACCAACAGGAATCCATGAACACTTAACAAGATAGTTGCATCATCTGTACCCCTGAGCAATGACAGAAAGTAATAGGGTCTGGTTACCTTTCACCATATTCTTACATCTGTTTGGGTTTGTTCTTGGAGAAAGCCAAATTATACTGTCAAGTCACATGAGATCCAATGACTGCTTTGCTTGTACATATTGGCTTTTGATGGTCTGATCACCAGGATGAAATCAAATGCCTGCACGATAAAGAGATATTTAACTCACAAAAATTGAGTAGTATACTGCTCTCTTTAAACGTGGTTGATAGTAACTTCCAAATCTCAGGTCGAAGGAGGGAACTTAAAGAAATGTGAGTACAGTAGAGTAACTCACAAAATATGCAGGTATATGCAAAACATGAATGGCAACCACAGTGTCTCTTGCAATTCAGTCTCCCCGCAGGTGGCAAACAGGAACAGGATCTCCGGCTTCAAACCAGCTGCTACAACATGTTAATCTCTGTACAAGTGGGTTCTAGCCTTGTAATCCACAGTTCAAGAGTCGCAAAGAGGAGGGGGCATATAAAACGCATTTTGCCTCATGTATCTTCTTCAAGTGCACTATTTGCCACCTCTGCACATTTTGTGAGTTACACTACTGTACATTTATTTTAAGTTCCCTCCTTCAAGATTTTTAATTTGTTTGTTAATGATCTCCCAAACTGTGTTGAGAGCCATGTCTCAATGACACAAAATTAACTAAGGTAATACAGACTAACCTTGATGCTTGTTCTTTACAGGCAGATTTGGACAGAGTGGGGGACTGGTCAATTAAGTGGCAAATGAGGTAAATGTAAAGTTATGCGTTATGGGAAAAATAATAACAAAGCAACATATACTTTAAATAGTATCTCCCTGAGAAAAACTGCTAATGAAAAGGATTTAGGTATAATTGTAGATAACAGACTTAGTAACAGTGCTCAATGCCAGTCAGCCAATGCAAGGGCCAATAAAATATTGGCATGTAAAAAATGATGTATTGATTCATGGGAGAAGGATATCATCTTGCCTCTTTACAAGTCAATGGTAAGACGCCACCTTGCATTTGGAGTACCAATTTTGGTACTTAAAAAAGATATTATAGAACTAGAAAAAGGAGAGCTACAATAATAAGGGGATTGGAGGATCTTAGTTATAAAGAGAGACTTAAAAAGTTGCATTTATATACGTTAGAAAAAGGCAGATAACATTATATAAATATGTGCATGGCCAATATAACAAGCTCTTCAGTGACCCGTTCATTAACAGAAATGTACAAAGAACAAGAGGTCACCCCCCTGAGACTGGAAGAGCAAAGATTTCATAGATAGCAAAGGAATGGATTTTTTATGGTAAGGAAATAAAGTTATGGAACTCACTGCCAAGAGAGGTGGTGCTATCAATAGATGCATTTAAAAATGGTCTGGATGTTTTTTGTTTTTTTAGAAAAGCATGACATACAGGGGTATTAATAATAGAATATGCATTAATAATAGAGCTTCTTGATCCAAGGAGTAATCTGTTTTACCTTTGGAGTCAAGAAGGAATTTTTCCCCTAGGAGGCATAATTCAAAATGGCTTCCTTAGGGGTTTTTGCCTTTTTTTGGATCAAAAACAGGAATGATAGGTAGAAGAGTTGAAATTAATGGTCTTTTTTTCAACCTAAATTACTATGTTACTATGGTACTATGTTATCTTTTACATTTAAGAAAGTGTCTCCGTACTAGACTCTACACCTTTCGTTTCAATTGCTTCATCAGGAATGCATGTTTTCCCTTTGAGGAATGAGGGCATTCCCCTTTGAGGGAAAATTACCGGTCTTGTCAAGACATCAAAGGGTTGTCCTGAGCACTGTATTTGAGCATAAGTTGCTCCAACCACTGTAAGAGTCTCTCCTATTGAACATTCATAAGGATCTATTATTATACAAGCATCCATAAGACAATAAAGCTTTTGACTCTCAAAATATAAACATATATATATATATATATATATATATATATATATATATATATATACATGAACATCAGTCTTGACATGCTGAAATAAAGTAAAATATGTATTAACTAGATAACCAGATGATCTAAGTGTGTTTATGTATAAACCTGGTCCTTTTTATGTCATTCTCTAATTTAGGCACCATATTGCTATTATTATCCTCTTACTTTGTTACTATGATGAATTTGGACATAATGTAAAGATTTATCACTCATTTTCAAAAACATTTTTTAGAAGCCTGAAGCATCCACTATTTTTGGTGAGCTGATAAATATAGGCACATTAAACATCCTACTATAGAGGACAACACAAATCGAATTTTGTTACACAGTGTACAGTATACAGAGATTCCAAATAAACAGTTCAAATTACATTATATATATGTACTGATGGATTTGAAATAAATATTTTTAAAGCCTTGTAAATATCATGTATATTCTTAAAATGGGTAACATATTTTGTATCTAATTGTGGTCCAAGAGGGTTGCCTGTTAAACTTGGGTAATTACTGTAGAGTATATGAGTTATGAAATACTGGGTATCGCGACCACCGCCGCAATTCCGCTATCAGTCAGACACACTACTGCTCAGATGAGCTTACACACGTCTGAAAAAACTTTGTCACTGTGGCTTTAATAGTGAAATCAGGAAGTGACTGACTCACTACTAAAGGTGGACTGAAACGCCTATACAGAGTAAAGTCTTTGACATGTTGCTTCCTGAATCAAATGCATTGAGCTGAACTGCTTAAAAATGGATTCTTTCCCTTACCAGAAAATCTCTGAACCCGAGACATAAGAGGAAGGCTCTCATTAAATCTTAAAATACCTTGTTCCTGTGCATAAACCTCTAATCTGTAGAAGTATTTACCTTGCACCTGAGATCATACTACGACATTATACGATCTGTGCAAAGTGCTTACCCTGCTTCTCTGCATTTACCTAAAACCTGCATAAATACTTTCATTGTATAAAAACTGCATTATAAGAACTGTACACAGTGACTACCCAGCCTCTCTGCATTTACCTCACTCCTATGTTACCCTGAACCTGCATATTGGAACTTTGCAAGCTTCTGTTCACTGACTTCTTAATGTTCTAAGGACTTTTTTTTATTATTATTTATGTCCTTTAAGTCAAATAAACAAAGGGGGAGCGTCATGACGTAGAGACGCAAGTAGACAGAGCCCGGGGTCTGAGCGCTGCCCTCCATGGAACTTGGATGTAGAGCTTCACTGGCAACAAACGAGCGGTGAAAGTGAAAACAAAGAAAACTATCCCCGAAATCCATAGAGTTACGAAGCTCCATTAGGCACAAATGAGCAGTACTTACCTTGATGATAAAGGGAAAATAACTCCCTCTCCAACCAGCCTCTGACCTCCACCTCGTTCTGTGGTGCCTGCAAAAGGAGGGGGGAATGGACACGGAAGGCTAAAGCGGAGAGACTACATAGAACGTTGGAAGGGGCATTAGACACCCCCTGCCCCCAGACTGATGGTCGACGGTATCATGAGTAACTGTATAACTAACTGTTATATTTGTCATGGCTTTGTATGTTGAATGACCAAGGGAAAGCCTGAGAACAATGAGTATGTAACTATATAGTTGAATCCTGAATGGAACATAGGCTACTAGAACCCTGATGTAAAACTACATATAAATATACATATGGAGTCTAAACTAACTGTTACAAATGTCATGGCTTTCTATGTTGAATGAGTAAGAGAAAGCCTGAGAACAATGAGTATGCAACTATTAGACATGTGCATTCGTTTTCGGACGAATGCATTTTCGGACGAAAATAACATTTTCGTCCATTCGTCCGAAAAACGAATAACGAAAATTTTGACTAACAAAATCCGAATGAACGAATGGTTAATAAACGAAAATCATTCGTTCATTCGTCCATTCGTGCTATTGGCATTCTAAACCGAAATAGAGTCGGTTTATACAATACCAATAGCATTGTACTACATTCCATAAACCGACATGAATGACTTTCGGTTTATGGAATGCATGTAATGCTATTGGCTTCCTATAAACCGAAATTGAGTTCCCATTCATACGAATAGGTCAATTGACCTATTCGTATGAATGGGGACTCTTTCGGTTTATAGAAAGCCAATAGCATTGCATGTATTCTATAAGCCGAAAGTCTTTAAAACAAACGACGTTCGGTTTATAGAATACATGTAATGCTATTGCTGTTCTATAAGCCGAAAGACTTTCGGCTTATAGAATACTATTGGCATTCTATAAACCTAACTAGAATTTCTTATGAATGGGGACTCGACTCTAGTTCGGTTTATAGAAAGCCAATAGTATTCTATAAGCCGATAGTCTTTAAAACGAACGACGTTCGGTTTACAGAATACATGTAATGCTATTGCTATTGTATAAACCGAACGACTTTCGGTTTATAGAATAGCCATAGGATTACATGTATTACATAAGCCGAAAGTCTATAAACCGAAAGTCGTTCGGTTTAAAGGCTGTCGGCATTTAACTATAAAGAGACAGAGTCTCCATTCATAAAATTATGAATGGAGACTTTGTCTCCGTGTAGTAAAATGCCGAAAGCCTATAAACCGAACAATCGGTTTATAGACTTTCGGCTTATGTAATACATGTAATCCTATGGCTATATGGGCATTTATAGGCTGTGGGCATTTTACTACACGGAGACAAAGTCTCCATTCATAATTTTATGAATGGAGACTCTGTCTCCGTATAGTTAAATAACGTCTTTTAACTATACGGAGACAAAGTCTCTATTTATAATTTTATGAATGGAGACTCTGTCTCCGTATAGTTAAATGCTATTGTATTCTATAAACCGCCTCTATTTCGGCTTATAGAATGCAATAGTACTACGAATGGACGAATGAACGAATGATTTTCGTTTATTAACCATTCGTTCATTCGGCTTTCATTAGCTTAGCATTTTCATTCTTCGTTTTTAGGGCGAATGTACGAAAATGCTATTTTCGGACGAAAATGCATTCGTCCGAAAACGAATGCACATGTCTAGTATATATTCACATGTAAATTGCTTTTTTAATAAAAAATTATGATATAAAAAAAATCTTGTTTTTATTTCCTTTTATGTGACAATGCTGCCTCTCTCTTTCCCTTGCCACCAGATTTGTCGCTCTCCCCCCCTTAGTGTTGTCTCTCTCTCACCCTCCCTTTGGCTCCCCCCTCGCTCCCCTTGTGTCTGTCTCTTCCCCCCTTCCCTCCCCTTGTTATTCTGTCCCCCCCTCACCTGTTTCTTGCTCCCTGGTGGCTAGTGGGGGCAGCCGGGGGATGTATGCACTATACATAATAGACGGAAGTGTCGGGCAGCATGGAGGTTGTCTGCACGATTCGTGCAGACATCCCCCAGCTGCCCGATTCTCCCTGGTGGCTAGCGAGGCATTTTGTAATGGCTATTTTGCTATTGGTATTCCATAAACCGACTCTATTTCGGTTTATAGAATTGCCAATAGCATGAAATGATTTTAATTAAGTATTAAAAAATAAATTGAAAAAAGTGGAGAGTTTTAACCCCTTTGTGACGCATGGTGCTTGCGTCCCAAATGACGTAAGAACCAAAACGTCACGATTTGTTCCTGGCCACTGATCACAAGGTGATCGTTAGTCAGGAACACTATGGCAGAGACCCAATCAGGGTCTTAATAGACCCTGTGGGTCCCTGCCCAAAAATTATGAATGGAGACTTTGTCTCCGTGTAGTAAAATGCCCACAGCCTATAAACCGAACGTTCGGTTTATAGGCTGTCGACTTATGGAATACATGTATTCCTATTGCTATTCTATAAACCGAACGTTCGGTTTATAGAATAGCCATAGGATTACATGTATTACATAAGCCGAAAGTCTATAAACCGAAAGTCATTCGGTTTATAGACTTTCGACTTATAGAATACAAGTAATACTATTGCCTTTCTATGAACCGAACGAGAGCCCCATTCATAAGAATTTCTTATGAATGGGGCTCTCGTTCGGTTTATAGAAAGCCAATAGTATTACATTGTATTCTATAAAACGAACGAATAATAATGAACGAAACGAAAATAATGAACGAATTTCGTCTGAAACGAATGCATTAATGAACGAAATTCGTTTTAGACTAAATAAATAACATTTTCGTCCGAATGGACGAAAACGAAACGAAAATTTTAGTTTTGCACATGTCTAGTAACTATTTAGTTGAATCCTGAATGGAACACAGGTTAATAGAACCCTAATGTGAAATTAAATATGGTGTCAATTTAAGGCACAGCTATAAACAAGAGGGACAGGGAAAGAACTGAAATACACAAATAGTACTCAGCGCGAAAAGGTCTGAGCCACTGTAAAAGCTTTTCACAAGAGGGCTGTATTACAGAATAATAACCTGGAAATTGTGGTATAGGGGCCTAAATACCTAAGGCCTGATTATATCTGGACTGTGAAACAGAGGGGAAACCGCATGGTAAAGACAGCACCTGGCGACTAAAGGAGAACTAGAGGGAGGAGGAGGCAAAAGAGGTTAAAGAAGGAAAGAAAGGCAGAAATAAATAAAAAAACGCAGAACCAAAGTAGTCCACAGAAAAAAGAAGGAAGGGAAGGAGGTGGAGGGCTTTTGATTGAGTTGTTTACAATGTTTGAAGTGTTTTTAGTTTTGTTATGTTAGTCCAACAGATGCAAAGGGTGTGCTTAGGAGGAAGTCAAATATGGTTAGGTTTTTTTCAGTAAATACCCAAGGTTTAAATAGACTGTATACAAGATCTATTGTATACAGTGATATCAAAAAGAAAATAGCTCAGATAATAATCCTTCAGAAACACATTGGCTAGAAAAGGATATAAAAAGATTTGTACCAGACTATTTCGGCCAGATATTTTGCTCTTCCTTGAGAGAAAGCAAAAAGAGAGGAGTGGCAATTTTGGTCACTCGGGATATCGACTTCCAGGTTGAATTTCAAGAAATAGATGAGCAAGGAAGATATATACTGCTAATATGTAGGATACAAAATGAGGTGTTCACAATCAGCAATGTATTCAACAGATACTAGACAGAATAAACAAGATAGAAAAGGGTAAGGTCCTGATAAGTGGAGACTTTAACTGTATACTAGATAAATCTGAAGATCGGCTTTCTCTTCAGGGTAAAGCAATAAGTAGAAATATCAGAAATATAGCGGAAAGGTTTACACAAATTATTAAGAAAGCAGATTTGTTGGACATATGGATAATCTTTAATCCTCAAAATAAAGAATATACTTGCTATTCTTATCAGGGAGACCACATGGTCAGACCATAATGCTATGGTATTAAATTTAAAAATGGGAGAATCAAATGGCAAGAGGAACTGCTGGAGGTTGAATGACACACTTATGAAATAACCATTGGATATTGGAGCAATAAAGATACTGACTAAAAATTTCTTTAGAGAAAATAGCAATAGAGAGGTAGCAGCCCCAGTGGTGTGGTGTTCATATAAAGCGGTACTCAGAGGTCATCTGATAAAAATGGGATCACTGAATAAAAAAAAGAGAGGGGCTAAATTATCAGAGCTCTATATAAGTCTATATAAGCATATATGTCAACTTAAAGTTAACCCAAGCACAATTAGCAAAAGAAATCAGTGAAATAAAAAGCCACATCAAAGGCATCCTGGTAGACCAGGCAGCTAAAAATATGGAATAACTAAAAATAAAATGGTATTATCAAGGCAGCCAGGCAGAAAAACTTCTGTCAAATAAAGTTAAAGGAAAAACTATTCTAACTAAAGATGGAGAGCAGCGAACACCTCTCAAAATAGGAGAGGCTTTTAACGATTTTTATCACAATCTTTATAATATCCAAAGGAACCCAGTTAGTTTGGAAGATTACTTCGGCAAAAGAAAAGGGAGAACATTATCAGATGCACAAAGCCGAGAGATAAATAGCCCATTTAGGATCGAAGAGATAAAAGCAGCTATAAGTGCTCTTAAAATGAGCAAGACACCTGGCCCGGATGGATACCCCAATCTATTCTACCAAACCTTTAGTGAGGATCTGGCACCACATCTACTTGACACATACAACGAAAGCGTGAAAGATAAAACACTTCTAGAAGAGATATTGTATGCAAATATAATTCCCATCCCTAAGCCAGGGAAACCCACGAATTTGATTTCAAACTATCGTCCCATCTCACTAGTAAATTCAGATACTAATATCTATGCCAGTGTCTTGGCTAGTAGAGTTCAAAAAGTATTGGATGGGATGATACATCCGGACCAGGTTGGATTTGTAAAGGGAAGATCTTCAACAAACTCAGTATGAAGGGTGATAGACATTCTGGATTCAGCGAGGGGTGCAAGAACGCCACTTCTGACCCTTTCACTGGACGCCGAGAAAGACTTTCACAGGGTCAGGTGGGGGTTCCTGCGCCGGGTGCTTGAGGCCTCGGGACTAACAGGATGGATCCTGGATGCAATAATGGCACTATACACTACACCCAAAACCAAAACGATAGGAGCAGGAATTGCTTCGGAATGGTTTCCGATATCTAATGGTACTCGACAGGGGTACCCCCTGTCACCAATATTATATCTGATAACAATAGAATTCCTAGCAGAGGACATACGCAATAATGAAAAAATAAGAGGATTCAAGATATAATCCCCGGGCTCATCCATAACAGAACTAATGAAGACGATTGAAAATTATAGCTGCTTCTCGAACTATAAATTAAATATAGAGAAAGCAACCCTAATTGGAAATAACATAACAAAAGAGGATAAGCAAGAAATAAGCAGGAGATATGCGTTTAAATGGGCAAAAAAACAATTTATGTATCTAGGGATAACGAAGAACCCATATAAGATATGTGACGCTAATATTCTTCCCTTTATAAAACAAACAAATAAACAACTACAATATCTCCACAATGCAGAAATCTCCTGGAAAGAACGCATAAATATAGTAAGAGTCTATATCCTTCCAAAGCTTAGCTATATCCTACGGATGATCCAAGTGAGAATACCAAAGCATTGGCTCATGTTGATACAAGCCGCATTCTCAAAATATATATGGGAAAAACAGAAGACCTAGATTAAAAAAGGAAATATTAAAACCTGAACTAGCAGAAGGTGGACTGGGAGCGCCAGATATATTCAAGATCCATAAAGCTGCAATGATACTTCATTTGATTCATACTATTAAGGATAGCTAGGAGACATAAGCCTAAAAGGATATAGAGGCAGGGGCAATAGAGGTAGTGGACTTAAGAGAAGTCATATGGCGGATAAAATCAGCAATAGAAAAAATACCGTATTTATCGGCGTATAACACGCGCCGGCGTATAACACGCACCTAATTTTAAGAAGGAAATTTCAGGAAAAAAAACTTAAGAACTTAAATTAAGAACTTTGAAGCCCAATATGCCATTTTAATATGCCAGGATATTGCCCCCAATATGCCATTTAATATGCAGGATATTGCCTCTAATATGCCATTTTAATATGCCAGATATTGCCCCCAATATGCCATTTAATATGCAGGATATTGCCCCCAATATGCCATTTAATATGCAGGATATTGCCCCCAATATGCCATTTTAATATGCCAGATATTGCCCCAATATGCCATTTAGTATGCAGGATATTGCCCCCAATATGCCATTTAATATGCAGGATATTGCCCCCAATATGCCATTTAATATGCAGGATATTGCCCCCAATATGCCATTTAATATGCAGGATATTGCCCCCAATATGCCATTTAATATGCAGGATATTGCCCCCAATATGCCATTTTAATATGCCAGATATTGCCCCAATATGCCATTTAGTATGCAGGATATTGCCCCCAATATGCCATTTAATATGCAGGATATTGCCCCAATATGCCATTTAATATGCCAGATATTGCCCCCAATATGCCATTTAATATGCCAGATATTGCCCCAATATGCCATTTAATATGCAGGATATTGCCCCCAATATGCCATTTAATATGCAGGATATTGCCACCAATTTGCCATTTAATATGCAGGATATTGCCCCCAATATGCCATTTAATATGCCAGATATTGCCCCAATATGCCATTTAGTATGCAGGATATTGCCCCCAATATGCCATTTAATATGCAGGATATTGCCCCAATATGCCATTTAATATGCAGGATATTGCCCCCAATATGCCATTTAATATGCAGGATATTGCCCCCAATATGCCATTTAATATGCAGGATATTGCCCCCAATATGCCATTTAATATGCCAGATATTGCCCCAATATGCCATTTAGTATGCAGGATATTGCCCCCAATATGCCATTTAATATGCAGGATATTGCCCCCAATATGCCATTTATTATGCCAGGATATTGCCCCCAATATGCCATTTAATATGCCATGATATTGCCCCCAATATGCCAGGATATTGCCCCTTAGTATGCTCGTTATGCCACCCTCCTCCCCCCCCCCTTCCCCATAGCCCAGCACTTACCTCTTTGCTGCTCTGTCCCCCGGTGCTCTGAAGCTGCGTGGCTGTGAGGGAAGCGTTGTGAGCTTCCCTTCAGCCGCAAGGTCAATAAAGTTTGTTTTAAAAAAAACAGACTTTATTGACCGCGCGGCTGGAGGGGAGCTCACAACGCTTCCCTCGCAGCCACGCAGCTTTAGAGCACCGGGGGACAGAGCAGGAACGAGGTAAGTTTTAGATTTATTTTTTTTTCCGGCGTATAACACGCACACACCATTTTCTCCCTATTTTCAGGGAGAAAAAGTGCGTGTTATACGCCGATAAATACGGTATATAAAATAGAAAGTTCAATAACAATAGCTAATACCCTAATAACATGGAACAAGCTAAAAAAAAAGCATAAAAAATACAAGATAAAATAATAGCGGATCTGCCACTCAGAAATATCACATATAACATGGAAGACATAAACTTAAAATCTTGGGAAAATAATGGAATTAACACAATAAAAGCAATCATGAGAGGAAATAAAATGAAAACATTCCAACAGCAAATAGATTTTGGACTGAAAGCTAAAGATCTATATACTTATATAAGAGTAAAACACTTCCTAAAAAAATTGACAATAGAAAG
Organism: Pelodytes ibericus; assembly: GCA_036172795.1. Lineage (NCBI taxonomy): Eukaryota > Metazoa > Chordata > Amphibia > Anura > Pelodytidae > Pelodytes > Pelodytes ibericus. Next base: position 86,189,303 of record CM069859.1, read on the forward strand.
AACCAAAACAATTGATTGTTTTGCACAGATTTTAGGCTGTAAAAACAACAACACATTATTAACAAAATCCCTGAAGTTATTGAAGATGATAGAACAAACTCTTGGAAAAATACTTTTAGCCTGGCTAATTCTATGGTCTTAATATAATCATTATAAGGTTATGGATAGGTGGCATCTTGTACCAACGAAATTAACTCCTGCTGGAGGTGTGGAAACATAGGAGCAGATCATGTCCATGTCTTGTGGTCATGCAAGGGAACCAGAAAGATGTGGTCAGAGGTGGGAAAACACATTAAAAGAATGATGGGTATAAAAATATCACCTAAAACCATGCTGTTGCATGTAGAGTTGACACCAATGAAAAGAACAGAAAGCTTTTTATTGGTACATCTGCTCACAGCAGCCAAAATGCTATTAGCAAGAAACTGGAAAACCAGAAATGTCCCTACATGGGAGCAAATAAAAAAAAAAACAATATGGCAGATCAAGATGGAAAGGGGTATTCTTAGACAAAGCTGCTAAAGTAATAAAAAAAATTGAAACCTGGGAAGATTGGATAGAGAAATTGAAAACCTAGATGATCACTGAGGACACCCTTTACCATCTTTTTAATGTGTATGTTTTGTATTTGAATATATATGTACTTATGAGATATCTTGCAGGGGGATGACTAAATGAACTCAAAGAAATGACATGATGTGTCTATATCAATATTTGTATTTGAGAGATGTATAATTGGCAAGGCCTCAACCTGCTCGATATGTAAACATGACTATTATGTATTTCTTGTATTTTCATACTTAAAAAAATCAAAGAAACCCCATGGTTATCCCTAAATTGCCAAATTTTGGGAAGTACAATTCTCCAGATTTTAGCTGGAGAATTGAACAGAAATAGTGTAGTTGAATTATAGAAAACGTCTTTTTAACACAAAACTATATATTATGATAGTCTATTTACATTAATATAAAAAAATGAAATAAAAAAATATTTTATATTATTTTAATGTTAATTTTATTGATTTTTATGTATTTATTTGTGTCAGGTATTTTTTCTCCCATAGATGAGTCTGGCTTCGAAATGTCTGCACGAAAATTGTCCACATTGACCAATTTTCATGCCGATTTAAGATAATTTTGGTGGTCTTTGAGTAGCCAGAATTTTGAGGGTCCAAAACTCGGGGCAATAATTTTCTCCAGGAAAGCAAAGCTACCTGAGTCAAGCCTATAGCTTATTTAACCAACTCACCAATGAGATGTATTTAATTAACTCAGCAAGTTTAATCTCTAGAGAGAGGTGGTATATAATCGATGGCCCCAAACTTAAGGGAAGACAACAAATATTGAACCAAGGTTGTATCCATTTATCAGCACCTGTAGGTAGTTCTAACAATGGACCAATATCAATTCAGTCTTGCCCACATATGACTTGCAGGCTGCAAGGACAAATTAACATTTAGATTACAGAATCTTTTTTTGGGGGGGGATCTGTTGTTAAAACGTGTAAAGACCTTGGGCTTAGGACTTTTTTTTTCTTCTTTTCTCTCCTCTTCCTTTGCTGCTTTGCTTATGAGTCTCTTTGTGGATTCAAAAAACGTAGTGTCAAAATAACACTAACAAATGTAAGGGAGCAATATTTCAAAGGGGTTATTAGAAATGTATATAGAACAGTTCAAAATAATACTATTGGTGGTTAAGAACCAGCAGGATAGGGAGCAGATCGTGGAAGCCACCAAAAATTACTTTAAAGAGAATAGTAAGGAGGATACTAACCCTGGCACTCTCTGGTGCGCCTTTAAGTGTGTGGTTAGAGACATATTGATCTATCCAAAGGAGGAAAAAACTGAATGGTTTTCCAGAGCTATTTCTCGAGTTAGATAAATTCAACAAATTAAATAAGGAACAGCCAACAATAACATTAACAAATAGCATTAAGGAGATAGAAAAAATAATAAATAGCCACGAATTAGAAAAAATAAACAGGAATTTAGAATTATTTAAGAAAATTAAATATTATTATAATGGCAACAAAGCTGGTAGACTTCTCACAAACAAATTAAAAAAAGAGAAGAACAAAAGACTCAAATCTAAAATATATGAGGGCAATAAACTAATTCTGGCTTCAGAGGAGATTGGACAAACCTTTCAGGACTTTTACCTCTATACCAGAAATCCAGCAATACCTAGACTCTAAGAAGCTCCCTAAGATAACCCCAGAACAAAGGGAAGGTTTGAATGCACCAATTAAAGAAGATGAAGTCTTGAATATAATAAATAAACTGAAACCAAACAAATCACCAGGACGGATGGCTTCCATGCTCTGTTCTACAAAGTGCTGAAAAACCAGTCAGGTAAACAGCAGACGTCCGAATTCAATAGTTTTGCAGACACAAAGAAAATACCAGCAGAAATGTTAAAAAGCTAACATTGTCCCAATTCCAAAACAAGACAAAGATATCTCTAGAGTACCAAACTTTTGCCCTATTTCATTGCTGAATGTGGATGTAAAGATCTATGCAGCAGTTATAGCAGGCAGGATTAAGGAAGTGATCCCCCAGTTAGTCCACTTAGATCAAGTAGGGTTTGTATCGGGACGTTCTTCAATAAACAACATTAGAAAAGTAATAGATGCCCTGGCAAGAAAATAAATACATCTATGGTCATGTTAGCGCTAGATGCAGAAAAAGCGTTTGACCACCTGGACTGGAAATTTATCTCAAGAGGAAACTCTCAGGAGCATAAGGATGGGGGTTAGTTTCTTTGATTCCATACTGGCACTTTATTCTGAAACATCAGCTATGATAAGAGGGACAGCTTTCTCTCAAAATAATTTAAGATATTAAATGGAACCAGACAGGGATGCCCGCTATCAGTGTTACTGTACACCTTGACGATAGAACTCCTGGCCTGCTCTATAAGGGATAGTAGCAAAATCAGAGGAATAGTCACTGCACATGGAGAGGTGAAGATCAATTTATATGCAGATGATGTCCTTTTAACAATTGAAAACCCAGCAGAATCCCTACAGGAGCTAGTCAAAGATATAGAGGACTTTAGCTGGGTGTCTAACTATTGCCTAAATAGGGAGAAAACCACAGCCCTGGCACTGAATGTTTCTGGTGAACTGAGGAATGAGATTAAAGAAAAGTATGGGTTCAAGTGGGTTAAAGTTATCTCATACCTAGACATCAAAATAAGCACAGACCTACCATGGATACCGGCGTTAAACTAGATGTCGTTAATGAAACAGACTAATAAAAACCTAAAAGAAAAACAAAGAAGTCTCCTGGTGTGGCAGCATTAATGCCATAAGAGCATCTGTGCCCCCAATGAGTTGGCTGAGATTCCCATAGAGTCATTCTCTAGATTTATTTGGCTCAGTAAGAAGGCAAAGGTTTCTGAGACATATACTTAGCTCCTGGATGAAATTTTAAAAAAGGATTGGCTTGGCCAAACAATTAGTTAAAGCAAGTAAATTACAATCAATAGGAATAAATATAAAATATATTAGACATGTGCATTCGTTTTCGGAAAATCATTCGTCCATTCGTCCATTCGCGCTATTGGCATTCTATAAACCGAAATAGAGTCGGTTTATAGAATACCAATTGCATTACATATACATTCCATAAACCGACCTAATGAACGACTTTCGGTTTATGGAATGCATGTAATACTATTAGCTTTCTATAAACCAAACTAGAGTCCCCATTCATAAGAATTTCTTATGAATGGGCATTCTAGTTCGGTTTATAGAAAGCCAATAGTATTACATGTATTTTATAAGCCGAAAGTCTATAAACCGAAGGTCGTTCGGTTTAAAGACTTTCGGTTTCTAAAATACATGTAATTCTATGTATTCTATAAACCGAAAGTCTATAAACCGAATGACCTTCGGTTTAAAGACTTTCGGCTTATAGAATACATGTAATTCTATGTATTCTATAAACTGAAAGTCTATAAACTGAACGACCTTTGGTTTATAAACTTTCGGCTTATAGAATACGTGTAGTACTATTGCCTTTCTATAAACCGAACGAGAGCCCCATTTGTAAAAAATTCTTATGAATGGGGTTCTCGTTCGGTTTATAAAAAGCCAATAGCATTACACGTATTCTATAAGCCGAAAGTCTATAAACCGAAGGTCGTTCGGTTTATAGACTTTCGATTTATAGAATACATAGAATTACATGTATTCTATAAACCGAAAGTCTATAAACCGAACGACCTTCGGTTTATAGACTTTCAGCTTATAGAATACGTGTAATACTATTGCCTTTCTATAAACCAAACGAGAGCCCCATTCATTAGAAATTCTTATGAATGGAGTCCCCATTCATAAGAATTTCTTATGAATGGGGCTCTCGTTCGGTTTATAGAAAGCCAGTAGTATTACATGTATTCTATAAGACGAAATATTAAAACGAAACGAAAATAATGAACGAATTTCGTCTGAAACGAATGCAGTAATGAACGAAATTAGTTTTAGTCCAAATGGACGAAAACAAAACGAAAATTTTAGTTTTGCACATGTCTAAAATATATCAATCTTTCAAGATGGATAGCAAAGGGAATTGGTAAAGTGGAAGATCTGATGGAGGGAAATGCAATAAAACACTTTGCAAAGCTTAGAGAACAGTTCCAAGCGGATAATAAAGATTTATTTCCGTATATGAGTATAAAGCATTTCCTAAAATCCTGCTTACCATTGACGGAGTCTTACATGATAAAAATGTTAGAAAAAGTATTAAATCAAGATACAAATGAATATCTCATTGCAAAATGTTCTAAAATTATGAAAAAGAGTAAAAAATAGGATGTAAGTCCGGGAAAGGGACCTTTAGCTGAGTATAACAAATGAAACATGGCACAAGGTTCTCAACCAGTATGTAAGATGCCTGAATCTGAAAGAAACACAATACAAAATAGCCAATCGATTCTATCTGGTACCTAAACTGTTGGCAAAAAAGTATTAGACACAAACAGATAAATGCTGGTGATGTGTGGAGGTGAATGGAGACACGTTACATATATTCTGGAAATGTGAAAGGATCAAGACATTTTGGGAATATTGTTTTGAACTGCTGAACGGATCAAGCTACAAAGTCCTGAGCTGGGATTGTTACATTTAAGGTTGATGCATTGGGATGTAGATATGAGATCTTTAGTGATGCACATCCGACTGGCAACAAAACTAGAGATCACAAGAAATTGGAGGTCATTTCAAGACCTGAGTAGAAGTAAACTTCTGAACCATATTATCATCCAATGTAAGAGGGAAAGGGGTATTTGTCTACTGAATATAAAAGATAAAGAAAAGGCCCAAAAGTGGCCAGAGTGGATAGACAAATTAGAAAAACAATAATATTCACAGGGTGTGTCTGACTAATGGCCTACAGAGAATAGAGCAAGGTAGATATTGCCCTTATATAGGATAAAGGCGGGAGTCAACCTGCCCTCTCTGTCTCTGGTGTGCTTTATGTCGTTTTTTCTTTTTTAATGTTTTTATTGTGTTCACGTTCACGTTCTATATGGTACATGGGCTGAAAGGTTTGAGGTATGATTTGCGCAAAGAAGTGAGATGAGGCTGCTCTGCATTCAGTGTCAGAAAGAGAAGTAAGCAAAAGAAAGTATATTCTTCCTGAATAGTAGCAGTATAACATGTTTTTGTATCAATTTTGTATGATATGGCTAAATATATATAATAAAATGTAAAAAAAAAAATAGATTACAGAATCTGTCAAATAAGTAATATTGTGCCTGGTCTGAAATTATATGCACATTTGACAAATGCATGGTGGGCTGCATTTGTGAGCAAGTAGCACAATCCAAACATCTGCTACAACCACATTTCTCATATCTAGCATCAATGGTGGAGAAATGGTAATATTTTTTGGAAGTAGTGGGGACACATTCTGTCTCTCAAATTCAATCCTTTGCTGCAGGGTTAATTTCGTCGACTGAACATTTTCGTCCTTAGTTTTGTTTTAGTCAACTGCATGTTTTCAGTGACCTAACGAAAAAATAAAAAGGGATAAAGGGAATGATTGCACTAAACAATAACTAAATAATAATTAAGTTAACATAACTATGTTCACTAAAACTATGACTAAAATACATAGCAATTTTTTATGTCAACTGAGACTAAAATGTTAGGGAGGGACTATTGCATTTATCTATTAGGACTTCTTGTTCCAAAGGATCTCTGCCAAAGCCCAATCCCCTGATACTTTCTGCAAATGGATTGGCTGAGACACAGGCTCCCTGTGACTGTCTTCCCCATTGAACAATGCCCTGTAAACTGCAGAGAAAGAGAATACTCCTCCATCTGATTCACCTGGTACTGTCATGTGACTGTTTCCCCTCCCATCTCCCTAGGAAGTTAACTGAACGCTTTTTAACAGCCTTCTCAGACCTGTTCCCTCCATCACTGCTGGAGATTTGGTTTACTAAAATCTACTGGGGATTTAGTCGACTAAAACTAGACTAAAACTAAAATAATTCAGATGATTAAAATACAACTTAACTAAAATGCAATTTAAGTCAAAAGACTAAGACTAAAACTAAATCAATATTTGCCATCAAAATTAACACTGCTTTGTTGTAACAAGTAAGTGGTGGTTGTTGGAAAAAAATGTATTTTGTTATTAGATAAAATGGACCAATTCTTCCAGGAAATGTGTTGTGTATGATGGGACACTGTATGAAACTTAGTTACAAAGAATAGTTTTTTCAACTAAGTTTCACACAGCATACCATAATATACAAAGTACTATCCGAAGGAGTAGGCATACCCAGGAGATATTTGAGGATAACACACCTTGCTATATGGGAACACTGAGACCAGGAGGAGATGAGGCCCAGACAAAGGTAACAGACTATTTTAAAGGCAACAGCAAAATCCAATACCCATTTTCATGGGCATCTGCAGGATTTTTTCCTGGTGGGGGGCAACACTCTCCAACCCTGATACCTCCTCACCATTGCCTACCTTTGTTAGCTCAGGAGAGGGGATTAACCTTTAACAGCCTACTGCTTTTGCCTCTCTTATTGCTGTTTTAGTGAGCCTGTTTTAATTTCCGGGTGTGGGGGGAAAGTGCCCCTCTTGCCCAGCTCTTGCATGGTTTACACAAAATGTAATTGAAATTTACTGTAAAATAAATAATGTTGTTCAGTACTTAATCTAAATGTCGTTCTTTTCTTTCTTCTTTGTTATGTATAGATGAGGCTTACACTATAACGGTGATGGCAAACGTTTTTGGGCCTGAGTACCCAATTTTTCTCTGAAACCAATTTACAGATCTCAAAGTGACAACACCGCAAACACACACACACAAATATACACACACACACATACTCACACAGACACATATACACACATATACTCACACACACATATACTCAGACACACTTATACTCGTACTCACACACCCACTTATACTCACACATAAGGTACTTATACTCATACACACACATCCTCTTATACTTATATTCACACACTTATACTCACACATACTTATACTCATACACACACATACACTTATACTCATACACACTTATACTGATACACATAAATACTTATACTCAGTGGTGTATCTTGATTTTGTGCTGCCCTAGGCAGACAAAATCCAGGCACCCCCCTACCTACCCCCCAAGCTGCACACCCACGTTACACACCTAAGACATGCCCCATCACCTCCATTTCATGACTCCACATCACACATAACATTCAGACTCACATCAAGCTCATACTCCCATCACACACACACACTCCTACTCCCATCACACTCAGTCACACACTCCTACTCCCATCACACTCAGTCACACACACTGACTCCCAACACACACACTCTGACTCCCATCACACTCAGTGTCACACACATGTCTCCCATCACACACACTCTGACTCCCATCACACTCAGTCACACACACTGTCTCCAATCACACACACTCTGACTCCTATCACACTCAGTCACACACACTGTCTCCCATCACACACACACTGTCTCCCATCACACTCAGTCACACACACTCTGACTCCTATCAGCACTTACCTTTCCCTGGTGGCTAGTGGCAGGCAGCATGGTCCCTCCATGCTGCCTGTTCGGCTTCCCGGCGATTGTGCCGACAGGTCACGTGACCGGGCGCGCCCGTCACGTGACTGTCGGCACTTTCGTGTCACACTGCACAGGGAGCCGAACAGGCAGCACGGAGGTTTCTCTGTGCTGCCTGTTCGGCTCCCCGTGCAGCATGGCAGGCAGAGCGATGGTGAAGGGGGATCTTCCGATCCCCTCTCACCTCCGTATCTGCCTGCAAGCGCGGTCTTTTTTTTTTGTTTTTGTTTTAAAGGGCCGGGTTTTTTTTTTTTTTTTCAGTGCTGGGGGGCGCTGCCGCCCCCCAAAATTTGCCGCCCTAGGCATCCGCAGCATTACACAGCACTGCTTATACTCATACTCACACACACTTATACAAATGCACACACACTTATACTCATACACACACTCATGCACAGCCAGGTTCACCCACCACCTCTTCATCTGCTCCTTCTCCCGATATCAGGTGCAGGAGTGCTATGTGGAGAAGCGTTCAAGTCAGAAAGCAAACAGATAATTGCTTTACGACTTGAACGCTTCTACAGATTATGCACATGCGCCCAATTATATGGAGAAGGAGCAGATGACTGGCGGTGTCCGTCTTTTACCCGCTGATGATCGCTCTACTCAGACGGAGCAGGCAAACAGTGAGAGATGAACCTGGCCGTGTGCCACAACAGAGCGCCTGGTGTGCCGGTTGTGGCAGGAGTGCTATGGGTTTGCCACTGCTGTACTAAATATTATTAGTTATATTTCCATTATTTCTATATACATGTAAATATAGACAGGAACATATGTTTCATTAGCACACCTTTTCCCTTATTATTATATAATTATTATTGATAATTATGATGGCTTTTGGAGTATGGTGATATAAATAGAAAAGCAATCAGCTGTCTTATTTTACGTTATAAAATATATTTTACCAAATCTACATTATGAAAACAATGAATTGTGTCATTAATTTGAAATATAGTTTCTTGGGTTATCTCTCTGTATTTTTTTTTTCTGAAAGTCATCCCTATGAACTGCTATTTAGTCAAAATTATATTATATATCAACAAGGGTTGTATAATAAGTGACAGGCATACTATACCCAAAGTTTTAATGAGGTGAAAATACTGCACAAGTGAGCCAGATCGTCCATTAGGGCTTAGTCCATTAGGGCTGTAACAGTAAAGTTTAGAGTATTTTGCTGTTAACACTTGCAATCTTTAAGAACATATGGCTAAATGCTATAAATGTGTGTAGTGGAGTAAGCAAATCATAAATAAAGTCTAAATAAATGACAAATTGTGAAGGGTAGACTGTAAAAGCAAGTGTTTCTTACCAGTGCTTAAGCGAAAATGAGATTTTCTCTATTGCAAAGAGTTCAGATCAAGATATCTATGTTCTGCTCCCCTTAACAAAATAATGAATGACATGCCAGCGAAATTGTGTAGTGAAAAAAATATTTTAAAAATCAGATGTATTTTTATGCACATGTTGGTATTGTTAAGCATATGACTTTGGTAGGTTGGCAGTTCCAATGATTGGCTGTGTATGATAGGCTATAACTTAAATATAAATACAGTTTTTGCACACAAGGTAATGCCAGATAAGCCTTGCTATTATTATTTATTTTTAGAAAACACCTCATATTCGGCAGCATTAATATATTTACATATTTACCAATGTGTGTATGAGTATAACATTGCGTAACATCCACTCAATAATTTAACAGTGAATTAGTGAACATGAAGGGAGAAAATGCACCAAGTCTATTAAAACTTAAGGCATACTTACAATACTCGTGCCAGTAAAACAAGTTGTGAGCACCTCCATCAAACAAGGAATTTTATTTTCTTACTATCAACTAGACATGTGCAAAACTAAAATTTTCGTTTCGTTTTCGTCCATTCGGACGAAAATGTTATTTATTTCGTCTAAAACGAATTTCGTTCATTAGTGCATTCGTTTCAGACGAAATTCGTTCATTATTTTCGTTTCGTTTTGTTTTATAGAATACAATGTAATACTATTGGCTTTCTATAAACCGAACGAGAGCCCCATTCAACGACTTTCGGTTTATGGACTTTCGGCTTATGGAATACATGTAATCCTATTGCTATTCTATAAACCGAACGACTTTCGGTTTATAGAATAGCCATAGGTTTACATGTATTCTATAAACCGAACGTCGTTCGTTTTAAAGACTTTCGGCTTATAGAATACTATTGGCTTTCTATAAACCGAACTAGAGTCGAGTCCCCATTCATAAGAAATTCTTATGAATGAGGAGGGACTCTAGTTAGGTTTATAGAATGCCAATAGTATTCTATAAGCCGAAAGTCTTTAAAACGAACGAAGTTCGGTTTATAGAATACATGTAATGCTATTGCTGTTCTATAAGCCGAAAGTCTTTCGGCTTATAGAACAGCAATAGCATTACATGTATTCTATAAACCGAACATCGTTTGTTTTAAAGTTTTTCGGCTTATAGAATACATGCAATGCTATTGGCTTTCTATAAACCGAAAAAGTCCCCATTCATACGAATAGTTCAATTGACCTATTCGTATGAATGGGAACTCAATTTCGGTTTATAGGAAGCCAATAGCATTACATGCATTCCATAAACCGAAAGTCATTCATGTCGGTTTATGGAATGTAGTACAATGCTATTGGTATTGTATAAACCGACTCTATTTCGGTTTAGAATGCCAATAGCACGAATGGACGAATGGACGAATGAACGAATGATTTTCGTTTATTAACCATTCGTTCATTCGGATTTTGTTAGTTAAAATTTTCGTTATTCGTTTTTCGGACGAATGGACGAAAATGCTATTTTCGTCCGAAAATGCATTCGTCTGAAAACGAATGCACATGTCTACTATCAACCTTTTAGTATAGCCTTTTAGTATAAAAACTATTTTTTGCACCCCTTACCTAAAGCAGACTGTGTTTGCTCAGTTGTTCAGGCTAGCAGTATCCTTAGATAATGTTAGTGACAGGGGTTCTACAAGTGTCTGGACCTGCTTATGCATAGATTAATGAAAACCAGGATCCCTTGTTTATGTAGCCTTATTTGGCAAATGTATTCACTGAAAGAGCATGCATCTCAAACTGGAGTGTGCACGTCAAACTAGAGCCATTTTTAACAGCATTTAAAAGACTGAAATTTATACTTACTCCAGGTTCTGTTGTCTTATTTTATAGTGTGGTTCTGGTAACCCAGATCTTCTGGTGGTCAGCTGCTATTCTACCTTGACACAGATCAACTGAAGAAAGTGTAAACACAGACAACCCCAGATGGAGCAAGTCCTGGTTACTTGGGCAAGTCCTTGGTTCAATATTGGGTTCAGGGGTAAATTCTGGATGCAATCTGGATGTTGGCACAAGTCCTTGGGTAAGCCCTGGGTGCAAGGACAAGTGATATGTGCAATCTGAGTGCTGGGTCAAGTCCTGTGAGAGCATTCTGGCTGTTGTGGGTAAGTAATGTGAGTGTAATCAGTGCAATCAGGGGTTCAGGGGCAAGTCATTTATATTGTTGATATCCTCTTCTGATACAAAATATTTCAAGGGGGGGGGGGGTATCTTTACTGGGGTGTTCATTGTATAAAATGCTGCACTTCCTGAACCTCACCTTGATATTTTTAAGGTCTCTGTAGTATACCTGTAGGTTAAGGGCCACGATGGCTTTCTGGAATAATTTAGTTCACTAGGGGTTATTTATAAATATCCTGTAGTGTCAGGAAGCTAAAACAAATGGACAATTTCCAGTATCGAATGCATAAATGTGATTGCTCCTCTTTTTACATTTTACCGATATGTGAGAGATGTGCATCCACCAAACTGTCAAGTACAGTTCTGCTCCTGTGTCTCTATTCATGGATTGTACCAGAGGTAAGTGTGCACATATCACCAACTTGAACATTTAACTGTGCATCTCTACACAAGGGGAGTGCTAGCTACAGTTCTATGGAAGCATACCCAAAGAAGCATTGCTACTCATAGAACTAGCTGAACTCATATAGAGTTTTTTCTAGAACCACTTAAATTGATATAACTATATTACTCTATGTTGATGTACTACCTTTATTTATGATTCTAGATTTAATTGATTGGCATGATTTGTAGAGTAATTATTGAAGTGGCCCAGCATTGTTCTGCAATTGCGATTATATAGCATCAGCAATTCATGAAGGATTACTATACACATTATGTGGCATTTTGCTTGTAAAAACATATGTATTACCTGTTATTTTGCAGTTGTGCAATTATTGTCCTAAGTCACAAAAGTGAGTACTTTACAAGCTGTGTTATCCATAAATGTCAATTAGTATAATATTTTAGTTAATAAATGGGTCAGTCATTTGTAGCATTCAACACAAGCGATTAGCATCTATTTCCTGGTGAATAAAAACTACCAATGACATTTTTGTTGACAGTGTTCTGCAAAAAATGGTGGTTATGTACTGTGGCCATTTAAAGGAGCTATGCTATGTACAACTTGTCAGTCCCATTTTAATATATTCCTAAAGTCATTTATACATTTGATAGCCTTTGTAAGAATGCAGAAATCATTTTAAAATAACATTTGTGTAACTGGTTGCAAATCTGTTCCTGCTATGGCATGGCCCACAAAGAAATAGTTGGTGTTCAAACGACCATTGTGCAACGTATTCAGGGACCAATTGCACAGCCCAGTCCAGGAAATCAGAAGTTCCCATCGCGTGCATGACTCAGATTTTACCATTTAGTGAACCATGCATGTGTGTGATCAGTCACTGTGTGACTTCACTTCAGTGATCACACGCATGTGCGGTTCACCCAATGGGAACTTCTGACTTCCCGGTCTATGTGGTAGAGCACTGGCTCTGGAAGCAGGGCCAGACTGGCCTACCGGATTAAAAGTAAATGATACTAATAAAATATTTAATAAAACTATATAATTGCCTCAGGCCAACACCCCACACCTCCACTTTATACCCTCCATGCCTCCACATGAATATAACATTAGACTATTTATATCATATTTATGTGGAGGGTATGAAGTGGAGGTTATTTTAAATTATTATTACATTTATTATATTATATTTAAACTAATGTATTATTTATGTGGAGAATATGAATTGGAGGTGGGTGGGCTTAGGCTGAGGAAATAATATGTATTTATAATATATTTATGTAGGGGGGTAGAAACTGTAAATGGGGGGACTGCTGATTTGAGGGAATTATGGAATTATATATTGTAATATATGTATGTGGTGGATATATTTATGGAGGATAGAAACAGTTGGTGGAAGGAGGGGCTAGGATGAGGGTATTATATATTGTAATATTATATACCTTCTTTTGGATCAAAACGCTGGAATGATAGGTAGATGGGTTGAACTTGATGGACTTGTGTCTTTTTTCAACCTAAATTACTATGTTACTATGTTATATGTTTCTGTTGGGGGGTTATGGTGGGGGAAGAAACTGTATGTGGAGGAGAATGCTGATGGGAGAGAGTATGTGATTATTTCAATATTTATAGTTACCAGGTGTAATCCATGATTACCCTTTCTTTTATGCAGTAGTCAGGCGTAGAATGACGTGAGCACGCACGCCACATCTTGCGGGTCGAGGTGCGCCCACTAGATGATAAGTAATGGTTAGGGGTTCAAGAAATGTGTGGTAAAACATTTGCACTTTGTAATGCAAATTGGTAACTATTATTAATTGTCAAACGCAGACCCAAACAATTAGGGTTTGTCATCCCTCCTTCTCCTAATATGACTAAATGGAGGAACCTTGAAGTTAAAGAGACTAAACAACAACATAAAAAATAAAAAAAAGTGAAAGGACAGATAAAAAAAAAGAAAAGAGACTCTCAAATTTCTTTTCCCCCCAAAATTCCAGAATAAATGGGGATGAATCTATACAGGAAGATCCCAAAATCCCAATTATGGTCCCAAAGAACAAGGGGATGCATCAGAAACATAGGATAAAGGAAAAACTGTGCACTCCACTCACCGGATGAATACAAAACAAGATGCTTTAATGGTAAAAAATAAAAGTGTGTCCAAAACAAACAGAGAAGGATAAATCCACGGATGATAGCGTCCACGGGAAGGCAACCTAACGCTTTTCGTGTGAAACCACACTTAGTCATAGGTGCAGTACAAGTGAGCACAGATATCCTATATACAGGTGATTAACCAATGGGATCTCAGTCCTATTATGTATGGGATGACTAAGCGTGGTTTCACGCGAAACGCGTAAGGTTGCCTTCCCGTGGACTTTATCACCCGTGGATTTATCCTTCTCTGTTTGTTTTGGACACACTTTTATTTTTCACCATTAAAGCATCTTGTTTTGTATTCATCCGGTGAGTGGAGTGCACAGTTTTTCCTTTATCCTACGTTTGATTGTAGCACCTGATCAGTGCTGTGGAGCATCCACCCCCCGTGCATATTGGTTTGCAGTGTTTGGAGCCGGTACAGCTGCCTTTACTCTATTTCTAAAGGTTCAATTTGACAAAATAAGAAATATCAAGTAATATGAAAGAAATAAAGTTGGACATACCTCTGCTTGGGGAAAGAATAAGATACATGAAGAGAAGAGGGAATTGGTGGAATTCCTTATGAAGAACCAACAAGGGAGTATTGCTATGGTCCTGTTATATGCTATATACCCCCAATGGTGTTTGACAAAAATGGGGGCTCTTTTTTTACTAATTTAAGCATTCTTTTCCTTTTAGACAGCATTGGTCAAAACACTTTATCCCAATCCTGTTTAGCACAACCAGTTATCCGACTAAGGCTAGAAGTTTAATAGCACCCAATTCTAAGTGATGTATCATGTAGAAGTTCGTGCCTAAAGCTGCCTAGGCTATTAATGCCTGATTAATAAAAGGGCGACCAGACTACAGGACCCTTTCCTTAAGGAGTATGGACATTTAAGTTTTAAAGACACGGTTGACGCAGTTAATATTTCCGATACTTAATTCGCACAAACAATTAAGTAGTTCACTTGACCATGTTGTCACAACACCACAAATAGTCATAGTCTGTACACAAATAGGCATCCCACCCAAGTGATATGGGTGTGTTTATAAAGTCCACTCGACTAATATAGTCGGGAGTTCTTATTTTTGCCGTTTCTTTCAAAATAGGGGGGGGGGGGGTGTAGATAGATGTACTATATATGATATAAAAGATCAATTATTTTTACAAAATTTTTAACGTTTCAAAGTCGCCACACATGCTTACGTATGATAATACAGTAGAAGGTTAGATTTTTCACGATTCAATTTATAACACGAGGACACTTACCACAATTGTTTTTTCTTATTTTTTTCCTGTCCTAGAAGGAAGAACATGCAGTATGGTCTATAAGTCTATTTGATTGTTACTACTACTATATATTTGGTTTAATTACTTGATTTACCATAATTGTGATTATCAAGCTTAAAGGATGGCAAGACTCAAAATTAGCATAGGAGTATTTATTTACCTACTTATCAATTTACTTAATTTGCATATAAAGGAAGCTCAGATAACATGGCTAATGGGTTTAGTTTATTACTATTACTACTGCAGGTCTTGTTACAATCACTAATATTTGGCTAAAAGGACTGAATGATCTATAATTAGGATAGGTTTTTTGTTTTTTTTCTCCCACTCCAACTAGCCAAATAGTGGTCATTATTTTCTGATTTCTTCTCAATACCTCCACTATTCTTCACAATGGCTGAAGAAATATATAGTCCGTGTATGGCAATTTTATGCCTCATTGGACCTGGGGGCACCCCCGGGGTTAGGGGGAGTCATTTGTGTTTTATGTGTCCCACTGTAGTCTCTAGCTGACATTATTTATCCTCTGTATTTATACTGTTTGTTGAGAACTGGACTTTGCCAGGCCTGTGGATGGCAGACTGTATTTTGATAGCTGGACCAACTATGCCTGTGACCAGAGCTGTCATTAATACTGAAGGGATTCTGGGAAAGCCCCAATATGTGGACCCACAACAAAAGGTGGCAAATGATTTTCCTATGATAATGTAAAAGCTCACTGGTTGAGTCTCTTAAGTGTGTAGCACCATAATTATTATCCAATCCTTGGCATGGAACTGTTGTGAATTACATTTCCCATGATACACAATTGGTCATGAAGCTGCCTGAGAATCATGGAAATAGTCCTCAAGACACCTGGAGTGTCAGAGTACCAATGTTAACTTCCTTCACTTTTTTTGCACATTTTGAAAGGTAGGACATGACTTGCAATTTTTATTTTAATCTACAAACCAACCCAAAAAGTCAGGAGCCTGTTATACAAGTCGCAGTCACATAAGAAGAATGCTGTTCGAGTCCCAACCTGTACATACAAACATAAAGAAATATAATAATTATTTACACCTATATACACCGATCAGCCATAACATTATGACCACCTGCCTATTATTGTGCATGCCACAAGTCTACTCACGTGCAGGCTCATCCAGGCTGTATCCAGTCATTCATGTATCCTTTTTTGCTTTGCTTGCTTGTTTATGATTTATGCTTGTTCCTGTATTTTCTTTGTATTCTTATATCCTGTATCCCTGTACCTTGTAATTTCCCAGTTCAGTCTCAGAGTGGAACCTTCCCAAGTTTGGCCACAGAGCGACACATGCCTAGTCTGGCCACAGAGTGGCACCTGCCCAAGTCTAGACATAGATCGGTATCTTCCCAAGTCATGCTATTGTCCAGCACCTGACCAAGCAAAGCCACAGACTGGCAACTTCACAAGCCTAGCTATAGTCTGGCATCTGCCCTGAGCCCTTTCAAAGGGGCTACCCTGAGCCATGTAAAAGGCTCTACCTAATGAGGGACTGCTTTGTCCTAGAGGCCTATAATAGTTTTGCAATGTCCTATAGTCCTGTTATAGTTTTGCCCTGTCGTAGAGCCTTTCCTGATTCATGTTAAAGGGTTTCCCTGTCCCGTGCTTCTTTGTTGCTTTGTTCTTCTGGAATGCAAGTCTTTTTTCAACCTAAACTACTATGTAACTATATGTAATTTCTGGTTTTCCTGCTGTTTATTGTTCTGCTCCATTTCAGGTTTACTCTGTTTCCCTCTGCCTTGTTTGCTTGCTCCTATTTAAATGCTGCCACACCCTTTTTTTCTGTTTCTTCAAGCTTCCAGTCTGTGCACCTACATGTTTGTTCTATATCTGTGTGTCTGTGTACTTTCAGTTATTATATTCAATTACTAGTTTATTATTAGTTCTAATGTTAGGGAATTGCCATATTGTGGGGTACCTTGATGCTGGTTGCCTAGTTTATCATCTTATGGACATCTGGTGTAACAAAACCCTCACCATTTCTATCTCAGAGTATTCGGCTAGGTCCAGTAATTATGTTTGTATGTCTTTTTACTTATTTGTCCTGTACTTTATGTCTGTGTCCATGAAAGCCTCTTTAGTTCTGTAGTTACGTCCTATGCTTTGCCCTGGTCATGTATGTTTCAGTTTTGCCTTTACTCTTTTGTCTGTCCTGTAGGCCTCAGTTTATTATGTTTCTGCTCTGTCTGTGTTCCTTCTGCTCTGCTTGGTTTTGTCACGACAGCACCGTCACACTGCCAAACACTCCCTCCTTACCTGTTTAGAACTCCACGGAGCTCTGTCTCACTGCCTTCTGGGTCTTCTGCAGAGACTCCCAGCCAGACACACAAGCTCCATTTGCGGCCTCTCGTGACTAACCCTAGGTTACTGTTCTGCACATGGGCAGTTCTACTTTTGGCCCCCTACCTTAACTCACCTTAAAGGGCCAGGTTTAAACATTATATTTTCTGTGATTCTCATTGGTTGATTGTTTGGTAGGAGGGCTATCTCTATCTCTATCTGACTGCCGCCTGTCTTGGCCCTTCGCCTGTCTCCTGACTCTGATCGTTTGCTGCCAGCCTCGATTCCTGCTAGTTGACCATTCTCCTGCCTTGTCCTCCTTTACCTTCGCTTCGGTATTTCCCTCCGTGTCAGTTTTATTCCTGGCTACATTTCAGTATCCTAGTAAGTGTCAGAGTGCAAAAGTCCTGGGGGAAGGAAACCAGAGGCTCAACCGTAGGGTGGAATTCCTTCAGGCAAAATAATTCTGTTCACTTGCCTGGGTTTGTTACGTAGGCCATTCCTATTTCTGCACAGTGGTTCCAGCTCCGCATCACCCTTACAGGTATATCCTGTCCAAGCCTGCAGAAATCCCGTTATCCTGTTAAGGTTGTGTTTTATGTTTGTTCTAGGATGTCTGCAGTGTATCTTCAGTTTCAGTCTTGGTTAAACTGGACTGAAATGTGTAAGCTTCCGAGGGAATGTGGTTACTCTGCACCAAGCCCTATCTATCCATATCTGCATCATAACTCCTGAACTCGGGCCGTCAGGGTCCCATGCCACCAGGGCCCCATTCTTAACAGCACCTTGAGGAAGCCAAACCACGGCAAAATGCGTAGTGCTTTGTTAGGGCTCTACAAATTCCCGTAGTAGCTGTGAATTCTGAATGAGTTCTCCTGTTTTCAGCTTTGGCGGGCAAAGACTGCGTTGACTCCATTGACTGTTCCGTCTGGATGAAGTATTTCGGCGGTAAACACATTCCGTCTTCGAATTGTTCCAGACGAATTCATTCAATTCGTCCATTTCGACTATAAAGACAGATTCTCTAGTCAACCAATTCCTGCTCTACTTGTAAGCAGAATACTGATGTATAGTCAGTGTGAACTTGCAGACACACAGCACTATTTGTGAGATCCCATCACTGGGTCTCACCACTATATCACTGCTACCTTACATCTATATCTTGTTTTTTGTTTTTAACTACAATATTAATGTATTGATTGTTTTTATATGTTGTTATTTATTTAATTGTTCATGACCTTTATATTTAACAATTACATTTATGATAACTATTAAATCTTATAGCTCTTTATTCAAAAGATTTTTGGTTCTCTGTTTATATCTTTGTTATATTTTTGTATATTTATACAGAAAACTCTATGGTTTAATTTTTCTTTTTATATAAAATTTATCACCAAGATCTGCAGATTGAATGTCACCAGACATCTATTGGTTTAAGTATTTTTTGTTTTACAATTAATTTTCTAATATTTATCTATATTTATATATATAAATATTTTGTATATTAGACATTTACCCTAGCGCTTCAGTTCTTCTTAATGTTTCTTTCCCAGTTCATAACAGTGTAGGTCCCCTTCTGACACCAAAACAGCCCTGACTGTCATGGAATCCACTAGACCGCTGAAGGTGTGCTGTTGTATCTGGCACCAAGTTGTTAGCAGCAGATCCTTTAGGATTAAGTTAAGATAAGAGGAGGTCAAACTTAACCTCTGAGATCAAGTTGACTTATGGAATTGGAATTGAAACTAGTGTTTTTCTTCTAAGTCAAATTCAACCTCTAAACCGGATAAAAATATAATTTAAAAAAATTAATAAAAAATAACCCCCCTGTCAAAAATGGCTGAGAGGGGCTCCTCGTGACCAATAACAAATTTTAACAAAAGGGTGGACTGGTAACTTGCTTATGAATACCAGGACTGGGATCCTGCCAAACGGGGATCCACAGGACCCATTTTTGACAGGGAGGGTATTTTGTTTTTAAACTTTTTAATGCAACTCACTTCCTGTAAATGAGGCGAGTTGTGGAAGGGGAATTGTACATCACTTGCTTCGCATTGTGAACTCCCTTTTGAATTTTAGTTAATACAATTTGTTTTGCTTTTCACTAAAGGCTGTTGGAGATGGGAAATTGCGATTAACTTTGGCAAGTTTGGGTTAGAAGGAGTTCGAGGTTCCTTCTGTGAATATTGTGAGGAGGTTGACTGGGAAGGCCGATTTTCACTTCAAAAGATGACCTCCCAGGTTGTCCTCACAAGTCGTTCTCCTCACACTATACTCAACCTTTAGTGAATAATCACCACAGACGTTAATATGTAGTTGGTCCCGCTTTTGCAGCTATAACATCTACAACTCTTCTAGAAAGGCTTTCTCGCAATCTTTATTCCAGTTTATCCCAAAGTTGTTCAATGAGGATGAGGTCGGGGCTCAGTGTGGACCAGTCAAGTTCTTCCACATCAAACTCATCCAACCATGTCTTTATGGACCTTGCTTTGTACACTGCAGCACAGTCATGCTGGAATCAAAAAGGCCTTCCTAAACTGTTCCCACAAACTTGGAAGCATAGCAGTGTCCAAAATGTTTTGCTATGCTGAAGCATTAAGATTTCCCTTAAGTGGGCCCAACCCATGAAAAACAGTCCATCAATGAAGACTCCAAAGAACATGGTTCCACTGTTCTGGAGTCCAGTGGTGACAAGCTTTATATTACTCTATCCAATGTTTGGCATTGTACTTGGTGATGTGAGACTTGCATGCCGCTGCTCAGCCACGGAAACCCATTCCATGAAGCTACCCCCACACAGTTTTTGATATTTGTGCCAGTGAAAATTTGGAATGCTTCAGCTATGGAATCAGCAGATCATTGGAACCTTTCATGCACCATGGAGCTAAGTACTCTGTGATTTCGCTCTGTGACTTTACGGAGTCTTCAATTTTCCAATAATACCACTTACAGTTGACACTGGAATATCTAACAGGGATGAAATGTCATAAACTAAATTATTGCAAAGGTGGTATCCTATCACAGAACCATGCTTAAATTCACTGAGCTCTTTCGAATGACCCATTTTGTTCACAAATGGTTGGAAATGCAGAATACATGGCTAGGTGCTTGATTTTATACACCTGTGGTAATGGGTGTGATTGAAACATCTGAATTAAATACTTATTTGGTTTAACCCAACACTTTTGTCCATATAGTGTATATAAATATTATAATAAATATAAATATTGAAGTACTTTGATGCATTGGTGTGCTAATCACTATATGACCATATAATGTGACTTAAACTCCAATTTCGATTTCTGAGTAAGGTATTTTTAACATGCTTTATGAGTTTGTGACTTGTTTGATGTGAGTGCGCTCACTTTTGGATTATGTATAATTACTTGGTCTTCAGTAGCACCTCTTATGATAAATGCTAGTTCAGGTCAGTGCTTTACCTTTGTTTGTTCAGGTCTGTCATAACTATAAATAACATACTATTCAGATGTGCTTTAAAATACATGAACAAGAAAATAGTGAAGTCATGCTATGGTTCTGATATAATGATGCAATGTGTTGGGGCTGGTTTGCAGTTATGGATCCCTTTAACACCCCCTGACAACATTTCCACTCTGATTTTGCATTGCATTTGGCTGAGCTATGCCATTTGCCTTGGAGATGTAAGAACATAATCATATGAAAACTGAGTGGAAACTTAAACATGCATAACTTACAGATCTTCATCAATGACTTTATTGGGATGCCCATCATGAAATTGACTGAATTAGAATGATGGAATTTGAGAACAATGTTGCCAGTGACCTTAGGCACCTATGATTATATCACGCTTCAAGGTCATGTCACCAACAATTTTGGGGATTTCCAGTTTTGTGTTCGCCACACTTTCAGGATTTAAATATTCCCTAAACTCTCTTCTTTTCTAGTAGACATTCTAACATTGGCCTCCACTAAACATACCCTGACACATGACTTATTCCAATCATAAACCAAGTTTAATAACTGGACCAGTTTTCACCAAAAGCAGTTTTCCTTCTTCTGTCCTACACCCATTTCATTTTCAATTTGTACCATACTTGAAACTACTATTATTTTTCTATCAATGTTATTTTTAAAAAAAAAAATGCACTCATATTTAACCCATGAAAAGCAGCTTGTAGTAATTTACTTTGTATTTTGTAAATAATAGTAATCATTTCCAATAATACATTATTACCCATTAACCTTTCTTCTCCATGTACTTAAACCTTTTCAGACATGAAAGGAGATTAAATTATTGAGGGTCTATAATCATTCATTTATCAGATCTGTCCACATTTTTTTATAAATTGATGTAATACTGGATTGAGTGCTATTGGGATTTAAAGCCTTCCTACAATTGGGCAATAATTTGATTCCCTTTCAAATTTATAAGGTGAGTTTAAGATTAAAAAGTTTCAATGCAATTTCTAAAACGATCAGTATTAAATATATAGGTGCATCAGGTTATGGGTTTCTGAACAGCAGCTAAGCCATCAATCTCTTTTATGTGTATATTGTATCTGTAGGAGGTGGCCGTTTAGATGGAAAACATATATTATTGCCTAGTTAGAATATGTTCATTGATATAAGAAAAACTACAGATCAACGCATGATTATGTTAGGCAATACAATGATATACTGTTACAAAAACCATTGATAAAAAAAAAATAATCACATAAAACATTTCTGTGTAATATATTTTTTTTAGGAAGCAATTTATATTTTGAGTGTAAAATGTTATATTTATCTGAAATACTTTCATGCAAGTAGCTGTCAATATAAATAACTCAGCTCTTATAGTTTTCTGCTTATCACTGCCGTTTTTATCAACAAAATGATTTAGCTAACTAAAATATTAAATTATGTTTGCTGCAATTTTTAACTGAAAGGGTCCTCGCAAAAAAAAAAAAAAATCAAAAACAAAATCTAGGGGAAATAAATAATCTGTCAAATGATTTTGCCAGCACGACTATGAAAAAAACCTTGTTCTAACCTGAAAAATGCTCAAGTGAGCCCCATTTGCACTGACCATGAGAATGAATTAAGGGACAAATGGGTGGATAGCAGAGCAATAAACTTGAGCTATTTGTACTGATTGATGGGAGGATAAAACCCAGAATTGTATAGATGAAAAAGTGTAAAATATGGTCCAATATCTTCTCAAGTCACATTCTTATATCAAAATTGTAATGGAGAACTTTAAAAAGCCTCAAGGAAACTTTTGATATAATATTTAGTCTCTAGGTTTCTCTAAACAGATGCGTTATCTTTATAAATATTTTCATGTAGACACCTTTTTAGATGCAGTTAATCCCACCAATAACATAATCATCTTTTTTCAGAGCCATGATGATGATGTCAGAAACCAACTATAAATCTCTTTTAGTAAAAAAAAAATAAACATCAGAGCTCCAGAAAAGGGATTCAGCCTTAATGCTGAACTATTAGGAAGGAAAGGAAACATATCCAGGGCTGCAAACACTTTAACTCGTTCTTGCCATAGATAATATTGCTTTGCAAACTATTTTCATTGATCATATAAATTATGTCTTGTAAGGAACTCTTGAACTTGTTAACATATGCTCCAGTGAGCAGTGTCACCTGCATTCATTATATTTAATTTATTTAACCTCATTAACAGTTCAAAATTTCTTACACTAAGGTGGAACATGCGAACATACATATTTTTCCCAGCAAGGGGGTAGTATATGAGCTATGCTGCTATCATTTGTTTAACACCGTCATGCTGGAAAATGCAAAGTTTAATTCATTTTTTTTCTACTGAAACTATGCATTTTCAGGGAATGTTGCATATTTTTGTCCTTTAAATTCCCTGTTGACTCGAAGAATGTAGAGGGAATGGTTGTGATTGAATGATTTCTCCAGGTTTGGGAACTATAACGCAGAGAATAACTGAGAATAAAGTACTGGATTATATACTTTATTAAGTATAAGATCAGAGGTGGAACAAGACTGCTAAAGCCTTGTAATAGACACTAGCCTATGAGAGATAGTACAACATATAGCAAGACTGGGTAGAATGTTCTCACACCTATACATTTTGGATGCAAGCAGGGATAGCTCCAATGTGTCTAGATGGATCCTTTAGACCCAGGCAGCATTTTAAGGGGAACAGCAATTTGCAGTCTTTTTGTAACCCATTCCATTGTTTTGTTTTGTTTTTATTTAAAAATTATTTTATCTTTTTGTACCTTTGCTTGTGGCCCGCCCCCCCCCCCCCCCCCTGATTACATGTGCTTCTAAGACGGGTGTATGCTGAAGATGGTGGTGGTGGTCATCGCTGTCCAGATTGTGGAAAGTTTACAGCAGGTGGTCTCATGCTAAATCCTACAGGTTTTACTATATGTAGTAAAATAGACAACTGTATAGTAAAAACAATGAGAGTGTGTTAACATTAACTTTTTTTAGTTAGTCAGGATGATAAAGCTCCTGTCTCAATGCCCTCTGGTGCACTCACCTCTCTGACAGACTACAACTCAGACATAAGAGTCTTTTCACCTTGGACTACCACCATTTGTCTACTTTATAAGCTACCTAGGTTCCGTATGTGCATTGCCTTTCCCATGAGCCAGTACTCTGAATCTAGTTATGTGAGTTATTAATGCTGATTTTGGTTTGTTTTTTGACACTGACACTATTCCTGATACCCACTATGACATCAGTTATGTGACGCCAATTTAGAGGCATTATGCGTTCAGAATGGTTCCCTCTGCTTAAGTAATTTTGTAGCTTGGGATACCAATGCTCTGGATCGGCAAGTTTTTACTGTGAGTAATACATATAGAATATGTAAGGGTCCATTAATTTAAATATAGACTTCATATCAAATAAAACATACATTCATTGATTTTTTCACTATGCACACCGCCAGCTAGACTGCACGACGAGTTAACTCATCATAAGGTCGCTAATACTGCGTCTCTTATGACGAGTTAACTCGTCATAAGGTCTAGGGAGCTTGCAGAGGATGGGCTACACAATATATAGACATATATATACCTACTGATTACATATGTTCACATCCAATTTTCTATGCCTAGTCGGATACATGAGGAACATAGAACATGCTTCACATATCACTGATTTCTGTTGCAGTCTATGGTATTCAATTACTGGAGACAGTCCGTGAATACAGCCCAATTTTCATTATCTTTAGCCATGTAGTGTGAAAACCCAGAATCTCAAAACGGTTCAAGGTCAAGTAAACCTCTATAATTAATTTGATGTTTTAGGATTACATAAAAAGACAACTAATCTCTAGTAATATGTATGTTTCTACTCTAACCTGAACATATAATTACAAACAGAAGTATAAACATATTTCTGACATAAGATTTTATTGCAAATTTCTGTCAGTAACTAGCTCAGCTGTTCTCTTCATGCCCTAATACGTTTATCAATGTTTCTGTATATCATTCCAATTATTGTAGAGGTTTTGTGCTTATTCTTTATATCACATAATAAAAAAGATCCAAAGAAATCTGAAAAGTCAAGAAAAGACTCTACTACCCACTTCCAACTTGCATATTGCAGTTTCAACCAAATTTAAGCAGGCGATGTTAAATCAACATTATGACAGGTTTTCAAACAACATGTGACATTTCAGCCAAAACCTTTGGCATGTTTGCATTGTTAGCATTTGTAAAATAATTTTGCTTTGCTGCCTTATTCATGATGAGCTAAAATTAGGTCACGTGGGCCTTGTGAAAAACAATTTATTTGGTAACTGTCTCACCTGAAACCCATTCACAAATATATTGAGACTGACAGTAGTTTACTTTTTTATTAAAAGCCTGGAATGGAGCATTGTATTGTGGCTTAATGTGAAGAGTATGGATGTTGATATGAAGTGATGCATTCCAATGTTCATTGTCATCCTAAAATAAGAATCCACAGCAGACTTTAACAAAGACCTGAAAGCAAAGCTTGATGTAGTGTATATCTACATTACCCAGTAACAGTGGTTGACATTCCTGCCATACATGGTAAATAAACATTAGCAACATATAGAAACAATATTTCCCAAGACATATGCAATATAATATGTCTTTAGTTTTTTTTTTTAAATACTTACATATCTACCATATTTTCACCATGAGGTAGTCAATGCCACAAGTATATAATGTTATGGTTCTTGCCTGTAGGATGTCATGGAGTCAACATCCTCTTTAAAGGTAGATGCATTTAGTAGTGAATTTGGCCCTGCCTGTTCGTTACCATATCAGGAAAATGTATGTGTCAGTGATGACAACACAGAATAACAATTGTATTCCCAATATGGAGATCTACCAAAAACACTTTCCCATACAATGGTGTGTACATCTAAAAATTAGAGCAGCCAGTATGTTTACTTGCTCAACCAATGTCAGTCTGTTTTAGTCTTAAATCCCATTTGGATTTCTATTCAGATATAAAACAGATATATATCTTATTTTATTACACTGATCTTAACCATGGAGCTGTATCCTCTGTTGATGTGGGCTCTCAGAGGCATTGCCGGATCCAGGGGGTTTGGGGGCAACAGGGCAATTCCCCCCCCCCCCCCCCCCGAGAAAATAGTGCAGAGCTGATTGGGAGTGAGGGAAAATGAGAGGTTTTCCGAATCAGACACCCCTTATCGCTGCTGCTGATAGCTCTGCTTACCTGCTGCTTCTGATTTCCGATTGGTGCACTAGGTAACCAATCCGCTCAGCTCACCGCCGTGACGTCACATGCTGTCGCTCAGCGTGTGCTTTACTATCAAAGTGAAACCAGTGCAGAGGAAACGGGAGGGTCAGTGTCCTTTCCTCTGAAAATGGGTATGAAGTAAATAAGTGTTGTGCACCATGCAAAGTAACTTTAAGTAACTTTCTTTACCCAAATATCCCACCCCTGCAGTTGTTTTATTATCCTTACATTTGTCCAAAGTTTGTTTTAAAAACCATGCCACCTTTGTGCTCATCAAGAAGGTGGCATGGTTTTTAAAAAAAACTTTGGACAAATGTAAGGATAATAAAACCCCTGCAGGGGTTACAAAGCTGGGGCATGTGGGTAAAGAAAGTAACGTAAAGAAATGATTTTCTGTTCTCAAAAAAGTTGTTTGATGAGCAAAAATGGGGCAAGATTTTTTTTTTTTTTTAACTGATTTTTCCCAGCATTTCAAAAGATGGACTACTTTTCGTACTTTAATTCACTGATTGTGGCTAGCTTTTCTAAATATATACACTATTATTTATGATTCTGTGTACTATAAATCCCATGAACCTCAGACAGCATCACTGGAGACATTAGGCTGCCTGAGCATCATAAGATTTGTAGTAAATAATAATAATGTAATCCCATTACTCGCATTATATCAAAATAATCACTGGGAGTCTCAGTCTCAGTCAAGATGCATAATAAAACTGTATCAGGCTTTTGTGTATTACGCAAACAGGTGTATGCACCGGGATCAGTAACTGACTATGCATTTACTATGAAATAAAAAAGAATGCACACAAGACAATTGCAAAATGATACAACAAACAATGTTCTATTTTATTACATAATCTTTTTTTTTTTTAAATCATGGATATATAAAGTTCCTAATAGAAAAAAATTCTAATGAAAAGAGAGGAAAATCCAAATATAGAAACAAAATAGAATACAAATATTTATTTATATATACAGAAATATAATAAATATATACCTATATATATATATATGCATGTCTAGCCTCGAAAAAATAAAAATGTAGATATATTCCTAATGATACTAGAAATCAGTGTACATGCCTCAAAAACATACATATACAGTTTGAACAAAAAGTCCACAAGCACAAACTAATTAAGGCAGAGGTTATAAATCTTTGCATATGTTTATTCCAGTGATTAAATTCTTGCATGTAACCCATGATCAGCATGTCACAGGTGAATAATCTCCCCAACCTCATAGTAAAGCAAGTCCCACTATTGTTGAAACTGTAGTAGTTGCTTTGCTAACTTTGCTAACACCATACTGTGCAAAACTCTATTCATTAGCTCTTCAGAATAACCCAAGGAACTACACCTTGTAGTAAATTATACAGCAAAGGCCCATGGACAATGGCTATGCCAGTGACTGCTAAAAATGTATCGTCTCTTGATGGTGATATAAGACCACTTTAAAGATAACACATAGTTATCTAAATCCTCCATGATGTCTATTTAAGTCAAGCAGATAAAATTAGTGTACTAGTTATCATGTTTAAATGAGCATAATACAGATATTTTTGCTCATCATTGGCGACAATACCGTATTTGCTCGATTATAAGACGACCCTGATTATAAGACGACCCCCCAAACTTTGGATATTCCTTTAGGAAAAAAACTAAAAGCCTGAATATAAGACTACCCTATAGGAAAAAAGTTAAACTTGTATATATTCACATGTAAATTGCGTTTTTAATAAAAAATTATATCAAAAAAATGCATTTGTTTTTATTTCCTTTAATGTGCCAATTCTGCCTCTCTTTCTCTTGCCCCCAGCTTTGTCTCTCTCCCCCTCCCTTTGATTGCCCCCTCTTCTCTGTCTCTTCCCCCCCCTTGTTTCTCTCTGCCCCCCCTCCCTCTGTCTCTTCCCCCCCTTGTAGCTCTCTTCCCCCCTCCCTTCCCTTGTTGCTCTGTCTCCCCCACCTCCCTCCCCCTGTCTCTGCCCCCCTCCCTCCCCCTGTCTCTGTTTCTTCCCCCCTCCCTCCCCCTGTTTCTGCCCCCCTCCCTCACCCTGTCTCTGTCTCTGCCCCCTCCCTCCCCTGTCTCTCTTCCCCCTCCCTCACCTGGAAGTCGATCCCTGGTGGCTAGTGGGGGCAGCCGGGGGATGTCTGCACGATACGTGCAGACATCCTCCATGCTGCCCGATTCTCCCTGGTGCCTAGTGGGGCAGCAGAGGATGTCTGCGCGATGAGCGCAGACCTCCCCTGCTGCCGCCCGGCACGCTCGCCGGGACTTCAGTGACAAAAGCGGAAGTACCCGGCTTCTTCACAGAAGCCCCGGCGGTCGTGCCGGGCGGAAGCAGGGGAGTCTGCGCTCATCGCGCAGACATCCTCTGCTGCTAGAGAGGGGGAATCCAGGTCCCCTGCAGCTCTGCTGGGGACCTGGATCCATGTCTTATAGTCTGACCTCAATTTGAGGTCAGATTATAAGAAGACTCCGATTATAAGACGAGGGGTAGTTTTCAGAAAACAAATTCTGAAAAAAACCTTGTCTTATAATCGAGCAAATACGGTACTTCCAAAGTTACACACGTTAATAAAGCAACTCTCTGTAGTAGTTGATCACTGAGTTTTCGACCAACAAACCCAAATTTTACTTAATAGACCCTTCTGTTTTTATAGAAAAGGCACTAGTTTCTTAGTAAAGTTTCCAAACAGTGGCAAAGGTAGTTAATACATTTAAATAATTTCAAAAATGCCTTTCTTTGTCATCCGACTAAATCAGAGAGCAATTGAATAAATCTAGATGATAAGAAAATGGTCAGACTAGAAACATTAGACGGTACTTTTTCGTAGTCCAACTATGTTTACTGCAAACAGTTTTACTGAATCGTTTGCAGTGAGAATTCTCCTTTATCTCTAAAACTTGTGAGTGGCAAAACATACAGTACTATAAAGCAGAGAATATTACAAGGTGGCCTTGTGAAAAGACCCAGCTAGCAGAGATTGTGATACAATGTATTAACTGTGGTAGATATCCAAGAGCTTACGATAGGGAGAGAAATCATCTGTGACAAAACATTTTACCTGCTATCAGAGCATTGTTTATCAGAGCAATAAATGTGCCACTACTTAGTGCCTATCTGAAACATACACTAATAGTAAATATAGGTTTATAGTCCATACAGTGTTCAATGGTGAGAAATGATTTGAAGCCCCATGAAAAGATTTGAAAGCTGTCATGCTTTAGACGGCATAAAGTTTACTTGTGAAAAGGTTAAACCCTTTCTTCATTGAATATAGAATTGCATGCATTTCTCTTCAGTTTTCATGTTATGATGTCATTTATATGACCATCTTACAAAAACAGTGTGTTGAGTCTCTTTAGTGCTTATGGGGATTTTTTTTCTTCCTTATAATGGTCACATGGAGCTATTTCCGTATATGGGAATATAAAACAAATCTATTCGTTTTCCGTGACCTCTCATGAAATGGAAAAGGTTTATAAGACATCAGAAACTAGAAAACACATCCGTACAGACACATCAGATATTGATAAAATGTTATTGTTCCTCTATAAATGTTTCTCCAAGGCTTCTAACACATTTTTATTTTTAATATTTGTATGAACGTAAAGCCGGCCTTTGTTCTAGAAGCAGAATAACAAAGCAATATTTAACATGGCCTCACTATACAATAACGAGGAGTAAAATACATCTAGATTACACTATCATTTTAGCATAATATTATAATACCAGAAAAAAAAGGTTACTGGTACATAGTATTAACATTCTAAATATCTTATTTTCAACTCAAACGTCAGTCAAGATTTCCACTAGATGACATTAGTAAACAAAGGTATCCTTTGTACAAGTGAAGATAACCAAGCTCTCAGGTGAGTAGTGTCATAGGTTACATATTGTAAAGTAAGTTATTTCAACATGATATGATACAAAAAGTAACAGTATCTCAGGTGGGTAGTGATAGAATTAGCCACAGATGGGTTAAGACTAATCAGTGGTCAACATATAGTCTAGTATCCTCAGGGAATAATTCCTTAATTAATTAGCCAACTGCTAACTCTCTCACCTGGCCTTTTTACTATGTGCCACCATATTAGTTTAGAAATGTACAGTCATTTTTACTTTTCACCTTACAGCTGCCTATTTTATCTTACATGCTTGCCAGCTCAGTGCAAAAACTTGACAGTTAGTGCTTACACATCACTTTACACCAAGACTTAAATTGCCATATGTAGCAGTTACATAGCTTTACTATATGTCAATATTGTTTCATGGGTATACATTGTTAAAGAAGAGGAAATGGAGTTAGATCAGGTATGTAGTCAGAAATGTGTTCTATTAGCTTGGATACCATTACAACAATAGCAAACATTTCCAGGTGTTGGTAAAACAAGCTCCAGTAGAGTAAGCTGCTAAAATATATATTCACATGGTGTAGTATTTTCCAGGGGTAGTCAGTTATCAAACGCTTCGTCACACTCTCCATGTTCTTAGAATTGTTTGGTACAGTGTTCTTGTTGGGAAATACAACAGCATATACTGCATAAGATGTATATAATTAGTACTTGAGCTCTAGATGGCGTTGTGCAGTTCAGAGTACTTACATATGTTTTGAAGTTGTTGGTACTCTCTTTGTTTGAATACTTACTCTATGCCTCCCTCCTTTTTACCTTTCACCAAGCTGGCTGCAGTTTTAAGTAACTAATATGTTCTAAATCTTTGCTGTTTATCCACACAAGTAAAGCCCGATATGCTTTTTCACAATCTGCCAGTGTCTTTTTTTGATGCATAACTAACCGTTCTAAAACTTTAAAAGCAATAAAATGTAAACACAAATGTGGATAATCTAATTCTGAGATTACAAGACCACGTGATGGTCATTTAAAATGAAAGCATTCTGGTAATATGCTATACAAGTAGTAACAGTCCTGTGTAGTGAGATATGACCCATCAGGACTACCACCTCTGATGAAGCCCTGACGGGTGAAACGCATCAGGTCCCCTTTCAGCTTAAACATCTGTGACTGTTTTTAATGCATATATGTGTACTGAATCAATTTTTTACCTGTTGTTAAAAATTGTTCAGCTATTAAATCATTGTTTTATATATTTTATGTGTTTTGTATGTTCCTAAGCACTCACTTTAATCTATCTCAATATCCAGTCGACCCCAGTTCATAGCTGCTTCGATTTTTTGTGATTTCCCCTTTCTCCCACCACTCCCCCCCACCTTTCTCTTAAAAAAATTTGGCACTGTTTTATACTACATCTATTCAACGAAGTAACAGTCCTTTCAAAGTGTAAAAGCACATTTTTCTTACAGAATCATACTCAGAAATTGACTGGCTTATTTTATGTTTACCCAATAACACATAAGCTTACTATCCTTGTGGCCTGGATGATTAGCTAGTGGGAGGGATTTAGAACTTCTTTGTATTTATGCTTTATAGGAGTTAAACAACAGCAATTGTATACTATCAATTTTGTGTAGAACAACTATGTTCTATTAAAAAACAATAAAAAAAACTAAAAATAATTGGGATTTCATTCTGAGCGTCGGTTTTGTTTTTACTGTAAGACGCGAAGTGGCCTCATCTGCAGGTGGGATCGCTGCAGCATAGCTCACTATGAGGGGCTGCGATGAGCTATTAAACAAAGGACATTCTATGCCGTCCTAAAGATGTTCAAGCCCTGAATGTAAGAAAACATAGGACATCCATATGCAGGAAGAGGTTAAAAATCTAACCTTGATATTTACTTTTGCTCTTTTCAAAATGTGTAGCTCTGCTCAATAGGCACAAATAGTTTTCATTATACTTGTGAAAAGGAAAAGCACACATATTTTTATAAAATCTATTGCTTCCACTGTACTGAACAAATCTGCTTTAAATAAACACAGAAAATAACTGATTTTATGATGTAAAGAAGAGGGGACCTTAGGCTAAATATAAATAAACAAATAAAGATTAGGAAATAATAACTGTGACTACATGCACTATTACTTCAGGTAAAAAAATATCTTATGAATAATATAATCGTTGCCTGGTTATTTCGGGGTAGGAAAAGCACCAATATATCTGTTGTTCAGTAATACTGGAACATTAACACATTCAAAGCGACTGAACACAGACTCGTATATGAGCTAGGGATGTTTGGGTCATCTAAGAAAGGGATTATTCTACATGGAAGCCCCTGGGTCAGTTTAAATGATTTAATTTATCTTATTCTGAATATCCTATGAGATTTTCTTTTTTTATCTCTATAAACAATTGGTCTGCTGTTATGGGAACAGGCATTTTCTAGAATCCTATATCCTGATTTGATTAGTGCTAACACCATTGCGACAAATAGAAACACTTACAGGAAATATTTGCTCCCTGTACAAAAGGCTTGGTCCTTTTAAATAAATTATACAGCTTAATTGGGTGTGGTACCTTTCAGTTGCAAGTGAATATAATTAATTCAGTTTATGTCATACTTATCTCTATAAGATACATTTTAGATTATTATTTTCAATTGTATTATTCCTTGTGATATGCAATATATTTTAGGTTAACAAAGGAAAATGTTCACTGTGCTATTTTCAATTTATTTGCTTGGAAGAATAGGTTCATTTTAGTTAATCTGCACTGGGGCTATTTAATAAAAGTTAACTGATAAGTGAACTGCAAAAATCAGGCATTAATATGTTGAAATGGAAAAAACACATTCGTGAAAGTTCACAAAAAAACATGGACAGCATGAGAAGCAAAGAACATGCGGACGCTTGAGGTGTTGACGCACAATGTGCATATTCCAATGTTTGTGGTGGATCAAGCTGTTGAATGAGCTCATCATGCGAAACGTGCCATGTTCTTTGCATCTCCTGCTTAATATGTTTTATTGTGGAGTCCAAGGACTGAAATAAACATGTTTTTATTCAACCGTACCCTGTGGCCTTGAATTAGTTTGCAGATGCGTGTGTCTATTTTGTTTAATGCAAATGTGCTATATACATATTTTCCACCGGTAATATCGGAAAAGGTTGATTTGGAGATGGAGTGTCAGTTTGGGTTGCCACCAATGCCTGTAAAATATCGGCTTTAGGACAATGTTAAGCCACACACACAGATACACACACAAATACAGCCAGTCACATACACAGACAGTCACAGGCACACACACCTCACATAAACAGACAGTCACATGCACATACCTTAAATAAACAGTTACATACACATACCTCACATACACAATCAAGTCAGCAGTTTGTTTTTTAAGAAAAAATACATTTCTTAATGTGTCCCATTAATGTGCTTCACCTCATTGCAGGGGAGGGGGCATTTCTGCTGCAACCGATCTACATTTGTCTGCCTGCTGAGTCAACTATTTTACATATGTAATAAAAAGGTTATTGAAAAAATATATTTCTTGCTTTTACTTCCTTTCTCTGCATCCACATGTCACGTTGAACCCGATTTCACTGGCTAAAACAGCTAAAACTCTATATATGGCCTGTATAAAAACAGGCCATATATAGAAGCACAATTTTTACATGCAATTGCATTAATAATATACAGGCTGGGGGTTATCTAAAACATACAAAAAAGAAAGGTCAGGAGCTCAATTTGAAGAAATAGACAAAGTTATTTTATTGCATATAAAAATAATGAAAAAATGTAGTATATATAATCCTGGCAATGATGGCACAGGTTGCCAGTTACCTCACCAGTTTCAAGCTCAGAGGAGCTTAATCATAGGCAAAATGAAGTCTCTGGTTGGTGAAGCCCTTCTGAATTTCTAAGGTGTGTGCAATAACTAAGTGGGGCCTGGAGTCCCATTGTTTTGTTTTTTTTAAAATATTTTGCTACTAGTGTTCATCTAGAACACCCAAAAGAGATTATTAGACTTTTTAGGCCTCCAGTTTTAATACAGTTTCTAATACTAACTTTACAAAAAGCATGGTGGCAAAGTTCTGCGGAAAATAGTTAGATGTAATGGATTCATTACAGTATAAACATATTTTGACACAATTTTTATCTTCAATACAGTCAGAGGCCCATGTTAAATTGCACACCTACAATAGATATACTTAGTCTTAATAAATAAATGAATCAAACCATACATTATATATCACTCAAATCCACTAGGACCTAAATTATGTATAATATATCAACTGTGTGATTTATTTATTAAGCAAAACGTGAATTTTCAGTGCTTGTGTTTTGAGGCGCAGTTTGTCACACACAGCTAAATGATGTATTCTTATTAGTCCTACTCAATTACCAAGTCATCCCTCTGTGCACTGCGTATTTGTTAATGATAGTGCCACAGAACTGCATATACAATACCTGTGATTTTAGTGATTCATAGCCACTCACTAAAACGGTGAAAATGATAAATTGAGGTCTGTTGATTAAATGTTGCTAACAGTATGCCTCGTATGTGTTTGTCACAGTTAGAAGTTAAAGAAACTGAATTCTTAAATTCATTTTAAATATCTAATTATCCAGGAGTTTTTTTCTCTATTGTTTTTTCTTTTATAAAAACACTTTTTATTGAGATGATCAATAAATACAGTACACATAACTATTACATATATTTGTAATTTAATCAAATGCATTTATCATATATATTTTTAAGATTATTTTATGATGCTTTTTTTTTACTAATTGAATAACTAATCATTTTTATCTGTGATAGTCAGGACTTCAAGCGGCAGTTTATTATCACAGCTTCCTCAATCAGTAGCTGAATAGTATTTGTACACCAATCCTTCTGGCTCAAATGTAGGACTTTAAATCAGTGGTTCTCAACCTGTTTAACCTCAGGACCCACATTTTTCCTTGGCCATTAAGTCACCACTCAAATTTAATTTCATTTCTGCAACATTATAATTTATTCCACAAAACAGTTTGTACAACAGGGCCACCATCAGGGGGCTACAAACATGGCGCACCAAGACATCCAGCAGCTGGGGGCCCCAGAATACAGAGCCATTACCTCCATGGGAAAAATTAAACTTTTTGACAAAGCCAAAGCACATATAGTGGATATAAAAAGTCTACACACCCCTGTTAAAATGTCAGGTTTCTGTGCTGTAAAAAAATTAGACAAATATAAATCATTTCAGAACTTTTTCCACCTTTAATGTGACCTATAAACTGTACAACTCAATTGAAAAACAAACTGAAATATTTTAGGTAGAGGGAAGAAAAAAATCTAAAAATAAAATAATGTGGTTGCATAAGTGTGCACACCCTTAAACTAATACTTTGTTGAAGCACCTTTTGATTTTATTACAGCACTCAGTCTTTTTGGGTATGAGTCTATCAGCATGGCACATTTTGACTTGGCAAGATTTGCCCACTCTTCTATGCAAAAACACTCCAAAAAACACTCCAACACTCAGATTGCGAGAGCATCTCCAGATTGCTTCAGATGACCCCACAGATTTTCAATCGGATTCAGGTCTGGGCTCTGGCTGGGCCATTCCAAAACTTAATTCTTCTTCTGGTGAAGCCATTCCTTTGTTGATTTGGATGTATGCTTTGGGTCGTTGTCATGCTGAAAGATGAAGTTCCTCTTCATGTTCAGCTTTCTAGCAGAAGCCTGAAGGTTTTGTGCCAACATTGACTGGTATTTGGAACTGTTCATAATGCCCTCTATCTTAACTAAGGCCCCAGTTCCAGCTGAAGAAAACCAGCCCCAAAACATGATGCTGCCACCACCATGCTTCACTGTAGGTATGGTGTTCTTTTGGTGATGTGCAGTGTTGTTTTTGCGCCAAACATATCTTTTGGAATTATGGTCAAAAAGTTCAACCTTGGTTTCATCAGACCGTAACATCTTTTCCCACATGCTTTTGGGAGACTGCAGATGTGTTTTTGCAAAATGTAGCCTGGCTTGGATGTTTTTCTTCGTAAGAAAAGGCTTTCGTCTTGCCACTCTACCTCATAGCCCAGAAATATGAAGAATATGGGAGATTGTTGTCACATGTACCACACAGCCAGTACTTGCCAGATATCCTCCTTTAATGTTGCTGTAGGTCTCTTGGTAGCCTCCCAGACCAGTTTTCTTCTCGTCTTTTCATCAATTTTTGGAGGGAGCTTTTGGAGGAAGTTCTTGGTAATGTCACTGTTGTCAGTGGTGTATCTTGATTTTGTGCTGCCCTAGGCAGACAAAATCCGGGCACCCCCCTACCCAAGCTGCACACCCACGTTACACACCTAAGACATGCCCCATCATTCAGACTCACATCAAGCTTACACTCCCATCACACTCAGTCACACACTCCTACTCCCATCACACTCAGTCACACACTCCTACTCCCATCACGCACACTCTGACTCCCATCACACTCAGTCACACACACTGTCTCCCATCACACACACTCTGACTCCCATCACACTCAGTCACACACACAGGTCACACACACTGTCTCCCATCACACTCAGTCACACACAGTCTCTCATCACGCTCAGTCACACACACTGTTTCCCATCACACACACTCTGACTCCCATCACACTCAGTCACACACACTGTCTCCAATCACACACACTCTGACTCCCATCACACTCATTCACACACACTGTCTCCCATCACACACACTCTGACTCCCATCACACTCAGTCACACACACTGTCTCCCATCACACACACTCTGACTCCCATCACACTCATTCACACACACTGTCTCCAATCACACACACTCTGACTCCCATCACACTCATTCACACACACTGTCTCCCATCACACACACTCTGACTCCCATCACACTCAGTCACACACTGTCTCCCATCACACACACTCTGATTCCCATCCCACTCATTCACACACACTGTCTCCAATCACACACACTCTGACTCCCATCACACTCAGTCACACACACTGTCTCCCATCACACACAGTCACACACACACACACACACACACACATCCCATCAGCACTTACCTTTCCCTGGCAGGCAGGCAGCATGGTCCCTCCATGCTGCCTGTTCGGCTTCCCGGCGATTGTGCCGACAGGTCACGTGACCGGGCGCGCGTATGACGTCAGCGCGCCCGTCACGTGACTGTCGGCACTTCCGTGTCGGCACACTGCACGGGGAGCCGAACAGGCAGCACGGAGGTTTCTCTGTGCTGCCTGTTCGGCTCCCCGTGCAGCCTGGCAGGCAGAGCGTTGGTGAGGGGGGATCTTGCGATCCCTTCTCACCTCCGTCTCTGCCTGCAAGCGCGGTGGGGGTTTTTTTTTTTTTTTAAAGGGCCAGATTTTTTTTTTTGATTTTTTTTTTTTTTTTAATTTTTTTTTTTTCAGTGCTGGGGGGCGCTGCCGCCCCCCAAAATTTGCCGCCATAGGCATCCGCCTAGGATGCCTCGCGGTAAATACAGCACTGACTGTTGTGCCATATTTTCTCCACTGATGATGACTGTCTTCACTGTGTTCCATGGTATATCTAATGCCTTTGAAATTCTTTTGTACCCTTCTCCTGACTGATACCTTTTAACAATGAGATCCCTCTGATGCTTTGGAAGCTCTCTGTGGACCATGGCTTTTGCTGTGGGATGCAACTAAGAAAATTTCAGGAAAGACCAACTAGAGCAGCTGAACTTTATTTGGGGTTAATCAGAGGCACTTTAAATTATGGCAGGTGTATGCTGACTCCTATTTAACATGATTTGGAATGTGACTGCTTAATTCTGAACACAGCTACACCCCCAGTTATAAGAGGGTGTGCACTCTTATGCAACCACATTATTTTATTTTTATATTTTTTCTTCCCTCTATCTAAAAGATTTCAGTTTGTTTTTCAATTGAGTTGTACAGTTTATAGGTCACATTAAAGGTGGAAAAAGTTCTGAAATGATTTATCTTTGTCTCATTTTTTTACAGCAAAGAAACCTGACATTTTAACAGGGGTGTGTAGACTTTTTATATCCACTGTATGTGTGACCTACTCCACACCAGCTAGTGAACCACCAGTTGAAAAACACTGCTGTAATTCACATTGAAAACATTTGCATTTTATGCCAACATTCCAAAACTTATCTGTTTATAATGCCACTAAAACACCTTATGTAAATTACAATTTTTTAAAAAAAATTATTACTTTTGTTTATATATCCTACTCTTGGCCTGTTGGTTTGTGTATTGTGTCAGTCAGACACTAGTGATATGATATGTTGGTATGAGCTATGACCTTTCCACAAAGCCATTTCATGTGCATATCCATACCTTCCAACAGTCTTACACACAGATACAGAGGGTGTGGCCTTAGGAGAGATGGTGTGCATGGTAGTTAAAGTTTCTGTTCAAACACATTTGTGTCCTGCTTGACCATCCTCTTCACATCATCTCAGTAAGCTGATGTACACATCAAGCTTAGGTTCTGGAAGTAGCAGCCTGATCCCATGTTCCATAAGGCAGATCATGGAATCTCCTCACTGGTTCTGAGTAGAGTTGAGCAAACACCTGGATGTTCGGGTTCGGCAGGTTCGGCCGAACTTCGAAAAAATGTCCGGGTCCGTGCTCTAACTTGACCCCGAACTTGAACCCGAACCCCATTGAAGTCAATGGGGACACAAACTTTTGGCCACTAAAATGCCTCTAAAAAAGTCCTGGAAAGGGCTAGAGGGCTGCAAAATGAAGTAAAATGTGGGTAAGAGTAGGACAAGTGACCTGAAAGCAAATGTGGATAGGGAAATAACTTAAAATAACATAAAATACATACAAATTACAAATACAGCTGAGCCATAAAATAGCACTAAATGGAATCTTTGATTTTAGCTTTGGAAGAACATAAATCTAAATCTAAAGCATGGCTGCCAGGAGGATCAACAGAATTATCCATTTGAGAGAGGGTTGGAGTGCAGGGTATTCTCTTTCAGTTTATACTAAGTGACCCATAGGTTGAGGAGGCAGTGACTGTGGCGGTGTAGGTGGAAGCAGCTCTGTAGGACGAGGAGGAGGTAGCCAACACTGTTTTTTATTTGTTTTTGGTTTTTTAAATTGGGGTAGCCCACAAAATATTGGGACATATAACAACAGAAAACAAAGAATAAGTGCACTTGAGTATAACAATGACTGGGTGAGGCCGGTATAAATGTCTATTCTGCACAAGGTACAGAGAAGTCTGGTGGGATCCATGCCTGGTTCATCTTAATAAACGTGAGCTTGTCCACGTTGGCTGTGGACAGGCGGCTGCGCTTGTCTGTGATAATGCCCCCTGCCGTGCTAAACACACGTTCAGACAATACACTGGCTGCAGGGCAGGCCAGCACCTCCAAGTCATAAAGGGCAAGCTCAGGCCATGTGCCCAATTTGGAGACCCAGAAGTTGAATGGGGCAGACCCATTAGTCAGTACGTGTAGGCCTGTGCACACGTACTGTTCCACCATGTTGCTGAAATGCTGCCTCTTGCTAAGACGTTGCATATCAGATGGTGGTGCTGCTTGTTGTGGCGTGCTGACAAAGCTTTTCCACATTTTGGCCATGCTAACCCTGCCTTCTGAGGTGCTGGCGGTGCCCCAGCTGCGTTGGCGACCTCTTCCTCTGCCTTCGCATTGTGCTTCCATTGAGCCCCCGGTGTCATTTTGGAATGCCCTCAGCAGTGCGTCTACCAGTGTGCGCTTGTAGTCGCGCATCTTACGATCACGCTCCAGTGATGGAATTAAGGACGGCACGTTGTCCTTGTAACAGGGATCCAGCAGGGTGGCCACCCAGTAATCAGCACAAGTTAGAATGTGGGCAACTCGGCATACATTGTGCCAAGCTGCCCAGAGGCAAGGACAAGCTGTTCTCTGTGGGAGGTGTATCATCTGTGTCCTCCGTATCCCCCCAGCCACGCTCCAGTGATGCCCACAAGCTGCGTTGGGTGCCACCCTGCTGTGAACACGGTTCCTCATCATCATCATCCTCATCCTCCTTCAAAACTGTGCCCTGGCTTGACAGTTGTGTACCTGGCCTATGCTGGTGCAGGAACCCACCCTCCAAGCCACTTGTGAATGACTGGCCTGATAACCGTGGAAATGACCCCTCTTCTTCCTCATCCTCTTCCTCCTGTGCCACATCCTCTTCCATCATCGCCCTAAGCGTTCAAGGAGACATACAAGCGGGATAGTAAGGCTGAGAACGGCGTCATTGGCACTGGCCATGTTGGTGGAGTACTCGAAACAGTGCAAAATGGCACACAGGTCTCGCATGGAGGCCCACTCATTGGTGGTGAAGTGGTGATGTTCCGCACTGACCCGTGCGTGCTGCAGCTGATACTCCAATACCGCCGGCTGCTGCTCGCACAATCTCTCCAGCATGTGCAGGGTGGAGTTCCACCTTGTGGGCACGTCGCATATGAGGTGGTGAGCTGAAAGGCCTAAGTTATGCTGCAGCGCAGACAGGCGAGAAGCAGCAGGGTGAGAATGCCTAAAGTGCGCACAGACGGCCCGCACTTTCTGCAGCATCTCTGATATATCTGGGTAGTTTTTCAGGAATTTCTGCACCACCAAATTCAGCACATGCGCCAGGCAAGGGATGTGCGTCAAACCGGCTAGGCCCAGAGCTGCTACGAGATTTCGCCTATTATCGCACACCACCAGGCCGGGCTTGAGGCTCAGTGGCAACAACCACTCATTGATTTGTTGTTCCATGAGAAGGATGAAGCTGAGTAGGAGGAGGAGGCAACAGGAGGCAAAGAGAAATGCCCTGCAATCCTCGGTGGCGGAAGGACATGCGCCAAACTGCTATCTGCCTCAGGCCCAGCCGACACTACATTTGCCCAGTGTGCAGTTAGGGAGATATAGCGTCCCTGCCCGTGCTTACTGGTCCACGTATCTGTGGTTATGTGGACCTTGTCACAGATGGCGTTGCGCAGTGCACACCTGATTTTATCTGCCAATTGCTTGTGCAGGGAAGGGATGGCTCGCCGGGAAAAGTAGTGGCGGCTGGGAACCACGTACTGTGGGACAGCCACCGCCATCAGGTTTTTAAAACTGTCCGTCTCCAACAGACGGAATGACAGCATTTCAAAGGCCAGAAATTTGGAAATGCTGGCATTCAGGGCCAGTGTTCGCGGGTGGGTAGGGCCATACTTCCTCTTTCTCTCCAGTGTTTGGGAGATGGACAGCTGAACGCTTCCATGGGACAGTGTGGAGATGCTTGGGGACGGTGGCAGATGTTGTGGCGTTGCTGCCACTTCCTCTATTTGCTCAGTGGCAGGTGCCACTGTGACTCCAGAGCTGGAGGAAGAGGCCAAGACAGCAGCAGAAGAGGAAGCAGGAGAAGCCTGAGACCTTTCTTGGGTTTTGAGATGCTTACTCCACTGCAGCTCATGCTTTGCATGTAGATGCCTGGTCATGCAGGTTGTGCTCAGGTTTAGCCGGTTTATGCCTCGCTTCAGGTTCGGATTGGACAACTTCCAAACCACTCGTGTCTTTTTTTTTTTTTATAAATATAATCTTTATTGGGTTTTTTTTCCATACAAAATTAGTAAAAAGACAAGTACAACGTGTATCTTCAGGAGAATCATAGGATCTGGTGGGTGCTCCAAGTCAATTAATCAGTTAAACCTTTTGGTACTTATTTACATATATTATGATTCGTCTTACTTTCTAGAGAATTTATATATCCCCTTAACTAGGGCGTTGTCCCAGACAAAACCAGACACTGACATACAAACATGTAGGGGGTGGTGCCCGGTTCTCGACCAGCTGTTCTCTACTTATTACCGTATTTATCGGCGTATA
The DNA here is from genome assembly GCA_036172795.1 of Pelodytes ibericus. Lineage (NCBI taxonomy): Eukaryota > Metazoa > Chordata > Amphibia > Anura > Pelodytidae > Pelodytes > Pelodytes ibericus. The sequence goes on from CM069859.1 coordinate 86,231,452, forward strand.
ACACGCGCCGGCGTATAACACGCACCTAATTTTAAGAAGGAAATTTCAGGAAAAAAAACTTAAGAACTTAAATTAAGAACTTTGAAGCCCAATATGCCATTTTAATATGCCAGGATATTGCCCCCAATATGCCATTTAATATGCAGGATATTGCCCCTAATATGCCATTTTAATATGCCAGATATTGCCCCCAATATGCCATTTAATATGCAGGATATTGCCCCCAATATGCCATTTAATATGCAGGATATTGCCCCCAATATGCCATTTAATATGCAGGATATTGCCCCCAATATGCCAGATATTGCCCCAATATGCCATTTAATATGCAGGATATTGCCACCAATATGCCATTTTAATATGCCAGATATTGCCCCAATATGCCATTTAATATGCAGGATATTGCCCCCAATATGCCATTTATTATGCCAGGATATTGCCCCCAATATGCCATTTAATATGCCCCCAATATGCCAGGATATTGCCCCTTAGTATGCTCGTTATGCCACCCTCCTCCCCCCCCTTCCCCAGACCCCAGTACTTACCTCGTTCCTGCTCTGTCCCCCGGTGCTCTGAAGCTGCGTGGCTGTGAGGGAAGCGTTGTGAGCTTCCCTTCAGCCGCGCGGTCAATAAAGTTTGTTTTAAAAAAAACACACTTTATTGACCGCGCGACTGGAGGGGAGCTCACAACGCTTCCCTCACAGCCACGCACCTTCAGAGCACCGGGGGACAGAGCAGGAACGAGGTAAGTTTTAGATTTTTTTCTTTTTCGGCGTATAACACGCACACACTATTTTCTCCCTATTTTCAGGGAGAAAAAGTGCGTGTTATACGCCGATAAATACGGTATATCCAAGGCCTGGAGTTAAGGTGTGAAGTTTAAGTTTCAGGGTAAAAGGCCAACCATGATGACCATCTCGTGTCTTGTCGTCAGCACATTGTCTAAAGAACTGCCATGCCAGGGAACTCCTCGTAGCTGGCTTTGGTGTGCTCGGCCCCTGGGTGTGGTGGGCAGTAGCAGGCGTACTATCTAGGGGACGGCCGCTACAGTTTTGCACCCTGCTCCCTCTTATGCTGCGCTGGTGCTTCTTTGCGACCACCGCCTCTTCCTCCAAACTGGAAACGTCACTCGAATGACCTTGATTCCATGTGGGGTCTAGGACCTCATCATCCTCCACATCATCTTTCACCCACTCCTCAACCCTGTCCTCCTTGCCTGTCTGCACACTGCCGAAAGCCACAGCAGTTGTCACCTGTGTTCCGTAATCATCAGAGACGTGCTGCGGTGGTCCTCGCATGTCCACATCCTGACACATAAGTGGTTGTGCATCAGTGCACTCAATCTCTTACACTTCTGGGGCAAGGCTAGGTTTGATGACCCCACCAGCAGAGTCATCAAAAAGCAAGACTTGTGGCTCAGACTGCTTGGCTGATTTGCAAGGGGGTGAGGTGAAAGACAGATGGCCATGGGCTGCAGGTGTCAACTTTGAGCTTTCAGCAAGGGACCGGGTGGGAGACAATGTGAAGGAACTGGAGGCACTGTCAGCCACCCAATCTACTATCGCCTGTACTTGTTCTGGCCTCACCATTCTAAGCGCGGCATTCGGGCCTACCAAATAACGCTGAAGGTTCTGTCGCGTATTAGCACCTGAGGAAGGTGTTTCACTTGTGCCTGTAGCTGGCACAGATCGACCACATCCCCTACTTGCAACAGGAGCTCCACCAACACCAGCAGCACCACGACCAGGGCCACGTCCCTTATGTGATGCTCTCCTCATTCTTTGCAGTCACCCACCAAAGTAACAGATGGTTTATGTCAGACGACAATGTAACCGCCAATAGTCAACATTTATTATTTGTATTTTTTTAGTTTTTTTGTTTATTGGACTGCAAGAAATGCACCGCAAGATGTAAATGTATTATTTAGCACCCAAAACAATTCAAATTTTTCAAAGTGGCTGTAAGCACAGTATTGGACTGTTCTATTTGACTCTCAGATATGAAGTGCACCGCAAGATGCAAATGTACTATTTACCACCCAAAACAATTAGAATTTTTCAAAGTGCACTGTAAGCACAGTATTTCACTGTTCTATTTGACTCTCAGATATGAAGTGCACCGCAAGACGCAAATGTACTATTTAGCAACCAAAACAATTAGAATTTTTCAAAGTGCGTTGTAAGCACAGCATTGGACTGTTCTATTTGACTCTCAGATATGAAGTGCTCCGAAAGACGCAAATGTACTATTTACCACCCAAAACAATTAGAATTTTTCAAAGTGCGCTGTAAGCACAGTATTGGACTGTTCTATTTGACTCTCAGATATGAAGTGCACCGCAAGACGCAAATGTACTATTTAGCACCCAAAACAATTAGAACTTTTCAAAGTGCGCTGTAAGCACAGTATTGGACTGTTTTATTTGACTCTCAGATATGAAGTGCACCGCAAGACGCAAATGTACTATTTAGCACCCAAAACAATTAACATTTTTCAAAGTGTGCTGTAAGCACAGTATTTGACGGCTCTATTTGACTCTCAGATGTAATACATGTAATGCTATGGCTATTCTATAAACTGAAATAGAGTCCCCAATTATACGAATAGGTCAATTGACCTATTCGTATGAATGGGGACTCTATTTCGGTTTATAGAATAGCAATAGCATTACATGTATTCTATAAACCGAAAGTCTATAAATCGAATGTCTTTCGGTTTATAGACTTTCGGTTTATGTGCCGTATTTGCTCGATTATAAGACGACACTGATTATAAGATGACCCCCCAAACTTTGGATATTCCTTTAGGAAAAAAACTAAAAGCCTGAATATAAGACTACCCTATAGGAAAAAAGTTAAACTTGTATATATTCACATGTAAATTGCTTTTTTAATAAAAAAAATTATATCAAAAAATGCATTTCTTGTTTTTATTTCCTTTTATGTGCCAATGCTGCCTCTCTCTTTCCCTTGCACCCAGCTTTGTCTCTCTCCCCCTCCCCTCTGTCTCTTCCTCCCCCTTGTTTCTCTCTGGCCCCCTCCCTCCCCTTGTTGCTCTGTCCCCCCTCCCTCTGTCTCTCCCCCCCTTGTTGCTCTGTCCCCCCTCCCTCTGTCTCTCCCCCTCCTTGTTGCTCTGTCTCTTCCCCCTCCCTCCACTTGTTTCTCTGTCCCCCCCCTCCCCCTGTCTCTTCCCTCTCCCTCCCCTTGTCGCTCTGTCCCCCCCCCTAACCCTGTCTCTCTGCCCACCTCCCTCCCCCTTAACTGTAACTAGATCCCTAGTGGCTAGTGGGGGCAGCCGGGGGATGTCTGCACGATACGTGCTGGTCCGTCATAATAGACTACAGCTGGTCCGTCATAATAGACTGCCGTGTCGGGCAGCATGGAGGATGTCTGCACGTATCGTGCAGACATCCCCCAGCTGCCCGATTCTCCCTGGTGGCTAGCGGTGCAGTGGAGGATGTCTGCGCGATGACCTCCCCTGCTACCGCCCGGCACGGCTCATCGCGCAGACATCCCCTGCTGTTAGAGAGGGGGATCCAGGTCCCCTGCAGCTCTGCTGGGGACCTGGATCGCTGTTTTATAATCTGACCTCAATTATAATCTGACCTCAAAAATTTTCTGAAAAAAACCTTGTCTTATAATCGAGCAAATACGGTAATACATGTAATGCTATTGCTATTCTATAAACCGAAAGTCTATAAACCGAATGACTTTCGGTTTATAGCCAAACCTCGAACTCCAACCCGAACATACAGTGAAATGTTCGGGTTCAGGTTCGAGGTACGAACACTGTAATGTTCGGTACGAACCCGAACAGTGCGGTTCGGGTTCGCTCAACACTAAAGCTGAGTAAAAGTAATTTTACTCTTTTTGATGTTGTTTTTTTGCTGCAGCCAATGACAATAATGCCATTCAAACAAATGGAATATCCTTTTTCTCTAGTGATGTCATTAGACAATGTTTTGCAAGAGCATGGTCACTTAGGTTCCACATAATGCATTATAGTCCACCAGCAGAGCAAGTGACTAAATTAAATAAAACGGATACATGCTCAATGCCTACACACAATCAGTGTGACAGTACCTGTAGGATAGAATCCAGGGGAGGGCTTGAGTAGAATATTAAAAATGTGATTTATATAGAATGCCTACATCAAAGCTATATTGTGTCAAAGCTATATCCTAGGATTGGCCCTCTATATAGAAACAAATCAAACCTAGATTCCCCGCTAAGGAAACGTATTATGCAGCATATGTTAATGCCGATCTTAGATTATGGAGATGTTGTGTATGATTCTGCCCCGCAGACCCATCTAGGTAAACTCGACACTCTGTACAAGACATTGTGTCGTTTTGCACTACAGTGTGATTATAACACACATCACTGTAAAATGTTAAAAGAGTTAAACTGGCTGACGCTTGCCTCCAGGCGCACTCTCCACCTAGCTTGCTTAGTGCATGCTTAGTGCATAACCACTTCTCTGGAACGCTCCCCCCCTACCTCAGCGGCATGCTCGCTTCTACTCCCTGCACATCCTACAATCTCAGATCCCGTACCAGCCCTTCACTAGTGATCCCTCACTATAAAAATGCAGCAGGTCGAGGTGCGTTCTCTTTCAGAGCTCCTCATATGTGGAATAGCCTTCCTGTTTCTACCAAATCATCATCTAGCCTAAAATCCTGAACATAAGTGTCTCCCAAATCCTCAAAACAGATTGTACCTGTTATTAGTTTACAAACTCCTTTGTATACTGTACATGTTGTTCCTTTTTTGTATCAATAATGATTCACCCTGTATGTTCTCCTTCCTACTTGTTAAATATATGTAAGTATGTGTTTTTTTTTTTTTAATCTACTGTTAAATGTGTAACTGTGTGATTCCATTCTGGACTGGGTCCCCAGGACATACTTGAAAACGAGAGAAATCTCAATGTATTCTTCCTGGTAAAACACTTTCTAAATATAAATAAATAAATAAATAAATAAATAAATAAAAATCAAATCACACTGGAAAAAGCCTATGCACTATTCAGGCAGTTGTCTTCCACATGCATTAAAGTAAGTTTGGAGACTAGACTGTCCCTTTAAGCAGTAAACATTAAGATAACCCCTTATATTCAAATCAGATATTTTTGGGAACAATATAAAAAAAATAGATCTGTCATCATATTTTCTGAAACTTTGAACAAAAATGCTCAGTTAAATAGATGATAATTCCTTCCAATAATATTTAGACATAAAATACACTTCGCAAAGGAATGCGAGGAGCTATTTGGTAAATATACAACTATTTATCTGTATTTCATGGTATGTCTCCAGCATTCACTTGTAAGGCTCTCTGTATTTGTTTTCTTTGCAGCAAACACACAACAATACATCAAGAAATAAAGGCGGTATATTAGAAGAAAATCAAGCTTTAGTGAGCGAGTATAAAGTGTAGTTTATACAGCTTCAGTGAACAGATGAACTTCAGTAGTTTGACAGCTGTAACAGATAGCCAAGCTTAGCTAGGGACAAACAAGCTCTGGCAATATGTGAGCAGGACAAAGAGTCTTTGACAGCATTAGGAATTGGGACAAAAGATATGGGTGTTCAAGGTAAGTAAAGGGAGTCAGGTTCTGCCAATAACACCTCCAAGCATTCATTGTGCTTAGAACAAGAAAAATTGCCAAACACAACACATTGCATCAATTAAAGCAAAGAATAATTATCTTTGTTTCCACAGATCATTTTTTAGTTTCATATTACTGTTGCACATGAGCACATAGGATATAATCCTAACAGTAATACATTCAGCTATTTATTTGACATGTTCTTTTTATTTGAACATCCTGTGATTTTGACTTAATGATCGATTTGGCATCATTATTTTGCTATTTTTGCATGTTTCATGTAATATACCGCCCTGCTAGTCTGTATAAGCAGTATTAGCTGCTTAGATAAAGAGGACAATTGATGGAACAATGGTGTAGAATTTCCTGAAATTAGATCTGTGAAATGGTATTACGCAGAAAGGTACACAGATTATTTTAATACTTTTTTCCCCCCTCACCTCTTGGCTAGCAACTAAAAGCGGTAACTGTGAACCTTCAGCTCTCAGTCATGTTACTCAAAAGTTTCATGTGAACTGTGCACATTTAATGATAATAAAATTATGTGTGTATAATTTCCGTCAATAATTTAGTCAAATTAATTTGGAGGGCATAGGGGAAAGTTGCATTTAGCAAAAACATACTTTAAAACATAAATAAATTATATGTACAGTCAGCTCATCTGCGATATAATCAAAGTGGTTGGTGAGTTATAAAAAGAATAGGAGAAGCTCCACCGTATTTGGAGAAATCATGGCGCTGAACTTACTGTGAAGGACAGAGGGTGGGACAGAGCGAACCATTCTCCTAGTCATCAAGAGGCTTTTTTTTTTTTTTTGCACTTCATGACTGGGATCATAGACTGACTTCCTGTAGCTTCAATGGAGAAATTGTCGCTCTGTCCCCCACTCAATCCTTTCCAGGAAGTTCGATTATTTGGTGTATATTATTCTTTTTATATTCATGTGTGTTATTTATATCATGTCTTAGTTTTAACCTTTTTATTTAGCAAAAATATATGTTTATTTTACACCGGTTTATACTGTCTATCCTTTTCTTTTAAGCACTTATACCAGCACATATGCATCTAATGGCCTAGTTACGCCACATACATTGTGATCACTTTAAGAACTGCATGTAAAGTTTTACACATCAGAGTAAAAGGGGGAAACTTCATAGTATGGCATTCTAACTCATCATGATGTACCTCAAGTATGGGATATTCTTTCAAATTAAAAAAAATTGGTGTGGGATGTTAGTAATATTTATATCATTGCTCTAAAAATATTGAGCAAAGTAAGTATAAAATGCAACCTGATCTTATTCTAACTGAATGGGAGAATATTTCCAACTCAGCTACTTTGCTCTTAAGTTTGAAATGCAGTTCTTAATTCCCTGTGATTCTCAATTTTATGAATTAAGCTCTGAATGTTGAGTGGGCAGACCCAAGTACCATCTCAGTACAAATTGCCATGATATGCTCATTAGTTGCCTACGTCAACTCCAAAGGAAAGTAAAAAAACACACCCATCTTACAATTAGTGCTGAAAAGTGTAATTTGCTTTTGTAACATTTATGTTCTTTACATTATAGTGAATTATTACATTACATGTCACTAAAGACAAAACAACAGTAATTATAAACATAGCTTGTTTATGTTACGGCTCAGTGTAGCAAATGCTGGTCTAGCAGCATATTTCATTAGGATACATTTATCATAGATTGTATCTTCAAATACCTTCATAAAAATAATGTTTCATAAAAAAAAAATCAAAAGGAAAATATTCAATGGCCCTTGTACTGTGCAGTGATTAGACACCTCAGCCAGTCTGGCATCCATACAAAACATGTCTAACCATGCGTAGGTAGAATATTGGGTAAGTGGTAACTCTAAATTGTGGGTGAACTTTACCACTTACAAAGGATGTTACTAGATTACCTGTGCATTTAAAACAAAAACATATATAAGACATATGCCAACGGGTTTGTTTTGTCTATGTTTGAATTAATTGCATATAAAATAAAAATAAAATGAGCATCCAGTTTGAGAATTTTACCCATGATGCAACATTCTCCAAAATCTTCCAGCAAGTCTTACTTTACAACTGTGGCCAGAGCTTGCATGATGATGTCACAAGATACACCCCTGCTCTCTTAGTGGCTCCTGCGGATCACTAGTGGGCAGGACTAGGTGGCTGTGGACATGTTTTTTTACCTGCCTTCAAACACAAAGAGGAGATTGAACTGCTCAAACAGGATCATAACTCTGCCCGTTGTTATGTTATAGTTACATTACCCTCTCATTCAATGCAAGTCTTTGGTCAGAATTCAGTCATATCGACTTCATTCTGTGTACCCAGCCCCAAAGTGAGATACTAGTGCTGTAAAGTCATTGGGGGTGGTACCCAAAAACATCATATTTCACAAAATGGTGGTGCCCAGTCAAACTTGTTTTGTAAAATATTTAATAAAATAAACTCACAAAAACAAGACATATCTGAAATCAACAATGCAAAATAAACAAAACATTTTTTAGTGGGAGTGTGCCTTTAACGGTGCTTTGGTTGTATCATATAATCCAAACCCCGCATTTCTTAATTAATATTTATAATCATTAATTCATACCTTAAAAACCACCGAGATTAATGGATAAGCATGATTATATTGTCCATCCACAGCAAGTGGACAGACTGTTCCCATATACAAACAAAATATAAGCAGCTCAAATATACTTCACCAAAAGCAACTTTCTTTTTAATTTAAACCGTACCTCTGGTTCCTGTATGCCTTTAAATCTAATTTAACCCTATGCATGTCAAGTGAACAAACATCACATTGCATTGTATTCATAGATGTAGCGCTTACAGCGTTAATGGGAAAAGAAGCAACGTAATAGTATATTTTATTGATGCTGGTTCAGCAAGCACAGACTGAAATTTGTAAAACCATATACACCCCCATCTGGGGCGACTGCATCATTACACCTATGGATTCAGTGATGTTAAATCATTTGAGGTTTTTCTAGGTTAAAGTGCTTAATATATTAAATCTCACACAAGCATTGTTTGAGAAAATGATACCACGGTCCACATCAGGAAATGTGTGTCCTTGGAGGATGTAAACATCAGGAGTATCCTAACAATATTTATAAATTATTTTTATAATTCAAATATATAATATAGAGTCATGAATATATATAATAGATATAGAAGAAAAATACATACGATTAATTTAACTTTTAAATTAAATACACAGTTTGCTATACTGAGTGTGTTTTCATTAAAACCCAAAAAAATGGGGCTCTGGGAAACACACTATAGATAAATAGAGGGATTTTTTTGTATCATTTCCTGATTTTGAAAAGGTTAACCATTGTAACTGGTTAATCTTTCAATGTGTAGAATGTGTTTCTCAGTACCCAAACAGTTAATTAAAAAATATCATACTTGAAAGCATGTGCAACATATGATACTTGTAATGTGCTGTGAGCAGCTTGTGTTCATCATAATACTTTTAGTCATGGTTACTGAGTGATTACTAGTTATGCAAAGTATCCATTTTGATTTATGATGAGGGCGTTATTCTAATTTGCTGCAATTAATATACTGCTGAATACAGGATATTAATTTAAGGACAAAACAAAAATCTACAGAGAAATACCCATTAGCTGTAAATTGACAACAAAAACTTTGTTGTACAAGTTTGAGATGTGTCATAGGAATGCCTATTTTTCACTGATCCTGTAAGCTAGAGTCATTGCTTTCTGAGTAATTACCAGTTAAATACATAAATTGCCCTGTTTTGCATCACTTTCGGAAAATAGAACGGCATATTCCATCACTGCTTCAGCATTGTTGTTTTCATTGTAACATTCTAGAGAAAGCTGAAAAAAGTGTGATAGCTTTCCCAAAGAGGCTGAGGCCTGCGTTGTGGCCTGTCCTCTTAGTGTCCTTCCACAGGCCCGGAGTCATGCATCACTCATCTTGTCACATTGAACTCCAGATGCTCCTACCCTGGAGAATGCTCTGACTCTGGCAATTTTTCTTCATTCTCACTAACAATTTGGTAATGAAATATTGATTTTTAGTTAGATTCATATTGATGCTATTAGGTTTGCATTGATAAATCATGCTGGACTCCTATCTGAGGGGCTAGAAAGTGCTACACTGAACCCTGGAGATTACAATCAACTCATTGATGTGTTAATTTTATGGATTTTTTGTTCTCTAAGAAGGAGTGGGAGGGAAGAAGAAGATTTTTCTCCATAGCTCTTATAAAGTTTTCTCAGTGAAAATGGGAAGTGTAATTGCAGGTCTCTGCGTACATTAACTTTTAAAAGCATTTTGAGGCAAAGCACAGCAAGAATACATTTGACAGAGGGGGTTAAAAAAGGTTGTTAACTTCACGCTGGAATTTCAGTCAGATAAAGCACATCTAATAAGGTTTTTTATTCCTCTAGAGTTTAACAAAACTAAATAGAGTAATGTTACAAAGGGATGTCTCCTTTGTTGATTTATTTTTAGCTACAAGCATGATACTGCTCTTATTTTTAAGATGCATTGATGAGTTATTTCAAATGCCCTGTGGCTTATTTACTTTATATTATCATACATGCCAATTCCGAAAAAATGTCCTCCTACACGTCCTCTTCAGGGCAAAACTAAGTGACTGTTTCACCACTAGGTGGGTACTGAGCCAGTACAGAAAGTCAGGACAATTACTAGACATAGTTGCTGCTGGAATGATTGGTGTTGCCAGGTATAGTTGGCAGCTACATAGTATATGTTAATGAATTTCCTATCAGTAAAGCATATTATACCAAGATAATATGTTAAAAGCTACATCCCTTTTTGAGTTAACCTGTTAATGAAAGGGCACAGACATGTAAAAATCATTTTGATGCAACTGAGATAGGGATTGTGTGCCATTTAAAGGACCACAGGAAAAGTATGAGATATAGGGTATCTAGAATGCCATGAGTATATCTAGAATTGTTGGTTCATTCAAGCACCACAGTTTGTCATGGGTATCATGTATTGTCTACCACCAAAACCACATGCAGCTAAAAGCAGGTCAGTGGCCAAATATAGCATATTCTGTTAGTTGATGTATCCATTAAATAGGATGGTGGTAGTGTATGAGATATAAGGTTCTTAGAATGTCTTGAGCAGGTCAGTGGTCAAATATATCTCATGATGTTTCCTGTACCTGTTAGCTGTTGTATCCATCTTTTAGAATGGTGATGTGATGTGTGGGAGATTTAGTGGTAGATATTGGCCCCATAGGTTAAAGTAGATAGACATCAGGTGCATCCCTTCAAAGCACCAATATATCCATCTGTTAATGACCCGTAACACATTAGAATTGTCCACATCTGTTTGGGAGGATACTACTGGAACAATAAAATATATTAAATATCAACATATTGCCTAGACTAGTCATGTCCGTACCTGGACAAATAGCACACTCCTCTCCCCCCAAGTTGGGAAAGACTGGAACAGATGGACTAAGCTATTAAGGTCTTTCAGTAAATCTTACTAGGCTTGCCACCCATCGTTATTTTTCTGGAAAGCTGGTAAAAAGTTGGCTTGAGGCCAATTATAAGTCTATGAAGACAATAGCATGGCCGGCAATAGCAACCCTAAATCTCACATGGCTGTGGTAAGCATGTCCAAATTTTCCATTAGACAGAGAGAGTCTCTTTTGACAGTACTATAGAAGGCAACAGGAACAGGACTTATTTACTACTGCAGGTCTATTACACACCCACTTTTGGTCATTGCTTGCTGTTGTATGTATGTATGTTGTATGTATTTTATGATTTGTATGTTGTGGGGGCCAACCACACTTTGTGTAGGAGTACATCGGATGTAAATCAACTCTGTTGGAAGTATTGGAGTGACCATGGAACAGCATTAAAAAAAAGAACTTTTGACACTGTGACCCGGTAACTGCTGGTGGAACAGAGGGTAGATAAGGCACTTGAAAAAAGACAAAAGAATATGGAGAACTCATATTGCTAATAGTCTTCCTCTGTAACTCCAACTAGGGTTGCCACCTTTTCTTATGTGTGGGTGGAGCTACAAGGGGGAGGAGCCATGAGGAGTGGAGCCACAAAGGGGGCGGATTATCACTGAAATGATATATATTATTTGTATTTCATGCCAGTGAGAAGCGTGTGTGTGTGTATATATAAAATATATATATATATATTTGTATATTGAGTGGCAAAATATTACTGGCATATTGACCAACTTCTCCCAACCACCCTCCATATTACACTAGACAGTCTAGTGTAATATGGAGGGTGGTTGGGAGCAGTTGGTCAATATGCCAGTAATATTTTGCCACTCAATATGCAAGTAATATTTTGCCACTCAATAAGTAAGTATTTTGCCCTCAATATGCCAGGATTTAGCCATTCAATATGCCATTCTTTTGCCATTTAATATGCCATTCCTTTGCCATTTAATATTATAGTATTTTGCCCCTCAATATGCCATTCTTTTCCCATTTTAATATGCCAGGATTTTGACACTCTATTGCCACTTAATATGCCAGGATATTGCCACTTAATATGCCATGATATTGCCAATTAATATGCCATGATATTGCCAATTAATATGCCAGGATATAGCCACTTAATATGCCAGGCTATTGCTATTTAATATGCCCGGATATTGCCAATTAATATGCCAGGATAATGCCACTTAATATGCCTGGATATAGCCAATTAATATGCCAGGATATAGCCACTTAATATGCCAGGATATAGCCACGTAATATGCCAGGCTATTGCTATTTAATATGCCCGGATATTGCCAATTAATATGCCAGGATAATGCCACTTAATATGCCTGGATATAGCCAATTTATATGCCAGGATATAGCCACTTAATATGCCCGGATATTGCCACTTAATATGCCAGGGTATTGCCAGGCAGTATGCTCGTTATGCCACCCTCCTCCCCCCTTCCCCAGTACTTACCACCTTGTTGCTGTCTCCCGGTGCAGGTCCGTGGCTGAGGGAAGCGTTGTGCCCTCCACTCCAGCTGTGCGGATCAATAAAGATTTTTGAAAAAAAAAGTTTGAACAAACTTTATTGATCCGCGCAGCTGGAGGTGAGCGCACAACGCTTCCCTCACAGCCACTGACCTGCACCGGGAGGCGGCAGCAAGGAGGTAAGTACTGGGGAAGGGGGGAGGAAAATACCGGGCCTTGCGTGGCCGGTATATTACATATACCGGCTCCGGCCCAAAGACCCAAAATTACCTGCCAGATGGCAACCCTAACTCCAACACAAGAGAGGAGCAGGGTATGATGTCAGACACAGCATAACATACTATTCACAGAAGTTAAGAAGGTAATACATGAGCATTACATTGAGACAAGGGAGCCTTTAGCCAGTCTTCAAGCTGACAGAGTATCATGGGTAATGTAATCCACTGCGGTTGTTAAAAACTTGGATTATTGAATTGAAATTGAAAAACTATGCCCCTGAGGACCCCTACTTGTTTCACCACTGATCATAAAAAATATTGTTCCTACAGCTAATTTGATATGGGAGTAATTATTAAGTATGATATTATTTACATTTAGTGTTAGAAGGACACCAGGATGCAAGGTTCATTGTTGTGCTCCATATACGTCATGAATAGTTAACATACTTAATTAGGTTGAAAAGATACTCAAAATCCATCAGTTTGCTAGACAAATTTTCCATAATATCTCTTAGCAACAATGTTGCCTCTGTCTATGGCTATTAGAGGTTTTTTTTCCATAGTGCTACATATATATATATATATATATATATATATATATATATATAGTATAAATATATATATATACACACACAATATGAATACTATATAGTAAACTACATCTTTAAAATGTGACTGTTGAACCCTATTAGTATGAGGGTGTGCAATAGATTACTTTGCAGCAAAGCACCATTCACAGGGTTAATGTGTATGACTGGATAAATGGCATTTCTTAGTATTAGCAACTCACAGATGGCGTCTTTACTGTCTTATACATAACATTAATACAATGTTATATGACCCTACACATTATCATAAACTGAAAAGGGTTCCGATACCAAACCTTCATACTGATATATAGCTTGCTACATCAGGAAGAGATCATCTTTACACTCAGAAGAAAATGGTCAGGTTTGAAGTTGTATGTCATTAAAACTATGTTAGGCTGCTGACAGTCCTAACCTCTTTTGCACTGCAGCCTTTGAAACCGGCCGCAGAGTCCAAAATGAAAACAAACCATATACACTAGCTGAAAATAAGAACAGTAACATTTTAATGAGTAAATATTCATACAAGCTTCATGTGGGAAGATAACATTTTGCAGCAAGTGCTCATGATGCCCCCTGAATGCATGCATGTAAAATAACAAAGGAGAGAAGATAAAAACAAGCCTGCCGCAGGTAGTAAATACAACTGACAGAAACTCATGCATGAATTATGACGACATTGCTAACATTACATGTATGGAGAATTCCAGACAAATTTGTGCAAAATCATCCACTACATCTGGTGCTTAGGAGTACAAGTCTATCTCAATTTTTCTCATGACACATTGCTATAATATTCTGGTTTTTATAACTGAACATTTCTCTTTCATGAGAGAGCCGAGCAAGCCAAACACCATGATGCATCAGTGTGTCTTGCACAACAAAATGGAGGCAATTTTAGCAAAATGGTTTTATTTACAGGATGCATGATAAACATGCAACCATACACCTCAGAATGAACAAAAAACTGAAGTTCAACATGTGAACAATGGGTATTCTGGATAATATCATAAATTGTGCAGATTTTGATGATCCATGTGACTAATGCATTTTGTTACATAGTAACAGAAAAGTATAGATATAGATGAGATTATACTTTCTTATTTGCATGAAGAAACATGAAGAAACTCAGCACTAAGTTTATTTGTTCTTGTAGTTATATCTGATTTCTGGGATACATATATATAGTGGAAGTACCCAGGCGAGGCATTCTAAAATAATGTTCTACATCCATAATTCTTCACCATTTTTATGTTGTAATCGAACCACCTAGTTGGTCAGTATATTTTTATTTGGATGAATCAAGGATTTTATTTAACATATTAGATAATTCAAGCCTGATTTGTTGTAGTACTATTATGTAGGCAAAGTAATAGGGACTTAAATATTGTTACTGTGGAGCATAAATATGCTCTATGTATGGTGCATCCATTATTGTAGCCAGTTTTATAAATTAAGAGAAATTCTCTGCATCTTGTATTTACTATGGAAGCTGTGTTTATGTTTTATGTATCTATTGGAAAAGTATGACAGAAATGGCTGCACCTAAACAGATGTCCAGAGAATATGAATTTGTATGAAACAAATAAATTAGTTTACATGTGAATTAACATTTACTAATTCCTGGTTTATTATATGTAAGAAAAATAGGATTGAATTAAAGAATTTGTTGTTTTTATTTCCGTTTGTTTGCCATTGCGCCCTCAGACTTGCCATGCATCCCCAGATTTGCCAATCTGCTCCACACATACCAATGCATCCCCGGATTTGCCAATATACCCCTCAGACATGCCAATCTGCCCGACTTGCCAATGCATCCAAGAATTGCCAATCTACCCACATGACATGCCATTCTGCTCCTCAGACTTAACAACTTGCCCCTCAGACTTACCACTGTGCCCCCAGCCAGTGTGACTCCCAGGACTGAAAAGGCACCCACAGGCTTCCCTTTGTCTACTGGGGGCTGCCACAGGATGTCTGTGCTCTGCTCATTCAAATAAGACAAAAATTAGCATCATATTAAAGGTATGCACTGGTCCATAATGGATTCCACATATCTCTCCAGATTTGCTTCCCATCAGAAGACAAAGAACCAAGTTCTAGCTTCCCATGCTATCTAAGAAAAATATCATTGAAAAAATGAATTTATTTTACTTGCCATTGCACCCTCAGAGTGTAACACCAGAGGAGCCCTTACACTCTGAAGATCCCATGGAGATTTGTCCCTTACTCAGATTGTCTGAATAAGAAAAAAAGAGGAATGTCGTATCTCGGTCTCTAGTTATACTGCAGGAAAAAGGGGCATCTAGTTAATATGCGTCCACAAAAGCAGGGAAATGAGAGATTTCTGTAGGTCAGATGTGATCCACTGAGCCTAGCTACAATCTTGCATTTACAGATTTAACATGGGCCAAGCAAGTGGGCATCGCCTTTAACCACAAAAAATGATGTCAATAGGGGCTTTGGGTGGCTTACCGCTTCCAGCACACACTTCTCAGAAACTGTTACCTTGGAACTCACTATAAGAATGCTACCCATGGAGACTGTTGCTAGATGCTCTACAGTCCACACATATCCGTGATTATTGGGCTTCCTTGTCTATCACTACATAATTGTCACATCAATTAATCTTGAAACCAAATTAAAGAATGGGATCCTAACTGGTTAGAAGCATGTATATTGCATCCAAAGCCTGTCAGGGAAGTTCTTCAAATACTTCATGAAGACTCAGGTATCCTGGGAAAACTTGGATGTATTTTCAAACAGAAAGCTGAAAGACTAACTATTAGTGTTGAGCGAACCCGAACCGCACTATTCGGGTTCGTACCGAACATTACTGTTTTTGGACCCCAGACCCGAACACGGACATTGCACTGTATGTTCGTGTTGAAGTTCGGGGTTCGGCGAATGTCTTTCGGTTTAAAGACTTTTTGTTTATAGAATAGCAATAGCATTACATGTATTCCATAAACCGAAAGACTATAAACCGAATGTCTTTCGGCTTATAGACTTTCGGTTTATGGAATACATGTAATGCTATTGGCTTTCTATAAACCGAAATAGAGTCCCCATTCATACGAATAGCATTACATGTATTACATCTGAGAGTCAAATAGAACCGTCAAATACTGTGCTTACAACGCACTTTGAAAAATTCTAATAGTTTTGGGTGGTAAATAGTACATTTGCGTCTTGCGGTGCACTTCATATCTGAGAGTCAAATAGAACAGTCCAATACTGTGCTTACAGCGCACTTTGAAAAATTCTAATTGTTTTGGGTGCTAAACAGTACATTTGCGTCTTGAGGTGCACTTCATATCTGAGAGTCAAATAGCTTACAGCGCACTTTGAAAAATTCTGGCTACCTCCTCCTCCTCCTCCTCCTCCTCCTCCAGCACCGCTTCCACCTACACCCCCACGGTCACCGCCTCCTCAACCTATGGGTCACTTAGTATAAACTGAAAGAGAATACCCTGCACTCCAACCCACTCCCAAATGGATAATTCTTTTGATCCTCCTGGCAGCTATGCTTTAGATTTAGATTTATGTTCTTCCAAAACTAAGATCAAAGATTCCATCAAGTGCTATTTTATGGCTCAGCTGTATTTTTAATTTGTATGTATTTTATGTTATTTGAAGTTATTTCCCTATCTATATTTGTTTGCAGGGCACTTGTCCTACTCTTACCCCCATTTACCTTTTGCAGCCCTCTAGCCCTTTCCAGGACTTTTTTAGAGGCATTTTAGTGGGCAAAAGTTCGGGTCAATGGGGTTCGGGGTCAAGTTCGAGCCCGAACCCGGACTTTTTTCCAAAGTTCGGCCGAACCCGCCGAACCCGAACATCCAGGTGTCCGCTCAACCCTACTAACTATACATTGTCCTAATGATTGTGCCATCAAACCTAGTACCTCTCCTCCCACTAATTGTACATATCCCTTGTCTACATCCAGCTGCCTGCGTGTGTTGTGTGTGTACATGACCGTCTATGTGATTGTGTGTGTGTGTGTATCTGCTGCTGTCTGGCTCCTAGATATTTTTGCTGGCTCCTAACATTAAATTAAATTTGTCAAGCCCTGTTTTATATATCTATATCTATATATATATACAAGCCATTTATTTATATATAAATATAATATAAATCATATATATATATATATATATATACTGTATATATATATATATATATATATATAGATATAGTCCATAAAACAGCTATATAAATATATTCCATTAATATTGGATGAAACAGCCATATATATATGTTCTATAAATACTCTCTTACCTTTTTATTCATTCCTATCGTCTGTCTTGTCTCATGGGGATGTGTTGTTTATGATAATATGGTTTCCCCTACTGTATAATATTTGTCCTGTGTAATATCAGTGCTATATATCATTAGTGTAACATAGCTGTATTCTAAATTTAATTGCTGCCTACAACAGGTTCAGTATCCTTTGCCATAGAACTGCGACAGGAGGTAGGGACTACCTTGTGACGACAGATCATCCCAGCAGCACCGTGGAGCAGTTAAGGTCACCAGATCCACTTCTGGAAATGATCTATTTTACCTAAATTCAAGGTGAGCAAATGTATTTGTTTTGGTGATGCTTACGTAAAAGTACACTTTTAAGTAAGCAGGGCTTAGTTTCTAAGTGAGAGGTTTTTTTTTACACATATTCTACATATCTAAAAACCAACTAAACAATCAAAGATTTGTTATTGTTTTTAATCTGTCATTATATTGCACTTCATAAATTGCATGATGCTTTTTTTCATTTATTATCAAATATTTATTTAATGTCAACTGATTAATTACAGTGACTGAAACATGCTAAATATAACTAATAGACATCAAGACACCAGTATATTATATTTGTCATAATTGGCCATTTGGTTTAACTAAAAAATAAAATAAAAATGGGCTGCTCAGTCTTGAATGCATGGGCCTATTTTCTTGTCCCATCATGGACCTGTTTGTACCTCGTCTTCCTCAGCAGAGGCGGGATTCTTCTTTGTGACCAAGAATCAGGCCTGTGCATTGATGGACGTTTGAACAAAATGACTGTCAAGAAAAAATCCCTTCTACCCCTTATAACAGAGCTCTATGACCAGCTCAAGGGTTTTACTTTCCTAAACTAAACTTACATTATCATTCACATACACAAAGGAAATTAATGGATGACAGATTTTAATATGCCCTATGGCAAGTAAAAATACTTGGCCATGCCATTCAAATCATACTACGCACATACTGTATTCCAAAATTGTATTAATGATGTTTTTTGAGATATCCTACCTCAGGTAATGGTCCATTTGGATGACATACTTATTTATAAGACCCTTGAGGAACATTGTAGACAGTATTATAACATTTAAGGGTACATTCACAGAATAAAAAAGCAGTAAAATGTGAATTTGATAGAACTCATGTAACTTTGCAGAGGTACATGTTTTCTGAAGGCAACCTTGAGATGGACCCCTTAAAGCTGTCTGCCTTCACACAATGGCATGCTTCCTCTGACCTCAGGGGCACACATAGGTTGATTTGCCAATTATTTCCAGTGTTTTATCAGGAACTTGATTATGACCCAATCACCACCTTAGGTAGGTGCTAACTGCTGGACAACTGGACTCCCACACCCCTCTTAACTGCTCCAGTTCTCACGTGACCAGTCCCTTCACTGACATTTATTCTGGAAGTCAACATCTCCAAACTCGGAGCAATGCAGTTATTTCTAAAAAGTTATCAAGCACCTAACAGGATCCATCCCTGTTCTTTCTTTTGCAGACGGTTCATGGCTTCTGAGATGTTTTAAACAGTCAATTATTAGTAATTAAAATGCCCTTAGAGGAACAGCAAAATAATTCCCTCCTGGAAGGAACTGTGGCACTGATTACCATTCATACCTACCATAAAAATCATGTGTTCTCAAAAATACTTAAGCCAAGAAAACCAAGGCGTATATGCTTATACATCATTCAAAGATTCAACTATTACACAAAATCTAACAAGTAAGCAGACATGCACACTGATAATAGAAAATAAAGTATATTTATTTGTAAATGTAGTAATGTAACGACAAACACAGTAGGTATAGATCGGAGAAATGTAACAGTATGTATAGTGATACTGTAAAAATAGAGCAAAAAAAATAGAGAAAAACAGAAAAAAATATATAGGAAGCTACACAGAGCTATGTAGGCAAAGTGTATGAGCAGCACAGGAAAAAAGGTAGAAAAATAAAAATAAAAATAGTAAACAGTAAAATAGTGCAAAAAAGTCGGAAAAATTTAGTGTAGGGAGAGACAAATGGTATACGGGACACGGATTTGTCCCTCGTTTTGGGTGTCATGAGTACATCCCTGGAGATGGTCGATAATCGGCTTCTCTGTGAGTGCAGTAACTTCTGGTCATAACCACGGTCAGAGAATTTATTTGACATTTCATCAAGCCGAGTCTCAAGTATAGCAGGATTGCTAACAATCCTTTTGGTGCGTACCAATTGGCTATAGGGTAAACCTTTTTTGGACATTGTCCCACATTATTCTCCTTTTTTTTTTTTTTTGTTATTATATGTTTTTTCTTACAGTGGTTGGCCTTCTATCAGACTTATGTTGCATCATCTGCTATTTTTTTGAGCCCTCTGTTACCACTTCATCCTACTATATTTTTTTATTATTTCCATTTCTTTGTTTTTTTTGCTCTGTTCGTGTTAATTTTTCCGACTTTTTTGCACTATTTTACTGTTTACTATTTTTATTTTTATTTTTCTACCTTTTTTCCTGTGCTGCTCATACACTTTGCCTACATAGCTCTGTGTAGCTTCCTATATATTTTTTTCTGTTTTTCTCTATTTTTTTTGCTCTATTTTTACAGTATCACTATACATACTGTTACATTTCTCCGATCTATACCTACTGTGTTTGTCGTTACATTACTACATTTACAAATAAATATACTTTATTTTCTATTATCAGTGTGCATGTCTGCTTACTTGTTAGATTTTGTTTCCACATATATGCCCCTTAGGAGAGAGCATATTAGCAGTCCATTGCTTTGCACCTGTATCTACTATACACTCTAGGTTGGCAGTTCTCAAACCCCCTATCCTATTCAACTATTACACTCCACAAAACCATCTCACTATTTCAGGATGTCCTGTCCATACGTCACCTAGCTGCTATGGAGGATCTGCATATAACTGGGGCCAAAACCATTACAAATTATATCCTAATCACAGTCAACTAGTATATAAAATTACCTCTGCGCCACTTGTCTGTCGTAACAGACACTACAAAACCTTGGCCTTGTATGTAGTGGAAGATTTGATCCACTATTTTTTGTATTTCAGAGATCACAAATGATTGGTATGTTTAAGTCAAAAAAATAATTATCTTTGACTAGTGACTATTGTAATATGTACAGTCTGCTAACTCAGTTTTCAAGCATTCAGGGACATAATAGTTTCATTGTATTCCTATAATTGGCTTCTGAGAAAATACCCTATTATCTAGATTTTGTCTAGAGTGATGGTGTCTAAAATGAAAACCAGCAGTTTAAAGGAAAAAAGAGAAATCCTAAAACAAGAGTGACAGAATGGCTGGTTGAGCCCAAAAAACACATAAACAAACACAACTTATGTCTAACAAATGGTTAATACATAAGTAAATTCAGTATATTTGCAAAAAATATCATAATGGCACATTTACATAACATTCCAATGTCCACATTGGAAACCTGCATTATTTAACCTCATATCTGTGAACTCCTCACCAAAGCTTCTGGTCAGACAATTCTTCTCGAGGTGGGGAGGGTTGTCTATAGTCTCTCCCATAGCCTGCTTGGTTATGCCCTCTTTGGGCTGCTGCAACCCATCCTAAGGTTTAACATGTAAATGAAAAACTATGTAAAATATAAATGAAATTTTTATTCAAATGGAACACATTATTTTACCAAACTGCCAAATAGCTGGTTAGATCAGTTTGCAGTGTATGTATTCACTAAAGAGAATTTAACAATTTTTTAACCAGATTAATTGAAGTTTGTTAAATGGCAATTTCAGTATGATGTCATCTATGATTCGAATATAAATTTGGTAATAAAGCATGTAACAGTAACAATACTAATGAACTAAGTGCATACATTTTGCTGCAAATTTGACTTCTGAAGTCTGCAGTCTAAAACTTTTGTAGAATTTGCCATTAAATAAAGGACATATATAATATTGGTTTTCAATAGATTACTCATGGCATGCATATAGTTGAAAAATAATATATCCTTATACACAGAGTAACTCATTCTAAATTATAAATCAAAATTTCCTGTCCATCAAGCAACAACCTTTATAAAGTAAATTCTACTAGATAAATTTGCACTGTATGACAAAGTATATAAAACGAAATTCTTTGTGATTAAGTTAGTAAACCAAATTACAGGTACAGAAATTATAAATCATTCTTAAAACATAAACATTTACAAGTCGTAAAGATTAATGCCTGTCCACGGTAATGGATATTGTGCAATATTTTGTATCTACAAGCAATTTCTTGAATGCATTTGGTCAAACACCTGAACACTGTCTATATAAGTGTAATTCTCTCCAGGATGTTTATTTTGTGTGAATACTCATACAATCACAAACAGCTGGAGTGGGGTTGTGATTATAATGCTCTATTTTAAGTTGAAACTATAACCAAACTTAATTTAACCATGTAAATGCAAATAGTATTATTTAGCATAGTGCAATAACATTTTTGATTGTTATATCATGAGATAATGTTTTACATGAGCAACACAGTGTTCCTAATGTCAAGTAATTTACTTTACTGATTCTTAAAATACCACAATCATGTTGATATTTTTTTTTGTTTTAATTATGTCATGGGGAGAGGTTTACAACCAATACACAAGAACAAAACAGACCACAGGTGAACAAATATATAACATATACTCTCCTAACACGATTTCAGCACCCAACAGAGCACTCTTCCAGAGCTCTCAAACATATAATACATCCATGGAGGGGCGCATGCACATGTGAAAAAAACATAACAGAACCACTGCTTATAAATATGCAATATGTGGATAGGAGGGGTATTATTGCACTCACAAATAGGAAAAATCAGTCAGGCTCATCATAAACCTTTTATATTCTGCTTCTAAAAGAGATAAAACAAAGGCACCAATGGCACAGTTCCACTTTATCATATAAAGGTAATAAAGATTGCACTTATAAATAAATTGTGCAAAACATGCAATTAATGGAGTTGTAGTGGAAAAAGTGCCCAGACCCAGACAGTCCATTGTCCAACAGTAAGAGGTCCCATAGATCCTGTCCCTCATTACGTTTAATAGTAGGTATCCTATCTTCCTCAGGAGGTGGTGGAGAAATATCCAGCACTTTCCTTATCACCATAAAACCCCGCCATTAATTTGTTCAAATAACCGCTATATTTATCAGTATTCATAGTACATATAATATTCACATACAATAAAAACACTAATATTTTTGTGCTCACTATAACTATCCCAATGAAGAGGAGCTTTAAGGGTCCTCCAGTGCCCGCCCCAGACCCAAAGCACCCAAAAAAATGTCACCGGTCCACCATAAACCCGGAAATACAGAAGCCCCCTACGTCATAAAGACGTTGATGCACAGAGATGCCCCCACAGGAGGGTGGATTAGTTTAATGGTATTACACCGATTTAACAAGTATGTTATTGTTTTGTTTTTTCAGATTTCTTATTTAATTGTTACATCTAATAAAGTGTCACAGCCTTTTTATCTCTGCACTCTGTATATTTGATTGAGTGTTGGGCATTTTGGGAAGATGCATTATGCAGACACATGTGTTATTCTAGAGAACATAACAGGTTTCTTGAGTATATTCACTGAAAAAGTAAACTGTGGTGAACTGAGAAGAAAGCTGTACAAATCATTAATATAGTTGGAAAGAATAACAACTTGGAGAATCATTCCAACTTAGCTAATAATTACTTTTGCAGCTCCCTTGTCAGTTCACCATACTTCACTTTTTTGTGAACAAAACCCCACCATCACTGAAAGGAAAGGTCCCCATACATATATATTATATATTTGGGTATCCTCCTGTGTAGATTTAACAGATTCTTTTTAGATTTTTAACTGCACTTCTCTCTCCTCTATCAATGAATAATACCCACTAGATAACAATCAAATCAATTAACATGTTTATTCCTTCCTGCCTAAATAGGCTGTTTGGACCTTTTGTCATGTTTAATATATAACATCTGCAAATGGTTATCTAAGCATCCAGGAAAAGATCTCAACAAATCTGAGAAATATAACATTGACATGTCAATTGTGGTTCTCTATTCAGGAAGAATGTAGATTGACCTTATGATGCTAAAGAACATTTTCAGAACAGATACATTGGAAAAGTTTAATTTAAACTGCTTCTCCCCGTCACTCAACAAACAGGGGGCATACTTAGAAAAAGATGAATTTTATTGCTTTATTTTCTCATGTCACTTCGCATTAAATATTTTTTTTAAATACCCAAGATTTATGAGCCAGTGAAGGAACAACCATGAGATGCAATGTGTTGTATTACATAAGATGGAATGTAGCTGAAAAACATGCTTGCATTGTTTTCTGCACCAGGAGAAATGCTAATAAAAATTCCTAGTGCTTCCCACTAACTTCTACTAACAACTGATCCACTGTTGCTTTAGCACTATAAGAACAGAATGCCAGGACATGTTGTACTAATTTATTTTAGTTTGCAACAAGCAGATTGTTGTATTATTTGTGTGTTAAAATACATGAATTCCTAGTTAATGGATGAGTTCATGTTGTTGTATTATTTTATTGCTATTGTGTGTTTTCTTTTTATTTTATTGTTATATAAAAAATATCTGTGAAGTTATATTTTATTAGTAGAGTTTGTACCAATTGTTCTGTATGTAGTTTTGTTTTGTTTTTCTAGTGTAAACTATTTTCATGCAGCCACAATATTCATAATCTTGATTCAGTGTCTATTTTCTGTCTTCTTTTAGTCATATTTAGTCATATCACTTTCATAGATCATAAGATCCCCATATGTTGTGTATTTAATGCAACAGGAAATAACTAGCAGTCTTATCAGTGCAGGGGAATCCCAACACAAAATGGTCATCATCTATTAAAATAATGGTTCATGTCACAAAATGTACTTAATTTAAAGCTGGGTTCATAAAAGAAAAAATATGGTTACTTACTCCAATTGCACAGTTTTTTAATCTTAATAGAGCACCTTTGGGATGATGTGGAGCAATATGTTTGCAGCATGATGCTATTGAATCAGTATAGGCCAATATCTTTGAGAAATATATCTAGATTCTGTTTTACAGTGAAATTATGCAGCTCTGAAGGCAAAATGGGGCCCTACCGAATACCAGACAAGTAAACCTAACAAAGTGGTCAAAGAGTGTATATCAGGACAATATTTACCTACAACAAAAGAAATCATTTCATCATTATACAAAAGCTAATTAGACAACAACTATTTGAAAAATAGTCAAAACCAATCACATAATGCAATTCTTTTTTTCGTTTTTAAAGCACATACATAATGATAGAGTGAACACACACACACACCTTGAATTTCCATATGCACTTTATTTATAAATAACATTTTACTATTTATAAAGTGTTTTATTAAGAATAATACATTGCCATAGAATGAAAAAAGTGCCATTAGCAGTAAATTAATGGCCATTCTAGATGAATGTCCACAGCTAACGCGGTTAATTGGAACCTGTTAAGGAATTTACCGCACCATATAAAAAATTCCATACTTTCTATGGAGGTTTAGCAGAGCTGGTAAAAAATGGCATTAAAACAATGTTCTGTTCTGCACAAACAGTAATTTAATGTCAGACGGTAGAAACTAACGTACAAAAATCATCTCCCGTTGGCTCTATTGAATTAAAAAGAAGTGGCTCCAAGAGACAGTGGGCTGGCAAGTTGCCCACAATCACATTAAGAAATTAAATACAGGCCCCCTGATGCCATGGGCCGGTGCTATGCCTGTGGCACAATGCCCCATAAAAAATGTAAAAAGTCCCCTGTCCCCTAATGCCAAACGTTGACCAAATAACCCAGGCAGAATACATAATCAAATTAAATACATATAATCCCACCCTACCTACAACTACATAGAGGACAATATAATATATAAAAGACACTATAAATCTATTATGTGAGGCATCCAAATCGGTCATGCGGGGACATGTACATGGCAAGACCCAGAAGGGAGGCAGGTCTAAAGCTTGCCTACCTTAACAAAACCCTATCACAGACATATACCAACCATGAAACCCTAAAACTCCAGAACACAATCTTAAATATAAAGAAGCAAAAATCCTTTATGATTCTTTGGCATCAGAGAAAGCCCAAACTGCTTATAATTATGTGGGGGAATAGGTCGGGCCAGGTGCTGTCCAATCTGCTCAAATATTCCATGGCTAAATGTCAGATAGTTTAGGAAAACCAGGCACACCCCAACTTAATATCAAAAAGTGACAAGTGCCCTTAAAAACCAACACTAATCACACTAAATATTTACCCTTTTCAGTAAGTAAAGCTTACACAGGTGTTATCCAAAGGGAAAAACAATAAAAAAAATAATAAAATATAGTGTAGTAGATCAGCTTAAAAGTGAAAATTTACAATGGAATCTGCAAAGTGACCACTCACATTTGTTAGAGCAGTAATCTGCTCAGGAGTATCAGCATAAGGGAGCCCAGGAGCTGGTGACAGATGACAGGACACCATAGAGAGCTCACAGCTCGCAGATCCAAGAATCATATACGTGTACACATGGGGAAGAGAGCAGGGATGTCAGTATAAAAATGTTTAATATACACTTACAAACACATAGTAAAGCCTTACACTTAAAATCACAGGATTCTTCTCCCAATTAAAAACAGTGCAGATTTTGAAAAAGTGTTCAGTACACCCCAACTTAATTTACCTAATTAATTAATCCACATTTCAGAAGCTTTTGCAAGAGTATTTCCTAGAGTTTTATTAGACAGAGCCAACTGATTTCCCAACAGGCATTGATACCATAGAAACATAGAAACAAAGAATGTGTCGGCAGATAAGGACCATTGGATCCATCTAGTCTGCCCAATTTTTTAAATACTTTTATTAGTCCCCAGTTCCCTCTCTTATATCTAGCATAGTCTTGTACCTATCCCACTTATGCTTAAAATCCTTGACTGTGTTTACCGCTACCACTTCCGCTGGAAGGCTATTCCATACATCCAGTACCCTCTCAGAAAAGTAAAACTTCCTGATATTACTTTTACATTTTTGCCCCTCTAATTTAAGACTATGTCCGCTAGTTGTGGTAGTTTTTCTTCTTTTAAATATACTCTCTTCCTTTACTGTGTTGATTCCCTTTATGTATTTAAATGTCCATATCCCCCTGGTACGTCTTTCATCCAAGCTATACATGTTAAGATGCTTTAACCTTTCCTGGTAAGTTTTATTCTTCAACCCATGAACGAGTTTAGTAGCCCTTTTCTGAACTTTCTCCAAAGTATCAAAATCCTTCTGGAGATCCGGTCTCCAGTACTGTGTACAATACTCCAAGTGAGGTCTCACCAGTGCTCTGTACAATGGCATGAGCACTTCCCTCTTTCTACTGCTATTCCTCTCCCTATGCAACCAAGCATTCTGCTAGCAGTTCCTGCTGCTCTATTACATTGCCTACCTACATTTAAGTCCTCTGAAATTATTACTCCTAAATGCTTTTCCTCAGATGTTGAGATTAGGACTGTATAAAATATTATATATTCTGCTTTTGGGTTTTTACGCCTAAGGTGCATAATCTTGCACTTGTCCACACTTGTCTACATTAGTTGTCAGTTGCCACAGCTCTGACAATTTTTCTAGTTTAGCAATATCATTTGCCATTTGGCTTTTCCCTCCATGATCATCAACCCTCCTGCAAATCTTTGTATCATCAGCAAAAAGACACACTTCACCAAAAAGACCTTCTGCAAAATCATTAATAAAAATATTAAACAGAATGAGTGCAAGTACAGATCCCTGAGGTACCCCACTAGTAACACGGCCTTGCTTCGAATATACTCCATTGACTTCAACACTCTGTTGTCAGTCACTCAGCCATTGTCTAATCCAATTCAACAATATTGAAATCCAAACTCAAAGATTGCAGTTTATTGATAAGCCTTTAATGTGCGACAGTGTCAAAAGACTTACTGAAATCTAGGTATGCAATGTCTACTGCACCACCTTGATCTATTATTGTAGTCACCCAATCAAAAAAATCAATAAGATTAGTTTGGCATGATCTCCCTGAAGTAAACCCATGTTGTCTATGATCTTGAAATCCATGCGATTTTAGATGTTCAACAATCCTATTCTTTAACATGGTTTCCATTATTTTCCCCACTACTGAAGTAAGACTTACTGGTCTATAGTTGCCCGACTCCTCCCTACTACCTTTCTTGTGAATGGGCACAACATTTGCTAATTTCCAATCTTCTGGGACTACTCCCGTTAACAATGATTGGTGATCTGTGGATGATAGAGACATTCTGGAAGCCCCAAAAATGCTCCAGAGGACCTACGTCCAATATCCAGTCCCTGGATCAATGCCAATTATTATAAAAACTACTTTCACTATTCTATAGCAATACTATAGCAGTCATAACAATTTTCAAAGTGGAAATGAAAATGGCAGCTTTTGCAGGTGATCTTCTGTTTCTGTCCAATCCAAAACAAACTATAGCAGACCATTTATCAGAGTGTTCTTAGCCTACCAAATACCTTGATATTCTGCTAGTGCAGAGAGAGAACCTAATTTTTACATGGGATCAGCAGAGGGGACTTGAACTAGATCCTCTCTTTTGATCCCATGTAAAAATTAGGTTCTCTCTCTGACCACTCTGATAAATGGTCTGCTATAGTTTAAAAAAACCTATTCTACTTAAGTTGCTTTGTCATATAAAGGTTTGTAATGATTTGTTGCGTTTAGCTATATCAGCTTGCCTAGGTGTAAGTTGAAGCATTTGTGACAGATAGAGAATTCTAGGAAAGTTTATCATCATCATCTTATATAAATGTCATCTGCCTGTGAAGGAGTTGTAACATTTGTCCCAGGCACAAAAGTCCTCCTCCATTCTAGGCAAGATTGTGAAAAAGTTCTAAGATATTTAAGATATGTGGGATAGCTTGTTTTGGATTGGACAGAAACAGAAGATCAGCTGCAAAAGCTGCCATTTTCATTTCCACTTTGAAAATTGTTATGACTATAATAACTAATACTCCATATCCCATATCTACAGAATTGCACTGCCAACTATCGATCTTGATATATATTCAACAGTCGACATAGAACAAATTATATAGGCCATTAAGAACAGCCTCCAGAATTTTGGTCTCTAGATCATATTCTGAAATGTTCTTAAAACTATTACATAGTACTTACGCACACCCAAAGTATGTTGGACCATTGCAGCAATTCCAAACCCCAAAGTGTCCCCAAGATGAGGGAGATTTGATGCCTTGTCTTGGTTCTGCCTCCAGATCAAAACATTCTTGTCAACCCTTCACTCGTTCATCACAAATATACTTACATTATCCCTTACACTGAAAACATCCTCTGCCCTTTTTGACAAATATTTTGATGAGGATGGCCATGCGGCCAAAGAAAATAATTATCCTGGCAACAACTGAGAAAAAGTTTTATCACAAAGGATACAGTCTCAATCCCCAATAATAGACATGGTGCTTTCTAGAATAAAATTTTATTCCAAATGGACTGGACTTCATCCTCCCTACACAGAGAACAAAAAGTTTTTTTTTTATACCAGATGGGCTCCTTATATATCCAAACACTTGACCTACCATGCAATCTTCACTTCTTAACTTGTCCCATTATATGGATTGATTCTCTGCTACACTACTGAAGGCCAAAATGTCCTCTACCTGATACCCAGTCAACCATAACACAACTGTAACATAAAGTTTTGGCTACTTTTCCAGGTTATCAAAAAGTGATACACGATTATACACTGTGCGCACAGTGCTCATAATATTGTGTTTCTGTATATACTGTGAAATATGTTCCCATCACAAGCGATGTGAACCATATTTTGTCTTTGTACACCTACTTATTTACATATTTTAACTGCACATTTGACTTTCGAAATGTCAATTTTGTTTAGCGGCCAACTAAATGAATATATTAACTGCATATTGGCAAGTATTAATGTCAAATATGTCTCAAGAGCAGCCAAACTCAAGCTAATGGAAGAGATGCCTTTGCTTTCCCTTAAGATTTGTTAAAAAATGAGCACAAAGCAGCACAGTAATTGTATCCAAAATGTATTATGTATCTAATACTAAATATATTATATAAGAATAATATGGTTTCAGTTGTTGTGGTTAAGATAGCTTGGTACATTGGCATTACATGCTATGGTGGTTAACATATGTTGTTATGGCTACTGTAACACAGGGGTCCCCAACCTCCGGGCCTCTGTTTAGCCAGGCAGCGTGCTGTGAGCGAAGCGTTTTGCGCTCCCCTCCAGCCATGTGGCTTCAATAAAGTAAAAAAAAAATGCAACCGGATATCACCTTACGTCACATCCGGTGGCTGGTTTCCCTCCTCCGTGCAGGAGGGAAGATTGCAAGGAGGAGACAACCGGGGACACGGCGCAGCAAGGAGGCAAGTACTGGGGAACAGGGGGACGGTGGCATACTGAGTGGCAAAATACTGGCATATTGAGTAGTGAAATACTGGCATATTAAGTAGCAAAATACTGACTTATTGAATGGCTAAATACTGGCATATTGAGTGGCAAAATACTGGCATATTGAGTGGCAAAATACTGGCATACTTAATGGCTAAATACTGGCATATTGAATAGCAAAATACTGGCTTATTGAGTGGCAAAATACTGGCACATTTAATGGATAAATACTGGCATATTGAGTGGCTAAATACTGGCATACTGAGTGGCAAAATACTGACTTATTGAATGGCTAAATGCTGACATACTGAGGGGCTAAATACTGGCATATTGAGTGACTAAATCTACACGTGTGGTACTAAACTATTGCAAGTGGAATCCGTGCTACAGGGTCAGTTTACTAAAGTTGAAAATTGGATAGCTAACAACAAATTATTCCTCAACACTGAAAAAACTGTGTCCATGTTGTTTGGGACAAATGCAAAACTACTTAAATTAAACAATCCTCAAATAAACATCAAGACATCCAGTTATAACCTGACCCAGGTATATTTATATAAGTATCTTGGGATGTGGCTAGACCCAAACCTATCTTTTGGTCTCCATATTGATAAGCTTGTGTCAAAGCTATATCCTAGGATTGGCTTTCTATATAGAAACAAATCAAACCTAGATTCCACGGTAAGGAAACGTATTGTGCAGCAAATGTTAATGCCGATCTTAGATTATGGAGATGTTGTGTATGATTCTGCCCCGCAGACCCATCTCGGTAAACTCGACACTCTGTACAATACATTGTGTCGTTTTGCACTACAGTGTGATTATAACACACATCACTGTAAAATGTTAAAAGAGTTAAACTGGGTGACACTTGCCTCCAGGCGCACTCTCCACCTAGCTTGCTTAATGCATAACCACTTCTCTGGAACCCTCCCCCCTACCTGAGCGGCATGCTCACTCTTACTCCCTCCACATCCTACAATCTCAGATCCTGCACCAACCCTTCATTAGTGATCCCTCACTTCAAAAAGCAGCAGGTCGAGGTGTGTTCTCTTTCTCCTCACATGTGGAATAGCCTTCTGCCAAATCATCATCTAGTCTAAAATCCCTGAAAATAAGTGTCTCCCAAATCCTCAAAACGGATTGTACCTGTTATTAGTTACAAACTCCTTTGTATACTGTACATGTTGTTCCTTTTTGTATAAATAATGATTCACCCTGTATGTCCCCCTTTCAACTTGTTTAAATATATGTATATATTTATTTATTTTTAATCTACTGTTAAATGTCTAACTCCATTCTGGACTGGGTCCCCAGGACATACTTGAAAACAAGAGAAATCTCAATGTATTATTCCTGGTAAAACACTTTCTAAATAAAAAAATAAATAAAAAAATAAATATTGAGTGGCTAAATACTGGCATATTGACCAACAGCTCCCAACCCCATACCAAACCCCTCGCCAATTAGAATTATTCTGCCTGAAGGAATTCCACCCTATGGTTGAGCAGCAGGTTTCGTTCCCCCAGGACTTTTGCACTCTGAACTATCACCAGAATACCAAAGCTAAACCTAATAGGACGGCAGCTGGATTCAGAGTACGAAGGTATCAAGGGTGCAGGTGGAAGAATAGTCAGACAGGCGTAAAAATCAGTACAGGCTGCAAACGAAGTCAATTCACGCAAACAGGTCGGGACAGGCTGCAAAACAGGCAAGGTCAGGCAAGCAGGAGTCGGCAACAGGAATCAGCAAATCACGATATAACACAAACACTAGTAAAGGCACCAGGCACTATTACAGGCAAGGACTAGTTCACAAATGATGGTTTAAATAGTGTAGGAGAGATTGGCTGGCCAATGGAGGCTTTGGGGAGGAGAAACAGAGTATTTATTACTGTCCCTTTAAGGGACAGTAAGGGCAGGAAGCCAAATGTAGAACTGCACATGTGCAGAACAGTAACCTAGGGATAGTCATGAGAGGCCTGCTAATGGAGCTTGTGTGTCTGGCTGGGAATCCCTGCAGAAGCCCTAGAGGGCAGTGAGACAGAGCTCCGGGGAGTTCTGAGCAGGTAAGGAGGGAGTGATTGGCAGTGTGACGGTGCTATCGTGTCATTACCCCCCACTGGACGGGCGCTGTATGAGCACCCAGGCCCAGGCTTGGCAGGAAAATGAAGGTGGAAAGAGCGTACCCTGACAGGGGAATGAACATCAGAGGAATCGACCCAGGACCGTTCTTCAGGACCGTATCCCTGCCAGTGAATGAAATATTGTAGACGGCCACGAAGGATTCTGGAGTCAAGGATGGATTGTACCAAATATTCCTCTTGGTCCTGAATCAGAACAGGGTCAGGAGGACGAAGAGGAGAGGAGAATCTGTTAGACACTACGGGTTTAAGCAAGGATACATGGAATGTGTCATGGATGCGCATGGAGGGAGATAATTCAAGAGAATAAGAAACATTGTTGACACGAGAACGAACTTTAAAAGGCCCAGTGTATTTAGGACCGAGTGTATGTGAGGGTTTTTTGAGATGGAGATTCTTAGTGGACAACCAAACCAAATCACCAGGGTTGAAGGGAGGAATATGAGATCTCTTCGTATCGGCAAAGGATTTTTGCGTCCTCTTCACAGCAAACAATTGTCTGGATAGAGTTGACCAATGTGACGTTAGCTCTGAGATTTTTCAGTCAGCGGCAGGAATATCGGATGAACAAGGTACCATAGGCCAAAGGGAAGGTTCAAACCCATACATAGCACAGAAGGGTGACATGTTCAATGATCCATGATAGGCACAATTGTAAGAGAGTTCTGCTAGGTACAACAAATTATACCAGTTGGAATGATCGTTGCTTACGTAAGATCTGAGATATTGTTTCAATACTTGGTTCGTTCTCTCGGTTTGACCATTGGTTTGGGGGTGGTATGCCGAAGAGAACCTAAGAGAAATACCGAGTTGACGATAAAGTATTCTCCAGAATCTGGAAACGAATTGAGCACCACGATCTGATACAATGTATTGAGGAATCCCGTCGATCCGTACGATCTCTTTTAAAAAGACTTGAGCAAGGGTTGCTGCTGAAGGCAATTTCTTTAAGGCAACGAAGTGGGACAGTTTGGAAAAAAGGTCAACAACAACAAGGATGGTAGTATTCCCCTGAGATTGCGGAAGGTCAGTGACAAAATTCATGGCTATGTGAGACCATGGTCTTTTGGGGACAGGTAATGGACATAGAAGGCCATATGGCTTGGTTCTCAGTGTTTTACATCGAGCACACTTAGTACAGGCTGAGACATATTCATAGGTATCACGGGAAAGGGTAGGCCACCAAAAATATCTGAGGAGAAGGAACTTGGTATTAGTGATTCCCCTGTGTCCCGCAATGGGAGAATCATGAGCCCAAGATAGTACAGCTTTTCTGAATTTAGGTTGAACAAAATATCGGCCAGAAGGAAGTCTTAGATTCTTTGGTCTAGGGTACTGAGTTCTGGAAATCTGTTGTAACAGAACCGTAGAAACTACAGCCATGATCTGAGTGGAGGGAAGAATAGTATCCTCTTTAGGATGAAAATTAGCATGTTCATGCAATCTCGACAAGGCGTCAGCTTTTTTATTTTTGGATCCGGGCGGTAAGTTAGCACGAAATTGAATTGAGTGAAGAATAACGCCCATCGGGCCTGTCTGGGATTAAGTCTCTTGGCCTTTTCTATGTAGAGGAGATTCTTGTAATCAGTCAAAATTGTAACAGGAATGATCGTACCCTCCAATAAATGTCTCCATTCTTCTAGAGCCATTTTTATGGCTAGTAACTCTCTGTTTTCAACGTCATAATTACATTCAGCGGATGAGAACATTTTAGAAAAATATGAGCAGGGATTAATACGATTGGTCTCTTGATCCCTCTGTGATAGAATGGCTCCTGCTCCGGATTCAGATGCATCTACCTCTAAAATAAAAGGTAAAGTGGGATCAGGACAACAAAGTATAGGTGCGGTGATGAAGGCTTCTTTGAGTTTTTTGAACGCTTTGATGGCTAAGGGAGGCCAGCTTTTAGGATTTGCGCCTTTTTTGGTGAGTGCTGTTATGGGTGATACCGTCTTAAAAAAATTTCTAATGAATCTTCTGTAATAGTTGGCGAACCCTAAGAAGCGTTGAATATCCTTTAAATCAGTGGGAATTCTCCATTCTCTGATGGCCAGGACTTCCTCTGGATCCATCTCAAGACCACGATCTGTAATGATGTAGCCCAGAAATGTGATTTTATTTTTTTCGAACTCACATTTCTCGGCCTTGGCAAATAATTTGTGACACCTCAGACGTTGAAGTACTTGTTTCACATGGATTCTGTGGTCTTCTATCCCGTTCTCTATCTCTCTCATTGTGTCTTTCTTGATTGCGGGCATCAAGCCTTAAACATAATGCTATAAAACTTTCTAGGTCATCAGGTAGATCTCGGTAAGTTAGAGCATCTTTAATAGATTCATTAAGGCCTCTCCTGAATGCAGCTTTGAGTGTGCTTGCGTTCCAGTCTGTCTCATATGCAAGCGTCCTGAATTCTATTGCATACTGAGCCACGGTCTGTCTCCCCTGGGTTAATTCCATAAGACTGGATTCTGCGGATTCTCGCCTGCCAGGGGCGTCGAAGACGGCACGAAATGCTGATATAAAGGCCTCAGCATCATCTAGGAGTGGAGAGTTTCTCTCGAGCAATGGAGACGCCCAGGCCAATGCTTCACCTCTGAGTAGATTAATAATGAAAGCAACACGAGATGAGTTTGAAGCAAAAGTCTGTAGTTGTGTACGAAAGGACCTGATCCTGATGATCTTGTCTAGAGAACACTCGGACATGTGGGTTCCATGAAGTGGCCTGTAATAACTGTCACGATCTGGTACGAGGCTGGAACCGCTTTGCAGAGTACGTATAGGTTTTGGCAATGGACCCCGGCAATAGAACAGAATTATTCTGCCTGAAGGAATTCCACCCTATGGTTGACCGCAGGTTTCGTTCCCCTGGGACTTTTGCACTCTGAACTATCACCAGAATACCAAAGCTAAACCTAATAGGACAGCAGCTGGATACAGAGTAGACCTGAGCCGAAGGTATCAAGGGTACAGGCGGAAGCATATTCAGACAGGCGTAAAAATCAGGACAGACGGTAAACAAACAAAGTCAATTCAGGCAAACAGGTCGGGACAGGTGGCAAAACAGGCAAGGTCGGGCAAGCAGGAGTCGGCAACAGGAATCAGCAAATCACGATATAACACAAACGCTAGTAAAGGCACCAGGCACTATTACAGGCAAGGACTAGTTCACAAATGAGGGTTTAAATAGTGTAGGAGAGATTGGCTGGTTGCTTTCCTAACCTCATTGCCTTACTTTAATCTTATCTCCTGCTCTCAGCTATGCCTCTGCGCATTCCATCTTGACAAAACATATTTGATCCCTCCTGTTTTTTTCTGCGCATTTTTTTATTCTGCCAATAGTCCCCCCCTTGCATTAGCATGTCTTATTACCGCATATCTCTGTTTTCCCACCCCGTCGTGGGGTCGACAGAGACCCGGGCTCCTACTTCTCCTAATCTGGCCACCCCGCTCCCATCGCAAATTAAACTAAAGGTTGTCTGTTTCACTTGCTTTCAAACTGTTACAGATGTCATCATGATATTTTGCTGTAATGAGTTGCCATGTATATTACTACCCCCTCCTACTGATTCCGCAGCACCACTGCAACCTAAAGAGGGTACCCCCTCATTTTTTTTTTTGATGCAGTGCAACTGCAAAGAGCCAGAGGGTGACCACCTCATTGCCATATCACTTATTAAGTTGGTTAACTGGGTTAATCCCACATTCTCCACATGCAGTAAAACTGCAAAGAGCCAGAGGCCCAGTGCAATGCTGGGGTGACCTCCCTCACCACCATGGCTATTAATGTACTTGCCTGTCGGGTGACCCCCTTCAACGCTTGTGAGAGACCCCCACCGTGAACCTCACTATTGGCTCTCAAGTGACACTTGGGGTGACCCCCCTCATCACAAAGGACAGGCTTTCACGGCCTCAGGTCCTAGTCTGTTGGGTGACTCCCTTTAGTGCCCTCTGGTGACCCCCAATATTTGCTCCATGCCACAACCGTCTCACTCTGTCTTTCACAGATGGTGACAGTATGTCCAGGGAAGTTAACCACACATTTCCCATTGGCCTACAAGCTTGGCTACAAAAGGCCCTGGCCGAATCTCTACCAGCTGCTCTGGCGTCAATTCAAAGTACTCCAGCTGTGAAACAGCCTTATGCAAACCGTTCCCCTTAAAGTCATGATGACTCTGGGTCTGAGGACCACCAACTGTCTCCTGCCTCCATGCAAGAGGCCCTGGACTGACACCAGATGGTCTCCAAGGGCAAGACACTCATCAAAAATCAAAGAGCGTCTCCCTCTCCGCCATCCCGTCTAGAATTACTACACATGGGGAATTCTCTCGATGATCTCGAAGGACCAGGACACCTTCGAGATCATCAACGAATATCAAGCATGTGACTCCTTCTCTGGGTCCTCTAGTGTGCCATTCCCATCAGACCTGATTCAGCACCCCTATGTCCGTGAGTCAGTCTCCAGAGACCATCAGCCTGGCGGCTCTAACCAAGATTCACCTATTTAAATCCTCGATTCTGCTGGTCTCCCCATGTTTGACCCCCTGAACCTGTTCAACATCCTACCGTTACCCTCCCTCCCATGGAGTATCCCAGTTCAGGGGATCTTCTTCCCATAGAGCAAAGTTTCAGTCAGGTAAGACCTTTTCCAATTCTCAAATTCCTATTGCTGGCAGATTGTCCCATTTTCTTCTACAGTGGATGGCCATCACCCAGGACTCTCTAGTCCTCCAAACCGTGACAGGGTTCTGCATAGAGTTCTCTTCCCCGCCGGGACAGTGCACTTCAAGATGGAGGGAATGCATCTCTCCTGTGAGAGTGCGATTGGTTTGCACAGTTGGATCTCAAGGAAACATACCTAACGGTTCCCATCCATCGGTCTTACAGAAAAAAAATTCAATTTTGGCTGCACGGTCATCTCTGGCAATTATCCTGCCTTCCGTTCAGCCTCAGCTTGGCGCCGGTCATGGAATTCCTGCGTGCTCGAGGCTTTCAATCCCTTATCTACCTGGACGACATCCTTCTGATGGCTTAGGATCGAGCTACCTTACACAGGGTCTCTCACGGTTCATCTACTTCAAGATCTGGGGTTTGTGATTCACCGTGGATTCGGTTGGAACGGAACTACGGCTCCCGCAATCAAAAATTTTGGTCATCAAAAAGGCTATCCGCTGTCTGTTGCGATGTTCCCATGCCTCCCTGCAGGAGATCTCAAGAATTATCAGCCTGCTCTCCGCTTCCATTCAGGCTATCTTCCCGGGCCCACAACATTATAGCACCCTACAGTCCATCAAAATACATAACCTTAGTTTTCTCAGGCAACAGGATAAGGGATTAGGTATTTGCTGACGCTTCCTAAAAATACAATTTAATCCAATACATAGATGTGCTTTTATATTTTTCCAATAAAGTTTGTTTCAAGTTCCCTTGTCCAAAAGTAGCAAAATCATTTACTGATATCTGAAAACAGATATTGTAGAAATAAACTTTAAGTAATGTAGCAATAACTAAATAAAAGCAAATATATAACTATTGCATTTGGTATAAGGGCTAAACTTCTAAAACTTCTATATTCAGAATACGCATTAAAACAAATCACATACTAATCTAGCTTCTGCCATCTACTATAAATACCTGGAAATGTGACTTGACCCACACCTGACATTTGGTCTGCACATTGATTTACTGACATCCAAATTATACACAAAACTACTAAGAGCATTTATAGAAATAAATCCTGCCTCAGTCTCTTAGTAGATAAATGCATTGTTTAGCAAATGCTAATTATTCAATATGGGAATGCAGCCTATGCTTTTGTACCACAGACCCTACTCAGCAAATTGGACATTTAGTTTAATTTTATATGCCACTATCTATTTACATGAGAATACACTACAAACAACTGAGGCACAGTAGCAGAGACATACTTCAAAAGACATGTTGTATACTTCACATTATTTTTGAACATGGTCTTGAAATAGTTGATGTTAAAGATGTGAAATTCTAACCCCAAAGTGTACACACAGTCTATACAATCAAGGCTGTATTATAAAAATCAATAAGTATTTAAACGATACAAATGTATTAAATATACAACAGGATATGGTAGCGACAGAGCAACAAACAAAATGTCACCCTCAAAAGAAGAAGTTGTTACAAAATTTCCATACCAACAAAGGATGCAGACGACCAACAGTTCTTTGAAGTTGAACAGCCTTTAACGTTGACAAGTAGAATTAACACCAAACAGTTGCGGCATGCCAGCGCCATTATCAAGGTGAACAAAAGCAATACAAACAGCTAATTTATATAGCATCAGCACAAAGGTCACATGATGCCCAGATGAATGTAACTAGCCAAGTAAAAAAATTACATGAATATAGACCAGCAGGGTTATTTACATTATGAAATTCCCCAATTCAAGGATCCACAAAACTTCATGGTGTAACAGTGCATTAACCCTGTCTTTTTGCTTCAAATTTCAAAAAAGCAGGAGAACCATGTCCTCCATTATTATAATGAATTGCCATTGAATTTAACTTTTCCTTGCTGGCACCCAAGATCTTTTTAACATTACGGCTAGTTGACCTATGTACCGAAATCCTCGCTCATGACCATCTTTGCGTGCCGCCTACATAAAACTTAGAACACAGGCAGAACAATATATATACCGCAAAGGAAGTAGAACAGTTAGTAAACTATCTAGCATAAATTATTTTGCCTATATATGGATGATTAATGTATTTAGATGTTGCAGTGTGAATGCGCTGCACACGACGTCCACACTTGTAATTACCTATTGGGAGATCCGGTAACCATGTCTCAATTTCTTTCTAAGGTCACTATGGACTGATTTATTTAGTTTGTTTAAATGTCATGCTTAGATTTGTAAAAATAAATTGGTCTAGGTTCTTGTTTGAGTATACGGCACTGTTTGGTAAGTAAACTTCTGATTCTTCCCGAAAGGGGGGATGCCCAGAGGAATATTTACATATAGGTTGAACTTTTCATGCCCTGGTCTTAATCTGGATTTGATCAACCATTTGGTTACCCTTCTGTTTAGATGCCATATACTAGTTTTTTGGGGCTGCCACTTGAGATGTGATTTTAGTTAGTATTTTCACTATTGCAGTGCTACCACGTACTACATTGGGATCTGTAAGATATCAAACAATAAGCAGTTACATGATCACTTGAATGCACCAGAAGAACCATACTGGGAAAACAAAAAATAAGAGAGAACTGAGCCATGGCTATATTCATAAAAAATATGATTCACACAAAAATATACTTCCATGAATTCCATTTGTCTCAAACTTCACAGAATAATCCTATTCATGATATAGCACTTATCTTGTCCCCTATTCGAGACTGGATTCTATCCATGGCCCAGTTCTCAGCTTCATCCAGCTCTTTTCCCCGTTTCAGCCTGATATTCTTCCAATCCAGTCTGCTATTCCTACTACCCGGCCTACTATTCCTCCATTTCAGGCTGCTATTTTTCCATTCCAGCCTGTTATATCTCCATTCCATCCAGATGTTTTCTTTCTGCTCCAGATTAGCTGGGTAATATAGTTAAAGGGGCTGATGTTTCAGTTGCATTGAAACAGTGCCATATTTAATGTCAATGGAGCATCAGGCATGAATATGCTCATGGGCACCATAGAGTAGTCCTCACACTCCCTGCCCTTAGTTCATCTACCCTAGACAAATAAATAGACACATACAAGACATATATATATATATATACATACATATATACACACGTACACCCATACAGTAAATAGTGATGGTTATTTTTTGGCCTTTCATACACACATACTGTACATGTATAAATAAAATAAACAACATCACAAACATACATTTATATATACTGTATATGTATATAATGCGCGCACACACACACACACACACATTTATATATATAAATATATATATATATATATACATATATATATATATATATATATATATATATATATATTTACATAGAAACACACAGCCACTTCCACATCCTGAGCAGAGTAGCAGCTTGCAGAGACACAAGTGGAGCTTTCCCTGCCCAGTGAGGTACAGCCGGAGAGGTGGGAGGAATAAGTCTATGATTAACCAGTCACATGGAAATGTCTTCTCTGATTGGCTGCATGGATTCAACTTTGACTGCTTTCCAGCAGAGCATACTGTGGGACTACTGGGAGAACTTCAAAGATGGTAAAAACAAAAGGCACAAAGAGAACCATGCCTGGTTCATGGCTGCCCCTTTTGTCAATCTTGAAAAGACGAACCTACAAAGAGATAATGATCCTTTAAAAGTTTAGTTAAGGTTGCTCTACTCTAAAACCGGAACTAATACCCCACATTACCAATCACATTCAAGGTGTGATCTTAGCAAAGATTTAAAAATAGGCCACATCACCTCTCTATACCATGCAATATTTAACCTTTGAAGCTATAATCAACAAAGAAATATAAACTAATTTGTTGTAATCTAATAAAGGTTAATAACCTAGTGTAAATTCTACAACTAAATTATCAAGGGAGAGCAGTTCAGTTATCCATCCAACGGGTATGACATGAAATTAAAGGATTTTGTAACATGAAGACACAGAGGGAGTAGACTACATACTTAAATGCCTCTGCAAAAAAGTATGTCATATAAACTGAATAATCAGTATGCATAAGAATAGAGGATCATAAAATATATATTGTTAATTATAATTCACTAGATAATTGTATAGTTGCCCCACTGAGCATAATTGCGTTATAATGTAACATCCTAATACTGGAGACTGGTCTTATTGTAATACTAGTTTAGAAAACATCCTCTCTTGGTTTGAGTAAAGAGACTAAAATGATTGAATGAAAAACCAACGTAAATGAAGTTCAAACATGTGTTTTCAAATTAGTGGAACTGATACACTCACCTCAGACTTTACTGATGTTCCAAAGAGAAATATAGTTTTTGAACTGTGGGATTAATTCAGAAATTGCTGAGAGCTAATAATCTCATGTGCTTTTCACAACTAGATAGAATGTAGGCTTCAAAATGCATTATGATCAATGAAAGTAAATTGTGTCCTGTTGTCTCTAATTGCAAGATGGTGATTGGCTACTTTTAACTTGTATGGTCCTTTTCCTTCCTTAAAGTGATAACCTTGTGCATCATACAATACTAGTACTGGTCCATCACTATTTCCTACTAAAATTTGCTTCTCATCTTCATCGTAGCTGCAGATATCTATCTACACTAATATTGCTTTTGTCCTTAAAAACTCCTCAATCACTTGTATTGTTCCGTTTTCTCCCATCATTCAAGGGATTAAGCTTAATCACTTTAACATTTTTAGGAAACATATAAAATAGAGCAACAGTATATTTTATTTACATGTGTGTGACATGGTATCATTATGTTAATTTGTTTGTAGAAAAAGGTTGGGTTTATCCATTTTTAGGAGCTTTTGAAAGTATCTCTTTTATCACCGATTTTTTCCATGCAGCACTTAAAAATGCAAATTTCTTGGTATATTCTTCAGTTTGCTTTTAAACACATTTTAATAAATAATTGATACAATGGAAGTTAAATATTTTTTACTTCCGATGTTCTTCTCACAAGAGGGCAGCAGCCATATTGGAGGAGCAAGTTGCTCTTCAATATGGTGCCCGTGGTTTGCTCCTTGGAATGGAAGTTAAATATTTTTTACTTCCGATGCTCTTCTCACAAGAGGGCAGCAGCCATATTGGAGGAGCAAGTTGCTCTTCAATATGGTGCCCGTGGTTTGCTCCTTGGAATGATCGTGGGTGCCCAAGGCACCGTCTTAGCCATATTTGCAAACTTAGATCGCAAACACTGCTCATTTAATTACAGGATGGACTAGGTCCACCCAATGTTGGCAACAGTTAAATGTGGGTTTAAATGTGCAAAAAGTGAAAGACATACATAGTTTAAATGTAATGCTGTTTGTTCGTTGTGCAGTCTAGGACAGACCTGAATTTGATGGGACAGGACCAAAAAAAAATCTACTATCCTAGAAACTCTAAGACTGTTGTCAACTATGGATATAGTTTGCCATTGACCTCAGTTTATTTCAGCATTTTTTCTTGGCTGGTGGATGCAGATATATTCTACTAGTAACTGTCTCTTAGGAAGTGAAAGTCTGCATTTAAAAAAATAAAGATACAATTCAACTATGGCTACCACCACTTGGTTGGAATAATGTTTTAAAGTGATTTAAGTATTTAAATATTCAGATAAAAATGTATCACTTTCATGACCCGCCCCACGTGTTCTACAGTAGAAGGACTATATGAGTTGAAGTATTATGCCACTCGATATAAACAGATTGTGGTTGCTTGCTTTGTTCCATTAGATTAGATTTACCATGTTTGAAGATTTATGATGAGCTTATTTTTGTTAGAGGGCTCACAAGGTATGTGCCAACATTAATGAAAATTCCTTTATGTTTTCAATTATTGAAATTTACTTTTACATTAACATTGATCTGCTACTGTTCCTTTTACATCTGCCAGTAGCTGGATTCAAACTTGTGACTCTGGGCATGTGAGTTCAGAAACTTAGCCATTACACCAATGCTTACCTGCAGTTTCATGTGTGACTACCAGACTATGCTTAGCCTTTACCGGTGCAGTTCGCCTAGCTACAAATCACATGACTTTGCCACTGAAGCTGCTTCAGCTTATTTGCTTGAGATATAAACCCTTCAGTATTGCCCTTGGATGGTCTTATACCTGTGTCCTAGATCCAGATTGCGGTTACTGTGTTCTTCTGATTTAACCTTGATTTATTTATGTTTTTCCCGTACTTCTGGTTTTCAGCCGGGCACATCAGGTGCTGACCATGTGCAGGGTGAACACAGAAGCAGGCCCTTTAAATCATTCTCCAAAACACATATCATACCCACATCTTTCAAGAGATTCATACATATCGTAGTGATTTAGCTGTGTTAGTTGTGACACTGATCCATCCAGTAATCCCAATAAGTAGTTAATTAGTGCCAACTGTGTGTGAGTGGTGATACTCCCATTAGTAAAACCTCAATGGGCACAATCTGTTGAAAGATAGCAAAGTGACATAGAGGATACAGATACAATTAGAAGGTTGAGTAATCTGTCATTCTTATCTGATGTTCAAAGATAAATGATCTCCCCCCCAAAAAAAATATTATATTCACATCATCCTTAGTGTGTGTCATTATCACTGAACAATTTCCATCACACTCCCATACATGAGAATTCCTATCAGTGAACATACCTGTTGATAAATGTGTTTTGCTGATGATACAAAGATTTGCAGCAGAGTTGATATTCATGGAGGGATAAGCCAAATGGCAAATGATTTAGCTAAACTAGAAAAATGGTCAGAGCAGTGGCAACTGACATTTAATGTAGACAAGTGCAAGATTATGCACCTTGGGCGTAAAAACCCAAAATCTGAATATAGACTATTTGGTACAGTCCTAACCTCAACATCTGAGGAAAGGGATTTAGGAGTAATAATTTCAGAGGACTTGAAGGTAGGTAGGCAATGCAATAGAGCAGCAGGAAATGCTAGCAGAATGCTTGGTTGCATAGGGAGAGGTATTAGCAGTAGGAAGAGGGAAGTGCTCATGCCATTGTACAGAGCACTGGTGAGACCTCACTTGGAGTATTGTACGCAGTACTGGAGACCGTATCTCTAGAAGGATATTGATACTTTGGAGAAAGTTCAGAGAAGGGCTACTAAACTGGTTCATGGGTTGAAGGATAAAACTTACCAGGAAAGGTTAAAGCATCTTAACATGTATAGCTTGGAGGAAAGACGTAACAGGGGGGATATGATAGAAACATTTAAATACATAAAGGGAATCAACACAGTAAAGGAAGAGAGTATATGTAAAAGAAGAAAAACTACCACAACTAGAGGACATAGTCTTAAATTAGAGAGGCAACGATTTAAAAGTAATATCAGGAAGTATTACTTTACTGAGAGG
The DNA here is from genome assembly GCA_036172795.1 of Pelodytes ibericus. Lineage (NCBI taxonomy): Eukaryota > Metazoa > Chordata > Amphibia > Anura > Pelodytidae > Pelodytes > Pelodytes ibericus. The sequence continues at coordinate 86,275,727 of CM069859.1, forward strand.
GTAGTGGATGTATGGAATAGCCTGCCAGCAGAAGTGGTAGAGGTAAACACAGTCAAGTATTTTAAGCATGCGTGGGATAGACACAAGGCTATCCTAGCTATAAGACCGGGAACGGGGGACTAATAAAAGTACTCAAAAAATTGGGCAGACTGGATGGACCAAATGGTTCTTATTTGCCGACACATTCTATGTTTCTATGTGTTCCGGGTCCAAGATGATGCAATACTGCTACAAATATCACCATCCCAGGTATTGAATGTTTTTTTCCAGTCAGAGGTTCCAGATCCATGTGCTGGTATATAATCCAGGATGGCCACACAGGATCTCCTAAACTTCCTGAGAATGTCGTGGTCAGAGTACCTTTTCCAGATATCACAGTTATGCATTTGCCTTGGCACTCTGAGCCCAGCAGCATCAACCAGCAATGCTCCCTAGTTGGCATCCCTCCAAGAGGTAGAGCCCTGATTGGGCTCTGTGAATTACTGTGTCTTTAGATCTAATTGGTTTCTCCATTTTTAACTGGTGCACGTTTTGTCTTCATTTAGCGGGTTAACCTGTTCCTTTACTTACGGATCCGTTAACATTTAGCGATCAGTAGTTCAGCACCCGTCGTTGTTGTAGAATTGTAAGGCATTCCAAAAGGAATTGCATGCAACAGATTAAATGTCTAATGGTATGCTAATTAGTAGGGTTTATAGAATGTAGGCCATATTAATAGGAGGCGAGTTGAACCTTGTAATTCTTGGGTGGCCAAATTTGACTTAGGCTCCAAAAACACACCATTCAATTCACCTTCCATTTTTTTCAGTGGGGGAAGAAATGAAACACTTGGTTTTTGAGACCAACTCCCACAGGTCCTCAACACAACTCGTTCTCCCTCTATCTCACCTATCTTCAAAACATCTCGACCTCTGATGAGAATTTTCTGGATAGCATTTTTCGAAGTCTAGATAGGGGCATGGGAGTGAGGTCAAGTAGACCCCAATGTCTACCACACAACAACCCCAATTGGGGAAGAGAGAACTGGTCAATTTGCTTTCTTCAAGATAGCAAAGAGCAGAGCTATCTGTTGTTTTTTGTGCTCAAGACAAGAATAGAAAATGGAACCTCCACAATATAGTGTCCCACAGTCACCTTCATTGCCCCAAAACTGGACTGCTCCACAGTGCTCTTTACTGTCCCACTTACTATTCCAAAGACCATTCCACTGTCCCTCTGCCTGTCCACTGTACCACAATTATGATTATAACACTAAAGACATTCCCCTGCCTCAAACCCTTGTATGTTACCATATTGCTGTCCATAGTATGTTTAATTACCCAACTCCTGTTTTCCCTGATCTTACTGCACACCCATCAGACTTTATCTTATTGACACTTGCACTAGTGGTATAGTAGAAGGAGCAGGAGGTTTCTGCTCAGGTATTCCAGGAGCAAAGACCACCTTAAGTCTGTTCCATAGCTCTGTGCGCCAACCCACAATGCCGTGCCCCATCGTGGTGTAAAGGTGATCTGAGATATTAGAATATTGTAGAATATTGTACATTGTATATAGAACTTCTGTGCCTCCTTCATCTTATACATCCAAAGGCTAATGCCTAATGCTAGTTCCTGCTCTGGCAATGAGTATGTTGATGTTTTAGTAAATATATCTCATTTTGTATTGCAGTGGTTAATAGAAAAAACAATTAGCTGATATTTTTGCTAGTCTGCAGGAATTCATATTTTTTATAAGAAAAAACTCAAAACCCCTAAACTAAATTTTTACAAGGCCTTTATCCGAAATGCTATGCTGTTCTAAGAGGCTAATTTAAAATCAGTGAGGTGTTGTAATCATTTCATATCGTGGTATGGCTCTTAGGGATGATGCCCTTAGAACTGCATGTTAGTGCAGGGTGCAGAGAACAATGACAGCAGAGAGTGACCTATTACTGTACAGGCATGGTATGACAGCGCTCATAACGCCCCTACAATTTGTGATGCCCTGATCCATGGCCTGATTGGCCTTTACATAAATCCTGCCCTGAACAAAACACCATTCATATTTTATGCAGTGCTTTTTAACCAGCGTTCTTTTAAAACAACATAAAATGTGCTGCACTTAATTGTTTAAAAAAAAAAAAAAAACATGACAGTCACAAAACCTGACAATGTTCTGTTTTTCTGAGCTGTATACTATATATATCTTTTATTTTCCTCACATGGAAAAAGGTAACACTGCACATTTATACAGAAATGTATTAAACCTTAAATGAACACAATGAAATGACTTGTGTATTAATATAGAGTAAGACGACATGTACCACAGAGTTTCATTTAACTTGAAGAAATGACATGCTAATTTCAGGCTAATTTCAGCTCCACCTCTGCTGGGTCATTTTCAGGTCAACATATTAGACACATCAGCACAAGAAAAAAGACAGTTCGCTTCAACTGCAGGGCAGAACAACCTAACTATCAATCAATAGGATGGCAGCATTCGAACAATGACAGTCATCTGTCAGAAAGCAGGAGGTGTCGTCTCATTAACACACCACTCACCTGCCCTGAGCTACAACTGTCTTATAATAATACCGATCAGTCACATCCAAGGTGTTATTTTGTTCTCCTATGAGATATAATAGAAAGTGGACAATTTTATACCACATCTTATCACTTTATTTTTTTCACCTCCCCCAGTGATTTCTCAGTAGTTTAAGTTACCCTCTCAAATCATGTAGGGTATAATACACACATGAAAAAAGTGGTGGAGGAAGAGGAGGGGGGGGGGGGGGGGGGAGACAACAGAGCAGACAAACATTTCAGGAACGCCATTCTAGGGTAATGGAGCATGGCAGCAAAATATACCTGTGCAACATTTGATAAAGATGAGCTGACATGCCAGTCCAAATAGGTTCTTTTGTGTGTCTGCATATGTCTATCCATCACTGCTTTCAGCTTAAAACAAGAAGGTAGCAATAACAGCAGCAGCTGGCAGAAACCATAAGGCGAAGTGCAGCTTACACAATTAAATTCCCTTTACCCCTGGCCTTTATTTCACTCCTTCCTCCCTCCCTTCTCTTATCTAATTTATTATGTTTTCTTTCCCCGCATGCACAAAACATGAAGCTGATTTTTCTTGCATTCTTTTGCTATCTAAATCCTTTTAAGGGAGAGACTCGATGGGACAATAAACTAAAATCCCCAGATATTATGCATTGATTTGCACGTGAAGCAAAAAAAAATGATGTTGTGGGGTTTTGTCTCTTCTGTTAGATTGATTATTATAAGTGAAATTCATGGCTGCAATTTCCTATTAGTATGTGAGCCAGGATTATGATTTAAGACTGACACATTTCCAGTGTTAAAAACTGCATTGAGAACACAAAGGTATTATACAGTTCCAAGGAATGCACTTTGGATTAGCAACTGTAGTTAGCGTCGTGGTCCCATAGTAAACACAGCACAAAATACACAATATATTGAATATCTTATTTAGAGAAATAGAATAACAATTAAACAGTAAAACCATTTTATTATTCATCTTTTGTACTTTTATAAAAAAAAAAATTATAACAAGATGTTGAATGTAATTGCTTTCAGGGTTATTTTATATAGCAACATATTAGTATTTATGATAAAGGATATATCACCTTTCATATTATTTATATTTATCAAATCTTTATTTTCAGAACTTAATAAAGGCATAGGAAACCTAAACCAGCTATTTCTTGCACTCTGAAATGTACTTGAGTTGATTTCTATGATTGTGTAAGAAAATAAATATAAACAATGCAAGTATAATAGGACATTATCATTTTGATTCCATTAATAAGTGTAGCAACCCAGATAATTTACAGTTTAATTTCATCACATTCCCAAGATGACTATTTGGTCTGTTTTTTAGTACTCTATTGCTGCATGATCAGACCTCCCTGGCTATAGCCAGTATGGGGCTACTGTATATGTTATAGCCAGTTTAGGCTAATGTGTGTCAGTCGGCCAGTTCAAGATCAAAAGGCTGCTTAATGTTCAGTCCAGCTTGCTATCTTGGCTGGATTGGCTTCTATCTACCCCATGGTTGCTCACCTTGAAGATCTGGGGTACCAGGACTCCCTCTGTTAGTAATATTAGCTACTGAATACTTTGTTGGCTGTCAACTGTTTATCTTATGTAATGGGCAGACTAACACTGAAATACTAATGGGCAAATTGGCTGTGGCACATTAATGGGCAATTTAGCTGTGGCATATTCATGGACAAACTAACACTGGTATATTAATGGGCAAATTGGCTGTGGCATATTAATGGGAAAATAACACTGGCATATAAATGGACATTTTGACTGTGGCATTTTAAAGGGCAACTTAGCTGTTGCATATTAATGGGAAAATTGGCTGTGGCATATTAATGGGGAAAACAACACTGGCATATTAATGGGCAAATTGGTTGTGGTATATTAATGGGCACATTGGCTGTGGCATTTTTTGTTATTTTCCACTTTTATAACAAAACAAAACAACAAATATGTATAAATTAGAAAGTAATGATAGTAGTATCAGTGATATTAAATCAGAATTTACAGACAAAAATACATAGAAATGTGCAGACTGTGAACATGACTGTGAACTGGAGGTTGCCTTCTTGTAAATTAGGCATATGTGTAGGTATGGACATACAAACACATACTTATTTTGGATAAATATTTCCTGGCTAACCATGGCAGCAGTTACGTATGGGTTAGCTCCACCCTCAAGGTAGGTAGGACAGAAACAAACTTATAAGAGAGCCCCCGCCCCCTGTCTCCTCAGTCTTTTTTCTGTCCTCATTGGTATTAGGACGGGGCCCTTTGGGCCTGAGATTTTTATTATTTCTTCTATTTTACACTTTTTTACTCACCTTCCGGAAAGTTCAGCCTCTTTCTTTCCGAAGCCCGGTTCCTGTCATTTCAAGGTTCCCTGGGATATTTATTCCTCCGCACCCTTACATCTGAATGGTACTGGAGATGATTTGGATATGAAGTTTGGGCCCTGTTCCTCCGTAAGCTTACTTCAAGTGGTACTGGAGATGTATGGGATATTAGCAGAGGTCTCCATTCCTGCTGTTCTTCATATGGTATGTATGGGATGTTTTTCTCCCTTCCTTTACATTTTTTACACTTGGGCATGGCTGTTTTTCCCCCCTCCGTTTTATTTTCGAGGCTGTGCCTCTCTGTTGTACTCTGGGGCGCTTCTGCGTTCCAGCCCTACCTTTTTTGTGCCTTTTTTCTTCTGTTTTCGGGCACTGGAACGCATTTGCGTTCCAGGCCTCGTTTTCGGTGCCGTTTTACGGCGTTTGGAACGCATATGCGTTCCACGCCTCGTTTTCAGTGCCGTTTTTCGGCGTTTGGAACGCATATGCGTTCCACGCCTCGTTTTCAGTGCCGTTTTTCGGCATATACATTCCTAATCATGTTTTCTTTCCCTTTCTAGACAGGTGGAACGCATATGCGTTCCACCTCTTAATTTAGGGAGTTTTTTGTACTATTTAAGGGCTTCTGCTTCAGCCCTATCCTTTCAGGGTTCACACAGAGCATTTTCCCAGGACCTTTGTTCCCTGTGCCTGCCTTACTCCAGCCTCAGGTATTTCCTTTGTATTCTGTGAGTTGTTTTTCCTTACTTTTAATATGTTTTTCTTTTTGGGTACTTATGTATTTTTTCTTTCTCAGCCTGCCCTTTATATTTTTGCATTTAATATGTCCTCCTCATCCAAGAAGTCTCGTTCTCGTCACTCTAGCCCCAGACCGGAATCCGATCATCCCAGGAAGAAAACAGAGAAGCGCCCTCGCTGTTTTGCATGTGACGCTACTCCTTTAGAGGGCAAACGCCTTTGTGGGGACTGCTTGACTCAAGCTGCCAGCCCCCCTGAGCCCTCTCCGGATCTGATGCACCTAGTTAATCAGGCAGTTGAAAAGAGCCTGAAGGAACATCTGGGTAATCTGGCCCCTGTCCAGCATACACCACTTACTGAGGAGTGTTTGTTTGCTGATCGGCCCGACTCTGAAGATCCTTTGGATTTTGGGCATTGCTCTTCGGCTGAGGAAGACGTTGATTCAGGCGTTCTTCTGGACCCTGCCCTTATTGACCACCTTATCGGTGCTGTTAAGAATACTTTGGGTATTACTGAGTCTCTTCCCGAGGTGGGTACGGCGGATAAATACTTCACCAGTCTACATAAGAAAAGGCCATCCTTTCCGGTTCATAGCTCCATTGAGGAATTGATTTCTACCGAATGGAAGAACCCTGATCATAAAGTTTCTTCCGGCAGGAGGATCTCTAGATTATATCCCATGGCTGATGAAGATGCCTCTTCCTGGTCTTCTCCTCCTGTGGTGGATGCCCCTGTCATTCGGGTGGTCCGGCGTTCGTCCCTACCCCTGGATGGTCCGGCACTTTTACATGACCCCATGGAACGACGAATAGAGGCCTCCTTGTCAAGAGCCTATGTTGCGGCCGGTGCTATCTGCCAACCTACGGTTGCCATGACATCTGTCTCTCGTGCCCTGAAGTGTTGGATCCTCGACCTAAAGGATGACATTGAAAGTGGGGTTCCCAGAGAACGGCTTCTGGAATCTTTCTCCAACATCAAACTGGCGACTGAGTTTTTTATTGAATCATCTTCGGATGTTTTGAAGCTCGCGGCCAGGTGCATGGGCTTGTCGGTTTCGGCCAGACGTGCTTTATGGTTGAAACATTGGCATGCCGACAACTCCTCTAAGAACTCTCTGGTCTCCATTCCGTTTGAGGGCAAGTTGTTGTTTGGCAAGGTTTTGGATGATGCCATCCGTAAGGCCGCCGAAGGAGAAAAGGTTTTTTTGCCACAAGAACGCAGACGTCTTCCCAAAGCCGTTTGGAACGATCGTCGGAATTTTCGTTCCTCCTTTGGGGATTCCAGACAATACCGTCCTGGCAGAGAGGTGGCTCGCTCATCAACATGGAGGGGCGGTTTCCGCGGGGCCGCAAAGGGTTCCCGCTCCCGCCCGGCCTCTTCCTTTCGCGGGAAGTACCAGTCATGACGGCCTTCCTGTCCGGGCCCCTCCGGTCGGTGCTCGTCTTCTGGCCTTTTCGGTGGTCTGGGCAAGTTTTTCCACGGATTCCTGGGTCCGGACCATTGTTCAAGACGGTTACAGCCTGGAGTTTCGGTCCCCTCCACCTCCTTTTTTTATCCGTACCAAACTTCCTACGGACCCCCAACGGAGGGATATCCTACAAAAATTTCTACGGTCCCTCCTCCGAGACGAAGTTATTATTCCTGTGCCTGGGCTCGAGCGCTTCCAGGGAAACTACTCCCCCCTGTTTTTTGTCGCCAAAGCATCAGGAGACCTAAGACCGGTTTTCGACCTGTCTGCTTTGAACCATTCCATGATGGTCAGAAAGTTCAGGATGGAGTCCCTCCGGTCGATTGTTCCTTTTATCTCCCCGGGCGATTGTATGGTCTCCATCGATCTCCAAGATGCCTATTTTCACGTTCCCATCAGGATTCGGCACCAGAGATTTCTGCGCTTCGCCATTGGGGAGGATCACTTCCAGTTTCGGGCCCTCCCATTCGGCCTCAGTACGGCTCCTCGTACCTTTTCCAAGGTTCTGGTGGTGTGTGTTGCAGAACTTCGCAAGAGGGGCCTAACAATTTTTCACTACCTAGACGACATTCTCATCGTGGCTCCTTCTCGAGACCTTGTCACCTCTCAGCGGGACGAGGCGTTGATTTTTCTGCAAGAAGCTGGTTGGATAATCAACTTCACGAAGAGCCAACTCCTTCCGTCCCAAACCCTGGTCTTTTTGGGGGCGTGCTTCAACACCCTCACGGCTACTGTTTCCCTGTCATCGGACCGTCAGTCTCGTCTGATTTTGGCTATCCAGAATGTCGTCCTTCCCGGTTGGCTCCCCATCAGAAAACTTATGTCCCTTCTAGGGATCCTGGTCTCCACTATCGGCCTAGTTCGTTGGGCTCAATGGCACACCCGGTTTCTTCAGTCCCTACTGCTACCCCATCTCCCGGTTCCCAGGTCCTTCTTGGACGAAAAATTGTATTTACCGGAGATGACTTCTCATCATCTGGCCTGGTGGTTGGAGTTCCGTCACCTCAGGAGAGGTTTTCCGCTGACGGACATCACTTACAAAGTTGTCACGACGGATGCAAGCGCTCATGGTTGGGGAGCCCATCTGGACGGTCACTACGCCCAAGGAGAATGGTCCCCTGCGGAGAGTGGTCTTCACGCAAACGTCCTGGAACTGAGGGCAATTTACAGGGCCTTGCTGGCTTTTCATCGAACCATTCGGGATCATTGGGTGAGGATCCAGACAGACAACAAGTGTGCGGTTGCCTACATCAACCATCAAGGGGGTACCAGGAGCCTATCTCTCAGCCGAGAGTTTGAGCCGATTGCTGTCTGGGCTCAGGAATCAATCGAACACCTGTCAGCAGTTTACCTTCCGGGTCCAGAAAACACGATGGCAGACTTCCTGAGCCGCACCACTCTCAATACAACGGACTGGAGACTTTCATCCCAGGTGTTTGATCATCTATGTCTACTGTGGGGTCGTCCGGCCTTGGACCTGATGGCCTCTCCCACGAACACTCAGCTTCCTCGCTTTTTTTCCAGGGCTCCTCACCCCATGTCGGAGGGCGTGGACGCTCTCTCTCTCCTATGGCCCAAGGAGTTCCTATATGTCTTTCCTCCTCTCCCTCTCATTCCGAGACTCCTGGGGAAATTACGTTTGGAGAAAGCAGAAGTGATGGCCATCCTTCCTTGGTGGCCCAGGAGGCCTTGGTTCCGCTGGCGAACAGGCTGTCCGTCCAGGACCCTTGGCTTCTCCCACCTCGCCTGGACCTCCTGTCTCAAGGCCCGGTGTTACATCCTTGCCCCCGCTCTCTTCAACTAGCGGCCTGGCGATTGAGCGGCAGTCACTGCGGTCCCATGGTCTGTCGGAAGGTGTCGTCTCTACCCTACTGAAGGCTCGGAAGCCTAACACCTCGTCCACATACCATCGTATTTGGTCTGCCTTCCTGGTTTGGTCCGAGGGTAGAGATTTGGATCCACTGTCACCTTCCCTGCCTGATGTCCTGGCCTTTCTCCAAGCTGGCCTGGATCGGGGTTTGGGTCTGAACTCCCTCCGGGTTCATGTCTCTGCCCTGTCTGCACTCACATCAGTTCGTTGGGCGTTGGATCCTTTGGTGATTCGTTTCTTCAAGGCGGTTCTCAAACTCCGTCCCCCGGCCCGTTCCTTCACGACCCCTTGGAGCCTTCCTCTGGTGCTTCGTGCCTTGTCTGGACCTCCTTTTGAACCCATGCAGGATGCCTCCCTGTGGTTGGTGACCCTGAAGACCCTTTTACTGCTGGCAGTGACTTCGGCTAAACGCTGTTCCGAACTTCAGGCTTTTTCCGTTGACCCTCCGTACACGGTCTTCTCTCCGGATCATGCCCTCCTTCGACCTGTCCCGGAATTCCTACCTAAGGTGGTTTCAGCCTTCCACCTTAATCAAGAGACTGTTCTTCCAGTGTTTTTTCCGAACCCCTCGTCACCTGAGGAATCCCGCTGGCATACCTTGGATGTGGTGCGCTGCCTGCACCTCTATATTACCGCCTCTTCTTCCCTGAGGAAGTCTTCCAGGCTCTTCATCCTTCCTCTGGGCTCTCGACGTGGTGAGGCGGCCTCTGTCTCCACCCTACGCCGTTGGATTGTGGCTGCTATATCCAAGTGCTACAGCTCCAGTGGTGTTCCAATTCCCCCAGGTCTCAAGGCTCACTCCACTAGGGCTGTTTCCTCTTCATGGGCGGCTGAGGCTGGTTCTTCATTGGCTACTGTTTGCGGAGCTGGGAACTGGTCATCCGGTTCCACCTTTTTCCGACATTACCGTCTGGATGTCCGCCGGGCTGATGAATCCTCCTTCTCTCACGCTGTCTTGGCCTCTGTCTCCTCTAATTAAACCTTTTTCATTTTTGCAGCATTTTCTTCTGTGTCTGTGTTTATTGGTTGTGTGTTCTCCCATCCCTATCTGTTTTTGGCTTGGGTATGTCCCATACGTAACTGCTGCCATGGTTAGCCAGGAAAATTGAAAATTGTTTCATACTTACCGTAATTTTCTTTTCCTGGTTATTATCCATGGCAGCAGTCAGTTCCCTCCCTTGTTGTTTCTTGGTTTTGAGGAGCTGGTTACTAGACTGAGGAGACAGGGGGCGGGGGCTCTCTTATAAGTTTGTTTCTGTCCTACCTACCTTGAGGGTGGAGCTAACCCATACGTAACTGCTGCCATGGATAATAACCAGGAAAAGAAAATTACGGTAAGTATGAAACAATTTTCAATTATATAGCTATCCCAGAGATTTATTGCACTATGCCAGCTATCTGAAAAACAATTAAGGTTTGTCATTTAACAACGTGCCCACCCATGGGGACCAACATTTCTCAATATAGGCATTATTTCCTACCTGAAACGAAATCCTACATTCCATATTGTATTGGGACTTAAGATGGTTCTGAATCCAAGTGGTGGTCTCTTGTTTCAGCCAGTATCTTGAAATTACAGCTTTTGTGGCCATCATCAGCTGAATTATTAGGTATCTTTTCGAGAACGGGAATTTAGATATATTAAGGTGGAATAAAGCAATTGAAATATGGTCCTCAATATCTTCTCCCATAAGAATCGGAATCTCTGTAAGTGTCTTTGCCCATATAGATTTTATGAGGGCACAATCCCACCATTTGTGTCTTGAGGTTCCCACTTCTTTGTTACACCTCCAGAACAGACTTGAATTAGAAGGATTAATTGTGTTCATAATCTTTGAGACCATATGCCGTTGATGTAGAATCTTATAGTGAAGTTCGATTAAATTTAGGCAGTGGAGAGATTTTTTAATTTCCCTTATTGAACCATACCACTGAGCCAATTGTGTCTTTGTCTCCATTTTTCTTTCCCAGTTCTTCTAAGATCTAGGTTTGGTCTCTGCATCTTCTAGTCTCAAGAGCTTGTAACAATGTGATATTGATTTGAGGTGGTGATCTTTTTTAAATATATTATTATTTTTTTAACTTGTAGGGCATTGTTATCAAGTAGCAAATGAGAACGCAGATAGCTTTTGATCCTAAGGTAACTAAAAATCTCTTTTGTAGGTAGGTCGAATTTTAGCTATACCTGTGGAAAAGGAATTATCTTGTTTTCCTCCATCAGATCGATTATCAGGGAAGTTCCAATTTCCGACCAGTTCTGGAATATTATACTTAATAGTATCTATAGGGCTATATGGAGATATTTTATCTAGAATTTTTTTTCCTCCAGTTTTTCAACCATCCGCCATAAAGATCTTTTATATGGGGAATGGCAATTGTTGAAATTCTAATCTGGCCTTGGCATTCATCCATAGGGTGGTTGACAGATCCCTTGTACCCAGCATACCCTATTACAATCTATACCATGGTTATTTTTTTTTGCTGTTGGGCCCTGGTAAATTCTGCTTGCCTCATAATATCTAATGATTTGTGGTACAGCCAAGCCACAGATCCCCCCCCCCCCCCATCGGCCTTTTTCATAATATGCTGGGGGAGGGGGGTTCTGACCCCAAATGCATGTTAGAAATAATTTGTGTATGCGTCTTAGGTTGACCTGGGCTATTGTCAGGGGGATCATTCTAAAAACATAGGACCATTTCGACAAAATATATGATATTATAACATTTATTCTTCCTAACCAGGAAATTTCAACGTTTTTCCATTCCTTTATTAGTTTATTGTTCTTTAAATAACTGATCTTTTTTTTTTGTCATTATAGCCGCTATTTTTGGTGTTATATGGATACACAGGTATGTAAAACCCTCTTGGGTCCATGTAAAAGGGAAAAAGGGAAAAAATAACACTGGTATATTAATGGGCAAACTAATACTTGCATATTTATGGGCAAATTGGTTGTGGAATATTAATGGCAAAAAACACTGGCATATTAATGGGTAAAATAACATGGGCATATTAATGGGCAAAATGGCTGTGGCATATTAATGGGAAAATTGGTTGTGGACTATTAATAAATAACACGGGAATGTTGATGGGCAAACTAACACTGGTTTATTTTTATTTTATTTTTCTATTTTTTTAATATTTTTTTTTATATTTAGAAATCTTTATTCAACATACATATCCATAAATATCAAAAAATAAATCTACATATAAACATACATATACATCAAAGTTGGAGTGCATCTGACTAAAAGTGCAAGGCGAATGTCAACCACCCAAAAAAATAGATACAGCTTCATAAAATACAAAAAAGAAAAAGAGAGTACATGTAAAGCTCCGCCAGGATCCACCACGTTCGCCTCGCGTCCACCTGCCACCGATCCGTAAGAACAACCCGTGTTGGATTAATTACAAAGAGTTAGCCTGGCCTGCCATAGAGCCCAAATCTCCTCAAATTTGCCCTCCAATCCCCTCGAGAAGTAAAAGGCCCTCTCAGCAGTCATCTGGAGTTTGATCTGTTTACTAATGTCCGGCCATTTGTGGAGATCTTGTCTCCTCCAGAATCAGGCAAGAGAGAGCTTTACTGCCATAAGTAGGTTAGTGGCAAAAATCAGTTTTGGTGATCTACCAGAGCCTAAATTTATATGAAACAGAAAAGTTGGTGTTAATGAAATATTCCTTTGAAAGATAGAATTTAGTATCTGTGAGACTTTACTTTTAATAGGGGTCAGACAGTAACACGACCACCCCCCCCCCCCCCCCAGCAATATATATGAAATTTTAAAGAGACCTGAAAGGGACCACCGAGTAGTATCCAAATCAGCAATTCTGATCGCAAGGTAATACCCTGTGCCTCAGGAAACAACTTCTTAAATTTAAACATGCCTCTAACCACATCAACAAATATAGGATTGGAGATTTACAATATGTTAAAAGTACAGGTTTTTGTCCAAAACAAGTAGTAGGGATTACGGCACCATACAGTATCATGAGGTGACTTGTATTTCCAGGCCAAGAAATTTGTGAACAAACATATATCTTGCAGTTTATATAAGTCTGGAAAACCTAGTACCCCCATCTTAAGACTGTGTTTCAGGAATGAGTTGGCAATTCTCGCATAGGGATTGATCTCATCAGATACAGAACCTTCGGGACCACATATGCCTTAAGAATGTTAAGCCTGCCCATCCATGAAGGTTCTATGCCCCTCCAACTCAATAAAAGGTTTCTGAGGTCTCGGATCAGAGCTTCATAGTTAACGAATAGTGTTTGTCTATGGTCCAAAGCCATCTTAAAACCCAGATAATCTAGTGTCTTACTATGCCATTTAATATTTCCTACCTTTGAAAGTTCACCAAGCTGAGAGGTTTATAAGAGCTCATAAGAACCTGGGTCTTGGCTATGTTAACTTTGTAATTAGAATAGGAAGCATATTAGTCAATTAAAAGGAGAACCCGTGGTATGGATGTTTCAGGGGATACCAGAGAAAGGAGTACATCATCCGCATAAAGTGAGATTTTGTGCTCTCGGTTACCCACCTGTATGCCCCTAACCTGGGTCGTTTTCCTAATTAAAGCAGCAAGAGGTTCAATGATGAGAGCATACAGGAGGGGCACAGTGGGCATCCCTGCCTTGTGCCATTATTGATGTTAAAATAATCAGAGCCAAGGGATGGGCCTAAAATCCTAGCCCTCGGTGCAGAGAAGAGGGCCATGGTTCTGTCTCTAAAGCTACCCAATAGTCTGAAGGCCTCCAGCGTTTCCGACAGGAAGAGCCAATCGACCCTATCAAATGCCCTTTCTGCATCGAGGGCGAGGAAAACTACAGGAACCCGTTCGGACCTTATCGATGTAATAAGTTCTGCTGTCATCACCTGAACGATTATGTACAAAGCCTGTCTGGTCCGGGTGTATGGGGTCGGGGATGATGCACCCAAGCCTTGCTGCCAGGATCCCGGAGAAGAGCTTGACATCTAGTTTTATCAAAGATATGGGCCTATAGTTAGGTATAAGAGATGGATCTTTACCATTCTTAAGAATTGGGGAAATAGATGCTTCCAGCATCTCAGGGGAGAATGTACCTAGGTGAGCTGATTCCCTAAATACTCGAAGTAGTAAAGGTGTAATATCTGGTTAAAGTGTAATATAAAAAAAGTGATGAAAGTCCATCAGGTCCTGGGGCCTTGCCTTTCTTAATGGCTTTTAAGGCCGAGGTCAGTTCTAATTCCTAGATCGGCTGATTCAAAGTCGTCAATCTCTCCTCCGAGACCCTGGCTATGAAAAAAGCCCCTGATCTGACATACAGATCTTCCCGCAGATGGGAGATTGTAAAGAGACTTATAGTATTGGCCAAAGGTGTTGCTTATCTGACGTGGAGAAAGGTGAGTCTTACCATCAAAACAAATCTTGCTAATTCGAGAATGATGATTTCTAAACTTAATACTTTTTGTGAGCATCTTGCTGGGCCTACCATTATTCAGGTACCATGTGGTTTTATTAATGGGCAAAATAATGCTGGTATATTAATGGGCAACTTGGCTGTGGCATATTAATTGGCAAAATAACACTGATATATTAATGGACAAATCGGCTGGGGCATATTAATGGGCGTTAGTTTGTGATATGTTCTGTGGGGGAAATTGACACTGTGGCATGCCAAATCATGGTGCTGTGTGGATGCAGAGGAAGGGAATCAAAACATGAAATGCAATTTTTATTACATATGAAAATAGTTGAATATAATAATAAAAAGTTCATATCAGTATAAAGGCAACAAATAAATTATATACATACATACATACATATACACACACAGACAGAGTAATGATACTGATGTTAGCAGGTTTTGGAGTCTAGCAGCCAGACCAGCAAAGTCTTCTGCCAGAAGCAACCACTCGTTACCCAACTGGTTGAACCCCTGAGCTTTGAGTGACAATCTGGTCTTTAGCAGAGCTGAGAGGCTGGAACAAAGAGTAGAAGCGTAATCAGGCAAGCCGGGGTCTGTAGGTAGGAGAAAGAAGAGTAGTCAGACGGTCCAAATCAGTAACAGGTAAATAAAGATCAGTAGAAACCTTGATTATAAAGCAGGCAGGAACCATCATAATCTGGCAAAGGTATAGTGACAGGAAGTGGTTTTTATAGGCAGAGAGTGAGCACATGACCAGACACAGCTGTGGAGAGTTGATAATAATAACACGGCTTTGTATATTAGTAGAACAGAGGCTAAAATGTAAAAGACAGGCTGGCAAACTGGTAAAGAAGAGGGCTAGGAACATGGAAGTCTGAGTTCAATTGCCCCAGCCAATTCGCCCAATAATATGCCAGTATTATTGCCATTAATATTCCCCAGCCAATTTGCCCAATAATGTGCCAGTATTATTTTCAATTTAATATGCCCCAGCCAATTTGCCCAATAATATGCCAGTATTATTTGCCATTAATATTCCCCAGCCAATTTGCCCAATAATATGCCAGTATTATTTGCCATTAATATGTCCCAGCCAATTTGCCCAATAATAGGCCAGTATTATTTGCCATTTAATATGCCCCTGCCAACTTTGCCCAATATTATGTCAGTATTATTTGCCATTGAATATGCTCCTGCCAATTTGCCCAATATTATGTCAGTATTATTTGCCATTAATATATCCCAGCCAATTTGCCCAATAATATGCCAGTATTATTTGCCATTAATAAGCCCCTGCCAATTTGCCCAATAATTTGCCAGTATTATGCCCCCAGCACTTAGCTTTTTCCCTGGTGGCTAGTGGCAGGCAGCATGGTGTCCTCCATGCTGCCTGTTCGGCGCCCCGGCTGTTGTGCAGAGAGGTCACGTGACCTGGTGCTCGTATGACGTCAGAGCGCCAGTCACGTGACCATTTTGGCACTTCCCTGTCACACTGCACGGGGAGCCGAATAGGCAGCATGGAGGTTTCTCTGTGCTGCTTGTTCGGTTCTCCGTGCAGCCTACAGACAGTCAGAGCAATGGTGAGGGGGGATCTTCTGATCTCCTCTCACCACCATCTCTGCCGGCAAATGCATTTTTTTTTTTTTTTTTTTTTAAAGGTGGCGGCTTTTTTTTTCCCACCTCAGCACCGGCTCTGCTATGGGGGGGCAATTGCCCCATTGCCACCCCCCCCCCCCCCGGATCCGCCACTGGGCTAGTCAGAAATATCATTTATCACATAGCATTACCACAACACATGCGAAACATTACTAAATAGGCAGCTGTACTTCCATCTGCTGTATAGGCTGGGATAGTATGGATACAAGGACACCTTTGTCTATGGTAAGGTCTGTGAAGTTCCATAGACCATCATTAAATTGTCTGTAACAAAATCCTGTAAACATCTGCCATGAACAGTGTTGGTTCCTACCGCTGTGCACAAGGGCCTTCTCATCCTGGTTTGCAAGTACGAATAAACTAAGCCTAAGAAAATACAGTATCCAATAAGTAAAGGATAGCACTCTTAACCATGAATATATGTTTTGGGGGTGTTAGTTTGTTCTACAAGGATTCTAATGGAAAAAGTAAAAAATGGGAGTGGACCTGTCTGTTGTAATACAGGCAGAAGAAACTGGGCTCCAAATAGCCTCCAGAATTGTTTTACTCTTTTAAGTGACTAGACATTCACCACCATATTCAAGCTCCAAAACAGAATGCTGACAGCAGAAGGATGCACAGGTAATTACATGAAGACAGATCATAGAAGAAAACTTGTATCCACTTTTTTGCAAAATGGTATAAACAGTATCTCCACCTATGAAATGCAGGCAACAGGGGGAATTGAAATAGAGATATGGCTTTATGTGTTTGACGCACTTTACTGGGAGATTTTTTTTCTATGATCTGCAGTGCAGATAGCGCTTATGGCTGACCAAACACTTACACTTTATTAATGGCTCAAATTAAGACAGCTGGCACAAAAGGCTGAATATAAGAGGCAAAGATCATGAAATAATGTAAAGGGAAGAGAGGGAAGGGCAAGACTAAACAAGAGCAAACAAGGCACAAGCATTTGACAAGATAAGGAAAAAAATACAAAAGAGCAAGAATTGAGGAGATATTTTATACAGAATGGTTAGCAGAGCATATTGGGTATAACATAAGCATCCATTAACAACAACAAAAACAATACTATATACTAACATTGCAATTTTGCAGTATATTGTAAATTAGTGCAATATGCATTCATTTGCTGATGTGCCAAATATTGGAAAAAAAAACCTCACATTTGTTTTTAAAAACAATACATCTAATAATCAATAGACCATATTAAAATACACATTATGATATTCAGAGACATCTTAATATATAGATCCTTACTGGTTGTGCTATTACTAAAAGTACACAACAAGGTCAAAAGAAAGTATTTCCCTTAATAACCCTCAAACCAAAGGACGAATTACAGCTGATTTATGAATGTATTTCCACAATTTACTTGAAAATATGTAATGTCCGCACTGCTTGGCAGAAAAAAAAGGGGAAGATAATTTGAAGGAATGTTTCTATTCCGCTTTATTGTAAAATTATCCCATGTTACCTGCTTTAATCCACAGAAAACAAATTAAATCCTCACTAAACTGACTTTAAATCAATAGTTTCATTTAAGAATAGTGTGACTTAATAAAAATAAAAAACTAACTGTTCCAGCCAATTTAAAGGCCAAATAAATCATTGGCCAATGAAAAAAGGCAGATTCAACTTGTATATGGACCATGACTTGAAATGAAGAATGCCGGGTGTGAAATAACTTTGTTGCGTTACAAACCTCATTGATGCCATTCAAAAATGAAATCTCTCTGAATGACAGTTTTAAAACTGCATTGTGCTGAGAAAATGTCTCCTCAGGGGCTATTCACTAAAGGTGAGTTGCAGGTGAGTTGAAGTCAGATGAGGTGAGCTGAGATGAAATTAACATTTTGTCTCACCAATTTAGCTATACAGTGGCCAAGGACAAAACTGGTGAGCTTCCACCACTAAGCAAACTTACCAGGTTTGTCCCTGCACAATGTATAGCTAAACTGGTCATATGAAATGATTAACTCACCTCAGCTCACTTTTAATGAATAACTCCCTGTGTGGACACTAGATAAATCACTTGCTAAATGTCTGACCAGATTATACACTTCCTTCACACTCAATAATTATTTCATTGCCAGGTAAGATCTCATTGTATTGTGATGCTATTTGTCTTCCAAATATAAGCACAAAATCTCACTGTTTCATTCTTTAAAAATAAAGGAAAAAAATGACTGCTTGTACTACACCATTTGTTTTAATGGAATGTGCCAAAATAATGGCAGATTTGCTTTTCACAGTAAAATTCATTGGTTCATCCTATGCTTCTATGGCAAATTTAAAGGCATATTTGTATTCCCCACATAGCACCATGGCAGACCAACACCCAGCGAGAGCACAGAGATCTCCCAGCTAATCATTTATGACAGCTACTGTGGGATACAGCTAACTTATGTGTGTAACTTTGTTTATTCTTCTGTATGTAAGAGTCAATTTTGTGTGGGTATGTTTGCCCGTATGTGTGTATAATTTTGTTTCTGACTGACTGTGTGTGTGTATAATTTTGTTTCTGACTGACTGTGTGTGTGTATGTGTGACTTTATATGTGTGTGTCTGTGTTTCTATGTGTATGACTGCATGTGTGACTATGCGACTGTGGATATATGTGACTGTGTGCAATTATATAACTGTATTTGATCATGTTTGGAACATGGAGAAGTTTAAATGGACTCCACTGCACATATAAAGAGTGTATATACATCTGTAATATAGACCACATTTCCCATGGTGCTCAGCTAGACTTTTGGCTGACTCAGCATCATGGGAACTGTAGTTGACTTGATGCCAGCATAATGGGATAAGTATGTCTGGCTGAGTCTCATAGGAACTGTAGTTGGCAGATGGAGTGGTAGATGTTTGTTGTGTCACAGCAATGTGCGGGATACATCAATAAAACAGTAATGTGCAGTGTGCATGAGAGGGTCACAGAGATCTCCAGAAATTAAAGACACAGTAGCTATTCTGTGCCAATCCTCTGTACTTGCTTATTATATAATGATGGGAATTATGCTGCATCACCATCAGCGTCTGTCAATTTATATCATGATGGGAGTTATATTATACCAACTTTAGTGTCTGACTTACTTTATAGTATTAGGTGTTATATTGTGTCAACTCCTGTGTTCACTATGTAATAATGGAAATTCAGTTATCTATAGTGGCACAATTTTCTATTGTTTTCTTAGCACAAAAGGAGCTATCTACAGCTCTATGTTAGACATGAGATGCACCTGCATTTACTGTGGGTCTGGCAAACATAGTGCAAGCTGTTCAGTTTTGTCAGATTCTAGGATTGTCAGGAATTAGTATTTAACACTGGCTCATACAGTGATAGGGGCTAATTGTGTGTGCCCCTATTATACATAATCTAATATAATCTAAGGCTCTGAATCTTTTAGAACAGGAAGAGTTCTACTAGTTCTAAGAGCTCTAACTAGAGTACCATTAGTTGACTCTCTTTCTTGATGGGACCACACATCACAAAAGTAATATAGAGCTTTCTTTTAGCAGGCATATTTACTTGATCTTCTACTGAAGTATTTCTTATAATTTTCAAATTTGTCTGTGACACTTTTTTATAAGCAGGGGTATGCACCACCATTGCTCATTGTGGACATTTATGGGGGTCTATGGATGAAACAAAGTCTTTATAATAGGAAGAAAGGAGGAATGTATTAACCATCATAACATGAACAAGGTATGTATTATCAGATTCCTGATATACAGCAATTCTAATCACAGGAACAAGGTAGGATTTTGCATAGTTCTCATGCTGGTTTTATAATCCCTGGAGCAAACTAAGTACATGTAATGGTATTAAATGTAGGTGATAGATTTATAGGAACAAGGTAAGTATTTAGCACAGTTCTTAAAAGGCAGGTTTCGTCTAAATATCGCGGGAGTTTGTTATTTCCTATTTGAACCATCACTTACGACCTATTCCTATCATCATAAGATACTACCTCACTACAGTGTCTTCTTAACTTGTCAAAGAACCAGCCCAGTGCTTTTAAAACTTTCTTATTGACCAAACCTCCCCATAGGACATTTCTTGGATCTCTTTTAAGGTGATACTAGCAGGGGGAGGAAGGTCAAGTTTTTACAGAAACTTCAATAAACATTGTCTACTCTTTCTAAGCTTTCTAATGGTTTAAGCCTTGAGATGCAGAAAATGGAAATGGGTTGTGGATGCTATGCTCTAGCCAGCAAACCAGCCCTATACAACATATTGGAACTCTATACATACTCTATTACATTGTAATATACAGTAAGATCATTTAGCACATCCATTTTTACCATAGCAATGCAGTTGATTTTATGAGTTGTAAGATAGCGCTGTGGAATCTAATAAACTATAAATATATATATATATATATATATATATATATATATATATATATATATATATATATATTTCTATTACACTGTTGTATTTCTGAAAATATAGTGCATGGCAGTAGTGCTTATAATCCACAATAAAGCTTATTTTCAGTAGGCTATGATTTAGGAAGAGTTTATGGAGTATTTCTATGAAAAGCTACTTCATCTACAAATAGTGCTATTACATAGAAAGAAACCTGCTATGTTTTCTGCCTCTTCTACCAGTGATAAATGCTTCTGAGGAAACGCAAGGCACATTTCCAGAGGAAAAATTTCAATTCAAATATACTTTTTTGGATAACTTGACTAAAGTTTTTGGCTATCCTTGGAGTGCTGGAATAATTCCCACCTCATTCAGTTTTTCATAGATCCTTCTAGACAACTAGTCAATGATAACAAATCTGGACAAAGACTCATCCAAAAACATCGACTTTTTGCATGCTCTTGTATTTTACTTTCATATAATTAGTGTTGCACAGTTTAACATATAAGGTCAATAAAGATAGAATTGCAGTGAATCAAGACGGGAATTTCATACTTTAGGCCAATGTAGCCGAGTTAGAAACATTATCCAATGCTGTTTAATGAATAGACCCTATAGAAATAAAACGCATATTCATATATGTGATAGGATTATGAACAAATACGTACACCATAATCATTTAGAAGGTTGTCAGGTATTTGTTTTTTTAATTTTCTGTGGATAGTAACTGTGTACCAAGCTACTAGTGCACTGGTACATTTTTAAAAAAGTATTATTAATAGACTAATGGTTGAACAGAAGATACACAAAACAAACAGATGTTAGTTCTGCTTTAAAGTATGAATATTTGATCTGTGTTACTCTAGACCCACACGTCCATCAAGAAGTATCAATGTGAACTCCCCTAACAGTAGTGAGTAAATTACATTCAAACCAGTAATATGGAATAATGATTAAATCAGACACAAATAATAAGCTAATGAACCACTAACTATAAAGACTTTAAATGTAACTGTTTAGAGATTAATTTGTTTCTATGAACTGCAGAAATGTCATCGGAAGCATGACCCTTCCACTGGACTACATGTACACCAGAGTAAGGACATCTGTATTTTTGCATCAACTGCATACACTAAGGCTACATAAATGAAAGAAGAGCTATGTTTGCTGAATCAAAACAGTATCAGTACCACAGCTTTGTAAGCTATCCATTTGTAAAGTTGTAAATATGTAGCAAAATTGCCATTTTCCTCATGCAGAGATTGATTCATTAGCTATCTTACAACTTTGATATACTGTAAGTGCATTCAAAGGATTATTAATGAAGAGTTATTTAGTGCAACACACTTTATGTGGATGGTCTTTCTTTTCTTTCCAATTAACATCACAAGGTCATTGCAGTGATATTGTCCTTCTGCAAACTGGCACTTGTCTGTTATTTACATTGTAGTTTATTTTTGGCTCGAAGCCTAGAAGAATTGACAATGGGAAAGATACTGAATAATACAACAAAGGAGAAAAGTACAACCAAAGAGATGGATAAAGGGTAAAAATACAAAAAAGAATATAGTATTTCAGATACCCAAAATATAATGAAGCAATATGGAGATATATGAAATCTTACATCATAAGTAACAGTGAAGATTAAATGCATGCCTGTTCAAGTCGAGATTTGCAAATGTAACTTAGAACTACCATCACTGCATAGTTAAGGATATTCTACATAGGTCGTTAATTGATAGTTTTATAAATAAAATATAGTCTCGTTTTTTAAAAAGTCAATATCAACTGGCAAAGCTGCTTTAATTCCACATTGTGGAGCCTTTTGTCACACAATGGTATTAAGAGATGTTTGGTATTGAGTTCTTGAACTAGACATAATGCTCAAACTATGTGTACATTCATTAAAACCTAATTTGTGTTTAAAGATGCAATAAACATCTTACTGTAAGCTCATAAGAGCACAACCACCAACCCTTTCTTCACTATGTACGATATACACATTTTTGTGACCCTGAACTGTGGTCCACCACTGCAGAATTGTACCTGCCAAAAATAAAAATATTATTATAATCTTGAAATTGGATTAATTGGAACTTCATAAACACAAAAAAGGCAGTCAACTCAATATGCAACTGTCTGGGTCGTAATCGGGTCAATTTTCCAAAATGTGGGCCCAGATTTCATCCATATATTTGGTTTGTGGGGGTCTGACAGCTCCTAAAGGACTGAGCTACCCTAAAGTTGACCTAAAATCAACGGAAATTGCCCAATATTTATCTGGATTTTAACAGGAGAATTGAACAGGAAAGTGTAATAGAATTAAAGGGACTTTGTCGTCATTGGAACATTGCAAAAGCAACTATCTGTTGTAAAACATGCAAAGAAACATATACATAGATACTAAAGTGCAAGAAGTAAAACAAGAGTCATCCGTAAATTATGCATAAATCAGCATGTAAGCAGCCATAGTTATGGGAGGATACATGCAGGGTGGAGTTCGGATGTAGGTTTCCCACTCCCATGTGCTGGTAAGCAATGCTACCAGGTTGAGTCACCCTGCAGAGACCTCACTCATTGTGCTCTAAGCATCATTTGCTTTGTTTGGTGTGGGTATTGGGGGTAAGACAGTATAGCCCATGGAATGAACTAGAGTGGACATAAGGTATAGGTTTGGGCAGAATCACAGGTGTACCCTGTAGTATGAGTAAATGAATAGTTTGTCAAACATGTTCCAAGGTGGCAGCACAAGGAACAAATGCCATTTTGCACACCA
Source organism: Pelodytes ibericus (assembly GCA_036172795.1). Taxonomy (NCBI): domain Eukaryota; kingdom Metazoa; phylum Chordata; class Amphibia; order Anura; family Pelodytidae; genus Pelodytes; species Pelodytes ibericus. The sequence goes on from CM069859.1 coordinate 86,298,910, forward strand.
CCAACACATTCAGCTTCCCATTAAAAATAACGATTAAACATAATAATAATGTGTTAATGCATAAATTGTGGATGGGTCTGTTTCAGTTCATGACATGAGAAATTCGGCTATTTCCATAAAAGGCAAGGTCCTCCCAAAATCGCCTCGTAATAAGCCATAGACTATGGGGAGGACCAAGGCTACTATTTTTGCAGCCAAAACTTTGGAGGAGTTTGGCTTCCAAAATTATTTGAGATCGCTTCGATGGTCTCTGAGTTGCCCAAATTCGGAGCCACCCGAGTCGACCCTATAGAATTTTTCCCACATATACTGTTTCTTTAGGACGTTTAGTCATGGTGCAAGATGTTAACCAAAATATAATTCTCTTCTACATTCTCATAATTTGAAAAACATCTATAGTGATACATTCCTATTGCATAAAATGATTTGTGTTTCATTTTGTTATTGCATAAAATATACTCGTCCCTCAGCAGTACACTTTGGTCAGCTCAAGTTATATACATGACATACACTGTCCTTCTGTTCTCTTCCTTTGCATTTTGTTCATTGACAAACATACATTTTTTTATTTTTGAAAGAATTGTTATTTTACAGCATTTTTTCATACCTGCCTAAAACTTTTGCAGAGTACAATCCATACTTGTGAAAATATTATTTATCAATAAACCAAGAAAGAATGAACAGAGCAAAATAGAGTTTAAGAATTCACTTACATGATGATGTGCATTTGTCTTATTGTATTTACTTTTTCTTGTGTTCTTCTTTTGCTACACTTATGTTGAGCTAGGAACTTGCATCCATATATCTATATATACTCATGGATTTGAGCACCCCTATAAATGTTTCTTTAGAACCTATGTTTTTAATATATTTGTTCATTTGTTTTTATTTTTTTCGGCAAATCCGCCTCTAATTTCATTAATGTGTTTATTTAGGTAATATACTATACTAAAAAGAAAATATAGATGACCGAGAATTAGAAACGGCTCTCACCTCTATCAATCCAGGTCCGTGAAATATACAAACAAGAAGAAAAACGATGCCGAGAGTATATCCAACGTAAGTAAATAATGCTTTAATCGTTGAGCTGTATTGAGGTACACAGGCTTGCAGTTTAAAAAAACAAAACCAGTGAACAGATGCCTAGGCCAGAGAGCGCTTAATGATTAAGTGCCATTGGGCGTGAAACAAATAAAGCTTTTCCATTTTGCCTACCTTGTCTTCACATTATTTTGGAATAGACCAACCTTATATGTTAAGGATCATGGAGTGCCTATTCCTGCCTCTTCTTACAGATTTGAAGCACTGCATTTGAAGCATTGCTGAGCCTTTTGGCTGATTGGCACCTTGGACCTCTGGCACTTGCCCCGCGCTGCCTGTCTGGAGCTGCAGCCTGACCCCCTTTTCTCCTTATTGTAAATGTTAATTAGGTTCCTGATTATCATGTAGAGATTAGTGGAATGTCATTGCCCAGTAGTGGTGGGGCTTTCCCATGGAAAGTGGACTGGAGAGAATATAGTATCTCCGTGAAGATGTGTACATCTCTGCTTGTACTGTGGCAGCATGGCAGACTACTTTACCATATTTTTTGTTTTACATGTCTTCATATAATCAATAAAGACTGTGCTACAACGAGATATATATCCTTAATGACAAGGCCAGCAGTTTTCTAAGCTATGCTGGAAGCAATTCTGGTGGCAGCTTGCATTAAGACAGTTGTCTGACACAGTGCCTTGTGAGTCACCAAATAGCAACTTATATCTATCTGTGCCACCTGTAGTACATGTTGCCTGATGGTTGGATTGCATTCTGAACCTACACTTTGAAATGTCCTGTATTTCCTTGCATTCTTGTTAGAACTGGGTAAAAATAAAACAAATATATAATATAATGGATTTGTTTGAACAAAATATGGATCTGTTTCTTGTGGTGTTATTTTTATGATCCATGGTGACATGGTTTATATTTATTGCATCCTTATATAAACATACCAAATATAGTATGTGATATCTGATTTTTTTTCATGAGCAGTTGATGTGTTATCAGTTAATAATAACTCATAAGGAACTGCCTTTACTGTTTTAAATTAAAAATGACCAGTTAATGAAAAGGTCACATGCTTTTTTATTTATAAATTTACACATTTAGCAGTGAAAATATTCATTAAACACAAATGGGATTATGACTGCAGTAAATTTTAATGACATGACAAATGAGTTGCAAAATTTAGATCAGAAAGGGTCAAGTTTGAAAAAAATTGATTTATGTTTTGCTTTTCAGCTCTAAGTTCTTCACAATACTCTGTTTAGTGATAAACCAGAGGGTTGACTCAATCTACACCGATCTGGCCTGAAATGGATTCTGGCTGGTGGAATTCGCTCATTTCTCCTGATTTTACCTGGAGAAGTCAACGTTAAAGCCCTCTAAAGTACAGTACAAAAGAATTTCAAGTGTTTTTTTCACATGGACATGTCTACATATATGCCCTAATATCATTTCTGATACAAATATCCATCATTGCAATACTTGATCATAAATTGATAGTTGGACATATATGGAACTATGGCCATGTCAAAAAACACACAACAAATGGTGTTAAGCAGCAAAATACATGTGCAGAACAGACGCAATGTGTTACCACAATGAAAGGTAATGAGTACCTATATACCAAGATGTATATATATCAATATGCACTTTTATACACAATCACAGACCATTACCTTTGGAATAACAAGGGAAATAGATGAAAATACAATTTAAATAGGTACATGAAAAGTGCTGCAAATATGTAATAATAGCACATATCGCATGGAAATGGATGACTTTGTTTGCATACCTTAACATGGACCAGAGTGGCCTGAATGCTGCAATACATACCCCAATCCACCTGTGAGATCCCAGCATTCAGATCAACGAACATATGATTTGCAGAACCCTATCAGGATCATTATAACAAGGAAGGAGATAAATCACCACACCCATTCCTTCACCTGTGACGGATGGATGCCCTCCATCTTTATCTACTCTTGTGGCTGGACCAGTGAGATGACAACCAGGGATCATTGCTGGCTGATCCTACTGGGGTCAGAGTGTCTAGGCACATGCTTGGAAGGGGCATCATGGAAAGGTATTCGGACCACCTATTTCTCAAAATGTCTATGCTTTATAATGTGGCTATCTTGGATTTATTCCAGCGCATAAGAAAGGATCTGTAGCCTCTGATTGGAAGGAACCATTCAATACTTGGGCTGGTGAGATCCTAAACAGTATGTTACATATCTTCCAGGCAGGTTGTGAGAGTGAGGTTCAGGATCAGTTTAAATCCTTTTCACAGTGCTTTGATGTAATGCTTTGATGTAACATCTCCAGAGTTAAGAAGTACATCCACTTCCCCACTGAGGATGCAGAGTAGCACAAAGTCCAGTTGGCCTTTTACCGAGTAGCAGATGATACAAATGTTCTTAGAGCCATAGACTACACTCATGTTGAGCTGAGGACCCTATCACAAAGAGAGGAATTATATTGAAACTAGAAGCATTACCACTTCTCAAACATTAAGATCATCTATGATGCTCATCAGCGCATCATGAGTGTCAAATCAGATCATCCTGCCTTGTGTCATGATGTAGTCATATTGCGGGAGTCATACATTAGCACAAAGTTTGATAACAATGAAATAATGGATGGCTCCTGCATAAGTACACTATCCTAACATCACTGTGGTAATATCCATTTCATATCTTTCATTACACTAATCAATGTCTCATGACATGTCTTACAGGTTACAAGGGATATGGCTTATGACCCCACTGAGGAAACCACAGACTGCACCAGAAGGCATGAACAGCAGGGTCTATGTTGCAACAAGGCCTGTTGGAATAAATCACCTTTCACAGTGTGCTGAGTATGTTTGGATTTTTATTCAAGGTCTGTGCTTCAACATGTTTGGTTATTTAAATCTCATTCCTGGTGCCTTGAAAGGTTCCAACAAAGGCATTAAGCAGCATAATCTCCAGTTGAATATTACATAGTTTAATTGTAACAAATGTATGATGTGAACTGCTGGTGTGTTTCTTATGTGTGCATAGGAATGTATCATGTAGCCCATGACGTATGAGTGTTGTGATGTTTCTTATCTTTTCTTAACAACAGCTATTGATCTCTCCTGCATTCCGACTGTGTTGGCTCTTATTCCAGAGGGTATTTCTTATCTTACTTGGTGTTTCTGGTTATGTCCCCAATCACCTGATAGTAACAGTGGGACAATTTCATAATTAACCCTATATTTTCCTCAAAAGCAAACTTTTGTGCTTGTTTGCACTTTTGCATGAACACATTTTGCTATTCACACATATGGTGTTCTTCAGTTGAGCATTGTACTACTATGTATTCATGTGGTATGTGGTTATTTCACAACTAACACTCTGTTCTTGTCAATTATTGACTGCATGTAGTTTTTAACCTTAAAAAAGTATAGTTTTGTTGCAAACGTGAATTTCATTTTTTTTCTTTTGGTTTGGATTTGGTAATATTTTGATGATTTTGGTCTGTTTTTTTTTCTGGTTTGATCTATATTTCTGTGTCTTGGTTTGGTGTGTTTTAGACATGTTTCGGCTGCATTCGGTTTCAGAGGATATCATGTGGAATCGGCTATGATATTATCCAGATGTAAAGCTGCTTTGGGAAAAAGGAAGATTTATCAGAACTTAAACTTAATTTCCATTCTCTGTCCCTATACCACAACAGCATTCCACCCTTTATAAAAAAAAAAAATGCTTTCTATTTCTTTCTATATAAATTGCATAGGTGTTTTCATTTGTCAGCTGATTGCGGAGGAGCAACTACCTAGGTTTAATATTATTACAGAAAAGAAAATTACAGTAAATGGAGCTACGTTTCCCATTTTTCTGCATCACCATTCTGTATATTTGTATGTCACACTATAATGCACATACAATATATTTTTTTCATTTGTAATTCAAATAACTAAAAAATAAGATGTGAGGCTATAGCATAAAAGTTAAAATCCAAGTGAACATCACCTATGAGTCCGACAGAAAGATGAGCCTTAAAATAGTACGCACATTCTACATTTTCTTAGTAGTCAATGTTCTCTCCTTTCTTGTCTCTTTATGGAGCTGAATAGGAGGCAGGCAGAATGATCAGTTAGGACTTAACATCTATTGTTCAAAAGACACCTATTTATACTTTAACTGTATCTTAAATGATTTTGATTAATAGCCTTGGTGAACACCCCCTGATTTTTTGAAAAGAGATAATTTTTGCTGCCACAGCTGTTTAACTTTCTAGGGAGAGCAAAGCCGTCTCTAAGCACTCCTATGATGAATGCCTGTCATAGCAGACTCCAGGTGAGAAATGAGGAGGGTGAATTTCTCTTTTTTTGTAATACCTACCTTTTGTATACTGGTAGTAACTTCAATTTACATCAAGGGAGGTAACAGAAATGATGTGGATAAATATGGGGTTCTTTCCTCCCACTTTGTAGTGCAAAATATATTACATTATAAATAAAAAACAAAAAATGTTATTCTCTTTTATATGAAATAGTTTCGACATTCAGTCTGATTAACAGAGCGTACCAATAAATAGAGGAATAAATAATGGGAAGAAGTGCTAGGAATGGGATGAAAGTGACAAGATGCAGTAAGGGATTGAGAGAGGGGATACGGGAATGAGGTAGAGGGGTTCATCAATGTGATTTAATCAACCATAAGAACATAATTCAAATATGTGAGGTCACTCAGCCAGTATCTAGATTGTCATGGCGATGGGGGGATTTCTGGTTTGTTGGTAGTCCAGTGGTTGAGAGATTTAGTTCAGTTTGTAGGGCTAGTAGGGTGGTATAAGAGTGGGTCTCAAGGAATTCGGTTCAGTGGAACCAGGTCTTTCTGTAAACTTTGTGGCGATCCTTTGACAAAAGAATCAACTCTTCCACCATTCTGGTTTCTTTCACCTAATTGAAAAACCGGAGTAAACAACACCACTTCAGGAAGCATTTTTGATTGTTCTTGATGCCTTCAGCTGATGACAAGACTCATCCTGAAGGGGCATCATGTTTTTCATGAAAATGTCCTGGTTAGGAGTGTGAAGCCAGCCATTTAAAATGGTTAGCATATGTGGACAAATTCTATGGAACTTATTGGAGGCGTATAGCCTGATACCTGAAGTAGTCTGGTTATCTTTGTTTTCCGCTATAGTGTCCTCAAAATATTGACAGCATTAACTGTGTTGATTTACTCAGTAGTTAAATTCTACTTGTGAGTTATTTTGAGTTTCAGCTCAGTCACACTGAAGTATATCTTTTTGCACTTATATAGCATTAATATTTTGGTAGTAGCAAGAGATATTATTGCACTTTCATTGCACTTCCAGCAATATTGCACTTTCATATCTATGTATACATATGTGCTTGTTAAACTTTAAAAGGAAGCATGGTAACTTTGAATGTATTTCTGCTACAGTATGTTCTTATAATTTGACAAAATTATCTACTGTTTAATAAAATCACTTTGTTTTATCATATGAGCTGCTGAAATGTTCTTTATATGGATACATTTACTGCATTACTATGGGAATTTCTATCTCATCAAATGCTATTTTATTTATTAGTGTTGTAAATGTTGCTTGATTATTGTGTGTTGTTGTAACTTTGCAATTAGATTGACTTTCATTCATTTTAAATTGGATGATTAGATTTAGTAAAATAATTTCCATTAATCCATTTAACTCTGTTTCATGATTTTCTAGATATCAAGAGAGATCTTTAGTTCCAGAAAATATCTATTTCACTGAATTGTTGGCATGCCACCTATTAACAAGGCAAAACAATATTTTAGATGTAATCCACAACAAAATAAGATCAGAAAATCACTTCAAAAACCTCTAATTATAATCTAATATAAAATGACACAGGCTAAAATCAATTAAAGTCCAAATGACTTCTCCCAAAAGAATCGTTCATGTAAAGGCAGTTACACTGTCTACACAGAGAATAAAAATAATAAAAAATGATCTGCACATAGTGATAGCAAAATTGCTGGCAAATGCATAAAATAAGAGACATATATAGTTTTTAACCCTTTCGCTATTTTAGATATAGGGTTATGGTGATGATTAGGGCTGGTGTTGTAGTCAAAAGATCACTGTAGGACAAATTGACTAGGAAACAAATAATGCTACTTTCTTTTATTGCCCTGTAACTTGCATAAAACAACAGAAAAACATGTAAACATGGCAAATTTCTAAACTGGGGACAATTATTAGAAACTATTTAGATGGGGTGTTTTTTACTGTTTGTAATTGTGTAAAAGATTTTCCAGGTCAACTTTAGTTCCATTTTTTTCATCATATTTTCTGATTTTTTTTATTGTAAATTATATGATATGATTAAAATAATCATATCTAAAGAAGGTCATTTTTATGGTGATAAAAACAGTATATAATATGTTTGGGTACATTAAATTAGAAAGATGAAAATTATAGCTAAACACAAACACCATAGAAATGTTAAAACAGCCGTTGTCACGAAGGGTACAAAAATTTCACAACAGTCCTGCCTCCAAGGGGTCAATTTGCCTGTGCTGTGTCCTGCTTATGACATCCCCAGTGGCTTGATATGCAAATAATTTCCAATTGGAATATGTGTAATTTACATATCAAGCCACAAGATGATGTCATTAGCAGGAGACCCCACAAACACATATTTTTCTCTTATTTTATGCATTTGCATGTATAATGTATACAAATTTGTCACCATTGTTTATTCTTTCATTCAAAGCAATGTTTAGGTTTATAGTCTATTTAATCCTCTCCGGTTCTGTCCATGAGAATGGCCCAAACCTCAAAATCTGCTTAAATAGTATCTGGAAACACAAGTGTACAAGGTGAAAGTAAACTTCAAAGACTAACTCCAAATGTCTACTGCAGCCAATACTGCCACAGATACAGAGCCACCACCAGAGCAACAGCACCAAATGAAAATGACGATTTGATAGTACAAATCGAGTAACAGAGACTGTCTGGGGCCACAAAGGTTTGTGGAATAATTTTCATTTCAAAATCCACTGTCATTTGGGTGATTTATGTCTATACAATAAAGAAATCCACCCTATTTCTGTATTTTGAGATATAGCTCTGAAATGTTTTTCCATTCAAAGATGAGAAGTGCATTCCGTAACAGAGGATTGTTGAATAAAAACACTAGAATATTGTATTTCTGGATTAGTATAAGTCAATGAGTGATGAATGTATTAAGATTCATAGGGTCCTTTAAATCTTTATAATTTACAATAAGTGCCTTAATTTTGATAATGTACGATTATCTATACACTATGGTCCATTTGATATATCTTTCTTTCATAACCTATCCTTTGCTCTATGAACCCAATCTATGCATAATATATTTTGTTTTTGCATCAGGCAAAAAAAGCTTACAAAACTGCTGTATCCACCATTAAGATGATTATAGTCTCCAGGATGCCTTTTAAATGGACATTAGTCTGTCTACTGATATTTTTATGCTATTTAAGTGTAATGTCCAGTGTATGTATCTGATTATGACTATCATTAATTTGCACCCTACCAGCAGCTGATGTGTCTGCCATGTTGTCTGCTTCTGCTTCTTATTTATCCTTGTACAAACTGCTTATGTCTGCCAGCTGAATATTAAACTGACCCTTCACTTCATTGTTCCATAAATAATCTTTAATTTGATGTAATCCTTGTCTACACTCTTTTACGTCTGCTCAAGGCTTCTGTTATTACCTACTGCAGTTAATTCTGCATTTTAAAACACCTTTTCATTACAGAGTAGGACCTGCCCAAGGGCTGAAAAGTTATCAATACTGTGAGTGGTGAAACTTATAAATTGATTTTAACATTAATATTTCATTTATTTATAATACTTCAGCACTTCATATGCCAAAAAAAAAAAATTAACGATGTAATTTTGGACTAGGGCTTAACGGAAATAAATATTCCTCTTTTAAAATAATCCATCTGAGTTGTCTTAAAGGTTAGCATCCAGAAATGTGTACCTGTCGCAGTTCGCCAAATGGGATAAGGTGAATGATAGTAGAAGACATTCCTGCAAAATACAAAACATAAGATTTAACTGGCCAGATTAATGTCATGGATGTCATCTAAATCACTAGAAATGACTAATAACCAGACTGTTTTAACAGTAGTTTGGAAAGTGGTAGAGGTTAACACAGTTTTAATATAGGCATGAAGATATGTTAAACATAAGATAAAGTACCAACAAGGTTTAAGGTTTTACTGCAGGTTGAATGGTCCTGTAGATCTCAAACAAATGTTATGCATAGGTCTTGACATTGGATATTCTTTGAATTTTTAAAATGTAGTTAGTAGGTTCTCCAAATTATTTGTAATGGAATTACTTGTTGGAGAGAGCAGGTAGTAAGGGGTATTTAGAGTGGAATATTTGCAACTATTAGGGTGATTTTTTTTATAATGTATTATAAGAAATATTTGTTTTGGAAGCAAAAACCGAGAGCCTACATTTTAAGATTAAAATATGGTTCTGATATAAAAATAGGAAAGCATTGTTTGGGGCCAGGACATATAAGCTCTGGAATACACTAGCTGGGGAAGTGCTGATTGCAGATTCTGTGAATGCCTGTAGGATAGGATTTGATATAGTTTTGGCATGGACTGGCATTGATGGGCATACATTTACAATTTGCAAAGAATGTGCTAAGGGTTAAACAAATTGTCTTCTTGTGACTCGTGATTGCACTTTTATAATGTTTATATTATTTGTTCATCGTTGTTTTTTGTTGGTAGGGTTTTGTCCAATTTTGATCTTACAATCCTGGTATTTTTGTGTCCTAACATATATTACTTCTTAATAGAGATAAGTGCTATGAACATTTGCACCTTATTCGAGATTTCAAATAATGTGTTATGTTATGTGTAATTAGTAGCAATAGAACAAACAACATATTAAAAACAAAGAAAGTATATAGCATTTCAATCGGCTAAGTTGTTCTGGTGTTATCAGTTTGGCTTCTAAATGCATATAGAAATTATCTTTAAAAATTAGTATTTGTTTTCATCTGTTAAATGTACAGAGGTAAGAGAAATTGTGTCTCAAAAGATGTATTAAAAAATATAAAAAATGGGGTCAAAAAGCAGCTTCAGAATGGTTTAGTATTTCATTGCTGAGTGCCTATTGGCCATTTTACAGTAGTTGTCAGGTACCCTTTAAAATTGCCTAAAGTACCCATTAAAATGCCCAATACACACACTTTATATTTAAGCAACAGCTTTGACACTTCAAAAATAATTATTGCTTTACAAAAACAATACTTTTTAAATCAAGTGTAATTTAATTGTTAAGACGTACCTTGCTTTTGTTCCCGTTTGAAAAGCCTGTGCAAAATCAAAGTCATTTTTTACTTTTCTTTGATTAGACATTCTATTTCATAGAAAGCATGATGTTTTGCCTAGGATAACCTCTCTCCAATAAAACTATATGGAAGCCAACTTCTAATCTGCTAGTTTTTAGTGCACTTGGCAAGACTGCATCGCAATTATTTTCGGAAACTTCTCCACTATCAATGTCATACTTCCAGATCTAGAATTCTTCAGATGAGCTATCACTCCGCCTTTTATAAATGTCACGACATCTGCATTTCATTAATCTTTGCGGTACTATTATAGACAAAGTTGAAATTAAACATTGTGGTTTGTACATTTATTTTAACTAAACTCCTTAAATACACTCTATTTTCTTCAACATGTTGAGTACTGGAAGTATAAACAGCATCATTCTTTGTCAATGCTTGTCCCTTGTGCTATGGTAAAGTTGTGTAACAGTTTTAGGTAAGGTTTGGGACTGCATCATATCATTTACGAAATTGTGTAGAGCCTCACTCAATGATATCATAAAATATGATTGCAACCTCCTAAATATAATGAAGTCACATCATACCCATCTTTTATTTCATACAGAGGTTTCAACTGTACTGCAATAAGAGATTACATCATAGCTACTTTTGTGGGTAACTACCCTTCCTAAACACTTCCAACAGGACATGAGGTGGCCATAATCACTATATTATATCCTCATACCACAGACAATAACATGCCGCTACTAATTTCTAAATTCATCCATCTTGCATTTTCTCCATTAAATATTTTTAAATATTCCTTAAGTAGATCAATATTCATATTTACAGTGTTTGTTGTACTCACAAGAATAGAACTTTCTACATGACAATGCTGACAAGCTTGAGGAATAAGATCCAAACATTGCCTGGGAGACAAAAAAGAGAACAGCGCGAAGGTCGATAACCATAGCAAAAAAGTTGAACTATTGACTATACTTTCATTGAAGCACTCCAATTCTGTGTATTTTTAAAAATCCATAACAACAGAGTTTTTATTTCTGCGATTCGTATAAATAAAACAATCCTGTACAAGTAGTCAGTATTTGTGTAGGTTATTCATATAATTTAGATTCAGTAAAAATATCTATAGGGAAAAAGAAACTTGTATCAAATGTTTTACTTTATAGAATTTTTTCAAAATATAACATTCGTTTTTTTACTCTTTAATAGTTTTTTGTTTTTTTACTAACCTGACCTCCTCCTTCACCTTTCCTTCTTTACCCTGATGTTCGTTTATTTTTATATGACAACCACATACACTATTCGTTTGCAGCAATATTATGTCAGTAGTATGTCACAGCTTGTGTAATTGATTTGTATTGATTTTTATTGAAAAGTTAAAATTCCAGACAAAAACAAATGTGTTCAGTAAAAAGGTTTACAAAATGAAATACATAATGACTGTATGGAACTATGCATGGTCAATATAAAGCTGATTGTTACTGACATACAGAGACATAAATTGACGCAAATTGCCAGGGTATTCAAGCCACAATGTGCGAGGTTAATGTGCTTATCTGCGGTGATTGAATGCATACCAGTTCATGTTGACTTAATTTAACACACTAATGTAAATATTCCAAGAAAACGGAGAGCCCAAACTTGCTGTATTTCAGAATTATTATTCTCTTACAACCACTATTAAAAAACATATAAAATGTGTATCAGGCTATGTGAAGATAATTGTTAGGCTTTCAAATTCACAATAGTATTCAACTTAAACATTTTTTTAAACACAAACCACAGTTACATTAGGATTCATTTTGATTTAAACATACTCTGTATAAAAAAAAAAAAGCCCTTTTTTTGCATCATTTCAACAGATATAGAGATATTTAAAAGAATAAAAAAAGTGCTTGATAATGATACTCTAAGCAGGGAATTGTGACATTTCAACACTAGAGCAGTGCTAGTGACATCTTGTGGTAGAAGACAATTCCTGCAGGTATATTTTCTAGGTATTCTCAAAAAGCATAAGCTGCATGCATAGATCACATACAGATATTACTCATATGACATTATGATATTTTAGGCTTTGTTCTAGCAGTTGCACATTAATGTAAAAGGCAATGTCATCTGGAAACACATGTACGGTATATACTTTTAGTGATATATAAACACCTATTGATGATGTGCTTGTCTTTGTAAGTTATTTGAAAATATGAAGCAACAAATAAAATGATGTTGCATTCAAGTCTCAAATAGCATGGCAGTGGGAGGTAAAAGACGTATGCCTTTAGATTTTTACTGCAACTTTTTATATGTGTTATGTAGAAGCACAAGTGAAAAGTACATTATAGTAGAAGGATAACCTGGCATGTACTTTTTAAGATACATGCCTGTTTATCCACTAACTGGCAGCCATGATGTTTTCCTAGGGTTTAGTCTGCACTCTGTCTCCTAGCTGAGGCAGAGTTCATCAGGATGCTGGCGCATGTTGATAGTGTCTGTTGGGTCCAGTTGTCTGTCTCTGATAGGGCAGTGAGAGACCTTTGTTTTCACATGCCACCAACAGAGGTGACCTTAGCTAGGTCCTCGATGGTGTCAGAGTTCTGTTTCTGCACTAACAAAGAGAGACAACCGGATGTGACAGACACTGTCAACGTGCGGCAGCATCGTGATGAACTCAGCTAGAAGGTAGAGCGCAGACTATACCCACATGTATCTGCAAAGATACACCTGGGTTTACACTAGCCAGGTGGCCCCAGGTTTTTAACTATTGTTTCAATTAATGAGTTAAAAGTTTTTTTAAAAACTTCCACTTTAAGGATTTAATTTCTGCATAAAAGACATCTATCTCACAAGGAAGTTGATATTAAAGCTAGCAAAGCATGTTGAAACTGTTTTGGTCATTTAAGCTTTTTCACCAATTGAACTGCCAGCTGTACAGTTATTGTTTATATGACATGCTATGCTTTTATCCATTCTCTTAGAGCTGAAGCCCAGTATTTTGCTGGCAGGCTAACAAAACTTTGGCTTAAGTCCAATGTTAAGTCCATGGAAGCAATGGCATGGCTTTTTTTTTTTTAAATAAACAGTGATAACTCTACATGCAATATATATTTCTCAATGGTATTTATACTATGGAGTGTAGAATATGTACATGGAGATGTTTCTCAGAAGAGAAGCAGAAACGTTTTATGGTGTTGGGCTGAATGGAGAGTGCAAAGCTTGGGTAACACTTTAAACCCTCCCCCTGGGAGCAAGTAAGCAGGGTTGTCCCAAAATATATGTGTGAAAGATACATCAGGAAGAACACGCTGACGTTTCTCTTATTTACAATTCCAGCACAGCAAGCATGAAATAACGTAAAACATATTTCTGCAATTAATTGTGGGGGGAGGCTGAACAACTACTTTATAGAGCGTGTTTTAAATGTGTCTAAGGATATACGTTAATAAACTTCATGTATTGTTAAACTAGCTTTCAACGTGAAAAGAGTTGTTTTAAAATTAATTTATCCTGAATATTCAAAATTACTGACGGGGGTTGTCATTTGCCTTCTTTTGGATCAACAGCGGTAAACATGGAATAGGAAAAGGGTTGAACTTGATGGGGTTTTTTTTCAGCCTAAACGACTATGTAACTATGAATAAATGAGTATATTTTCTAGTGATGCTCAAACCTATCTTCCAGTAACCAGAACTTTCTAAGGATGGTTAAATAGACAGCTCACTGAAATCTGATATCTATTTAGTACAAGTATAACACATTATAGGATTCACTTATTTAATATATAAAAAGAGAGAATTGCATAGAATTGAAATGGGAATTGCAAATTTAAGGCCAAGGCTGCTGAGTTGGAGAGATTATCCCAATCAGCTGCATTGGGGATTTTTTCCATTTCAGCTACATTGATATAAAGTTTGAAATTCCCTTCTCAATTCGTTCTTTATTGAGTAGACCATTGTTTTAATGGCTACAACAGATCAGTTTTGCCCAAACCATGGAAGGCAACATTATGAGGTCCAGAAATGTAATTTGAATAGTAATAATGAGCATGTAGGTGTTTTCTTGAAATTGAGTTTAGCAACACAATTTGCAGCACAAACTTGGTTATGTTCTGCTTTGGTTAACCTAAATTATATAAGGATAACACACCTTTACAAGTAGTTTTATTTGATATAATCCGGTTTCTGCATTTGAACTATGTTTCAAGGTGTGAGCTCCAATGTATTTCTCATATACTACAGACATTTTTTAGACTTGCTTCAGATGTTTTTTTTATACTTGCATGCTTTGTTTTTATTTTATTATACCACAATCATACAAATGTATCCAAATACAAAGTTTCGTCCATATCCTATTTGTATAAACAAGATACATCCATCTATACATTACACATACAACATATTTGCCAGAGAGGGAACGAATTTGAAAGAAAAAGAAAGATACCACGTGCCATCTGAGGAAGCACACCACTACAACTAAATAGAGCCCAAGGACCTGTTACTCCACTGCTGAAACAGATTCAGGCAGTTAGCCCACTTACTCTTTGTCCTTCAAGAAGAGTCATTATATCTACTTATTCCTACTTCCAGCTGGAAACCCAACTGATTCCCAAACTGGGATCATGAGAATTGTTGAGATTGTTTCCACTGTTTAGCTATCATTTTTAACTGCCATAAAAAACTGCATAGTTAGGGATGTTTAGGTCTGAGTAAAAGGCGGCCATCCCTGATAAGCACAAGGAACAGATTTGTTTTTTCCGATATTAATCTTGGCTGCTTTAACTAAGAAATCATAAGCCATATACCATAACCTCATCACATTCTCACATCCCCACCAGATATGTAGGTAGTTTCCCGCTCCCTTATTGTATCCCCAACCTTCCCCAGACATGTGAGGATACATTTTGACAAACGTGTTGGGACTAAATAGCAACGATTGATGATTTTAAAGTGAGTTTCTAACAGGGAAAGATCTCCAACATTTTTATTGACTTTCTAGTATGCCTTATCTACTGCTTCCTGTTCTAATAGTGTTGGTAGATCTTTCTCCCATTTAACATTACCAGAACCTCTAAACAAATTGTCTATCGATGTTATACAGTCTAAACATTTTAAGAACACCTTTTTTGACTTGCTTCACATTTTAAAGGACAGCCAAACAATTAACTAATGTGTAATTGATAGATTGGTTCAAGTAGATATTTTTAAATAGAAATACTTTAATAAAAGTTGCATATAGATCATTTTGAGAATGGACAGTTAGTTTAGAATATTAGGTCAGATCTTTTAGATCTTTCTTCATCCAAGTTTCTAAACAACATGTTTGCTCTCCATGTTCCATTATGTTCCACGGATAATATTCATATAGATAATAGAAATACAAAAATGCTTCTGTGAGCCAATAATCCGGTGAAGCAATTGTATAAAATAATATAATCAAACAAATGCATAAAATAAAATTATGATAATTTATTTGCATTATCAGTCCTGTGTGTAAATTATAATTCTATCAATAACAACAAGCAACAAATATATATACATAAGACAAACTAATACAGCACAAAAGCAAACGTCGTAATAAGGTGATTGGGAAAACTCAAACTCTTCAGAGTGCGGATACATCTTCTGTATCTACTGTATAGTTTCCGTGTATCTCACTACTGAGAACCGGTTAAATCCTTACACTTGTGTTTCTAGGAAAGTTCCAGAAATCTCAATGTGTATGGTTATCCTTGCTGGAGAGAGCAACCCACTCAATTAACTCAAGTTTCTTAATCAAAAGCTTCTAGGACAGGATTTAGTGTGGTTTAAATCAGCTTCCTTGTTTTTCTGTGTTAAAATCATGCTTGTACAATGTTGTGTAAATGGAGTGTAAATGATATAAATGGGTTTATATAATTACTGTGTGCACAAGGTTTCACTAAGCATGATAATCTCATAACTGTCTATTTACAAACTGTGTAGGACTATTGTAAAGCTCGTTATTTTGTTAATGTTGATCAGATGATTTGACAGTAATTGGGTTAAACCACTTGCGATATTCCACAAATTCTGGTGGGCTATCCATTCCCTACTTTTGTCAATGAATATGAGTTCATATAACATGTAAAGTCACAAAATCGATGTGATAATGTTATGAATTAAATGGAGGACCTGTGTCAGTTTAGGCATTAGTATATTAATAATGTATTTTTTCACTTGACTTTACTTTTTTGGAATAGCGAAATATGGTTGAATACAGCCATTTATTGAGCAACTTATGATCTAAACTAGATGTTATGTAGCTATAACAAATGTGACATTTGGTCCTCCTTTATTAATGTTAAATTAACTGTACAAGCTATGGGAGAAAACATCACTTGAAAAAAACATGGTGTCACTTTGTAGATAATACAAAAAAATCTAAACATAGAGCTAGCAAACAATTTTTTTTTTACTTTATTTTCTAAAACGGTTATTTCTATGGCATGGTAGAGCAAAAGCAAATTTAAAAATAGTATCTATATCTCCTGTAATAGGCTCAACTAGTCATGATGGCGTCCCAGCCTTGCAGGATACTGGTGCAACAAGGTTTTGGTACTAAACTTGTTGTGTTCCTCAAACCATTCCTGAACAATTTTTGCTTTGTGGCAGGGCGCATTATCCTGCTTAAGGCCAATGACATCAGGTAATAGCATTTCCATGAAAGGTTGTACATGGTCTGCAACAATGCTTAGGTACATGTCATGTATCAAAGTAACATCCACATGAATGGCAGATTTTCCCAGAAGAAAAAGCATCACACTGCCACCACCGGCTTACCACCTATCAGCGGTCAAAATGCCATGGCTGATGAGTGTGTTTATATATATATATATATATAAGGCTTTCCAGCAATACCATAGGGGGATCTCATGATCCAGTAATCAGGAGTGAAACCTTAATACCTTCTTACATTATTCTTGCATCATGTTTCCCTTGTAAGGTATCACTGGCTCAGTAAAGGATAACACAAACACTAGGAGACTTATGTCCCTATGTCTTTGCTCATGGGAATGGCCCGTGATAAACTTACTTCCTAAAGATCTGTCATTATGTTGTATAAACCAGAAAATGTTTACTGCGATTTTTGTAAAATAGTTCAACATGTTTATTTCATTTTAAAGCCACAGCTTAGAAAGTGATTATTTATTATGAACCTTAAAGTTTTTATCCTATAACATAAAAAATAAAAAAATAATAAAGGACTAAACTAATATGATAAAAGGTTATTATACCAGTTGGCAACTTTCAAATTGAATTGGTAGAAATACATTCTGTGAATGTGTCCTACAGCTTGAATAAAAAAAAAATAAGAAGTGCCTGTTAGCTTCACACAAGTCGAGGAACAATGAAATATATTTAGTTCTCATGGAGATGTCAGGCTCTTTTACTCAGGTCAGTGAAAAATCACTTATTAGTTGTGAGTACTAAAGACAGTTTTCACTTCAGGGCAACTTCTTTATGCCACCCTTGTCCCAAGTCATTTGTTTAGCAATATCTTTTTAATGTAAAATAGGTGCAATATCTTGTGGTGCAAGGAAAATGACACAATATTAAAGGGTTCTTAGATGAAAAGCCTTTATGTTAAAAGCTTTGAAGGTCTATAAAGGCCAGAGAGGTACAATGTCTGTTACCTAAGCAACTACAAATGTTCTTCATAGAACATTTCAGAATGTAAGAAAAAGAGGTAATGTAACTTAATTATTGGAAGAGCAATTAAAGAGAAACGACGTGGATTACAGTTATTGTACCGTATATCAACCTAGTAATGCACCAAAGAGAAATGGCAAAAAGAAATACCCCATAACTGGACTGCACTTTCATAATGCACTATTGGAAGGAAGACTTAACAATTCTTTTTGACATTACATTATGCTTTTTTGCATTAAAAGCTTAAGCTAATCTGTTACACTTAAAGAAAAGATGGACAAAACAGCTCTCCTAATGTAAAAAGCTATGAGGTTAAAAGACCGTTTTAAATATAGGCATATCGTGGTTTTTTAAGGAATAATAAGTATCTACTGAGGAAAATACATTATTTTAAGGAGATATTTTACTGTAGAATTATTTTTTATATATAAAGATGTTAAATGCAGCTGTTTCAATTACTGTAAACCAAAGAAATACATATCCAGGCATCACGACTGTAGTTAAATAGCATTAAATTAATAGGTTTAGTGAGAAGTGTTACAAAATATGGTAGAATGCTGATTAAATGCAATCAAATCAGTTAATGAAATTAGCTATTGGGGGTTTACCTATTTGGAATTTTTAAAGAAACAGTCAAATTCCTTACAAAAAAGGATTAAACCTCAGGGCTTTGTGCAGTTTCATGCACAACATACATTATGGTGGGGTAAAAGTGATTGGAAAACAATTTAAATTTTTAATTCAACAGGTAGCAGAAGCATTATTAAACTTATATCTACAAACCCCAGACAAGTGAAAAAGACCTGCTTTTCCCAGTGAAATGCCAAATTTACAGTGATATCACCAGTCTAAGGTATTCTGGGTAATGTCGTACCGAACATTAGGATTTTCGGACCCCGGACCTGAACACGGACATTCCACTGTATGTCCGGGTTGGAGTTTGGGGTTCGGCGATTCATATCGCCTTAACAAATTTAAAATTACTAGTGACTGGACAGCTATTGCTGCCCAGTCACTAGTAAAATAAGCCCCCCCGGTCCCCACCAATTGCCAGCAGGTGGGGATGATTGTTATCATGTCCTGATAGGTAAAACCATAGAATTCAAAGAGGGTGTACTTTCTTTTTGCCATGACTGTACATACAGAAGTACCTATATCAGTCATTTTGCAGATATGCAATGTTATTGAAAACCCACCAGTAAGCCAAATACTGCATTAATGGAAGCTATCTTAACTAATGTAATGTTCACAAATATATTTTTATGATTTAAATGGAGTAACAAATATTATTTTTCTGTCATATCTATCTGTTGGCATGGTGTCATGTCACAGATATCACTTGCTCAGTGGAATTTAGGCTGTCCATATTGTAATCGTTTGTTAAATAATATTAGAAAAGAGATCTATAGTGCTACTGATTCAGTGCATTAACTGCTATCATTTTGGATTAAACCAAATTTATCTCATGAATAAGGACTTATGTATGTGGTTCTTTGTTTCTAATGTAGGCACCAACAAAGTGCATTCTGGACATTAACTGGTCTGATGATGAACAAACTAATGATGTTCTATTATTGACCAGCATCAGCCTTACCACAGACACCAGTAATCTATCTCTGCTTTGTTTACATGTCACAGAAAGTTATAGGAAAGAAATATAGCTTCATCTGTACGTCCAACATTAACGAAAAGCATTGTACGTTAATAACGAAAACTTGTTAATGTCAACATGGAAATATCTATATCTGTGGTTCCAAATAACATAAAGGTATTGTTATGGGTGTGATAATATATTCTTTCTATACATTCCATGTTAAAGTCTTAGGACATGAAACGAACACATGCTTGACTAAAGGATTTTTTTTTTTATATGCAAGAATGAGTGAAGTAATACTTAAGCACTATTATTTCCTGGAATTAGCTGAATTAAATGGGATAATCACTGCCCTGATTGAATGAAGAACATTTTTATCTACAGGCAATATGCGTTTTAATGCCCAGATTTTCATTATTCCTTTTTTGAACTCACACCTTACCATGTGCCAGAGAACCTCAGACACACATTAAAAGCTTTAGCACTTTTATCATGCAGTTTTAATTAAGCTGCCCATATTTTTACATTTTTACCACCCATCCAGAGAATAAAGTTATTACATTACACTTCTTATATTAATTAGTCTTTAAAAAATACCATTTTAATTTAAATACCCACACATTCCAATATTAAAGGTGAGATTTGTAACATACATTAATTTAGGTAACTAACCAACAGGCAGTAAATGTTACAGTCATTGATAAGTAACTATTTCAAGCAAGTCATTACAAGGGATGTTTAGTGGCTGGTATCTGAAGGATTTTTCAAGAAATCCTTCAGATACCATCATATATTTACATATTAAGCTAGAATGTGATGTCACAAACAGGAAACAGCACATTTAAAACATATGTTTCTATTAATTAATGCATTAACTTGCAATCTTGCTAACAAAAAGTATAGATAGTTATTGATCTTTTTGATTGTCTACATTCACACTATTATCATTGTTTAGGAGACAATCCTTTTAAAACAAAAATGTTCTTTCATTAAATAGATCTGCTGTTTCCTATTAAATATTTCACGTGAAATCAAACTATGAACAAATAAGAATAATTAATTTGGTGCCACGTGGTACTGTAATCAATCAGAAAGAGCACAACCTAAGTTAAAACGGGTGTATTTATTTCATATTTGTGTTTTTGTTTCATCTCTGCTCTACATTCCCATTGTAAATACTATTTAGATGAGTTTCAGCTTAAGCATGAGTTAAGTTAAGCAGATACACAAACTATTAACAATAACTAGGAGCGAATCAGTGCTGTTTTTTTTTTTGGCTGCTTCCCTTTAAAATATGGTATTCATGCGCAAGTCTTCTGTTTTCCTCTAGTAGATCACTTCAGATTAGAAGAGTATCTGGTGATCCTGTGTGATATACTGCCATATGATGCTGACTTGCAGTAAACTTCAAATTAAACATGAAGTAAAATAATAAAATGGGCGTCTTTATCTCCTGAGACTTTTGAACTGACTTGAGTGGGTACCAAACAGGCAGTCTATTTTACATTGTCCATCATTGGCATCCTAAAATAATATGTGACTTCTAAAACGCCTCCTGCACTAATGAGCTCCATTGTCACTGTGGTGAGCCTTTTGTACGTTGGTCAAATTACCATGCTAAATATTTTATTGTCTTCTTGAAAGGTTGTATACAGAGCACTGGTAACTTGATTTTATGTTTCTTTTTTTGTTTAAACTGGATGAATTATTTGCAGAATTTTCAAGCTGTCACTTACACATTGCTTATACTGTGAATAAAGAGATTTTTTAAATGATCTATACACTGTGTTAGCAGAATTGGAAGCAAATGCATTGAGAGAAAATTATATTTTAAAAAGGGTCTGTGGTGTCTTCTGTTTATGTGACTAGATATGCACATTACACATTTCCCATAAAAACTCCATTTGCACATATCAATCCAAAAGGTGAGGTCATCAGCAGGAGTCACCACATATATATTTAAAACACATTTTCCCTTTACTTATGTGAAGCTTGTGACTCAATGTCTATATTATGTTTGATATTTTTTTATTTTCTACATTTACATTATAAGCAATGTTTATGTGCCAGGTTACAAATCAATGTATTGAACAATGGTAACGTTTTTCTCCAAATCTTAGTATTTCTTATATATAGTCACCATGGCCATCATAAGAAAGTTTGGGGCTCTTTACAGAACAAGATTTATGGGTGACCCCCTGCCTAAATCTTGCTACCTTACCCTACCCTCCAAAAGTTATTTTAACCAGGATTAGTTTCAAATATGCAAACAGCAAAAGGTAGTGACCGGCTCCAGCCCGCAAGTAGTTAAAGTTCGTGAGTTAAGAGTAAACCCAGGTGCTGTAGCACAAAAAGAGCCTACTGGGGGCTCAAACAGACAGAAATGCAAATGGAGAAGCTGTGCCAGCAATAAACATCTGGGAGACTCGTAAATTTGGTGAAAGTTCAGTATCAAAAAAAGGTTTTATTAGAATCCAGAATAAAAACATAAATTGTGTTTGTCTCCATCACTCCACTTATGGTTTTATTCTGGATTCTAATAAAAACTTTTTTTGCTACTAAACTTTCACCAAATTTATGAGTCTCCCGGATGTTTATTGCTGGCACAGCTTCTCTATTTGCATTAGTTGGAGTCTCTTCATCTGCAGTTTGGCTTAATAATAGTAATAGTAAGTACCGTATTTGCTCGATTATAAGACAAGGTTTTTTTCAGAAAAAAAAATCTGAAAACTACCCCTCGTCTTATAATCGAGGTCTTCTTATAATCTGACCTCAAATTGAGGTCAGATTATAAGACATGGATCCAGGTCCCCAGCAGAGCTGCAGGGGACCTGGATCCCCCTCTCTAGCAGCAGGGGATGTCTGCGCAACGAGCGCAGACTCCCCTGCTTCCGCCCGGCACGACCACCGGGGCTTCTGTGAAGAAGCCGCGGCACTTCCGCTTTCGTCACAGAAGTCCCGGCGAGCGTGTTAAGAGACAGAGACAAGGGGAGGGAAGGGGTTAAGAGACAGAGACAAGGGGAGTGAGGGGATTAAGAGACAGACAAGGGGAGGGTAGGGGTTAAGAGACAGAGACAAGGGGAGTGAGGGGGTTAAGAGACAGAGACAAGGGGAGGGAAGGGGTTAAGAGACAGAGACAAGGGGAGTGAGGGGTTAAGAGACAGACAAGGGGAGGGGGGAGAGAGAGAAAAATGGGGGCAAGGGAAAGAGAAAGGCAGCATTGGCACATAAAAAGAAATAAAAACTAGAAATACATTTTTTGATATCATAATTTTTTATTAAAAAAGCAATTTACATATGAATATATACAAGTTGAACTTTTTTCCTATAGGGTAGTCTTATATTCAGGCTTTTAGTTTTTTTCCTAATGGAATATCCAAAGTTTTGGGGGTCGTCTTATAATCAGGGTCGTCTTATAATCGAGCAAATACGGTAATAGTAAGCCTGCCACCACTAAAATGTTAAACATATTAATTTGGAGTAACCCCCTGCAGATGATCTAAACATTACAAATAAAAGATGTACCAAACCCAACCCCCTTAACCCCCATCCTGTTTGCATGTGCCACATTAATCCCATCCCTACTGACAGGATGAGCATTGGAGAGAGAAGAGGAGGGAAGTTTTGGTGAGTTGGGTGATCACTATCTGGTATTAAAAAACTTGGCATTGGAAACCAATTCTCACATCTGGTGTAATGTGCACCTTTGTCTTGGGTGTTCAATGCATTTGTTTGCAATTAGCCTTAAGTGCTTGTATACGTGTCACCAACGCATTGTGGCAGTTTGCCCAAATAGAGAAAAGTAGGGTAGAGTATCTAGGGTCTACTCATCAACCATGCGCTAATGGGGAGAGAGGGGTGGGGAGAAGGAACATTGAAGGATTCAAAATCCTAACATTCGCTACTGAGCTACTGGTAACTCACCACCCTGCAGCCTCTCTCTGGGTGAGGTCCATCGCACTGCACAACAGACGTCCTGAACGTCAGTATAGTATAGTGAGCAGAGCAGTCACATGTCATGTCGCCATCAGTTTTGACGTGATGTCATCATAGGGCCTCCACCTCCTTCCCACAGCATTTTGGGGCAGTCTCCTCCTCCTTCCTGATGGCATCTTATAGCCCCCATTCTCACTCAGCTCATCTAGTGATGAGCTGTAAGCCCTTTTTTTTTTAACAGTGGCTGTGTCTCTGTATTGTATGAGGATGGATCCCCGGGCCCCAGGTGTATTAACTGTCATCCCATGATTGTCACTGTTGGAAAAAGCACACCATCATATTTTATGTGGTCTACCTTTGCTCTAATAGAAGAAGGTGATCATTTCACAGCTGTACACCACGTGATCATTGGCCTATGTCCCTTTTTTTAAGACAGGAAGAGTAGAGGCTAAAGTGGCAGTTTAAAATTTGTTTTTAAACTTTTGCTTTATTAAGGTCATCTTTTCACATGCCACCATTAAAGAGGATCAGATGAAAGCTTGTCAATGCCTCATACATACTTCTAAAGGAAGCATCATACTAGGGTTAATAGTTTTTTCCCTTGTGCTGCAAGTGAAAAAAAGTAACTCTATAACTGACCAATTTTGTATAGCATTGTATAGGATCTTCCTTTACTTGAGCCACCTAATGCCAACTATTGGTGGTATAATTATTCTAGAGTTCAAAATGTTTATATAAAAACATATAGCCATTTTTATATCACTACTAACTGCCTGTAAGCCAATTTCTATGTCAGTTTTCTAACAAGTGCACTTTCTCTTTTAGCACATTAGTCTAGACGTTTCAGTCTTGGTACATAAGTGGAGTCAATATGCACTGGCCATGTAAAATAAAAACTATAATGGTTTTTTTTCTTTGTTCTGGTCTACCTTATCAACATTCTCCCTGTGCATTAACAAAGATTTGTTAATGTTTTTCAGAATTAAACAGGTCACACGTGTACCTGTTTGCCAATAATACTACTTTTAGAAAATAAATGCTTACAGAATTTGGTGCATTGACCTATAAATGGGACACATATTGAACCTAGGCATATGATAGATTTAAATACAACTCTAGATTTCATGCATCCTTCTCTTAAATAGCAATGTATGTGTGTTGTTTACTGGAATTGCAGTTCCATGAACGTGTTGAAACACCATATATATCCCAGCAGGATCTATACACTTTTCATTATAACATTGATAATAATGGCATTATTTTGTTCTTACAATGGGCCTCTTCAAGCTGCAATTTCAGATTGTCACCAATGATATTGTCAAGAAATGTCTATGCATTACACAGAATCGCTGTTTAACAAATTCCATCCTTTATGTTATCAGCTTAATTAGAAATCCAGCTTTCATTTTCGCTATAATTAGTGGATCAACAGAATTTCTTGATTTCCTTGTTAATGATAATTAGAGCATTATTTAAGCTAGATTTGCAAATCAGAAGGACAAAAAAAGACCATCACAAAAAAACGATTTCATTACATTAAAAAACAATATTGCATATCTTAATTTTAGATCGCATCCAATTCCCTTAATCAAGAAGTCAATGGACCCAGTACTTATATATCCAGTACAAGTCTCTTAACATGTAACATATTACAAGGAATAAAACAAATATATATATTTTTTCCTATATTTTACTCTGCAGAATAAACAGCATGCTGTCTCTGAGTTGTCGAAAATTGAGAATGCTCAGCTAATCTCCTGTTTAGGTGTAAATAACACTCATTGTGGATAAAACTATGTTTTTACATTCATTAGTGTCATATATTTGAAAAGAAAAAAACATAGGTCATTCACTGGAGGTTACTTCTCATGCTAAATACCCCGTGGAAACTGTCATTCAGAGCTACTTAGTATACGCCCTCAGTCATCTATTAACAGGGCTTCAGGTCATAACCTTTTGTGGCATTTAGAATACCAAAACCTCTTATTAGCGCAATATTTACATATTATATAGTAAAAGGGAAAAAAGAAATCTTCCTTCATAGAAATGCATAATGTTTTGTAAATTTCCTTAGCCTTTTGTCTTGAATGCATAATTATGAATTGTGTGTCTGAATTGAATGTGGAAGAGCATTAAAATATATATTTGTTTGTCATGCTACAGCATCTTGATTTACATGACTCTAGTTAACCCATTAAATATCACGCTAGCTGCTCCGCATATTAGCTGTGCTCACACTATGGCCGGCTGGAAGATTTTGTTTATAATTTATAGGTACTAGTTACTAGGTTTACCTTTTAGCACCTTGAACTATTTTTATATATTTTTTACCTTATCAGGGGAAAAATTCATGTCTATGCCAGACTTGATTTAATGGCCTCCATAGTGTTCTAAATGGTGGAAATTTACTGGAACTTGTAACAATGTTATTGAGTTATTGTATCACCACATTCTAGGAAGATATCACCAATCATGCACTTTCTGATCTCCAATAGCATGGGGACATCATTCACTTGCTTTGCAGAATCAATAATGGTATTTTTTTTTGTACAATTTTGGAAATTAAGTCATATTATGGCATCCCGCAAGCACGAACTGCATTATATCGGACACGATGGATTCATTTGTTGATTTATTTTGCTTCTTTCCTTAGGGTGTGATGACAAGGCCATATTAACTTGCGTATACATGTGAATTCACCAGATACACAATTTTTATTTTAGAATAAACACATAGCGAAATGGAGGTTGTATTAAAAAGGTTCCAAAAAGAAGTGGGTGAAGAAAAATCAACATTTTTCTAATTTTGTTATTTTTATAATTCCTAACTATATGCTTTGTTATACAAAGGGAATTTAAGTAATAATAGCAGTCAAGGCTAAACTTGCAAAGAAGTGAATGAAATAAGATTAATTATTGCTATCGCTCATTGAACCCAGAGTATAAGCTGGAAATTCTGAGAACAATGCAAGAGAGTATGTGGGTCGACTTCTTTGTATGATACAGATACCTCAAGCTGTCTAACAGGAATTCAGGCCTCCATCTATAGAGAATTATTCCATAGCACATTGATTGGCACCCTTGCTAGGCTCCACACATGGTGTGACTTTTGTCATACACTGGATCCATGATGTAAGAGGAAGCAGGTGAGTGACCTGACTTAAGATATCTCTGAAAAGAGTGGAAATTAAACCACTCAACAGTTTATTCACTGATCCCAAAAAATGATTGGAAGTAGAATGCCCCTTTAATGTAATGTGACATTATACAAGCAATATAGGGGGGGAAATCACTTATATAGGTGTTAATTCAAGATAGTACGCTGGTAATTACTACAATCCATTTGTACCCATGGAGAATTACAGATATTTTATGTTTTAGTTATGTAGTCTGGGTATATGAGTAATTAGAGGGGTAAACAGAAATCCATATGCATTGGTATATATGTTGTTACCAGATCCCCCAACTGTCCCGCATTACACAGGACACTCCCAAATTAGGAGGATTATAATATAATGTTCAACAGTTGTATACTCTATTAGTGCAAGGGAAGTTGTCATAACCTTTCCTTTTTACAAAATCAGACTTATGATAGATCAGGAAGTGAAGAAATTGGAACAAAAAGTGCGGTAGATAGTGATAGACTCATCATGGATTGAAAAGCAAGGTTAAACCAGTGATAATGGTAAAGAGTTTGAACACTTGGATCCTATAAAAATCATTTCAAAATGGAGGGCATTCACTACCTTCTTGATCTTCTTCAACCATGGGTGAAGAATACAGATCTAACAGTTGCTTGCTTGACAGTTCCAATGAATCTAAATCATCAGCCCTATTTCCAAATTTATTATAAGGAAAGAATTGGCAGCTCATCTGTCTCTCTTTTGGGCTTTCCATTTTCTGTAAATATTGATCAGTCCATCACATAGCTGTAGAGGAATTTTCCCACTCTTCTTAACACCATTGCTTCAGTTCATTGAGGTTTGCTGACATTTGCTTATGCACAGTTTTCTTAAGGTCCCATCACAACGTTTCAATTTAGTTGAGGTTTGGACTTTGACTGGACCATTTTTTTTTTTTTCATTCTTTTTTATTCAATATTTTCAATTTAAACATGTATAAAAAGTAAAGAATAACATCACTAAGACATACAATGAATCAGGCAATACAAACAATACCATAATGTATCACAGTCAACACGTAAGGAACAGAATTGTATCCTAAGTCTCTTCAATGCGTATAGCGGAGGCCTCATAGTAGTATACTAGAGTAGATCTTAGTTGGACCTTAAAAGGTTGTGTGAAGAGTTAATTAATAACTTTAGTACAAATAGAACAATTGTCCATCCAGAATGCTCCATTGGGTTTTATGCTTCCGATTATGCGTATTGGATTGTGAAGGGATATGAATAAAGGTCAACTAGACGGTGGTTTATATACCATAAATTTGTCTGAGCAGTTAAGGTTTAGTAGTGTTTCCTTATAGTATAGAGCTGAGTTTACATATTTTACTCAATTCCATCAACAATCGGTTTACCCTGTTTCAATTTGAAGCATTAAAGTTCAATTCATCAATCCGATAAAACGGTATAAAGCATTTCTAGAGGAACACTGCTCCGTGAAAGCAAATTCTCCTAGAGCCTACAGCATTAGTCTAGTAAACTACAATTCAAGGTTTTGAGGGTTCAATTTAAACCTCCTGTAAACGGTATAATACTCTGCATACAATTCCATTATCCTAACAATCATATTCACATAGATGTGCGGGGTTCGGTGGGGGAGAGAACGGAGTCCATACATGATAGTTTACTGTTTAAAACTTCAGGGGAGCAGGTGGGGGCAGGCGCAGAGTCTCCGGAGCCAAGGCTGTGACTGGACCCTTTTAACACCTTGATTCTTTTCCTTTTCAGCCATTCTGTTGTAGATTTGTTGGTGTACTTAGGATCATTGTCCTGTTGCATGGCCCAATTTCGACCTCTCCTGGAAAGATTGGCAACTATCTTGAATGTTTTCCACTTTTGAATAATCTTTCTCACTGTGAAATGATAAAGTTTAAATTGTTTGGAAATGGTCTTATAACCCTTGGCTGCTCTAAGATCATTGCTCATGTCTTTCCTCCTTTGTGGAGGACTGCTCCAGAAGAGCAAACCACTAAAACATTGGCTTTTATAGAGGTGGTGACAGTTACCGATCAATAATTAATCAAGGGCATTTGATTAGCAGCATATGTCTGCTACATAGCCTCTTAACTCCTATGGAAGAGTGGTATGGAAGGGCGTACTTAGTTTTTCACACATGGCATTTCCATTTTGGCTTTATTTTTGTTAACTAAATTATGACGCAGTCTAATATACCATGTTTTGATGTTCATCTGAGATTGTATTTACCTAATTTAAGACCTGCTAAAGAATAGATGTTTGTTATTATGTTCTGATACTTTCTTTTCCCCATGACTGCATGTTGCCCATAATGTAAGCCTAGTGTATAGTTCCCATGGTCGGTTCCCTGATTATCATGTAGCAGTGAACCAATTGTTTTAAATATTGCCCTTTATCTTACAATGTGCTTTTTCATGATTAGTTTCATGCTCATACTTCATACTGTTTAAAACAATAGCATTTTTACCTTAAACTGAGGCCTTTTTCAAGGCACAGAATAACTAATTGCAACTTAATCATGCATTATTTAGAGAAATAAGAATAAATGTGTATTTTGGATACAATCGTTATAATTGTTTGTGGAAAATAATGGTTTTGCATAAAAATATTATGCACAAAGAAACATCTCCAGTTCATTCATCCAAACATAAATATTGAAAGAACATTATATCAACCTAATGAGTACTGTTTGTAGTTACCAGTAATAAATAAAGTAGTTAACGTGTCTTTAAGATTACCAAGAGATTTTTGATGAGCAAACCATGCTGTTCAATTCTGTGTACTTAATATACGTAATACATATCAATTTATATATATAAAAGATAATAAAATAAATGCACATGTATGTAACATTTCTGATATAAGATCATGTACCAAATAGACACATATTGCAGTGCTGTCTAGCACCATCACTGTGTTTCCTAGAATATTTTAGTGCTCTCTTTACACAGTCATATTGTAAATGTAACACATAAAAAATGTAACTATGGGCTGTGCTCACTTTGAGATTAGTGTTGGCAGATGGCTCTCATTGAAGTACTGTACACCACATAGAAAAAAACTTAAGCTCATCGGGATCTCCAAAAGAATATTGAACCCAAAAATCATAAACACCATTTGCAAAAACAGTATCACATTTATTATAATTTAATCAAGAATACAACCATAATGCGCAATCTGTGACAAGAGGGAAGACTTACGTGAGACTTACGTAAGCCTTTCTCAGTGGAATGATTTCTCACCCTCTACATTAAACCACTCTATATAAGTGCATATCCGCTAATCCTAATTAGACAAATGTCTGCTGTCTGAAACACTTGAACAAACATGTCATAACATCTATACGCAATATTGTCTAAACTATAACAGGACACCTGTCAACCATGAGAGAAAAGACTATATGTATTGGTATTTCTACCTTCTGAAATGGCATTTTAATCCCTGGCATCATTGACCTTTTACATATGTAGATACCTATATATGCCCAGACAAAGCTAATTGACCATTACAGACAAAGACAAATGACCATTACAGTGTACATATGGCCTGGGATAGAAAGATGTGTTTGAAGAACTGCCTCAGTTGCCTGTGTCTATTCGATCCCACATGTTCTTTTGGACGGATCTTCTATATACGCCCAATTTTGAGAAGGGGTTGGGACAGGACACATTTTAAGCACTAGAAGCAAAGTTGGTCACTGGAAATGTATTTTAACAAATATTGTAAAATCATTTTAGCACAGTTTGCTTAGAGACAAAACCAGCCAGAGAAATTCATGACTGAGAAAAATTTCGCAAACTGTTATAAGAAAAAACAAACCATCAAATATTTAAAATTTGTCCTAATCTCCCTTTATCCAAATTAGTTCAATTGTCTAATTTGCCTAGTATTTTTTAATACTCACCTAAAACCGTATTTAAGTTTCATAACATTACCAGTCTTTGTAAAATGGGTTTTTGGAAGAATTACAATCCATCCATCCAAATGTTCTCTTTTTTTTTTTTAATTCTTTATTTTTCAAAATAACAATAAAATATAACACAAATTAAACAAATAAATAATTAAGTAAAACCAATTACAAGGTCAGAAAATTAATAAAAATGTATGTAAACATATGGTGAGTATATGCATATGTGTATATATATATATATATATATATATATATATATATATATATATATATATATATATATATTATATATAATATATATATATATATATATTATATATATATATATATATTATATATAATATATATATATATATATATATTATATATATATAAATACACACACACACACAAATAAAGCCTTTACAAAAAAGAACAGATATTACCAGATTTTAAAGGATTTAAAATGCTCATGAAGCATAGCAGTTAATCGATCCATTTCAATGACCTGTTTAATATTGTTTTTAATAGTGTTTAAGGATGGTATTTCAATTTTGTTCCTCACTGTTGCTATACAGCATCTCGCCACTAATGCCACCCTTGCTATAAATTTCTTTTTATATTTTGTGAAGTTCTTGATAGGTTTCGGTTATAGATATGCCTATGGATCTGATGGTATTGATTTATGTAACCATACAGATAGTTATTTATAGAAATCCATTACGTTTCTACTTTAGGACAGTACCACCAGACATGAATATAAGTTCCAACACAGCCACCGTTTTTCCAACAGAGATTTGATTGATGAAAACCCATATTTAAAAATTTGACATGAAATACCCTCTATGTAAAGTCTTAAAAGCTTATTCTTTATAATATACACTGATAGATATATTATTCATTCCTTTTTAGATTGATTCCCAATCATTCTGTTCATATCATACTATGTATTTTTCCCATGGATTAAGATAAATTGGTGTGTCATTAAATGTAGAATTAACTATTGTTTAATGAAGGAAACATAGTTGAGATTTTCTTAATGGATTATATATAAAAAAAAGTATATTCGAACTCCGTAAATTTGGTCAGATCTCCCTCTCTTACCTTGATGTTTAGCAAAGCAATTAAATTACAAGAAATGGAAGAACTCGAATATAGTAAGAGAACCTTCAATATCTCTAAATTGAATAATCGTATTATCTTTGAACATATTAAATTATCTCATTACTTACATTTTGAGAAATCTCCTAAAATAACCATGTTCCATACCATACCTAAAATTTCTATTTCTAAAATACTGATATTGAAATAGTTATATTTGTCTAATGCCGGGGTGTCCAACGTGCAGCATTTTGACAGCCCATATTCTTATCACCCCTATAATTGTATACTTTTGTTTGAATAAAGTTAACTTAAACTTGTTTTGGATAGCTTTTGTAGTACTGCCAAATAAGCAAATATTTACCTATGGCTAACAAACTATTTTTCACCAATACTGTAAATAATAAAAAAAATTAATGCAGCCTAACACACACATGCATTTCTGTTATGCGGCCCACTTCAGAAAAAAAGTGGATTCCCCTTATTCCATATCATTCTGTAATTAAATGTTGAAGTATTGGAATTCTTGCATTGTGCAAAACTCTGACATTAAAAAATGTTAACTTCAAATAGATGTTGGTTAATGGATGTGTAACTCAAAATATATGTCTCCAAGTGGTAATTATCATTGAATGAATGTCAGTGTAAATAGAGAAGCAGAATGAATATCAATGATTAATATGAATATCAATGGTAGTTACAATTGAAAGCCTGTCATGAATTGTTACAATATGGATCTTACACAAGTGAATTAATGTGCTCTGCGTGTTCTGATTGCATGTAACGGATAGTAGATCATATACATAGTGATTACTTCCAAAGTATGTAAATCACTGTGCTTTTTAACTTTTCATTATCAATACAAAAATGTTAGTACATATGGGATCATTGGCCCTAAGTATGGTAGGAAGTATGTAATACAAGTCAAATGGTAGCAAGTACACTGTTGGATACTGTTATTGTATGCATCTGATCTTCTTTGGAGGTCTTTACTTTTGGAGGGGAACAGCAGATATATTGTTGCTAAACAAAGAAATTATTATTAAAAAAAAAAAGAAGAGAGAGAAGTGTTATCAGAATTGTGAGTTCAGATCCCACTTAATAAATAAGTAATTCATGTCGGTAATAGGGATCGACCGATTATCGGATTAACCGATATTATCGGCCGATATTCACAGTTTCCTAAATTATCGGTATCGGCATCTAACTTTACCGATAATGCCGATAATATTTGAATGAAGCCGTTTTCGCGATCAACGATCGCGAAAACCGCTTTAACAGTGCTGGTCTATTGCCTCGACATCGAGGCAATAGCCAGCACCGATATTTCTATTTTGGGACCCCCACGATCGCCCCACGGAGCGATCGTGGGGAGCCATATTGACGGAGCATGCTGCTCCGTCAATATGGCTAAGTCCTCTGCCGGTCTGAGCTTCGGAAGTGAAAGTAACTTCACTTCCGTCGCTCTGAATATGCTACTTGACTACCCCTAGTGGTAGTTTAGTAGCATTGCAATGGAAAATAATTAAAATACATATTTAATTAAATAAAAATAGGTTATTTAGCTATATTAGCCTATAGGGTTAAAATTAAATATTTTTTAGCATAAGGGATAGGGTTAAAATTAAATTAAAGTTAAAAAATATTAAGGGATATAATAAGGATTAGAGTTGGGGTTAAATTTAGTGTTAGGGTTACATTTTGGGTTCGGGTTGGGGTCAAAAGATCAATATAGGAAAAAACCAAAAAACACTATTTTTGGTTTTTGCCCCATAACTCGCAAAAAAATACCGAAAAATATGGAAACATGCATATTTTTGAACTCGGGACAACATTTAGAAACTATTTAGCCGGGGTCTTTTTTAATGATTTTATTTGTGTAAATTATATTTTAGGTCAAAGTTAGAAAAAGTGGGTTTTTTTAAATTTTTCATCATATTTTATGATTTTTTTTGTAGTAAATTATAAGATATGATGAACATAATGGTATCTAATGAAAGCCCTTCTTATGACGATAAAAACAACATATAATTTGTGTGGGTACTGTATGTGAGAAAGCAAAAAATTACAGCTAAACACAAACACCCTAGAAATGTCAAAACAGCCATTGTCACCAAGGGAAAGTCAAGGTGAAAATGTCTTGTCACTAAGGGGTTAATTAAGCTGTTTTGATGCCTTGCTTATATTTACTGTAGTGTCCCTTTGATATAATTGCCTATGTCATTGCTGCTCATTTTACTAAGATTTAATCTAAGTATGGACTATGTGCAATTGAACATTGTTGTTCTTGTTACCTTTTGACTGATATTTATTTAAAAAAAAAAAAAAAGTGGTCCAATTTGTTGTATTTGACCATATCACCATTGTTTTGCTGCATTATTTATTTTTATTTAGCAATGAAAAAGATTTACAAAAAAAAGCTAAACGTTAACAATAAACATGTTCATTTAACAGCAGATTTGTGTAGAAATTGTTTTTTTTCCCAAAAAATTAAAATGCACAAAATATCGGTATAAGTTATCGGCTATCGGCCTGAAAGTTCACAGGTTATCGGTATCGGTATCGGCTCTAAAAAATCAATATCGGTCGATCCCTAGTCGGTAATTACTTGCTACAGTAAGGAAGTGGGACCAAGGAACCTGCATCCATAAGTAAGCATGCAGATATGCTAAGGCATTGCTAAAACTGATTAATTATATCCTATAGAGCCATCAGGCTAATACATATATATTTGTCAGCGGGGAGGGGGGGGGGGAGAGCTTTGTTGTCACTCAGTTGGAAATCTAGAGAGTAATATGAATAACGGCTTTATCACACATCAGTAATTCTTCTTTAACGAAGCACTATACATGTAAAACAAAAAAAGAATATACTATTTAATTGGCTCATAAAGCAATGTCAGTATGCAGTGGCCAATATTTGTAATCCATGGGCATGCCGAAAAGCAGCATAGCGTAGATTGTTGAGGATATGAAACAAAATGAGGAAATTTTTAAAATGCCTGACATGGACCAAAATGCTCATACATGCACTGTTTCCACTCATCACATTATTTGACTTATTAGTTGTAAGCAAACCTAGTCTTAATAATGCGGATGCCTAAGCATTTGTTTTGCTCACTGAGCAAACTGGATCCCTAAGTGTCACAGATAAAATAAATCTATCTAGTTGTTCAGACGAACTGATTTCTGGAGATGTTAAGAATTACTTCTGCAAATGATGCAGATGCTGAGGCAGCTAAATTTATAAATTGGGTTGAAAAGTTTGACATGCTGAATTAGATTACACTATATAATGCATCACTAAGTAATTGATACATATATTATGTTCTAAGAGAGAACCAGGTTAACTGAACTGTAACTTTTTTGCATTATTGTCTAACTTAGCCTTTAGTTCATTGCCAATTGAACCACTCTTTAAAAGAGCTTTCCGGGTTTATTAGCTGAATAATAGCTTAGCTTGTTATAGCTTGGTGATTTTAGGAAACAAGAGAATGCGTAAGTACATTAGGAGTCTGTTTAAATCACTTGGAGGAAAATATTTTTGAAGTTTTATTTTTATTCAAATTTGTTTCATGAAATGCAATTGCTCATGCTTAAATGCATAATAACATTTGTAATAGGAAAGTCCTTGAATGTGAAAAGCACTTCTGAAAGTCCTGATAGAGAGCTGATGTATGCGATGCAATGACATTTAACTGTTTGAATGCCATAAAGGATGTGGATTAATATACTTGAATTCAAAACATTTTTGGGGAGATCTCATTGGGTCATATTGTATGGATCCCAATGACATTAACAGTTTTAGGGTCATGGTGGTCTGTAACATGAGTTTGATTTCTATATAGTACAGCTCTTTACATGGAACATTTGCTTTGTACTCCTCAATGCAGAACACACCTATATTGAAACCTCTACAGGTATGAAAATGTTTTGCTTAAATCAATAGTAATGCTTTGTTTTTTTTTTGCTTTTTACCCAATGTTCAGCTCCTGACTTCATTCACTTTACTGACAGTCAAGGCTGGCTGGTGTCTGTGCGTACGCAGTTGCAATGCAATAACCACGGCCAGTGTTTGTTAATGAGTACTTTTTGCACCTTATGCAGTGGCTTTTGCTGATGATACTAAAGTTGGAACAGAGGACCTATCATCTCAAACATCAAGAAGATTTCATTCCTGTTAGTTAAATTGTATAATAGACTGCCATGTGAAATAGTTTTGTCCAACTGAATCAATATAGCCAAATCTGTGAATTTCTTTCTATATATGGAATGCCTGTAAAGTTATCATAGACATTAACAGTGCTGTAGTTTTTTTGATACATTCTTCTAGATCAAAAATTGCTGTGGATGGGTTGAACTTGATTCACTATATCTTGTTAACCTAATTATGTAACTAAAGCACAGTGCCATTTTTTAAATGTACAACATAAGTTATGGAATGGTAAAAGTGATGGAAATCCTCTTAAGAATACAATATCACACAACTCATTATTAAACACATATCTGCACCCCAGACAAATCAGGATATCTGCTATTCCCCAAGAAATCTCCAGTTTACAATGTTAATACCACTGTAAATTATGGGTAGGTATATACAAATAAAGTCAGCAATGATCACTTTATGTGGAGCCTTTGTAAAAAGTGGATATTTGGACACAACTGATTATCGTTACCCAGAATCCAATGAGGTGGTGATAACACAGGTGATTTTCGTGAATGTTATTGCTACCAAATTGTTTTTAGGTGAAGAGTAATAAGTGAATGGAAAAATAAAGTTAATAATTATGTTTGAGATTGAGAATAATTGGGATACAGAAGAATGGCAAAGATAATAATATATTTAAGGTAAGAGAAATCATGTGAAGGAATTTTATAATAATTAAAAAGGTTTACAGAAAGCAGGGAGGGGTTTAGCCAAAGCTGATAAGAGTCAAGACAGTGATTTTAAGAGATTTAACAAATATCTACATCATTTGCAAAGCCATGATTCTGAGTGATTAACAAGAAGGAGGATATAATATTTGGAGATGAAGTATAAAAGCATGAGATTGAAGAGAAAATAACAATGTCACCTACAAATAAGTTTGGGTAGGTGTAAAGATAGGATACAATTGTTATATGTTTGTGGATAAAAAGGTGAACTAGTTTGTGGTTAAAATGAAAAAAAAAAAAATGGTAATTATGGTAAATAGCAACTGAGTTGAAAAACTAGCCTTGTCTGAGAACATCTTTAGTTTGACTATTTAGGTGTAAGTTTTGTCACCTGCTTTTTAATTTACCTCAAGCAATGTCCTCCCACTAGACATTACAGCGTACTGTGATTGGCCGCCTCTCTAGTGGGCCACGGGCCATGTGCATCATAGTCCTTGTGACCTTAGAAAATATTTTATTGTGATCTGTGAAATGCCACAAGTTAGTCTGTCTCACTAAGTGCCTCAGTTTTTTTAATAGAGCCCAGAACATGCAGGTGTGTTGCAGGCATGTGGTAGAAGGACTTGCTAAGCTAACAGTAGAAAGAAACTTTGCCCCAAAGAACACAATCGGGTAATAACAGCAGCCTTCAACACATTAGGGTAACTTGTAAATAATGAGTACCTGTCATAGCTCTTAAAATTGTTTTTGAAAATTACATTAGTAAAAAAATGTATATAAACAGATTTTAAAAAATGCCATAAGTAGCTATTTACCATAGAAAAAAATGTATAATGCATAACATAGACCCATACAAATAAAAGCTATTTCATACAAACATCTGTAACCTCCTTGATCTGCGTTTTTCTTTTTTCAAATGGCGTTACAAATATGTATCAGTGATCTAATATGTTTCGCTTCATATCTTCTTCTAAGGTCGTATGATTACAGTAAAAATTCCTGAAATTCCTTGTATATTCAGTAAAGATACTTTGATTTACAGCTCAGAACCTTTAAGAAAATATGAGATTAAGAAAGGGTTAGTACAGAAGGTAAATTTAAAAAAATCACTAAGGAGAAACTGATGAGAGAGCAAAATCATAAAAAAGGGCCAAAATGAAGACCCTGGACAACGGGTATACAAAAAAAATCTCTCCAGGACAATTTTTGGCCAGGTATGCCCCTGACCACAATTCATGCAAGACTGTGTAAGTTCATTTTATATTGCTACCATTTTGGGGGGGGGGAAGAACATAATGATCTAAATCCGCAATTATTATATTATTAGATGTATATATTCTATTTTTTGCTGCTACAGATTTGTAATTTATAAATATTGATGAAAGAGAAGTCAATGTTCATCACATTTGAACATTAGGGAAAAAGTCTTCTTTTTGCTTGAGTTCTCTTTTCTCAATAAGAAGCGGTTATTTGAATAAGATGACATTTGGCTTAACTGCATCTCCAAACTATTTGCAGTCTTATTATTTACAAGAATAAGTATGTGATTACTTACAACTGAAATCAAATCTAGCAGTTTCACATATCAGTGAATTTCTGCAGACTTAGGGCAATTTGATTTCTTCCAAAGAATGCACTACTTATGACATACTGTACTCAGGATTTATTTCATGCAATGTTTTAATGTGAGGCGTTAGAATTGGTATGTTTGTGTGCTTCCTTATGGAAATATCCAATATATTTCTCAGCACAGTTTTAAAGGGGTCCACTTACTTTAGAAATAGAACTCTGTACTGGCAGGAAGCAGGGTACACTCAGTTTATTTTATGGTCTCATATACCAGGTGGTAGGCAGGAATGTAGGTTGTAAGCCTTAGGACTTTGGAGTAGTGAAAAATGAAGAATTAAGACGTATTGAGAGAAAGAAGTGTACAGAATTTCCGGAGAAAGTCGTTAGTTATGTATTTGCACAACATTTAATGGGAGGTACAGAAGTGGGAGAAGAATATTAATGGGAATTGTTTGCTTTTATTACAAGATGGCTATCAGGCAATATACTCCTGGGAATTGTAGGCAATTGTTAGTATTAGTAGGTACTATCTCCAGGAGGGAGAAGAATCTGATTAGGGAAGACAAGGCACTGGAAAGTGATTTGGGGTTACGGTAAGTACCAACATTGTTCATGGTGGACATTTACTGGACTTTGTAATTATTAATGATGTTGTATGGACATTCCTGTACCTTGCCATAGATACCTTTCGCTGTTAGAGGCAAAATATAATAAAGAGGAAAGCGTATGAAAAATGAGGGTTGAGTGTAATGAGTTTTGTTAGCCTTAAAGTAGGACAAAACCTAAATAAACTACTGGCCAACACACAGTCTAGTACAACTCCTATGTCGTCAGTGCTTTTTTCCAGTGGCTCCTATGCATCTATGCCGTCACACACATACAGAGTCTCTATATGCCTAGCAGGTTTTTTTTTTTTTGTTATGTTGGCTTCCTTGAGTTATGTGGACACTATGATTAAGCTCTTTTCTTCTCTCCACTGTTTTCTGTTCTTCTTTTGCATGGTTGGCAACATCTGCCATGTATCGAAGGACACATCTCTCACATGCTGCAGAAAGGGCATCAAAAGTGCAGCAGGGTGGTATTTAGGATGCATAAATAGAAAATACAATTAAATAATCAGGGTGGAGCTGTAACACACAGGGTCTGGGATAATAATAGACCCTGAGCGCCCGAGATGAGGAGCTACGATGCAGGGGTGGAGACATGGGGCCCGG
Organism: Pelodytes ibericus; assembly: GCA_036172795.1. Classification (NCBI taxonomy): domain Eukaryota; kingdom Metazoa; phylum Chordata; class Amphibia; order Anura; family Pelodytidae; genus Pelodytes; species Pelodytes ibericus. Next base: position 86,338,298 of record CM069859.1, read on the forward strand.
TGCTGGGTAACTGCACTTATCTGGTAGCTTGAGACTCCAGGTTTTGTGCAGCCACATACTGGGGACCTCTGTAAGCAGGTGCTGTACCCATAATACTATGACAGAATAAACTAAGAGACAGACCAAGCAGAGCAAAAGCAGAAAAGCAACTGAGGCAGAACAGAACTGAATACATGGCTAAGGACAGACTAGAGCAGGACAGAGGAGAAACCAAACTAAGGATAACCATACAAGGCAGAGATACTGATGATAACATAGAAATAATGCAGGGCACAGACAAAGGGCATTGATAATTCAGAACTTAAAAGGTTAAGCACAGATATAACTACATACAGAGGACAGGGCAAAGCAACACAAGAGAACATTACAATGGAACAAACATAAATACAGGTAATAGCCTAACACTTTAAATGTAAGATGGTTAGGGTTTAGTTCACCTATTGGCCAATTAGATGTTAGCTTGCCAACCACATCAAGGTACCCTACATTTAGGTAAGTCCCTAACTAATATTAGCAATTGAATAACATGAGATTAAAGATTAACATTGCACACAAACAGATTACCTATAAACTGACCGGCAAAGGACAGAACAGAAACATATATGGTTTATATATATGCAAATTAACAAAGTAGAAAGAAGCAGAGAAAACTTGGATGGAACATAATGACGGCAGATCATGGAAACAGGACAGGAATGAGCATACATAATAAACAAGTAAGCAAAGCAAGAAGGATACTAAAATGCCTAGATACAGCCTGGATAAGCCTGCACAATGATGCATTGTTATAGGAGCGATCATAGGACCTAATATGATTAATTTATCTGTCCTTTTAATATGATCTGTCCAGAAAATATTACACAATTTTTTACTAGAATTGCTAACAAAACCAATATTTGATATTCCATTGTAGTTTGAAACAACCACGATCTTGCATCAGAAAACCAAATGAAAGAAGATTTTGATAACTGTTCCTTTCCAAATAATCAGTTGCCAAATGTGCAAATTCTGTAGTTGCCAATTTTTACATCGTTTGGAGATTTTAGCCAACAGATTTCACACCAGGAGTTGCATTGGGCTAAAGGTATAGAAAGCACAGCAAATAATTCCACATCTATACACTATATGTAACGGCTTGTTACATGCTTATTGAAGCATCACATCAAAATGAGTTATGAACGTGTCAATGAAAGCAGTATCATGGGATTCAGGTACAAGATATTTTTAGGCAATATGATTAATCAGTCTTGGACCTGAATTTTCAGATATTGTATATTTGAAGTTATAAACCTTGTTTATGTCAGGCTGATATTAAACTGACAGCTACTTTTGAATTATGCAGAATCTAAAATGAAATTTAGCTAAGGGGTTGGCCAAAATCAGTTTGGCTTATCAGGTTTGCCATCAATCACATCCAAACATTGTCAAAAAGAGAATAAGGCAGGATTTAAATAGCAGGGAACACAACTTTCATAAAAGCAATCAGAACAAAGCATTCTCTGAATTCCTTTGAGTCGTCTTCCTGTTTTCTCTATTTTTGCCACTAGGAACTGTTAAACCGAGATGTATAGGGCAATATTTTTTCAAGAACATGTTAAGGAGAAAGTTAGATAATAGCTGTAAGGCTCCCCTCACAGTCCTCAGCAACATAAGCACCTTCATTAGATTTCTGTGGAAGGAATCATTACATATAATGGGAAGAGTTGTGCGATCTAGATTCCCCATAGAGCTACTAAGCCAAACAAGACCGGGCCAGGAATTGAAGGTTTATAGTATTGATGGCAATTTCCCTCTGGATTTATTTCTTTGGACAATTAAAAGCACCATGAAGGCTGAAAATGAAACATTTCTGACCTTAGTGTGTTATTTATTTTCACTTTAGTGAAAGATTTATTATCCAGGAGACTGTGACTCTAATCACGCTATTATCCAAGATAAAAATGTGCGGAGGAACAGCTGATTTTTTGAAACATGTTCGCTCCATGTGAGAGCTTTCATTCAAATGTGCAGAAAACTGGCACCAGTTATAAAGCGACCACTTTCAGACACATTGCACTACTGAGTTAATTGTAGGGGCCATGTTGTATTATGACATCTCAGTTGAACAATATACAAGCACCATTCAGGTTTGTCAAAACAAACAAATGTCTATGTCAAAATTAGATGCACTAACAGGCTCAACAAATTGCTGGTTATAAAGTTCCATGTAGGATACTATCAGCATTTAATACCCAGATAAAAGTGGAGTAATTAGCTACCTGTGAATATAAGAGCAAAGCAACAAATCAAACACAGTGAGATACCCTATAGCACTTGGAAAAGAATCTAACTCTCCTGATTCACTGTGTAATGCAGAGTATTTTCAAACGGAATCACAGGGAATGTGGCATAACATAAGATGCATGCATGACATTATTGTTTGCATATGTAATTAATATAACTAAAATGGGGATGATTTAACTTTACATTTGGAAAGTTAAACTAGAAAACAAAACATTAAAAAAAAAAAACTGTGCCTGCCAACATCCTGAGGCTGGGTCCCAGAATTCAGTGGTTTGGAGACCGAAAGGGGCAAGAGGCCCATGGCACTGTGCGACTCTTGACCTCCAGTCTCTATAGCAGTCTGTAGCAATTAAGCTGCGTAGGCAGTGGAGCATCTTCGACGAGGCAAACAAGGTACTTGTCTTGGATAGCAATTTTTTCCAGGGGGACGGCAAAGAACACCGCCTCTATACACTTCCAGCTCCCCCTACTCACTAATTCACACGCTTTACGTCCTCTCATTTCACAGACCTTTGCTGTCCCCCGTCTGTTCACACACCATCACTCCCTACCCCTTAATCCACAGCATTGCTCTATCCCCCCTTTTCCACACACCCGCCACTACCCTCCCAGCCCTCCCAACTATTGTTGTCTGACTAAGTCTGTGTCTGTGTGTGTGTGTGTGTGTTTGTGTGTGAGAGACTGAGTATGTTGTTTGAGAGTCTATGTGTGACTAAGTGTGTGTGTGTAACGGACTGTGACAGTGTGTATGTGACGGAGTGTGATAAGCAGTTATTTGTGCACAAATATGATGAAGTGTTTTGGACCCACTGACAAGCAGTTTGGGGACAGAGAGGGCAATGACAAGCTATTTGGACACAGAGAGGGGTCTTAAGGTATAATTGGAAAAACAAATTCAAAAAAATAAATGGCACTTTTTTACTTAAAACATTGTGGAGGGAGGAGGGATGCCAAACATTCTGCACTGGGTAACAAATATCCAATAATAATAATAGTAAAAGTATCTTTATATAGAACATGGGTTTGTAATAATTTAGCCCTTTTGTTAAAACAAAATTTGGTTACCTCCTTACAGATTTAGTCTTAGTAAGTTACAGATTGCAAGGAAGAGAGTAGTGTATGTTAATATGCAATAGGCATCACCTACGTAAAGTATTTTGGGACAGAATGTACAGCATGCCAGATGTGTGCTCAGGCCCACCATACATTACCTAGCTTTCTGCATCACCGCAGGATTGACTCTAGAAGCAGCTACCTAAATTGTTTTATAATAACGCCTAAGCTATTCATTTGCTAAATACAAGACTACTAAATGTATGGATAACAGAGACTGTTTAAAGGCACTCTGTCAACCTAAACATTGCTTAGTTTGTGAATGTAGAGAATAAAAAATTATGAAAAAGTATCTGTACATTCTGTTAGCAGATTGGCAAGCAAATGCATAAAATAAGAGGAAAATATATTTTAAAAGTGTCTGTGCTGTCACTTTCTTATGACATCACCTTGTGGCCCGATTGGCAAATTACCTATGTCCCATTGAAAATCAAGTCACAGATGATGTTATAAGCATCATATTTTTTTTAAATAGGTTTTAATAATACAAAGTATACAGAGATATAAAATATAACATTCATATCTTCCAACTTCTACCCCGTGAAATTGGGATGCCAGGGGGTGGAGCTTGGGACGTCAAGTGTCAGCGCGTTAGTGCTGTCACTCAAACTGTCAGAGCTAATGTGCACAAATCGGTGCAGTATGCACTCTCTGGTGCCCCTAATCCCACCAAGCTCCACCTCTTTTCTGAAAAGCAGGACAGAGGTAGAGCTCAGCAGGGCAGCCATCCAAAATCATTACTGTCCCACACGAAGCACCAACATTTTGTTCTTGGTACACCAACTACTTTAATGGCAAGAGTCATTTGTTTTTGATGACTATAATCTCAATAGCTTGTCTGTTTTAAAGCCACTGTAGATGATCTTGTTTTGACAATAAAAGGTATGCTAGGTATTGCATAACTGCTTATCTTGATGGCAAAGTAGGCAATCCTAATGTTGACAATTGGACCCAATTGCACTATAATTGCTGTATTGGGCAATACCTAGAATGTAGCAGGTAAATGCACTCGCTAGTTCTCCAACCCATGTATTTAAGGGTACACAGTAAGGCACCTTCTCTACTTGAGGAATAACCATTTGAAACTATCTACCATTAAGGCAGCAGCATTGACAGGCAATTATATGTTTGGAACATCACGTTATAAAATTCTAATGAAGAAAGAGACATCGTCCATAATCATTGTTTGCAACATAGTATCTGCTTTGGACAGGCTTGATTGGAATATTTAATACATCCTTTCTTTTTACACCATTTTGTAAGCAATGCATCACAATCAGACTAATAAACTGTATTGGTTAAAATGAAGGTCTGATCATAGCTATCCTAATTATTCAAATGAATTTCCCTCACATTGAGACCATTCTTGCTTTCTGTTCCATTACTGTTTTGCTTCTCCTTTCCTCAATGTAAGCTTACAAGAACAGTGCCCTCTAAATATTCTATATTAGTATTAACTAATGTTGATTAGTTAATGTAATGCTTAATTGTATATTTACTAAATTTTAAATAGTATAGTATGCAGATCTGAGAAAATTGGGGAAAAAAAAAAAATATATATATATATATACACACACACACAACACATGTATATATACATATATGTATATACATAAACAAGTATTTATACATATACACACATATAGAGGGAGAGAGAGGGAGATAAATATACACTTTACTGAGAGGGGCTAGTGGATGTATCGAAGTGGTAGAGGTAAACACAGTCAAGGAGCTTAAGCATGCGTGGGATAGGCACATGGCTATCCTAGATATAAGATAGGGAGCAGGGGAGTAATAAAAGTATTTTGAAAATTGGGCAGATTAGATGGACCGAATGTTTTTTTTTTTTTATTATAAACATACAAAATATAAATATATTAAATACATTCACAGTAAATAAAGTGATACACATTTACACATTCCAAGAGTGAAAATAGATTCGCAATAGATAATGTGGTACATATTTCATAGATGAAAATTGTCGATATTCTTTCAGAATAAAATTAAGAAGAAAACAAATGACGTACCATTACATTTACACAAGATACATTACAACTACATTTAAGTTACATCTACTGCCTGCCACAAGAGGATCCACACTGAAGGAGCTTAAGGAGTAGTATACAAAATATTTAAAGGATTTAAGCCAAAAAGGGTGAAGGGGATACACCCACCAATAATCAATTTCTCAATGGAAAAAAGACAGAAATTCTTTTGTTAATAGTAAGCATCAGATTCAAATTTTACTAAATGCTCAGGATGAACTCCCTCTGTGGTTTCCCAGCCATTTGTCCCATATATTTCTATATTCCTGAATGTTGTTGTCGCCAAGGAATGATGCTCTTTCCATTGAACCCTGATAATTTATCTGCACTATAACTTTGTTTATTGTTGGGGGGTATTCACTCTTCCAGTGCCTGGATATACACAACTTAACCGCCATAAGTATGTGTACCGCCAGGACAAAATGAGGCTTAGGAATCACTGGAAAATCCAGATGAAAAAGAAACCCTGCGGGGGTTAAAACAGTTATATTTATCCCTAGATCTCCAAAGATTTCCAATACTTGTCTTTTTAAAGAGCCCAGGGCACTACACTCCCACCACATATGCTTTAGAGTACCTGTGTCTTGTTTGCATCTCCAGCATTGGTTAGTTGTTAAGGGCTGAAATTTGGATAGTTTTACAGGAACCATATACCATCTGTGAAGGAGTTTTACAAATGTCTCTTGTATGTTAATACAGTGTTTGTGTTTCCTATCTCAAAAGCTTTTTGCCACTGTATGATCGGAAACTGTGTCTCCAAGTCATTCTCCCACTTGGTGATGGTGGGCATTTTTTCTTCCCTCTTTAGTTTCTTTAGGATATTCCTAACTTTAGCCGTTATTTTAATTCGAGGGTCATTTAAGAGACGATCCAATGGGCCCTCTTTGCTGATTATACCCTTTATCAAAAAAGATTTTAAACGCATATACGTATATATATCAGTATTTTTTAAGCCATATTTTGATTGTAGTTGGTCAAAGGAACCTATCTCATCACCCTCGTATAGATTTCGTATATGAGTTATGCCTACTCCCAGCCATTGTTGTATATCAAGGTCTTGAATAATATATTTTAAGACGGATAAGGGGGTATTCCATGTTATATGTTTATTTACATACAGCTCTTTTTTAATCGGTTTTATGGAGTCAAAAATCTGATTTATTATAAGGTTATCACAATTTCGTTTTCTAAAAGCCTTTTTATCCAACCAAAAAATGGTTAATGGATCAATGTTTTTAATATCGTATTTTTCTTGCATGTACCATGCTTTTTTTTTCTACATTAGGACTACCCCAACAAAGACAATGTGAAAACTGGGCTGAATCATGTAAGCTGAATATATTGGGGAAAGAGAGGCCTCCTTCTGACAGGTTAGATGACATAATTTTCAGGGATATTCGAGGTTTTTTACCCCCCCCCCCCCCATACGTAAACCAAAAAAAGATTATAGAACATATATAGGATCTCATATGGCACCCGTATTGGGATCATGTGAAAAAGATAACCAAGCTTATGATATATGCTCTGACTATATTAATTCTTCCCATCCAGGATACAACATTTTTATTCCAATTCGCTATTAACGCTTTAACTTCTGAGAGCAATCCCAGATAATTCATTTGAATTCACTTTTTTATATCTCCACATATCTGAATACCCAAATATGTAATGGTATTTTTCTCCCACTTAAAGTTGTACATCTTTTGTAGCTTTTCCTCCTGGGATTGGGACAGATTACACGAAACAATTTGTGTCTTTACCATATTGATTTTATAATTTGAGTGTAAACTATATTCGTTGATGATCTCAAGGAGTGCTAGAATTGAATGGATAGGGTTTTGTACAGTGAACAGAATATCATCGGCAAACAACGTGATCCGAATGGTTCTTAAATGCCGACACATTCTATGTTTCTATTTCTATGTTTCTACACTGATTAGCCATAACATTATGACTACCTGCCTAATACTGTGTTGCTCTCATTTTGCCTCCAAAACAACACTGACCCATCAAGGCACCAAGATGGTATCGGGCACCAAGATGTTAGAAGAAGATCATTTCTGTAAGGTGGGGTCTCCATGGATTAGACTTGTTTGTCTAGCAAGTCCCACAGATGCTCAATTGGATTGAGCTCTGGGGAATTTGGAGGCCATGTCAACACATTAAACTCGTTGTTGTGTTCCTCAAACCATTCCTGAACCATTTTTGCTTTGTGGCAGGGCACATTACCCTGATGAAAGAGGGCAATGCCATCAGGGAGTATGGTTTCCATGAAAGGATATTCATGATCTGCAACAATGCTTAGATAGGTGGTACATGTCAAAGTAACATCCCCATGAATGGCAGGACACAAGGTTTACCAGCAGATCATTGCCCAAAATATCACTTGTGGCTCAGCCACTTGCATTTCTAAGGACTGTGTATAACTATTTGGTCTAAGCAGCAGCTCCTTATAATATATGCTAGTTAAGGTGAGTTCATTCCTTGGGGATCCCTTGTTTGACAAGTAATACATGTGAAGAGATTAAGCCCATATAAGCAATAAGTAGTTAGTGTTAGGAGTCACCAACAGTGGAGTACTCTGACGCAGTGGTGGGCTAAGTATAATATGACCATGTGATGTGACAATCTACAATTTTGTTATCTCATAAAGGTGTTTTTAAATAGCTTTGAGAGTTTGTGATTTGCTTGATGTGAGTGCACTGATCCTCTGGACTGTATCCACACACGAAAATGAATAACCCAATAAAACTAGTAATAGCTATTTAAATTATACAGGAGTAACATTTTCATGTGTGAATTGATATATGATAATTGTAGTAAATAACATACTTTGACCCATTTTCTGCTTCCTATTAAAACACTTTAATGAAAAGCAAACTACACGTAATGTTTGGGAAGCTATAAAGCCTTCTACTGAAAGTGTAAAAACCTCAAACAGTGATTTTTAAAAGTTCTTCAAAGAGCCACTGAACATTAAATGTAACTTCCACTTCTTTAACAGAAACTATAAGTGCATGTCATTTTGCTTCCTCAATGTAAAAATAATGCTTGCAGCCAGTGCTTTATTTAACGCGAGGCATCCTAAGCGGATGCCTAGGGCAGCAAATTTTCGCCCCCCAGCACTGGAAAAAAAAAGAATTAAAAAAAAAAAAGTAAAAAAAAAATCTGGCCCTTTAAAAATTTTTTTTAAAAAAACGTGCTTGCAGGCGCAGGCAGAGACAGAGGTGAGAAGGGATCGGAAGAAGGATATTAAATGGCAAATAACACTGGCATATTATTGGGCAAATTGGCTATGGGATATTAAATGGCAAATACTGGCATATTATTGGGCAAATTGGCTGTGGGATATTAAATGGCAAATACTGGCATATTATTGGGCAAATTGGCTAGGGCAATATTAAATGGCAAATAACACTGGCATATTATTGGGCAAATTGGCTAGGGGTATATTAAATGGCAAATAACACTGGCATATTATTGGGCAAATTGGCTAGGGGTATATTAAATGGCAAATAACACTGGCATATTATTGGGCAAATTGGCTGGGGAATATTAATGACAAAATAATACTGGCATAATATTGAACAAATTGGCTGGGGCATATTCAATGGCAAAAAGTGGCATATTATTGGGGAAATTGGCTATGACTTATTAATGGCAACTAATACTGGCATATTATTGGGCAAATTGGCTGGGGCATATTAATGGAAAATGATACTGAAATATTATTGGGCAAATTAGCTGGGGAATATTAATGGCAAATAATATTGGCAATGTGTATGTAATGGGGTGATGGAGGCATGTAAATTGGTTGATGGGGCATGTCCTTGGTGTGCAACGTGGGTTATGGGTCATGTCATGGATGTGCATCGTGGGTAGGGGGGGTGCCCAAAATTTATCTGCCTAGGGCAGCACAAAACCAAGATACACCACTGTTTGCAGCTATTAAAAAAACAACCTGTTTAAGAACAGTGGAAGTCAATGTTAAGGTCAATAATATAAACAAAAATATATGCAACATGTATTATTGCATGTCATATTTAAATAATCATGGGACAAGGCCTTATCATTACAGGAATAATACATACATTATGAAAAGGTGTTTTGGTTTCATATGGAAAGGTATCATGTAATATAAACAAACGTGTATATATATGATATATTGATGGGTTTTATGATATTTTACATTTTCGATCAGTTAATGACGTGTCAATGAAGAATAAAACCGAGTATAATAAAGGAAAATACAAAGCACAAATAACATTTTAAACATTTTCATTTATGAAACATCAACAAGGGTACAAAATACAAATTTGTCTTGGATGTTTGGTTGTTATTTATTTAAGCCAGTTGAAGATATCCGCATGTTCAGTTTTAAAACGTCTTCATCTGTGCTTCCACTGCACATTCCTGAAAATGTTTGGAAAATACTGAGGATTAAGGAAGAGCATTCTTGAAACACATTAGTCGTCAACGTCAAGCACTCCACTTTCTGTGAACTACACCTTCCACCAATGAAAGCTGTGGTGCATCACATCTGGAATGCTAGAGGAGGCCTTACTTGGACAATGTTTATAAGATAAGGTAACATAGATCAATCTAGAGGTCAAGGAGGTTCTACATCTTGCTCTCTCTCTCTCTGTATATATATATGCTATATTAATAACAAGGATCTGCTACTGATGCTTCGCTCCAGATTTTACTACTTTTACAGCAAAGAGATTTTGTAAATAACTTGTCGAGATAAACGTAAGTTTCAAACATGATTTGATGATTTAAAAACTCAAGAACTCACTCACTACTTAATTCTTTACCTTATAAGAATAAAACAAAACTTAAATGATGCTCTATTTAACAAAGATGCCTGCTGGTCATACTTCATTGAACTGTTAATTTTATTAGTTAAGCATTGCAATGAAATTAATCAAAACATCACATCTATTTTAATAGAAAATTAACCTCATCTATATTAAATCTAGGCGACGCCAAGCTTCATCAAGCGTTAGATAACAAATTGTGCACATTCTGACAACGCCATAGCCCTCAGATAATACTGTCAATGAATGATGTACATCACAAGAGTAAAGTCGTATGTCTAAGATGAAGCCAGTCAGTAGATTCTATCATTCAACGAGAGTGAACACTAATCATTTAAGCGGTCCTTCACCAAACCGTTTCATCAATCCACTTGATGCTGAAGGGTTCAGTAATGCAATCTGATTCTGACCCCTGAAGTACTGATATTACATACAGGTTATATCACTTTTACACTTTGAATCAAGATGTAGCCCAGAGTTTTTAATCTCCTGACAGAAACAAAATCAAATCTAAAAAGAAGGCTTGTTTTATGTTCAGGAAGGAATTACAATATTCACTTTAAAACATTGCCACTAATGATCGAGTGTAGTCCACAAGGGTTTTTCTCTGGTATGCAAGCAGACTGAAAACTTCAGAGGTTGTGTCAGGTTGCACAATTTATTTGTTTTTGGTGCATGGTTATCTAACAGAGGCATGCCCAGAAACAAGCATATAGACCTTGATCAATAGTATGCAGCATATTAACTATAAAACAGAAAATGTCTGTTTGTTTGTTTATCTGAAGCACTAAAAACTCTACAATGCTGAACTCCAGAAATATGAAATTTGCACTGCTTATTGATGCTGGAATTTCTAGGTCAACAAGACTATCCATGCTGTTCCTTTTCTGAGTTTTGAGTTAATTAATTTTAGCTTCAAAGCAATATTTTTAAGCTAATTAGCCTGAAGTTTGGAAATATATAGGGTACATCAGGGTTAAACTGAAGCCAAATTTCGAGCTACACAGTATGTGAGCCTGAGTACTCGTCTGATCAACGCGGTGGAGCACCTATCTCCAAATTCACAGCAGGTAGAGCCGACTTCAGCGTTGTTTGCATATGAGTACCGTATTTGCTCGAATATTAGACAAGGTTTTTTTTAGAGCAAATGCTCTGAAAAAGACCCCTCGTCTTATATTCGAGGTCGTCTTATAGTCTGACCTCAAATCGAGGTCAGACTATAAGACTGGGATCCAGGTCCCCCGCAGAGCTGCAGGGGACCTGGATCCCCCTCGCTAACAGCCGGTGGATGTCTGCGCGATGTGTGCAGACATCCTCTGCTGCTGCCCGGCACGTCCGTCGGGAATTCTATGATGAAGCCGGGTCCTTCCGGCTTCATCATAGAAGTCCCGGCGTAAGTGCCGGGCAGCAGTGGAGGATGTCTGCATATATCGTGCAGACATCCTCCAACTGCCTCCACTAGCCACCAGGAGATTTGGGCAGACATCCTCCTTGCTGCCTGAAACATCCGTCTGTTATGACGGACAGCCCGGAAAGTGTCGGGCAGCATGGAGGATGTCTGCACGTATTGTGCTGACATCCCCCGGCTGCCCCCACTAGCCACCAGGGAGAGAAACAGGGTGAGGGGGAGGGAGGGAGGAAAAAAGAAACAAGGGGAGGGGGGGAGAAAGACAAGGGGAGGGGGAGAGAGACAAGGTGAGAGGGAGGGGAGGGAGGGAAAAGGAGGGAGGGAGGGGGAGAGATAACACTGGGGGGAGAGAGAGAGACAATGCTGGGGGGAGAGGGAGAGAGAGGCAGCATTGGAACATAAAAGGAAATAAAACCAAGAAATGCATTTGTTTAATATCATAATTTTTAAACAAAACAATTTACATGCGAATATATACAAGTTAAACTTTTTTCCTATAGGATAGTCTTATATTCAGGCTTTTGGTTTTTTTCCTAAAGGAATATCCAAAATTTGGGGGGTCGTCTTATAATCAGGGTCATCTTATTTCCGAGCAAATACGGTAATCTTGCAATTCAGCCATCATGGCCGAATACACAACAAATACAGAAGCAGAAGACCATGTAAAGCCACAGAAAGAGTGCTGTGGTGCATATTTCATAAAAGTTGCTGAAGAGTTGCTGAAGAGTTCCAAACTTCCACTGGCACATCAGAACAAATAGTGTGCAGTGGGAGCTTCATGGAATGGATTTCCATAGCCAAGCAACTGCATACAAGCCTCAAATCACCAAGTACAATGCCAAGGAGGACATCATCTTGCCTCTTTACAAATCAAAGGTAAGACCTCACCTTGAATATGCAGTACAATTCTGGGCACCAGTCCTTAAAAAGGATATTAAGGAACTAGAAAAAGTGCAAAGGAGAGCTACAAAATTAATAAGGGGATTGGAGGATCTTAGTTATGAAGAGAGACTTAAAAAATTGCATTTATTTACTTTAGAAAAAAGGCGTCTTAGAGGGGATATGATAACATTATATAAATATGTGCAGGGCCAATATAAGGAGCTCTCCAGGGACCTGTTCATTAATAGAAATGTACAAAGAACAAGAGGTCACCCCCTGAGACTGGAAGAGCAAAGATTTCATAGGCAGCAAAGGAAGGGATTCTTTACGGTAAGGACAATAAAATTATGGAACTCACTGCCAAGAGAGGTAGTGCTATCAACCACAATAGATGCATTTAAAAATGGTCTGGATGTTTTTTTAGAAAAGCAGAACATACAGGGGTATTAATAATAGAATGAGCATTAATAATAGAGCTTTTTGATCCAAGGAGAAATCTGATTGCCCTTTTGGAGTCAAGAAGGATTTTTTTTCCCCCTAGGAGGCAACATTCGAAAAAGCTTCCTTAGGGTTTTTTTGCCTTCTTTTGGATCAAAACGCTGAAATGATAGGTAGAAGGGTTGAACTTGATGGACTTGTGTCTTTTTTCAACCTAAATTACTATGTTACTATGTTACTATGTTACTAAGTGTTGGATTGAGTGGTGTAAAGCATGCTGCCACTGGACTCTGGAGCAGTGGAAACGTGTCCTGTGGAGTGACAAATCATGCTTTACTGTTTGGCAGTCTGATGGGTGAGTCTGGGTTTGGTGGATGCCAGTTAGGTACAGCAAGAAGTACAACTCCTTTATTTGTGAAACCACACCGACTTATAAAAAGACATATACATGACATCACAGACATTAGTATTCAATGGGGAGGGGATGGAACTAAACATAGTTCTCCAACTAACTGGGGCTAGGAAAACATTAGACATTCAGAGTGCAAACCAAATAGGAATTAACATACAGTTAGTAGACCTAATTACAATACACACAGTAATGTACACAACATAATCAGTTTACCAGTTAATACAGTTAATACAGAACAATGGATGTTGGAGTAAACTATTGGAGTCACTGTCACATTATAAACCTTCAGAGTGGTCTACTCACAGAATTAAACATTACACTAAACCAATATACTAACAGAATATAACTAACTAACAATATTAAGGTATAGTGTTATGGCACATTTGTTACCCAGGTGGTCCGTTCATTCATGAGTTGGTTCGGTAGATTCAATCTACCGAACACCCAGGCAGAAAGGCATGATCAAGCCTTCTGCAGGGGAAAATACAAGCTTTTACCATGGGGCCATGGTCCAGAGGCAGCAGGCGAGCAACCAGGCTTCTCCAGAACATAGTGGCGAGGTTGGTTCCGCCACACTGTCCTTCTCGTCCAACATCAGTGCCTGACCTCACAAATACTCTACTGGACGTTTCCCACAGAAACTCTCCAAAATCTTGTTGAAAGCCTTCCCAGAAGAGTGGGAGCGGTTATAGCAAAAGGGGACCAACTACTTATTAATGTCTTTAGAATGCAATGTCATTAAAGTCTCCGTTGATGTAATTGTCAGGTGTCCCAATTCTTTTGTCCATATAGTGTATGTCTGTATGCAAATTAAATTAGATTTTTTTGGCATAATGCACCAGAAATATCCATCAAACTTAAGATGTATTTCCACCTTTGTGTATTTAAAATACATATTGCTTTATTTCCTTCTGAAAGTCATCCTGGTCCTGGATTATGAGAAAATGTTTACAATTAGATTAGCTGGTACATCCTTTGAGAAAATCTGCTTGTGAACTGGGATTCCTTCTACTTTTTTATATGCAGGTGTTTCCCCTTTATGGTAGCCTTGTGCCATGAATGGACATTTGGAGAGAGTAAAGGACTGCGTGATCCTCATTTTGTGAATAAAATGTGAAAAAAAAACTCTACAGTGCATCTCACCATTACAAGGTCCTTGTTATCACCAAAAATCTCTTGAACAGGAATGAGAGGAAAGATCATTCACCTTGTTAAATTAGAATCCAGATAAATTACTCCAGCTTTCTGAACAGGAATTCCAAAGATCTCACTGCCTCAGGTCTATTTTAGCATAGGTGCATGTGTCTGAATTATAAGTATAAATTTTATCCACTTTTTGTTAACAAAGATAAAATAAAATTTGTAGGAAAATAAAAATCTGTTGTTTACCTTGTAAAAATACTTGTTTACCTCTACTATTTGTGGGGAAGACAAGTAAGAATTTTTTTTGACATCCTGAAAGTAGACATAAACAAAATTGGGCTTTTCCATTACAGAGTTACCCAGTGGTGTATCTTGGTTTTGTGCTTCCCTAGGCAGACAAATTTTGGGCACCCCCCCTACCCACGATGCACACCCACGACATGACCCATAACCCACGTTGCACACCAAGGGCATGCCCCATCAACCAATTTACATGCCTCAATCACCCCATTACATACACATTGCCAATATTATTTGCCATTAATTTTCCCCAGCTAATTTGCCCAATAATATGCCAGTATCATTTTCCATTAATATGCCCCAGCCAATTTGCCCAATAATATGCCAGTATTAGTTGCCATTAATAAGTCATAGCCAATTTCCACAATAATATGCCAGTATTTGTCAATTAATCAGCCCCTGCCAATTTGCCCAATATTATGCCAGTATTATTTTGTCATTAATATTCCCCAGCCAATTTGCCCAATAATATGCCCGTGTTTGCCATTGAATATGCCCCTGCCAATTTGCCCAATATTATGCCAGTATAATTTGCCATTAAAATTCCCCAGCCAATTTGCCCAATAATATGCCAGTGTTATTCTGCCATTTAATATGCCCCAGCCAATTTTCCAAATATTAAGCCAGTATTATTTGCCATTTAATATGCCCCTGCCAATTTGCACAATAATATGCCAGTGTTATTTGCCATTTAATATGCTCCTGCCAATTTGCCCAATAAAATGCCAGTGTGATTTGCCATGTAATGTGCCCCTGCCAATTTGCCCAATAATATGCCTGTGTGATTTGCCATTTAATGTGCCCAGCTAATTTGCCCAGTAATATGCCAGTGTGATTTGCCATTTAATGTGCCCCTGCTAATGGCCAAATCCCCCCATTTCCCCATCACTTACCTTTCCCTGGTGGCTAGTGGCAGGCAGCATGGAGTCCTCCATGCTGTCTCTTCGGCTCCCCGGCGGTTGTGCCGACAGGAAGTGCCGACAGTCACGTTTTTATTTTCATAAGAAGGGCTTTCATTAGATACCATTATGTTCTTCATATCTTATCATTTACAGCAAAACAAAATCATAAAATATGATGGAAAAAAATATCTAAATCCTTTTCTAACCTTGACCTAAAAAATAATTTACACAAATACAATCAATAAAAAAGACCCTGTCTAAATAGTTTCTAAATGTTGTCCTGAGTTCAGAGCCATTTTTTTTTACCACCAACCTTCCCCAAAGTTTACAGCAAGAAAAAGTGGTACAGCCAAATAACACCTCAATATGTGTTCAGCAACATCTCCTGAGTACAGGGATACTACCAATGCACGGGTTTGTTCGCTTGTTTGGGGGTTAAAAAGACACATT
Organism: Pelodytes ibericus; assembly: GCA_036172795.1. NCBI lineage: Eukaryota > Metazoa > Chordata > Amphibia > Anura > Pelodytidae > Pelodytes > Pelodytes ibericus. Next base: position 86,354,494 of record CM069859.1, read on the forward strand.
TGAGAGGGGCGCTTTTTGGTTTTCCATCTTGGAATTTTGACATACAGAAAACCTGCACCCATGTCCCATCTGGGACATTTTTTAAGCCAGCAGCATATTTTACCACAAAACCATATATTTTTGAAAACTAGACACCCTATGGTATTTTAAATGGTTGTATTTTAACACGTTCCATGCACTATTTCTACCACCAGCCTTTGTAAAAGTTTTGGTTAGTAATTTTTTTGTGTTTTGTTTCCACATACATTGTACTTCAGGCATGAATTCACAGATTCTGGTATTTGTCACTGATGAACAACACCCCAGTATGTGTTCAGCAACATCTACCGAGCACAGCGATACCATCCATGTACAGGTTTGTTGGGTTGTTTGGGGCCACATTTGGGAGGTGTGCATCTCAATGTTCCAACTTGGAATTTTGACATATAGTCAACCTGCCATGAAATGAGAAAACAACTGTGCACTCCACTCACCGGGTAGATGTAAAATTAGATGCTTTAATAGTGAAAAAAGTGTTCCAGAACAGACAAAAAAGGCTAAATCCACGGATGATAGAGTCCACAGGAAGGCAGCCTAACGCGTTTCGCGTGAAAAACACGCTTAATCATAGTCAACCTGCGCCCATGTCCTATTTGAAACCCCCACTAAACCATATATTTTTTTAAAGTAGACACCCATGATTCCTAGTGGCAAGGGCTCAGCAGCCACTGATGCATCACTAGATGATTTATCTGAAAGCTGAACAGGGCCAAAATCGAACCCTGAGTATGTGGCCTTAGAATCAGTGTCTAAGCAGTAAACTATGGCAAAGGAGGGGTTAATAGCTCTGAGAAGAGCCTTTCTAGTACTGTAATAAATTAAAGTACAAAGAAATGAATACCTAAAAAATGCAGACAGCAAAAAATGTGTTGTTGTGCAAGATCACTTCATATACAGTTATCAATGACAGGGAAGGGATTAATACACAGGGAATCGATTGTGTAACATTTTATTTTAACACTTATACTCACATAAATTTTCCTCACATAAATGTATGTGAGGAGAGAGATGCAGATACAAACTGGTCAGATCAATATTCACAAATATTGATCTGACCAGGCGAATGGTGATGCTCATCTGAGCAATCACCAAACCGCCTTTGCCACTAATTTGCTGTTACTGATCGCTATACATGCACTCAGACAGCTTTAAAAAATCAAAAAGACTTTTACTTTACACATAACCCCTATTGGGTGTAAAAAAATTAAATAATCAAAACATATGCAGACAGATGATATTGCAAAGCAATTTTTATCGCGTAAGCAGTGATCTACGGCAAGGAAGGGGTTAATAGCTCTTAGAGGAGCCTTTGTAGTACTGTAATATAATTAACCCCTAAAAAATGCACAAACAGCAAAAAGTGCGCTGATGTGCAAGATCACTGCTTACGCATGATCAATGGCCGGGAAGGGGTTAAATTCAGGAATTGGGTCTCAATTTTTTTTTGTTTTATTTTATTTTTATTAATTTATTTTCACTTATTTTATTACGTTATCTGTCTCTCTCCCTCACTAAGAAAAAATGTGAGGAGAGGGAGGCAGATCCAAAGTGGTCAGATCAATATTTTACAAATATTGATCTGACCAGGCAGTGGGGATGCACATCTGAACATCCCCACTGCCTGGCAGCCACAGATTGCGTCTGTGATGAGGTAATCATGTGACAGCCCCCAGAGCACAGGAAGCAGCTATTATGCTTGTTTTCGCTGCCGATCGAAATGCTGTTGGCATTTTTTTTTGTATTGCACGATGCTTCCCTATGGAAGCATCGTAGCAATTCAGTTAGAGCACCAAAAGCAGGGGAAAAAAATTGCTTACAGTGCTCGTTTTACTGCAGGATGGACTAGGTCCGTGCTGTGTCCTTAACCTAGTCTGTCCTGTGTCGGCAAGGGGTTAAAGAGTAGAAAAAATTGTTTTTTATTGGTGCAAACATTTTTCCGGGAATGCCTGACCTTTAAAACCTGACAACATTTGTTGCATCAATACAAAAAATATTCTACGACATCAGAGCCCATAACCAATTGCAAAATTCACCGAAAGTTCATGTTACCAAATATTGACTATGCTACTGCATCCATAGACTTAAACATTGGCCAAATGTATATTCTGGGCTGCTGGTAAAATATAGATCGGTGGCAGGTCGAACTAAAGCATACAAAATAACTCCTACAAAACATAATATATATTTTAACAAATAAAAGTTGGAGGAAACATGGAATAACAAATGCAAAGCAGAATTTGGAAAGTGTGTTTAGCCTTGAACAAATACTTTGGCACTAAAATAGTTAAACTACGTAATCATGTCCCAGAGGTGTTGTCAACTCGTATGGGTCGGCATTCAGCCAGTATGAATTCCCAAGCCATAGCCCAGTTAGAAATAATTACATAAACATCTGAAGCACTAAGATTCCCTGTCATTTGTGTTGGTACTCAAACATCATTGTGCCTATTGTCTTGTCTTCCCATAATTGCTTTATGCAAATTCTAGTCTGATCAATAGATAATACAAAGCCAATCAAAGATATCTTATTTGCGTAACATGATACAGGCCACATCTAATATTTCTCCAACATAGCCACAATAATCATAAAATGAAAACATGTTTACGTCACTGAAGCTGCTTGATTTTACTACTACATATTAACATACAAATGTCACATTCTTAATTAATTCTTTGCATTTGTTGTGTAAAATACAACATTCTTTTTAACAAAGAAGCTTTACAGAAAACCCCTTACATAATTTTTTTTTAAGGGTCTACTAAAAAAAAAAAAAAGAATTGCTGGTTATTCAGATGGGAATTCCAAACTTTAGGCCAATGTTACAGAATTGGGAAAAAATATCCAATAAAACTTTTCCAACTCAGCTTCTTTGGACTTAAATTCTTGTCTTATTTTCCTTTCATTTCTATATGTGGCACATGATTAAAATAATTTTTACTTTAGGTCAAATTGCAGTTTTTTATAAGGGCCTCTAAATTCTGTGTCATCGAATAGAGAGAGATGTTTCTTGTGTGATGGTTAACACAAGAAGATAGACTTGGGAAGATAGTCTGGACTGTTGCCATAGCAACATTGGAAATTCAGTAAAAACATCAAGGGATAGGAAGAGTTGAGGAAACAAAATGAAAAGATATGCTTCAGGTTTTGTCAATAATTTGTTTTCTTACTTTAAGCATTCAATTTATGACATAATATTGGCAGCAGTCTTATATGCAAAAATATCATTTCACTCTTTTTTGAATATCTTAGCCAATATATGGAAGTTCTTAAGTAACCTATATCACCAAACCTAGTAAATTTTCAGTACTGTGTTCGTTCTGTTTGGATCTCCACAAGTTACACAGATAGAGGAGCAGATCAAATTATATATACTGCATTTGCAAATCAGTGAAATTAGAAAGTTCACACTCTACAGGGTCTACCTCAACGTATTCCGAAATGTGGATACTCTATATCCCCAATCGAGTCTGAATCGGCAGTTTGAAATGTTGAGGAAATCGAAGTATCACAGGCCTTCAGATCAGGACATTTTCACCATGCAAACCATATGTTTTCAGCTACCCAATATGCCCCGATCACTCCTGAACAAGCTCCGAACCCAAATTGCTGCATTTTTGGGCATTTAAGTTCTACAAATCTGATCTGGAGAATGTACAGAAAAAAATATGTCAAGAATTAATACTTTTTTTTTAAACTTCCCCAGGGGAAAATTGCTGCTGGTCCCATAAATTAAAAAACAAGTACCCCAGCTCCACTTAAAATACAGAGGGCTAAAAAAAAAAAAATATAACACACTGGGGGTCAGGGTAGGTAGCCCTGACCTCCCCATCAAAAATGAGACTGGGAGCTGGCCAAATGGCTCCCAGACCCTGGTTACAAATGATTGTCACTGCCAGCCCCAGTGGCACCCATAGGGGGTTATAGTGAAATAATTTGTTTTCTTAACTATTTTGATTGGGTCTCGAGGAAGAAAGGTATATTTTTTTTCAAATTAAATTAGATGGGGTCTGCAGGCCTTTGGCCAGTTCCCAGACCCAATGGGGAACACTTTTTTTTTTTTTAATTAAATTCATCTTTATTACAATTTTATTTCAATTTATACAATATTAGGCAAAGAAAGTTAACCAAAGACAATATCATCCATCTATGCCATTCTCGAGATGTTAATACTCCCCTGGGGGCAGATTGTTCATAAACAACAGCATCGGTAAAGAGCATTCAGATCAGTCAGGGGACTAGTAATCTCGTTACCCCGAGACCCGTCCTCCGGTGTCCTTTGGCAATGTCTGCAGCTATCTCAGGAGGGCTACGGGATGCACCTGGTCGTCTGTCCCCCATGGATTTCCACTTGGTATACGCTGTTTCATCCACCCATCTCCGAGGCATCTCAATCATCCAACCATTCACCCTCATCTTCCACAATCATTCCGTCCCCTCTCCCCCGGGGCGGGGGCCCCGCCCCCCGACCTCCACCGTTTTGACTGTTTGATGTTTTCCTTTTCCTAACTCACTGGGGCTCTACCAGACTTAATCCAGGTATTCCAGATTTTATTGTATTGTTCTCTTGTTTTTTTATCCCTTCTATAGAAGTATCTTTCTCCCCCGGCCTGGATATCCAACTGACTTTCAATTTCTGACCAAGATGGAACATCGGGTCTTCGCCAATATCTGGCCATGCACATTTTTGTTGCCATTAATATATTAATAAAGAGGATTCTATTATACTTGTCCGTGTATGGGACATCCCAGTGGAGCAGAAAGGTTTGAGGGAATAACTGAAGTGGTGTACCGAAGATTTCTTGACATCTCTCGGTTAAATTAGCCTTCAGTACCCTCAGCCTTGGGCACTCCCACCATACATGGATCTGTGATCCCTGGGCCCCACAGTCCCTCCAGCACAGGTCATCTGGTACATGGTTAAACTTAAATAGGCGTGTGGGAACCAGGTACCACCGATATATCAGTTTAAAATACTGTTCCTGGAGGTTTACGCAATGTGTTGCCTTCCTGGTGGCTTGCCATGCATTTTGCCATTTCTGCCGTGGCTCAGTCAGTGCCAGGTCTCTTTCCCATTTTTCCATTGCCCTGGGTTTGGTTTGAGTCTGTAAGCTCTCGAGGAACGCTACGATCTTAGAGATCAACCTCTCTGGTGCCAATGTTACTGCCTCCAGGAAGTCACCCCAGTTATCTGCGGGAATGATCTCACTCCCAGCGAAGAAGTGCTTTAATCGTAGATAAGAGAATAACTCCGCATTAGGGAGGTTGAAGTTCGTCTGGAGCTCCGGAAAGGAACAAACATGGTTGTCCTCAAGTATGTCGGCCACTTGGGAAATTCCACAGTTCTCCCATCCTTTGAGATCAATATCATGGATCATCATGGAGATTGCGGCTAGGGGAGTATCATATGTAATCCTATTCGAAGTCCCCATGATTCTCCGTAATCTATATAGATTTTGCATGAGTGTTCTGGTGATTCTATTAGGAGGCCTTATTTTCCTGTACTTATCTGGGCTCAACCACTGGTATAAGTATGGGTCAGTGTTGGCCGCTTCAGCTCTCTCTATATTGATCCATCCCAATTTATCCGCCCTCTTAGTCCTCCATGCCAGGGCATTAGCTAACTGGCATGCGTTCTGCAGTCTGATCAGATCTGGGAATCCCAGGCCTCCTTTTTGGAGTGTTCTTTTTATCTCTATCTTTGCTATTCTAGCTCTACCGGAGCTCCAGACAAACCTCAGAAACTCTCTCTCGAATTGTCTCAGTGTATCCAGTGGGACTCTGTATGGTATCACGCGGAGCAAGTAGACGATTTTTGGAAGAATATAGGATTTTATAATATTTAGTCTGCCCAGCCATGAGAGTTCCAACGACCTCCATGTATTCAGAATGTTTTTGATTTCATAGAGGAGCTGTGAATAGTTAGTCTGGACAATATTGTCCAAATTTTCAGTAATTTTAATTCCCAGGTAGTCTATTGGAGTATTCTTACTTATTTTTAGTCCTAAGGAATTTAATATGTCCCCCTGACTAGAGTCCAGATAGAGTGTGATAGCCTGTGTTTTTGTCAGGTTGAGTTGGTAGTTAGAAAACTGCGAGAACTTAGAGATTGTTTCCATCATTACCGGAGTTGATATTTGGGGAGAAGACAAGGTCAGCAAGATATCGTCTGCATATAACATAATAAGATGTATGTCACTACCTATGCCAATTCCATGGATATCATTCGAGCTCCGTATCATCGCGGCAAGTGGCTCTATCGATAAAGCATAAATTAATGGGGCTAAGGGACACCCCTGACGAGTCCCATTTCTGATATCAAAAAATCCAGATTCTGTTAACATGCCACCAACTCTTGCTCTCGGATTGGTATACAGAGCCAGAGTTTTATCGAGGAAGGATCCAGCCAGTCCAAATGCCCAGAGGGTCTCCGCCATATACTTCCAACTGACTCGATCGAATGCCTTCTCGGCATCCAGCGCAAGAAGGATCGACGGGATTCTTTTCCGATGGATTATATCCAAGATGCCGAGGACCCTCCGGACATTATCCTCGCTCGATCTCCCTGGCATAAAGCCAACCTGGTCTGGGGCCACCAGACCAAGGATGACCTGATTAAATCTTTGGGACAGGATTTTGGAGTATATTTTTATATCCTGATTAATAAGAGAAATCGGGCGATAGTTTGTGACCTTGGCTGGATCCTTTCCAGGTTTTAGAATCGGAATTATGGTGGCTTCCAACATTTCAGCTGGGAAAATCGTATCCTCATCGATAGCATTACAGACTTTGGCCAGGAGTGGGGCAATGACTGGGTCAAGGATTTTATAAAAAACTGCGGAGAATCCATCTGGACCGGGGGCTTTTCCGGGCTTTAGCTCTTGAATTGCCTGTGAGATCTCGGATTGCGAAAATGGTCTGTTCAGTGCCTCCAGTTTCTCGGTTGAGATCGTGGGGAGACTGAGACTTTCCAGGAACGTGACTAGTTCCCCTTGCTCTATGTTGGTTTCCGGTAAATTATATAACTCCTCATAATATGTCCGAAATGCATTTGCAATGTCTCTAGGTGTTAAATTAGTTTTACCCTTAAAGATAATTTTTTTAATCCTATTTTTTTGTTTAGTGTATCTCAACTTGTTAGTTAGGTCCCGTCCAACTTGATTGTTGGTGGAAAACCATTTTTGTCTGAGTCTCCCCATTGCAAATTCTGCCTTTTCACGCAACTTCGCCGTAATCTCCCGTCTTAACTTGGCAATTTCCACACTGCCCTGGGGGGATGGGTTTATTTTATTCCGTCTCTCTAGTCCCGCCAGGGCAATGTGGAGATCAGCCAATGGTTTTCCTCTCATCCTATTAATCCAGGCTCCTTGTTTGATTAGATAGCCGCGTAGAAAGCACTTAAGCGAACACCAAAGATTGGTGTCCGAGGTGTCCCCTGTATCATTTTCCTGCAGGAAAAGTAGTGCCTGACTTGTCAAATCTAGACGATTCTTATCTGATGCGAGTAAGGTTTCATTAAGTCTCCAAGATCTTCTCGAGCCATACTCCGGATTCTGATGAATCTCAATATAGATCGGAGCATGGTCAGACCAGGTGATGGGACCAATCCGGGACCGGGAACACCGGTCTAGGGTTGGACCCAGCATAAGAAAAAAATCAATACGTGAATATGAAGAATGCACCATGGAGTGGAACGTATATTCCCTTCTGTCCGGGTTCTGGACTCTCCATATATCAAAGTAATTGAACCGGGCCAGTATTTCTACGAGTCTGTCAGCCCTCCTGCTGTATTCCTGCAGCCCTTTACCACTTAATGGGGGGGATTTATCTAATACAGGATCTAGTATAGAGTTCATGTCGCCCCCGATGACCACCAAGCCCTGAGCTATTTCCTCAAGTCTCTGCAGAGACGTTCTGACAAATTGGGCGGAGTGGTCAGAGGGTGCGTATAGATTCATGAATGTATACATCGCATCATTGATTTGGCATATCAGTATTAACCGTCGGCCCTCAAGATCTATTTCGTGGTAGATGTATTCGAATTTGTATTTGTTGGTTATTATTATTGCGACTCCCCTTTTTTTTTTATCCGGCAGGACGGACTGAAAGACATACGGATATCTTTTAAACCTCCAGTGCAGCTTTTGATTTCTCATCCAATGTGATTCCTGGACAAAAGCGATGTCTATCATTTCTGTTATCAGCATGTCGTAAAGATAAGATCTTTTATGCGGTGAATTTAGTCCCCGTGAGTTTATGGATGCGAGTCTAAGTGTCATCGTATGGGTGTATCGGCTGTGTTGGAGGCCGCGGGGGAGGGCAGCATTCCCCCCCTCGGGGGAGGAGGGGACTATCACTCGATCCACCATCCATATCAAACTTACTTAACCATTCATCATTCACTCCACATACATATCTCCCTTCAAAAAAGCCCGGGATAATAGTTCCCTGGCCGCTAAAGGGCCCTATTCCCTGAACCATCCGGGAAAAGTTTGAAGAGCACCCACGGGCTAAACAGTGATTACTTAATCTTTCTGACTGATGGGGAGAGGGCGTATGTCTCTCCCGACCCTGAACCCAGTTGCCTCCCGTATCCCCCAAAGGCTACACATTGCGGTCGGGACCGGAAGAAGGGGCCCCGTGCAATCTCCCCCATAAAGCCAACATTGCTTTATCACAGAACATTCACCACTGCTTCACGCCCCAAAACTCTTAGATTATTTACGAATCAGATTCATTCAATGTTGCCCCCCCTCAACGGAGGAGGAGGAACGCTAAATGAAAAGAGGAAAAGCAAACTAGGCGAAGAAAAACACTAATACTAGCGATCATATCTTGCAGTCCAATTATCAGGGGGTGTGTGGGGCCTAAATTTTGTGATTAAGTGCAATGAGTACCAGGAATGAGAGAAAAAACTACGAAAGAGCACACAGTAATGTTAATGGTCAAATTACATCTCTTAAGCTACGTTTGCCAGGGGTATGGGTGGGCCTCACTTAGTATAAAGTGCATAAAGTGCAGGAAATAAGTAGAAAGGGAGGGGAAAAAAAAAAAAAAAGCAGACATTAATAATCACAATCAAATTTCATATCTTACATTCCCCTTATCACAAGTGTGTAGAGGCTACCTTTAGTAATAAGTACATTAAGTGCAAAAAAATGAAACACTAATAACGAGAAGAGAAAAAAAAAAACAGACATTAATAAGCACTATCAAATTTCATATCTTACATCCCAATTATCAAAAAGTGTGTAGAAGCTTCCTTTAGTATTGAATGCAATGAGTGCGATAAATAGTACACTAATATCCAAGAAGAAGGAAAAGAATATAACGGACCCAAAAAAGAGAAAAAGGAAAAGCAGAGATTAATAATCACAATCAAATTTCATATCTTACATTCCCATTATCACAAGTGTGTAATGGCTACGTTTAGTATTAAGTGCATTAAGTGCGAAAAATGAAACACTAGTAACGGGGAGAAAAAAAAAAAAAACAGGCATTAATAAACACTATCAAATTTCATATCTTACATTCCAATTATCAAAAAGTGTGTAGAGGCTTCCTTTAGTATTGAATGCCATAAGTGCAATAAATAGTACACTAATATCCAAGAAGGAGGAAAAGAGTATAAAAGACCAAAAAAGAGAAACAGGAAAAACAGACATTAATAATCACAATCAGATTTCATATCTTACATTTCCATTATCCCAAGTGTATAAAAGCTACCTTTAGTATTAAATGTGTTGAGTGCAAAAAATGGAACACTAATAACGAGAGAGAGAAAGAAAAAAAAGAAAAAAAGAAAAAACAAATCCAAAAATTTACGACTATTGTGTATTCATGTTTTCCCTTAGAACCCATCTAAGACTGGTGGTTTGGGGGGTGATTTCCCCTGAGGGGATAATGTATTAAAGCGTCAACCAGAATAGAGTTGGGGGGAGAGGCAAGCTGTAGCACTAACTAATTTGTGTTATCCGTCTCTCAGTGTATCAGACCCCAGTTGGTCATTTTGATCTTCAATTGATCTGGGTTAGAACACACATGCTTCTCATCCCTCCAGGTAATTCTCAGTCTGGCAGGGTATCCCCAGGAATATGGGATGTTGTTATTTCTCAGACAGAGTAAGTTCAACGAAGCTCCTTCTGAATGATCGGGTTTCGGCCGAGAGGTCAGGATAGGTGGTCAAGCCGGCAAATCTTATTTGCTTTGTCGGATTCTTTCGCATTCCGGCAACCAACATTTCTTTGATCTTGCAGTTATGGAAGCGAGCGATCACATCTCTACATCCCGATGATGTTCCCAAGTTGGCAGGTTTGGGCAGTCTATGGGCCCTTTCTATCGGGTGTGGGCCGATAAGTTTTGGATCGATGTAGGTTTCCAGAAGGTCGGATAAGTATCTATCGATATCGGTGGTTTCTTCCGGGATTCCTCTAATCTTTAGGTTTTGTCTCCTTGAGCGATCCTCTGAGTCGGCCATCTTCAAGTTCAGATTGTTTATTTCTGACTGCATTGATGTGGTTTGTTCCTGGAGGTCGTTAACTTTTTGTTGAAGAAGAATTATTTCATTAGATTGAGAAAGAATAGTGGTTTTTAGATGCAAAAGTTCTTCCTTATATTCTGTAAGGTTACGATCCAGATCGTTTTTAATCTTTAGATATAGATCTTCTAATGCCGTGGTCAGATCTCCATGAGAAATATAGCCCACGGAATCAAGAATACTGGCATCACTGCTCTGATCTGTGGGTAGCTTTTCCGACATCATGGAAAGATCTGTTTGGGTCCGAGGTGAGTAGAATGAGTTGATGGGGGGATTTTTGGCTGGTTTCCCCGTATTTTTATTCTTTACCCCCATTTCTTCTCTTTGCTTCTTGTCCAGTTTAGGTGCCATATTTGACGTTTTAAAGTGTAGCTGGACTTGGTCTGTATGGGACCCGCGAGGAATAGAGTTTGTCTTTCTCCGGCAAAGTAGTCATACAAGTTCTATCCTTTCTTAGAGAGACTCTTATATCTCATTTGGGATATTGATTGTTCCCTTGGTAGCCGTGGATTTGGATTGAACAATCTAGATCTAACTCTAGATCTAAAGTCAGAGGAAGAAATACAAGGGCCGAGTACCTGGTAGATAGTATATCGGGTTTTATCTATACCCTAGAGGGCCCTGATTGATCGTTGTATATATAGATATTGCAATTGGAGTCAGGCAATAAAAGATAAATGCATATAACCTTAGGCCTGCCTAGATAGCTACTCAGCAGCGTGGGGGAGCAGCCCGTTAGTTATGTTACTTCCCAGGTCAAACTTAACCTATAAAGGATATGTGTCAGCCTGTGCTGAGTTTACCGTTTATCGTAGTTCGGTAACTGCTGGGCCTAGATCCAGGTTAGTGCGGGTGTTCCATTTGCAGGTGTATGCCCGTAGGTATGGGACGGTATCTTCGGCTCTAGAGCCCAAGTGACCCAACGATCTTGTGACCCAGTGTAGTTCACTGTGCTTATATTGCAGCTAGAACAGGGACCAGTTTCGTTCAGAGACCGAAATTTAGTTCTAGAATATCGGGGCTAATGTCTTGGATAATTGTCCGTATCTTACGATCATTTAATCTCCAAATCAGTGCAAGAATGGATCAGGGCATACAAATGTGGAACCCCTGTGTGTATTTTCAAATGGTGATAGTATGCTGGTTATGTTCAGGCCTCTATCTTGTATACAGGACTCACATCGGGAGATTACTGAGTAGTATGTCCCCGTCACTGGCTGAATATTAACTGGATATTAGATAAAAAACAAGTATAATCGGCAATATGCCACTTATCTGTTCTGCCGGATGGTACTCAAGCCCATCAGCACTTTTGGGCAATTTCCAGCCTTTTCAAGCGGTTTCCGATGTCCCGAATTTTGTACTCCCAACGGCACCGTATTATTTACTTCCTCTGAGGACCTTCGCTGTGATGTCTCCGTTTATATTGTCGTTCTTATATCGACACAGGCGGCTCGGATAGCTCCGATTCAGGTATTACTGAGGACCTTCGCTGCGATGTCTCCGTTTATATTGTCCTTCTTATAGCGACATGGGCAGCACGGATGGCACCGATTCAAGTCCTACGATAATACGTGGGGTAGGGGTCGTCGGTTACAGCAACTCCACGGGTCGCTGTCTAGCGTGTTTTTCTCCGGTCCACCATCAGCCAGGTCCGCTCAAACGCTCGCGGGTGCTCCTCCCATTCACGTCGACGTCTTCATGTCATCACGTCCTCTCATGGGTTTGTCGGGGAACACTTTTTTATTGGGGTGTTCAGAGGGCATTTTTCCAACCTCCAGACATTAGGGGTGAAATGTATTATATTTGGCCCTGGTCCGATTCATAGGGTATAGGGGTTGCAAACCATTTGGTTGGCTCCCAGCCCAGGTCATGTTAAAGGAGGCCCAAGGCTACAAGACTGGCCCCCGATTTTGTATATCGTTATTATAGGGGTGACAGGGCTATAATGTATTTAATTGGTAGCTGCTAGCATCTACCCAGCTCCATTTCATTAAGGATGGGTCAGTGCCCTGCTCCTGCATATGTATAACAGAGAGCCTGGGAGCCATTTTAACAGCTGCCAGCCCCAGTTTTGATAGTCGGGGGCAGGGCTAATAGACCCAATTGGGGCCACTAAAATAATAATGGGGGCCATGGCAATTAAAAAAAAAAAAAATATTTTCAGTTTGGAAGGACTTCAGATATTTTCATAATAGCTAAAGTCCTCACGAAATAAGTATCTATCATCCCCATAGTACTGTATGGGGATGATAGAGGCTACCATTTTGGTTGGGTACATTTCAAGTATGATTTCTGAATTGCGGACCGAATCAGCACATCAGGGATTTTTGGGTAGCTCGACATTCGGTTCTAATATGTCCTGATGTGTTCAAAGACACCATTTCGGGCCCAAATGTCTATGAATATTGAGTAGATCTTTAAGTGAGCAGAAAGCCATACATTTTCACATTCAAGAGATTTGGGCAGAAACATCATTATTTATTTCTCTTTATATACAAGAGATGTGTAGAGGATTAACTAGATTTACAAAATCATCATTAAACACATGGCAGTATTTGTTAATTGTATCACCAAATGAATATCATTCCAGGTACTTATCCTGGGTCTTCATTCCCACTTAGGTCCACTTTCCAGATAACCTATCACCAAGAGACATTGTTCACAGTATTATACACAAGGAGGGTTATGTATACACACTTACACAGAGTGACTGGAAGAAAAAAAGATGCAGTTTAGTTTTTTTTTTTCTTTTCTACATCCCAATATTTGTGGGAATAGAACCTAAATGCACTTGATTCTTTATGCATGGGTTGCACAAAGTGGTAGCACCACTCTTAGGTGATGTACCAGTGTGTGCATCCTTTATACATACGCCACAACATTTATAATTAAATGAAGAACAGCAGCACACTAACATTTTCAGTAAGAATATCCATCACAAGACTTAAAAGCAGGTTGGTAGGGGAACCCCAAAATTTTAAGAATTAGAGGAATAGTTAAAGATTTTAGTCTCTCTCTGTGTTTTTATTCACTAAAAGGTGAGTTGCTGGAGAGCTGAGCTTTGTATCTTATCATTTGAAATATATACATTTTGCAGGTACAAACCTGGTGAGTTTCTCCCTCTAAGAAAACTCACCAGGATTGTTCCAGCACAATGTATGGTTAAATTGGTGATATTACATGTTCATCTCACCTCACCTCATTTGCAACTGACATTTTAGTGAATAGCCCCCACTGTCTTCTACAAAATAGAGATCATTAGACCAGCTTATTAAAAAAAGGCATTGGCTATATCTGAAATCGAAATAAATAGACTGTGATGAGGAAAGGGTTCATGGAACAAAATATTTTATAATTGTTTTAATAATATTCACACACACTGTAATGTATAGCTCAATTATGGACATTTTCTAATCAACTCCCTGTGTCAGGGTAGCAATAAGGGGTCGACAACAATTTTGTAATTAGAACAGGTTGGCCTGTTAAATATGACTTTATACATATTTGTATGTTTTACATCAATAATCACTTGTTACCTTGCTTGTGGGTTAGTTTAGTTACAAGCCTTTCTAATTGAACCTTACACCATACTGATTAATGTGCCCCTTTCAGACATCTGAAAACAATTGTCTTGATGGAAGTGTTCTCTCACCTGTGAGCAATCCTTCCAATCCAATCCCCCAGTTGTATTGTAAAAGCCTTTCATTTCTCTGTAGCAACTCAGAATACAGCTTCAAGTCTCAAGTGGCTGCCATGTCTATCATTGTCCATTAGTAAGGGTATAATATTGCAATATATTTTATGATTTCCTAATGTTGCTTGTCATCCTCCCAAACTTTGGCGGAGGAGAGTGTTACATATTCACACATCCTTTCAGATGACAAATGAAAAATACAAGTGATAATGAACATGTGAGCACTGTACATGGTTACAGTAGAAATTATTGACAACAAAGTAAAGTGTACATGAATTGAGATAAACATTTCATCTCACCACTTAACATATACATATAAGGAACATTTTATCCAGTGTATTTGGAAGAGTAAGTTATAATTTTGAATAAGGAGGTGGATTTCTTTATTAAAAAAAAGGAATGTCTTGTTTGGGGGGCAGAACCAGAAACAGTGCCTGTACAGAGACATTTGGAAAATCTGTATCTGTAACCAGCACTACACAGTAAAGGACGAGAGTATATTTAAAAGAAATACTACCACAACAAGAGGACATCAGATTTTAAAAGAAATATCAGGTAAACAAAAGTTAAGTATTACCTTGCTGAGAGTGTAGTGGATGTATGGAATAGCCCTCCAGCGCAAATAGAAGAGAAACAAAATGAAGGAGGTTAAGCCCTTAAGGAACGACCATTGGAACATTTTTGGTCATTCTGGGCAATGGCCATTTTAACATTTCTGCGCGGTTTGTGTTTAGCTGTAATTTTCTTCTTTGTCATTAGCTGTACCCATACAAATTATGTATTGTTTTTATCCGGACAAGAAGGGCATTTTTTAGAATCCATTATTATTATTATCCACAAGTTTTCTGACTTTTATTTGAAAAATAGTTTACTCATCTACATAAGCATTCTACTATTTCTCCTGAGTACAGTGATAACATCCATGCATAGGTTTGTTGGGTCATTTGGGTGCAAAAAAGTCACATTTGGGAGGTGTGCTTTTTGGTTTTCCAACCTGAAATTTTGACATGTAGACAAGCTGTGCCGGTCAGTGTATTTTACCCCATCAAACCATATATTTTTAAAAGAATACATCCTAGGCCATTTCAAATTATGGTATCTTAACACTTACCATGCACAAAAATTCTACCACCAGCTTTTGTTTGTGGGATTAATGTGTTTTATGTTTTTGTTCCACATACATTGTACTTCAGACACGAAATCACAGATTTTAGTATGTCATTGCCAAACAACACCCCAATATGTGTTCAGCAACATCTCCTGAGCACAGGGATACCACCCATACATAGGTTTGTCAGCTTGTTTAGGGGTTAAAAAGGCCACATTTGAGAGATGCACTTTTTGATTTTCCAACTTGGAATTTTGACGGGTAAAGCAATGCAGGGGTTAACAGCTTATATAAGAGACTTTGTTATACTGTAATAAATTACAGTAAAAAAAACACTTTAGTTTACTTCATTAGCACCCATATGCAGCCAGCACCACCATTTTTAAATAGCTCCTACAATCACTCCCCCCTGCACTTTATTTAGTGTTGCTCAATGCCTCTACATAGAGGCATTGCAGCAACATCAAAAGTATAAGAGGTTGCTTTCTTTGCTATTTTCAGTGCATGACATATCGATTGTCCTTAACTGCAATTTTCTGCATTACATGCTTGACACATTATTTGTCATGAAGGGGTTAAGTATGTGCGGGATAGGCACAGGTCTTTCCTAGATATAAGACAGGGCCAGGGACTAATAAAAGTATTTAAAAAATTGGGCAGTCTACATGGGCCAAATGGTTCTTATCTGCCTGTTCTATTTTGCACCTAAATTTTGGGATTAGGTATGCCTTGCGCAACGCATCTCTGTATACACTGCCTGGCCCCCAAAAAAAAAGGTCACACTCTAATATTTCATTGGACTGCCATTAGCTTTGATTACTGCACTTTTCGCTGTGGCATTGTTTCGATAAGCTTCTGCAATGTCACAAGATTTATTTCCGTCCAGTGTTGCATTAATTATTCACCAAGATATTGTAAAGCAAAGCCTTCTCCAGCACATCCCAAAGATACTCAATGGGGATTAAGATCAATTAAGATCTGGACTCTGTGGTGGCCAATCCATGTGTGAAAATGATGTCTCATGCTCCCTGAACCACTCTTTCACAATTTGAACCTGATGAATCCTGGCATTGTCATCTTGGGATATGCCCGTGCCATCAGGGAAGAAAAAAATCCATTGATGGAATAACCTGGTCATTCAGTGTATTCAGGTAGTCAGCTGACCTCCTACTTTGGGCACATAATGTTGCTGAACCTTGACCTGATCAGCTGCAGCAACTCCAGACCTATTTGTTTAGTTAAATCCAGGTGGCGACTTTTTTTTTTTGGCTCAAGCAGTGTATATGAATAATAACATTTTAGTTGGCTTGTTATGTGCTTTTGTGAGTGTATCAGGTAGGCTCAATAGTCAGGACATGCGAGTACCAAAGTTGATTGTGGGCCACATCATGTAATATTTTGTAGAGATGGAGTAAAGTTTATATTTGAATGTTCTAGTACAGGGTTGCCTAAATGTGGCCCACGTGAGCACAGCAGCGGTAGCCACACCTCCAACTGCTGGTTGCACGGGAAGGAGTATCAGGGAACGAAGTTCCCTGCACATAGTTCCTCATATTGTGTGCACAGCCCCTCCTCTAGCCTGCATGTGAGGTCAGAACAAGAGTCAGAGGGAGGGGAGAAGCAGGCCAGCAGTGTATACAGCATGCAATGAAAAGCAGAGGAAGGGTCTGAACGGTGTGGTTGTGCAGGTACTGTGTGTGTGCAAGTGTGTATGTGCATACATGCGGAAGTTGATCTGTATGTAAGTGTGTCGAAGTTTGGAAGAGGGAAAAGTGGAGAAGGGGTCTGAAGCTCTCAGCATTGATCAAAAAAGAAAACCGATGCGGTTGGTCAGGTACCGTGTGTATGCAAGTGTAACTGTAAGTAAGTATGGAAGAGGGAAAAGTGAAGGAGGGGTCTGAAGATCTCAGCCCCGTTCAAAAACAAATACAAAGAAAAACTGTGTGGTTGGGCAGGTACTGTATGTAAGTGTGTGTGTGTGTGTGTGTATGTGTGACTCTGTATTTTTGTATGTATATGTATTTGATGAAGTGTTTTTTTGTGTTATGCCAGTATGTTGGAGGGAGATATAGCAAGGAAGTAACATTGATGGCCAGATAATAAAACAGATATTAAATTAATCATGCAAACATGGATGTAATGGAATGGTGTTAAAGAGACATTCCTACCCAAAAAATGAAAAGGGTTTATTTTTTTTATTTTGAATTGTTGATTTCAGATATGTTTTTGTTATGCGAGTTTATTTTATGAAATATTTCTAAACAAGTGTGACTGGGCAACGCCATTTTGTGAAATAGTGTTTTTGGGTGCCACCCCCCAGTGACTTTACAGCACTAGTATCTCACGTTGGGTCGTGGGACACAGAATTCACTCTATAAGTCAGAATTCTGATCACACACTTGCACTGATTGGGAGGGTAATGTAACCATTACATCACAAGGGGGCAGATTTATGATCCTGTGTGATCAGGCCAATCTCTTTTTGTGTTGGAAGGCAGATAGAAAAAGTTGTACAGCTACCTAATCCTGCCCACTAGTGATACACAGGAGCCAGCGAGAGAGGTGTATCTTATGACAACATCATACAGTCTCTGGCCACAGTTGTAAAGTGAGACTTGCTGGAAGATTTTGGCGAATGTTGCATCATGGGTAAAATTCTCAAAATGGATGCTGGAGACAAACACCTAATTTTATTTTTACTTTTATATGCAATTAATTCAAACATAGAAAAAAAACCTGTGGCATTTGTCTTATATACGTGTTTGTTTTTAATGCACAGGTAATCTAGTTACATCTTATGTAAGAGGTAGTGTCCTTTTAACAAGAAGATCATTGTTTGCTTGTCTTGTCCAGCCCTGATGTCTTAATAGACAACTGGTAAACCTTAAATATTAAATTAAGGAGCAAACCCATCTATGTATGCTGTGCCATTCCTATAAAAACATTCCAATACAAATTTGTCATGTTATTGTACCATTTAGCAGCACTTGCTGCAAGGTCAAGAGCCACCATCTTGTTTTTTTACTTGAGTCAGTTTACTTGCGTTGGATTCAACCCAAGCTCCCTGTTGTCCAACCTCTTAACGTTGTACAGCTCTGCCTCATCTCTTGTGAAGTTCCACCTCATCTCGCAGCCCAGCTAACGATGATACTCTGTTTTAGTATGTTTGTAAGGGCTGTATTCATGATTACCTTTTGTAGATTTTGGGTGGAATAACTGCTGCAGATAAAGGGAGTTGGTTATAATTTTGGCAGATTAAAAATGGGTTGATATTATATTGGAAGTTTTGTTTACAATTAACATATAATAAAGTTTAGATTGCTAGTCCGTCTCCAAGGGTGTCATCTATTTTACACCAGAACAGGAAATCGGTTGAGGGACTCCTTTATTCTACATGAGGTAATACAATAGAACCCAAAAGCTTCTCAGCAAGTACAGTGGCACACTTAAAAACCCTGAGGTCCGCATCTGGGCTGTGGGCTGCCAGTTGGTCATTAATGCTCCAGAATATTCTATGGCTTTTTGGGAAGAAATACACAGCAAAAATGAGACTCTGCACTTGCAGTGTAAACAATCAAACCCTTTATTGTGTAAATTACATTAGAGCGCTGTAAAAAATAACCTGTTAAAGAGTGAGAAACAGCAGATTGGTAGAGGTAGTAGGAAATTTATGTAACAGTCCACAGATGGTTAACAGGAGTGTGTCAGGCTAAAAGTAATTTATTTTAAAAGCTGATCAAAACATGTTGACTAAATAAATAACAAACAAAAAATAATTTTAAATACTATAGCCTAGCAGATTTCTATATTAACAGATCAACACAATACTGATAGAAAGAAAAAAAAATGGGGGGAAAAAAGCACAAAAAAAGCTACATCACTAAAAGGGTGATATTAAAAGACTGTTAGGATCCATGGAGATTTTTTTAATGGTAGTTCAATTAAGTGAATAACTTATTTCTGCACTGTACACAGTATGTAATTATCTGCAATGATTTCCCCCTACTGTTGTTCTCCATATAAAACATCCACATTGTAAACTTTCTTGATTAATACCCACGTAACATCAGTGACAGCCTTGCTTCCTGCCATTTGTCAGATGTTCTTCAAGACTGTGCCAAATGAAAGAGGTTGTCCAATTAATTCTCATGTTAGATCATTGCATGCTATGCTGTTTAAAACAACAGGATGATGTAATGTTGAAAAGGTTTGTAGAATGATGAACAGGATTTCATTGCATATGGTTACTGTGCCTCTCTTCAAATATTAACAAAAGAGGATTTGTGATATCCAATACCTATGGAATGGGAATATTTGATAGTGTATTATTTCTATAAAGCTTTGAACATACCCATTAATAAGCTATCCCTTGTAAATTCCCAAACACTGAGCATGTTATCGTCACATCTAATTTTGCAGGTATTTCATGGGTACATAAGTATCTAGGGACCAGATACATGCAACTTCCCAACCAAAAGTGCCTTACAACAAGGAACAAGGACTATATAAGAATACCATGAGGAACAGAGCTATATTCTGGTTTATATAATTGTACAAGAACCGATCATAAACAAAAAAAAAAAAGTAATAAGAGGATCCACAAATCAAATAAAACTATGTAAAAAAAATGTTTACTTTTTTTTGCGTTTTAAAACAAATCTGTATCAGAAGCCCACATACTAGAAAAACCAAACTATTATAGTACAAAGTAAACTGTTGCTCTCACCAGTATTAAAAGGTTAGATTTATATCTGTACATGTAAAATTATTGCTTTTTTTGAAAAATATATTTAGCATGCTAGGACTTTTATACCCATTTCCTGCCTTTACAAAAGGTTACAATAAAAAAAAACAAAAAAAAAAAACCACTAATAAAGCTTTTTGCAAATCTTTTTTTTTTTTCTTTCACAGAATATTTTTCTTTCAAGGCAGCAGTAACGTTTGATAATGCATACAATCATATGTGCAAAATTTGAAACTTTTTAGAGGCATTGCCATCACACACAGTGTCACAGCAATAAAGGAAAATATTTATATGGAATAAAATGTAGCCCCACAATGCAGAGCAACACAATGCCTGCACAAATAAATGGGGTAAATTGAGTACACTGCTTGATTTCTCTTTTTTTTTTTTTTTTTTATTATTGACCACCACCTCACCATACAAAAAGTTGCTGCAGAAGAGGTATATAAAGCTCTTTTTATCCTTTTATATATATATATATATATATATATTTATATATATCTTCTTTTATTTCCCCCACAACCTGAATGCCACCAAATAACAGAAATTAATAAGAAACATTTTTTTTTTTTAAAAAAAACATGCCATTAGGAAAGAGGAAAAAAATATGATTTAAAAGATTAAAATCCCTCTCAAGGTACCGGCTTAAAGAAGGGATGGTTTTTGCAGCGAGGAAACAGGATCATGCAGCATGTGTTCCTGCTAATCCATGCACAGCAACTATTTTATCCTAGTACAGTACTAAAATCTGCAGCTGATGTGTGGTTACTACAAACGGGGGGTGGGAGAAGTTGGGGGGGGGGGGGGGGGAGAACTTGCATAATTTTGTGTGAGCAGGTTTAAGAAAGTAGCCCTATTATAAAAAGGTCCTGAGAGTAAAATGGAGAAGCATTTTTTTTCCATAGGTTTTTTTTTGTTTGTGTTTTTTTTGTTTGTTTTTTTTTAGTGTTCATGTAGCATACTTTAAGTGTTTTCTTGTTCAAATCTGTGACCGTATAAAATGCGGCACCTTGTAAAGCATTGTCTTCATAGCCAAGACCACCGAAAAACAGGGTAGTGGCCTCAAGATTTTAACAATATAAGTTTGCTAAGCAATGTCACTGAGCAGTCCTGCTCTGAGCAATCAGTGGCAGATTAATCCAGGGTATTAACGATCAGTCCAAACTGTGCTACTCCCTCTCATCAAATTGTAGTTCCTTTGGAGTAGGCAAACATTTCAGTGCTTAGAATTTTAAGCAGTCTATATATTTTCATTTTATGCTGTACCCTTCCTTCCAGTGTGTGAGGATAATCAGTTTCGGTAAGAATTGTCCTTTACCATCTGATTATTTGCGCCATATTTTACCAAGTTTACAATGAAATTTTGGGAATCTGTAGCAGAACCGTTAATCCAGATGGATTATTTTGTTGCAATATGCTAAGTGCAGCTGTACTCTTGCATTGGGGCGAGGAGGCGGAATTGATTTCACCTTGTATTCTTTACTTTAACACAACAGCTCCTGCAAGTTGATGATTTGAAGGCAAGTTTTCTAGCTGATTCTCCATGTAATTGTTGGGATCATCACTCTGCGGTCGAAGAAGCTGCTTATCTGGGTACTCGCTGTTGTCAAAAGGTACCCGGTGTACACACTGGACATGTGTTTTTAGGTTCCCTTTTTGAGAGGCACTGTATGGGCAATATCTGCACTGGAATGGTCTCTCCCCTACAAAAACAGAACAAACAACTCATTTATCCCTGGTCTGCAGTCTACTTGCATGTCCCAGCTGAAAATATAAAATTGTGGTTATCCCATCAAATTTATACCAGGTGTATCCAGAGGAGTCAAACGTGTCATCCTAGGCCACTAACGTGCTATAATATCCAT
Organism: Pelodytes ibericus; assembly: GCA_036172795.1. Taxonomy (NCBI): domain Eukaryota; kingdom Metazoa; phylum Chordata; class Amphibia; order Anura; family Pelodytidae; genus Pelodytes; species Pelodytes ibericus. The sequence continues at coordinate 86,376,481 of CM069859.1, forward strand.
ATCTTTCAACTTAACATACAATCAACATACCTAGGAACTTAAGCGAATTGCTGTGATTTTGTGAAATAGCTCAGTTCTCTAGGCAGATAAGTAGCACCTAGGTTTGCCCGATCCATGTACCCCTTAAATTTTTTTTTAATTTTTTTTATGGCCCACTCTCTTCCAGCTCACCATACAAACACTCTCCATTATTTTCCCAGGACTTTACCCTTGCTGAGCCCATGGGAAGAAAAAGGGCATCCCCAGTTCACCGACCCACCAATGCCTCCAGATTAACGGTCACAAAAAATTGTTATGTTTAATTAAAAGATAGAATTAAATGTAGGGATTTGAACGGCTTTAATTAAAGAATGCAAATAAAGTACCTCACTGAGCCCACTTTGCTTACATAGCTCTATCAGGGGGTGGGCATTTGTTTGATCTAACCCATTTGACCCAAGATAGAGCTATACAGCACAAAGAGAGCTCAATAAAGCACGTATTTATTTTCTTTTATTAACACATTTATATAAAAAATGCCTACACTTAATACAATCGCAATTAAAACAGGTGTGTCTGTGGCCCAGGAGGACAGGGGTTTGACAGCTCTGATGAAAGTGAATTAATTAACCATTTTGCTCCTAAAAATAGGACAAGAAAGGTAAACAGAGAAGATAAAATAGAAACAGGAATATAATATATGAAAACAAAACAGAATGATAATTTCTCAAAACAACTCAAATCAACAGCCACCCTCCAGGAAAAAGGTAGAGAGTTATGAAAAGGTTCAGCAGAACAGTGGAAACTTAACAGAAGTGATAGTCAAAGAGAACTGTGAATAGGTGTCTAAACAAAGAAAAGAACTAAGAAATCTCTCACACACATCTAAGAAGGCTTTGTACCAATTTCCATAAAGAATTACCATGGCGAACAAATAGGGCAGTTTAAAGTAAAGGGAACTGAAAGCTGAAATGGGAATAAATGCAAGCCTGAAGCTCTCTCTGATTGTTCTACAATGACATTTTGAACGTCACTGAACAATGCCTGCTTCCTAAAAATAACAGGGAAAGAGAAATGTTTAATTAATATATTAACCTTAAGCTGGGATACTTGCTAACTAAAATATCATTTTGAATTAAGAAAACAACAAGACTATTTCTTTCCCCATGGTGGCAAATTTAAATAGCCAGCGCTAAAATTAAAAGTATGATCTATTGTATCATTTTTTTAAATTCCACGCAGGTCATGGAGACACAAAATAAAAATAATTTGTATAGCGATAGGTAAACCAATAGCTGTACACAAAATCACATGACTAGTAAAAAGATCAGCAATACATTTTCAAAACAGATGTACTTGCATAACACAACCAGAAGGAATCTAAGAATTATGGGTTTATGTATAAAGTTACCGCACATGAAAGTTTAAAAGAAAAAAAAATTAACACCAGTATCTTATTTATAAAGACAAATATCATTTTATGTTCAGGTATGCCTCTGACATAACAGTGCCTGACTCATTATACATTGATGAGCTGACATTAAAGGGACTCTGACACCTAGTAATATTTTTTTACTGTGACTATAGGGAATAAAAATTAATTGAAAATGTAATGTTAGCAGAATTGTAAGCAAATGACTAGAATAGAAACAAAATAAAGTGTGTTTTAAATCTGTCTTTGGAGTCTCCTTTTTATAACACCACCTCTGGTTTGATATGCAAATCAACTGGTTTTATTTAGGAAACATGTTATTTGCATATCAAACCAGAGATCCAGTCATAAACCGGAGATGCCCCATGAATGACTAAAACACTTTTCTCTTAATTTAGGCATTTGCTTGGAATTTTGCTAACACAAAGTATAGTTTAATTTCAATCATTTCTTATTCTATATATTTCACAGTAAAAACAATGTTTCTGGTACAACCGTACATAGCTTTATACAATGGTGAACCATTTTATACATAGCCCCCTATGTCTTAATTTGCAACTGCAATTTTACAAATAAGAAAACCGGTTTCCATAAAGGAAATCAATGTTTAAAGTGAATAAAGTAAATTATACACCAACAAAATTGTTTAAGTAACACTTGCTATTATGAGATGATATTTATTAGAGCATATATACAGAGGTATTATTTCGTTCTCTACTTCTGCAACTAGTGTACCTATAGATGGAACAAGAATTTCAAGTTTAATTACACCATGTAGGACGGCACAGACAAATCTGTTTACAAATTATTTGCAATTTTACAGTAGATAATTAAAGGTTTATAGTCTCCAGAAGAATTATAGGGGTTATTTATAAAGGTCAGTTCTGGGGCAAAATAGAACAGTCACCATGGAAACCAATAGAATGATTCTGCTAATTTCTGACCTTTGCCCCAAAATTGCACTTTATAAACTGGAATTTATTTAAACGTATTTCCATAAAAAAATAAAGCTTACAAAAAGGGGACTATGCCTTATTATATCTGTAGAGGGGAAACAAGAGTTTAAAATTGTGATCCAACTCAGAAATGGACAACTACACAATAAAAATAAGAAGACTGAAAAAATGTAAAGATCTTCAAGTAGTAATTTAAAGCTAATAATAATATTTGGGGATTACTTTAAATTAATGACTATTAGCAATTTCCAGGTGACAGAGCTGCTTTTGTAAAAAAAAAAATATATATATATAAATATATATAATATATATATATATATATATATTTTATTTTTTTACAAAAGCAGCTCTTTCACCTAGAAATTGCTAATAGTCATCAATTTAAATTAATCCCCAAATATTATTATTAGCTTTAATTACTACTTGAAGATCTTTACATTTTTTTTCAGTCTTCTTATATATATTTTATTTTGTTTAAAGGAAACTAAAAGGGTGTATACAGTTACTACCTGGACAAACAACCATTTGTGACACAGGACATGCCAGGGGCATACTGGGAGAAACTCCCTTAACAAAAAAGAAGTGAATGGCTTGTCCTGGAGTTCCAGCTGGCATACCACAACCAGACTGAAAGTGACATGGCAACAACTCTCGGAACTGAGGCAATACAGATATGTCCGTGGCAGCCACCCCCGTCACATCAGATCGCTGCGACAGCCAATCACAGCAATCAGATCGGTTTAACTGCCAAAGATAGTGGATGGCTTTGGCAGCTTTAGTCTCTGCCCATTCGTGGTGAAGGGAACAACTAATTACAGTTTAGGCAGCTTGCCCATGTCCACCATGCTCCCATCAACCCACTTTACTTTCTTTACATTTTTGAAAAATGGTTAGGGCAAAAACTTAAATGTTTAATGCCACGTAGGGGTCTAAGGTATGCAAAAAGCAATGTGCTTCTTTTACTTATTGTCTTATAACTTTCAAAAATAATCAAATGAGAGAAAAAAGGTTATTTATTTTACAGTGATTGAACATTTCTCTACAATGACTTAGAAATATAATACCCACTTATTAAACTTTCCATGAATATGCACATGTGTACTGGACACCTGTTTTACTCTCATGACTGTCAGATGGTAAAGGTTTGTGACACAATTAATAGCAATGTTTACAGCATTAACTACATGTGTAACCACAAGTACTGACTACATTTATAAGCATTCACTACAGTTACTCCCATCTCGCTTTAAAAAAAAAAAAAGACTTTACATTGGGGTTTCAGCTATTCAGTTGACCATCACTAGTGTTATCAGGGTCAGAGTTGTGCAGAGAGTCTTCTCTATCTCTCTCTGCTGATTCCATGTAAAATCTAAGGTTGGTCTTATATAATAAAAATAAAAAGTTATATTTTGCCAGAATGTAAAACATTTTAATGTGTTACTATAAAATGTGGAGTGAGGTAGACATAGCAAAGAACATGGATTTCTGTTTCTTTACCTACATTTAGTATCTTCAGGCATATGTTCAGTATTATGTTTTATAAATTATCCATCACAGGTGCATTCCTACATTTTACTTGTGTTTCTATATTTGAAGCACAAGTGAAAACCAAATTTAGGGACTCTGACTACAACTTTATGATGACATTACTGATTATTTTTGTTGTTGATGTAGGGGTGGGAAACCATGAACACTATTATACTGGAATATACTTCTCAGGGTATACTCCCTGTAAGCATGTGCTATTATAGGGTTTGTTTGGAAGAGCCATTTATTTATGTTAACAAACACAAAAATATTTTTAGCAGGAAATAAAGGTTGAGATTTATCCCGTTTTCAAGCATGTCTTGGGGATGTTACGATCACCCAACTTTCTGGTGCTCGTTTTATCAAAACTGAAGAATGAAAGGCTGAGTTGACCCTGCTGAATGAAATGATTTTGGCAGTTTCTTGCAGAGATGCTAAGGGCCCTAAAATGGATTGATAAATATATTAACAGTTAATAAGTAATATAAGAGCTTCATTTAGGGACCAACGTTTTAGGGAAATCCTGTTGCATCTGTCTGTATTGTGCCATGTGCCAGTTAAACTTCAGGTCTGTGATGACAAACTGAAAAAGAGCAGCCTACATGTCATTTGGCTTATATTTAGTTTCATTTCAAACATGTACTTATATGAAAGTTCTTTCTTAAATATAAAATGATCAGTCCTCTTCACCAGAATTGCAAATCTGTCCTATTTAAATCAGGTAATAAGTGCATTAAGAGGTATATTTATAAGTCTATGAGTTTGTCGGGGGGGGGGGGATATTTGTGGGCAAAGCTACTGTTTAATTAAAGCTAAACTCATTATCAAAATGGACCTGCAACATCCTATAGCACTTAAAAACTGCTTTTCCTGCATATATAACCAACAGATTATTTTAAATATATTATATACTTTTGCATAGTGAAGTGCTAGTCAGATAGGAGCAGTTTTTTTTTTTTAATTCTATTTACACCGTAAAATGATAAATTTATATCTGTTTGGTTAGATTAAAATAATATTAATAGGTTGGCAAGAATGTTTCTAATGAAAGGTTTGCTTCATGTGCTCATTGTCTCTACAAACAAGAAAGTTGCAAAGTACACATAACATACCGACTTCAATAATGCAAATTTAAAAAAAAAATAATAATTCTCAAAATGTGAGAAAACTGCAAAAATAATAATATTTATGAACAGAAAATTTGATTCACTAATGGCAAGCATCTAAAGGTTTGTTTTTCCTCACCATTTGAATAAAACCATTAAGAACACCGTTAAGTTTTCTCATATGACCCTACGCTACATAACTAAATAGAATATGGATAAAGCAATGCAGTACGTATTTATACACATACTGGTTGATAGGGTGATTTGGGGGCAGGTAGTGCCAAAATAAAGCAGCCTTAATGGTTCTTTGGAAGTAAGGCAACGGACTTATTCATAGAAAATTAGGTTGCTGTGCCCTCGGGCAAATTTCATTTAACAAAGAAGTGTGATGACATGCACTACAACTAGTACTACTAGAGGTCTGTAAGATCAGAAGGAGAAAAAGAGAAGCTGAAAGGGGAGTTATGTTTTCAGATAGGAAACACTGGACATCAGAGACATAGGAAAGCACACCACCACAGAGGCCACAGAAGCTGCAAAAGATCAGGATAAGGAGGTGCTCTAAAGATTTCAGTTGTGAACATTTGAAATATACTCTTCAGAAAAACACAGACTGAATCCTCTAGTTAATGTGTCATAACACTTATGGAATCTTTTTAAAAGCAAAAGGTTTGTGCTTGCAACTCTCTTCCATAGGACTTGTGCACTACTGAGGAGACTAAGTATTTGAGAAGAGTGCACATGATATACAATGTCAGTGTATAAATAAGAACGTAGGACAAAAGGTCAGTGCTTTACTGAGGAGTACTGGGTGTGCAATATTTCTCCCCAGGAACCAAAAAGGAGAGAAAAAAAAACAAAAACAAAACAAAAAAAAAATAAAAAACACTCAATTGATAACATACTTGTTTTGGGGCATCTGCGGAGGTGGTGTGAACTTCAGTACCTCGGAGTCCATTAGACTCAAAAACCACTGTGGGAACAAGGGGTCTTGTTAAACAGAGGAGCATTCAAGCTTTCGTTAGTGTGTGTACATCATTGAGACCATTACAGTTTAACCACATTAGAAAGGGAAGGGGAAGATTTTTTTTATTTTAATATATATGTATATACCAGCTACTAGCCTGTGGCCAGAACATACCAATTTACTGTAACACTTACAGTGAGAGAGTGTGCTAATGGCAGCCTAAGGCCACTGCCCTTTTTAATTCAGATTTTGGTGCTGAAGAAAGCAATCACTGACAATGTTAATTATCAGTGTGTGTGTCTAAAGGGACCCTCTTCTTGCATTACTTACCATTTGGCCTCTGTCAGTTCACATCAGACTGGCTTTTGTATGCATCATTCACACTTCTGAAGAGGAGCCCAGCAGTCTACATCACTTACATAGTACTCCTTTAACAATCTGACACTACCCAGTTCAAAACAGAACACACAGGAGTCTACAACTGGTGCAGGTAACAACAGATGTTATCAGGTTCTATTAATAATAGCTGTGGTTTTTTTTATTAGTCATTCCCAGTGATTAACTAGTATAAGCTATTTCCCCACCAAATACAGAGGGGAAAAAAAACACATTTTTTTTTTTAAATGGAGTAAAATATGGGTTAATGAAATGCAAAAATGAATGGTTTGATTTCAGTGAGCTTGTGGCATATTTATTTGAAATCCATAGCCCATTGTTAACCTTTTCATCCCTGAGAGAACACTTTATGTGCAGAATACTGATAGGCAGGAGGTTAATGTTCCATGGAGCTCAGAGTATAGCATTAACTAGCTGGTACTGTAAGCAAAAACCCACTTGAGTGCACTGATTCACTTCAGCATCTGTCGTGGATAGTCCTTCAGCTCTATAGCATTAACAAGGAGACCTCACTTAGTAAGAAAGCATCTAATGACAGTCTAGGTATGCCCTGTAAATCCTTTTCAAATTCAAGGAGTATTGTGAGCACTCAATTAGGGAATAGCAAATCTGAACTGTGAAAGAAGAGCCATAAATTCAGAATGTAAGCAGTTCCAGGTCAAGCATAGAACAGAATGGATTAGTGCAACAAGCTTTTTCTTTATAGAAGGAAAATAGTAAAAATGTACCTGTGTGGGACCTCATATGAGTCCTTAAGTGGCTCGGCTGCGTAAAACATTTTCCACATTCACTGCAAACATAGTCTCCTTGTCGTGCCTGTGTCCTAAGCATTCCTTTGGTTGATAGAAGAGGAGGGGGAAACGAGAGGGAGAATGAAAAGGAGAGGTTTTAAGAAGAAAACATTATGCTAGAAGAAAACATCATTAGTATGTCTAATGTGTCATTATGTGAGGCTACCTTCAGGCCCTAGATGACAACTGTCAGCCTTAATCTAGGCTGGGGATGACAGGCCAAGCACACACAGGACTGCGAGAATGCATAAATTACATTGAATTAAAAAACGTTCCCAGTGATGTGCCCGCACCAGGACTGGCATGTCAGGTGTGCGCTTTTCAGAGCAGCTGGATCCACTTTTCAGCCATCACCCAGCTTTGTCAAGCAGTGTATCAGGCAAATCAAAGTGACTCCAGCGTGCCAGAGACAAGTCACATGGATAATAGAAAATGAGCAGAAGCAGAGTTTGGCTGTCCCCCCTGGGCTGATGTACCTTGGAGACAAATTCAGAGTGAGTGGAGCCATCACAGACTGATCAAACCTTTAGACCTTACCTACCTGCCTGCTGGTGCTGCTTTGACCCAAGCCCTGGAAGGCACAGACTAAAGACATCTGAGAAAGACAGTGTCACTCTGGACATTGCGAGACAGTAAGAGCGTAACAGCCCTCTTCTTGTCTTTAGTAAACATGTTTTCTGGGCCATTAGCATTTGTGGAAAACTACTCAAACCTCTCTTTTTAAAAGGTCAGTTTACAACATCTGACTTAAAGGGCTAGCTGTTGTCTTTGCTGCTGATCAAGAAAGACAAGGCTGACTTTTATTTCACTATGTTAGGTTTTGAATATCATTTGCTGCCTTTTTCTCCAGAATTTCCCAGAAACCACAGAACCTGATGCTTCATTTGGGTCTGAAGCAGGTTCCTATGTGTTAACAAAATAAATCAAATGGCTGCAGTAAAAGCTAAATAATTGCATGTCATTCCCATTCATGGCACCCCCTTTTCTTCATAAAAATGTGTCTTTACACAAAATATTAATATAGTAAACGAATAAGGAATGTAAAACGGATTAATTTAAGCAAGAGTTGTACTTTACTGGATATCCAAAAGATGATTTATACCTTTATCCTGCACTTAGTAATTTAAACACACACTGTGCTCCCTGGTTATTAATTTAGCTTGCATATGCATAGGTTGAAACATTGGTTGGGAAAGCAAATTACATGAAAATTAAAAGTTGTGACACTGATGCAAGTGACCATTCTGTAAATAATGGCGTTAGACAAAATATAGGTTTCTGCTCTTTGTTATCATGTCCATTAAAAGTTTGACTGAAAACTAGATGTTGTGTAATTATGTTTTTTTTTTAAATTTAGGATTCGTTTTAAGTTTGGTGGAACAAAACAAAACATTCTAATCCATGAATACAAAATACTGGAGCTGTGTAAATAATGACTCCCTTACTCCACCCCAATGTTCTAGGATATTATGGGCTGGTGCTAGTCTCACTTTGGTTTCTAAATAGCTCTTAATTTCTTAAAAAGGAAATTACAACCAGTTTATGGGAACAGAGCAGAGAAAAGCAAAGGCTATTTAAGAGCAGATAGACAAACTTACCTGTATTATTATCCAGATTATTGGGATTGGCACCCCAACTTTGGTACAGTGTAGCTAGGTCCTTTGGAATGTAGGTCTTAAAGATATTTAAAAGGTCCATATGTTTTTCATGACCGTCAGATGCTGGTTCTTGTTTGACTGATTGGAAAGGTGACAGGGCACCTGTTGAACCCGGTGGTGTGTGTATGACAGGACTTGTTTTGGCCCCTGTACTACAGTTGGATGATGTCCCAAGTTCATTCATACTCTTGCCCTGAGACTCCCGCTGAGGCACTGCCAAACTCTCGTATTTAGCTTGGGATTCTACATTGTGGAACGGGAATTGTTGTTGTTGCAAAGCAAATTTGGTTTTCATTGCATCAGAAAGAGACAGTTTGTTATTTGAAGATGCAAAACTGGGTCCTCCTTGGGGCATCATATATTTGTCTACCTGCTTGCTACTAGATGGCTGAAGAATTTGTCTTGATGCGGATATTGCAGCCGGTGAGTGGTTTCTATTGAAATTTGCAGCTTGGAGCAATTTTGGGCTTGCTTCATATTTAGGTTTTGCTAATGAATTTTGCGCAGTTGGACTATAGGTTTCCTGTATATGTGCCATCTTAGGCTGCCGCTGGACATCAAAGTTTGCAGCTTTAGTACCACCGAAGCCACGAGGATTATCACGCACCTGGGATCCACTTGTTTTAGAAACCGTTCCTAAATTTGAGGAATTCCCTTTGGACATTGGTGAGCGACTTGGCAGCTGAGTACGTGTGAATCTGGCAATAGGCAGTGGTGGGCAATCTTTACCACCTAGTGCTGGAGGGGGTCCTGTGCGGCCATTCTTAGATAAGAAAAGTACATTGTTTTTCAAATTTTTGAAGCCGTTTTGTTGCACCCACTGTGGAGCCATGGAGTTGCAACTGACTTTGTGCCAAATTCTTTTGTGCATCCATAAAACCTCTGGATAGTAGGTCTTGTGACTACAATATGGACACTGGTGGACAACCAAGGCTGCTTGCAATGCAGATATAGAACGCTTACTACATAACTCATTCCTGGTTGATTTTTCACTAAGATCCAATGCAACAAATTCTTGTTTTCCCATCGCACTCTTTCCTGTCCCAGTGTGCTCCTTCAGTAAGTCAAGTACCACACCATTGGGGAAGCTCTTCTCTGATGATGTACTTTTTTTCATATCAACTGCAGCTTCTGAACTATGTTGCGATGAAGAAAACCCTGTGCTACTGTGCGCATGCTTGGCAGATCCATAAGGTTCTTTGTTGTAGTTGAATGCTGGTATTTTTAAATTAGGAGAAAATTCAGAGCTAAGAGAAAATTCTGGATGTTTGTTGGATTCTAAAGCAGGAGGAGGTTCTACCTTGCCTTTACTAGCTTCACATTTGCTGGTTTCACCAGAGTTCAGGTTATGGCGATGGTTTGTTGTGGACATTTGCATGGGTCCATCTTCTCCAGTATAGTCACCATGACATTGCTTCATTCCTGTTAGAGAAACAAAAACAAAGTGCATCACAGAATGTCCAATAAACCAATATTCTGCATAAACATGAAAGTTTGAGTTAGTAAGGCTATGAAGTGTGTGGTGTGCTACTAAAGAAAATCCTCAGGTTTCACCATACAATCCTCCCTCCCCAGTCATTAAAGTGAAACACAGAGCACCAGTTTAATTACCAAGCTGAAACCTGAACAGTGTCATCTGCCAAAGTAGTCAACAGTTCTATATTTATTGAATACAGCACCTTATGAGCTTCAGACAAGAAATCAGTATTCAGTCTATAGATGCAGTCTTCTGGGTATGGAAAGAATCATTGTAAATGTGGTAAATGTCTTAATTAATACCTTTTTGATAAGGGCCCGATACCAATGAATTGCTTCCTACATACTTCATGTGTTAATGATATGGGTGGTGATCAAAACATTGGATAGAAAAGATAGGTGCAGTGACAGCAACCTATACATTTCAACACTTTGTAAGAAGGAATGCTATTAAGCACAGATCATGCGTAAATCACTTGGAAACGTATAGTTTGCATTCAATGTGTGTCCTATTTTTAACCGTCTCTTTTAGCAACTGAATAAAGCAAAAAAACATAATTTAGACCTATGCTGTCCACTGGAAGTCTGTGGTATGGGTGACTTCTTGATTTAATTGCATTACATAATTCATTTTTAGGTGTCGGATGCTTGCAGCCAGTCACATTAAAAACGTGAACAGCATTTTTTTTTTTAGAAAGTACAGAATCCCAAAAAAATCTACAGCAAAAAACCCAAACCTGTACGGTATGGGCCATGAGAACACAAAGAGCCATTACTGTGACAATCCAAAACAATCCTACCAGGGAGTTCTTTCTCTCTGATGGCATGGCTTGGTCTAGGAGTAAGTCATCAAACATAAATGAATGAACCATTATTGCCATTTATAGAATAGAAATTAGCCATCTTTTCCGAGGACTTAAAGCAGAACAGTCTGCAAAAATATGAAGTTATGTTTCATTGAAGGTGTGGGCATTTTAACTAGAAATACTTTAATTAAAGAATACAAATACAGCACCTTATTGAGTCCTCTTTGCTCTGTATAGCTTTATCAGGGGACAGACATGTTGTTTAGGATCCTGGGTCAGATGAAGTTATATCTTACCCAAGATCTAATACAAGATGCTTGCTCCCAGATAGTGCTATACAAGCTCAATAGCGTACATTATTACTATTCTTTCATTAAAGCATTTCTATTTAAAACGCCAACATGTGATGTAATCTTTCAATTAAACATAAGTGAATTTTTGGCTTTGTCATAATGCATTTGAGACCTTGAAAAAAAAAAAACTAATTAGAGATACAATAACTATAATGAATGTTTTGAGGTTCTTGTCTGCAAAAGTATGTAAATACTAAAGTATGTATTTAAAGTGGATAAAACACACACACTCATTTAACAAACACAACAATAAAAAATCCTGAACCTTGAAACTATATCATTAGGCACCAGGTAGCCACAAGGGGAAGACTATGCCCAGACATAGGAGTATAAAAAGGGTTTAGTCCATTATATATCAGGTTTTAACTTCACCACATGGAACTGCTAAGATGCATCCAACTCAAATCAATTTCCACAACAGAGTCTATGAACTTTCATAGCATTAAAACTGTGTTACAGTGTCTTTTATAGCTCTTACAATCATTGACATTACTTTAATGGTGAACTGAGGTCATTGCAAGCACTAAAGATTTCACAGAGAGGGTATGGAAATGTCACAGGTGTCGGTATTAGACAACGCACTTTATTATTACTATTTTTATGCTTCTCTTTCATGCAAAGTAGAGCACTAGGTCAGTAACAGTAGCATTGACATATGCATCTTTGTAATAGCCAACAACAAAATAACGAATAGGGCTGTAAAATGTATGTGTATATGATTAATCCACGAACATAAATGAACAGCAAAATGGATTAGGAGAAGTCTAATGGATATATTTGACAAATAACCACTATATGTGTAATTGATTTTAAAGAATTCCCATGGCTTGGTGGCAAAAAGTAACTAATTGGAGCACTTAGTGTCTAACACAAGTAGTTGAAATTGTTCAAGGCCTCCAGCACCGACTGGATTATTTGTGGTAGATACTGGCGTTTTAAAAGATCAGCATTATCTGCACAAGACCGCTATACACAATGAACCTGCACATACTTATCTCAGTCATTTAAGTTTTATTTATCCATGGCGTAACAGTACACACTGACATGAGTGTTGCCTTTGGGAGTAGAGTTGGGCCCAAATTAGGAAGGTTACGCATTGTTTAAAGTTCATTATAGTGCCCCTAAAAACTTTATAAATTTGATTTAAATGCTGGAGAGATGACTGAAAGCTCAGGGCAGTTTTGTTTACATCTCTAGTATAATTTCAGAACTCAACCAGAAAGAGCTCTTCTCCATCTAGAATTACATTATTTAGCTCTAAAAGATAGATATTTCACTACACAGAATGTATGGCCCTGAAAATAAACTACTGCTAGATACTGAGGAAAGAATGTAGAAATTTGTGGTAAAATGCAAAGATCCAACATCAGTGTGTGATAGAAAAAGGATTGTAACATTGCTTGTAAGAAAATGTGCTGTTTTCTAAAAATATGGAATACTTGGTTACAAAGAACTTCCCCTGATCAAAGCATTCCATGTTCACTTAAAACATATGTAATGCATGGGACAGAACTAGGCATATATTGAGCAGAGCCTATAGTTTTTAGCACTGTGATCTTCCCAACAGTAGAGTTGCATTGTCTTTTCTAATGGCATAACATGCCCTAGCTTGATGTACTCTGCTGCAAAATTCCAACTTCCAGAAAGGAAGCCAATCATTAGACAAAATAAACAAGCTTAACTTGTTGATTGTTAAGCCATTAAAACACTGTAAAAAGATGAAAAGAACAAATGGGTTTAAAAGGAACTTTGTCACCTGAACAAGGTTCGCTGTATGAACACAGAGCTTTAAAAAGGAATTTATTTCAAGAAAGGGCTTTTTTCAGTGGAATCGTGATTAAATAACGTATTGTAAACCGAATTTACTCTGTTTATAGTCCAAGGTACATTCTGTGTGGTTAGTTATTAAAAAAAACCAATTCAAAAAGATTTTAAAATAACCGTGTATACTAAAGTTAAACGATTGTAGATGGTACAGAAGATATAAATCCATTCACCTATAAAGTAAAAAAAAGAAACAACAACAAAAAAAAACCAAAGACACAGTGAAAAATAATATAATCACTATAATATTGATGTAAAAAGTTCTCTCCAAATACTTAATGAATGGAAACATTTCCTAAATGTGCATATAAAAACATAGAATACTGCATGTGTACACAAATAGTTTGACCCCAAAGAATGCTCACCAGTGATTTTTGGACACTGCATGAAGTAAATTGGAAGTGGAACACTATATAACCTATTCTCAAAGCACGTTTAGTTAAACAAAAATAATAATAATGATTGCTCCTCATTTACCCATTGTTTTCAGGTAACACGAATGGGTTTTGAGCAATGCATTTTCAAAGCAATGTGCTACTCCCTCTTTGACACACACAAAAGGTTAATAACCAATATGTTTGATGCAAGCAAGTATCTATCGGAAAGCAAGCAATGCTTCTAAACTATTCTGAATTACAAGCTGGGGCACGTGCAGTGCTGGAAAAGACTAACAAGAAGCAACAGCTAACCCCATAATAGGAGACACTGTCACCAAACATGAATCAGTGCACACAAAGTGCTTCTGGGTAAGACGCTTGTATTGATGGGCACTAAAAAGCATATTCCTGAAATTGGCATTCCACTTCATTCCAGTAAATACTAGGCTGAGAAATGCTTTATCCAGACGCAATGACTGAATCTGCATCCCCAGTCGCACTGACGCGTGATGGGAAAAATTATTAAGAAAAAAATTACATTTTGCAGCCAATTTACTTTGCACTGATAATGGTAAAAGTTTAAAATGTAAAAGTAGACTGGTTTTGCATCTGATATTTTTAAAGTAATTGATCATATAACCAAATATGCTCTTTATTTTGGATTTTCACAACCTAAATAATATAACACATGCTATGTATGTGAGCATGTATACAGGCACTTGACCAGCTTTCTCCTTACCAAAAATGCACCTAGTGGGGTACAATGAATTCTAATTTGACTCTGTGCAAGACACGCATCTCTTTTTAAAGGGTCCATCTGATCACAAAACGTTTGTGTACAAATAAATATATATATATATATATATATATATATATATATATATAAACATACTAAAAAACAAAGTGTTGGAATGCTAAACTTAACCTTTATCATTCCAATAGCAAAAGGAGTTTTTTTTTTTTCTTCTTCTCAAATGTAAATGCAGCTAATTTTTAGACTTCTAGAAATGGTGTCATCTTTATTATGAGGCAGGGAAGCAGAATTCAGGTGTGAAATTGCCTCCTTTCATCATTAGTTCAATTACTGAAACAGATTTAAGCAGTCAACTATTCCACAAACACAGCACAAGTAAGAGAACAGTGGAATTCTACTGCCACACTGTGGCAGATTCAGGTAACAGCAACTTGGCAAAGCCAAATGAGCTGTGGATAAAAAGAATATTTTTCACATTTGTGAACCTCGTCACCTCTAATACTTTGACTTGAAGTCTTGGATATGTTAGGGATGTTTGCTTCGGGATTATTTTACCTTCCAATAGAACCTCTTTTGCCTTCCTGGGGCACGTTGCTAATATATAAAATGATGCACTCACTGGTTCTTAACTAAACTCCCTTTATAAGGTGGCTTGAAAAAGCAAGCCAAGATTGACCCACTAAAACAAACATTTGATAGAGTGACAGATCCACTTGAAGAAAAAAAATCTGGGTTTTTGACTCATCTTTATATTGTGGCATGTATTGAGAGTATCTGTAACCGTTTTACATCCTTAGTATCTGCCACTTGATACATTGTTAAAGGATTGTCAATAGTGGACAGCTTCGAGACCAAACATCAAACCAGCTGGTACCATTATCAAGGCAAGCACTGGGGCCACGGGTCAATTTTGTCACTGTTTATTAATATATTAAAACCACTGAAAGTGCATTTGCCAAACTGTCATCATATAGGTCAGCACATGGCCTATTAAAAAGAGTATGTGTTGTATGTCATAGTAAGAATTGTTCAAAAAGTGCATGATACATAAATACAGATATATAATATACGCTACATTGAATGGCTCCACAGATTACAGTTTGAGTCTACAGCAGATATGGAGGAGGTAAACGTAGTTATTAAAAAACCCAGTGTCCGTGGTTAAATGACAGCTTTGAGGTATTCACCAAAGTTCATCAGGATGGTTTTCCTCATAATGGATTAATACACACTCCAAAGAGGGGCTCATGTACGTGTAGGAAATACTGAAAAGCTGCTATAGTGTAATACGCTGATGCAGTACTTGGCCGAGTGCTGCAGTGCTGTTGGGAGAGTATGGTTTTAATCACTCTTCACCTGTGGTGTCTTTTTGCCTTTGTGCGTTTCTCATAATGGATTTTTACAGTATGTAAAAGGCTAAGTTCCCTATATGTTGGATAACATTCTAGCAATTTGTCTATAGCTCTCTCACTCTTAGCAGTGACCAGCTATTTGCATCATGTCACTGGCATACCCTTCTTCTAAACAGAAGTTTAAATAGTCCTGTCCCATTTACACACTATAAAAATCTATAGGTAGACGTAGATAAGGGCTATTTATTCTATTCACACTGTACCACCTGATTGCCTGTTCTGCGTCTATTTCACCTTTTCACCATAATGTTGTGAGTAAAACATTTGCAAGGCTGGACTACATCTCCAGCACGGATTAACGACACCATTCTGCAAGTGATCAAAATAAATTGAAGTACAACCTGTGATTTGATGCCTCGCTAATCCTTTCTCTCTGCATTACTTTAGTAAGATGAGAATACATGAAATATCATGTTCTCACATGAAGAATTTTTTTAATATTACGCTCTTAGTTTGAACAAGTTACATGTGGTAAATATTTGTTCCAGGACAAACCTGTAGTGTTTCAAGAGCAAACTTGAGCCCAGCAGCTTGTCCCATGACTAAAACATCAAACGTACAAATATAGTTCTAGATGTAAAATATATTTCACTTTGAAAGGTTATAGTTCCAATGATCCAGAGCACAGATGCATGGGTCCATGTTACAGTTAATGCTGTGTGTACTGATTGCACATATTTGCTTTGTCACCACTAGATGGCAGCTTCATACATATTAAAAAAAATATATAGTCTCGTGTGTGGCCTAGCAAGCTGCAAATATCACTCCTGTAACGCAAACAAAAAATACTTGAAATCTGTACATATGACTAACTGTACGAATGCTCAGTGAACACTAGAAATATTCCAAGGGCAGGAGTAGAACGTTTTAATAGAGTTATGTACATTTACTTGACAAACATCTAGGAAATTAAGCTTGAATGTTAGAGAATGAATTAGTGTATTCACTAAACGTGTACTGGGGTGAACTGATAAGTGAACTGCAAAATAAAATCCGGCATTTATAGCAGAATTGGAAAGATAGGCCAGTTAAAGAATTTTTATAACGCCACAAATAATGCCTCAATTTTTCAGTTCACTTTTTAGTGAATTTAAGCCAATAAACTTCATAAGACCACAAGGGAAGATATTTGGAAATGTTAGAGTCAATAGGAATGATGTGTTTTGGCACATGTAGCAGACATTGAATTAACAGGTAAGTATGACTTACATACAGAGTATGTATACTTCCCACAGGTTAAAAAAAAAAAAAAAAAAAAAAAAAGTGTGCTACGTTTTTTAAAAGACACTCTCACTTAAACATTGTTTATATTGTAAGCAATGTAAAGAATAAAAATTGATGGAAAATTATCCATAAGTAAACTTGTAAGCAAATGCATGAATTAACAGAAATCACAAAAAAAAAAAAAAAGTAGCCATGGTAATGGTTCGGTAAACTAAAAAAAACCTGCCTCGTCTTCGTTAGATATTCCACAATGCTGTAGAGCAGTAGAGGTTAATATTGTTTGTTTTCTGAAGCAAGTCTTTCAATGACACTTTGAAACGTTATCCAGCATTTGACATTGTGTTGTGATATGGACAGGAGTGACTCATCGTGACATTTTTGTATCACACCGTGCATTTATGTCAGATCCATCTGTTTCATTGAAGCTGCAAACTACTGCTTCAATGGTTTACATAGCCCAGCAAAATGCCAGTTGTTTATTAAAGCATTTTCCATTGAAAAGGCTGACTCAAATGCAGAATTATCAAATACCGCATTGAGCCTATTCAGCAGGGTAAAGCTTCTCTATGGTGTTTAGTGACATAATCAGAGGAAAAACACATTCAACTTTTCTTAATCTTAACAACGTTTTCAGGATCTTTATTAATAAACACAATAAGTACTTTGCTAGCAAATCCTTTTATCTCAATGTGTTTATTTAAAAAGGCAGTATCATAAAGTCCCAAAAAAATCGGAGAATTCTCATAACTTCACTAACACCAGGCAAAAAATCCAGCTGTGAAATCTCAGCATCATCAAGTTCCTCAACAACCCAAGTGAATTGATGTGAGCAGATGCCCCTTTCATTTAAAGTATTTGATTTCATTTATTTGGGACACTGCATTTAACCTACCTCGTGACTGCTTAATAGAATCAACTGGCCCATTCAACCTGCCTGGAATATTTATTTTACTTGTATGCTTTTAATGATGGTGTTACACACATTTATGTATTCCTGTGATGGTCTTTATTACGCCTACTAGGAAGCAATATATACATTTTCTCCTTCCTTCATCTACACTCTTAAATTAATACTGTGTCACCCCTTCCAGTACTAATTGTTGTACTGAATATACTCCCTCTATATCTGAAAGAGTTGGTTTCCACTCTCCCTTTACTAGGGACTGCATTATTTTGCTTTCCTTTCACAGAATCCTCTGTATATTCTGTTTGTCCTTTGAAGCTCTAGTCTCCAGAACAGGACATGGTACTCTAATGATTACTAATGTGGCATAAATACATCAAATTTCTGCTTATGATGCCTTTTCCTAAACATCCCAGTTTCCTACTGGTTTATCCTGATGATTGGATACACCTGTTAATCTTTAAATCATTTGATATAATAACAAGACAAGTGTGTTTAGGTCTATAATCCAGGTATATGTCCTATTAGTCATATAACATTGCTTTTAACTTTAGGCCCCAAAAGCAAGTCCCAAATGATTTATCCCAGTTGAGGAATCAAACATATTACAAATGTGTTCTGTCATCTACAAAAAGAAATGCAAGTAACACCAAAAAACACAAATATTAAAGAGAACAGGCCTCAAAACGGACATTCAGACTTTACTCTAAATGCAGTCCATTAAATAGGAAGCTCTGCAGTCGGCCATTTTGTCACCATCCTATCCAATCTACTATATTTATGTTTAGACTGAACATATGTAGTTTATTGATTAGTATAATGCGTGGAACTGTGGGCAATGCGTCCATTCATTTTCCCCTCTGCTACATCGTTAAAATCACAGGCCTGTCATTCTAGACTACTCATTGGTACTTTTCTTGTACTACATAATTAATTTTACAGGCAACTTGGTGACTTAGATGCTACCTAGGTGGGTGGATCTGGGGCTTAGTACAGATAATTAGGAGAAGCCTATAAACCACTTCAAAAGTAATCACAAATAGAACATGGCCTTGGTATTAAATTATATTCTTGCAAATGCCAGACATTTAACTGATGAGAGGAATTGGAGCTGGGAGTTAAAATCGAAAACTCTGACTTGATTGGTATAACAGAAACCTGGGGGATGAAACATGATTGGTCAAATCAATTTTTAGGGATACACGTTGTTTAGAAAAAAATAGGTCAAACAAAAGAGATGGAGTGTCCGTCTGTATATCAAATAGGCATTATTGTCTTATCTGCAGGAAAAATATATATGATGACAGTAGTGAACACCTTGTGTGGTGAAATAGTCAGAGGGGATAGAACTGACAAAAAAAATATTTATGGTTATGTTATAAAACCACCAAACATTGGTGATCTTGAAAAAAAAAAAAACACAGCAGGGAGACCTATAATTATGGGGGGATTTTCATTATCCGGAAATAGATTGGACAAAGCCTGATAACTGGTTGATTCAGTTAGAGGAAGAGCCAACCAGAAATGAATCATTGCTGCACTTGGGGTTCATAAACCATGTAGAAATCCTATTCTACATTCAAATGAGGGAGAGCATTCATGGAACAGTGTTAACAACATGGTTTCTATATAAATGCTCTTGGTTAAACAGTGTTGTTGGGGAACAACTAATATTTTATCTTTCAATAAGGCCAACATTGGTCTCTGTAGGTATTCACTGAAATGTATTAACTTGGATCCACATTTTACAGGTCAAAAGTACAAAAGAAAAATGGACCAGCTTTAGCTCCCTGCTGGAAGAGGCTACAGAGATGTATAATTATTTTAAAGTCTTTAAAGGTACTGTCTAGTACCCAAAATGCATCTTCTGAATATTAATGCATATGAATGTGCTTTTAAAGTACTTTAAAATGCATGTTTTACATTTTGCATTGCTTAAAATATAAAATACTTACAGCTAGATGAAATTGTAAAATTACAGCAGTTTGCAAGAAGCCAGGACTGCCCACACTAGCTCAGTATAAGTAATTTCCTTTTCTTTTCTTTTTTTGCTGCAGGAACCATCGAGAATAATGCCATTTAAATGAATGGAATTTCCTGTCTCTCTACAGGGAGTGCAGAATTATTAGGCAAATGAGTATTTTGACCACATCATCCTCTTTATGCATGTTGTCTTACTCCAAGCTGTATAGGCTCGAAAGCCTACTACCAATTAAGCATATTAGGTGATGTGCATCTCTGTAATGAGAAGGGGTGTGGTCTAATGACATCAACACCCTATATCAGGTGTGCATAATTATTAGGCAACTTCCTTTCCTTTGGCAAAATGGGTCAAAAGAAGGACTTGACAGGCTCAGAAAAGTCAAAAATAGTGAGATATCTTGCAGAGGGATGCAGCATTCTTAAAATTGCAAAGCTTCTGAAGCGTGATCATCGAACAATCAAGCGTTTCATTCAAAATAGTCAACAGGGTCGCAAGAAACGTGTGGAAAAACCAAGGCGCAAAATAAGTGCCCATGAACTGAGAAAAGTCAAGCGTGCAGCTGCCACGATGCCACTTGCCACCAGTTTGGCCATATTTCAGAGCTGCAACATCACTGGAGTGCCCAAAAGCACAAGGTGTGCAATACTCAGAGACATGGCCAAGGTAAGAAAGGCTGAAAGACGACCACCACTGAACAAGACACACAAGCTGAAACGTCAAGACTGGACCAAGAAATATCTCAAGACTGATTTTTCTAAGGTTTTATGGACTGATGAAATGAGAAATTAGAAAAAATTAAATATGTAAAAAAAAAAAAATTAAATATGTAAAAAAAAAAAAAAAAAAAAAAAAATTATATATATATATATATGTATATAAATATAAAATGATGAAAATGCAGCCAAAGCAGGATGATCAAGCCGATAAAGCACAGAAATCTTCTTGCAATCTGTAAGAGAAATATAAAACCAAATAGTGTAGATTGTAAAAAAATATAGATTTATTTATTTTTTTTTTTTCCACCGGAAGTAGGTGAAAAATGTAAGTCGGGAGTTGTAGTTACACTTTGAGTTTTTTATTCTTACATTTACACCTACTTCCGGATATGGAGACTATCTTGCCGGCTATACCATCATAGGATTCTCCGTATCATGGACTGAGTCGCGTGTTTGAAGTTTGTTTCAAGATCTGATACCTTTGATCTTTGCCAGTTCTGTTTTTAAATCTTGTAAGTAGATTTTAAAGCGCAAATAAATCTATATTTTTTACAATCTACACTATTTGGTTTTATATTTCTCTTACAGATTGCAAGAAGATTTCTGTGCTTTATCGGCTTGATCATCCTGCTTTGGCTGCATTTTCATCATTTTATATTTATTTATGCATGTGCATTTGCATGTGCTGAAATTTTTATCTACTATTGCTTATATTTTTTGCTATATTTTGCTTTGCTCTTTCTTTGTGTGTTAGCTTGGGAGTGTGTTTTTGTGTATACCAGGTTTATCCTGGTTGTTCACTATTTTGTTCGCTAATTAGGTATTGTGTAGTATACCTATACACACTCCTGCCCACTTAAGATCTAATTTTCACTCTCAACTTGAGACTTTTCCCTTTTTTGGGGGGGGGGAGGTCTCTTCCTTTTTTCGCTGATGAAATGAGAGTGAGTCTTGATGGGCCAGATGGATGGGCCCGTGGCTGGATTGGTAAAGGGCAGAGAGCTCCAGTACGACTCAGACGCCAGCAAGGTGGAGGTGGAGTACTGGTTTGGGCTGGTATCATCAAAGATGAGCTTGTGGGGCCTTTTCGGGTTGAGGATGGAGTCAAGCTCAACTCCCAGTCCTACTGCCAGTTCCTGGAAGACACCTTCTTCAAGCAGTGGTACAGGAAGAAGTCTGCATCCTTCAAGAAAAACATGATTTTCATGCAGGACAATGCTCCATCACACGCGTCCAAGTACTCCACAGCGTGGCTGGCAAGAAAGGGTATAAAAGAAGAAAATCTAATGACATGGCCTTCTTGTTCACCTGATCTGATCCCCATTGAGAACCTGTGGTCCATCATCAAATGTGAGATTTACAAGGAGGGAAAACAGTACACCTCTCTGAACAGTGTCTGGGAGGCTGTGGTTGCTGCTGCACGCAATGTTGATGGTGAACAGATCAAAACACTGACAGAATCCATGGATGGCAGGCTTTTGAGTGTCCTTGCAAAGAAAGGTGGCTATATTGGTCACTGATTTGTTTTTGTTTTGTTTTTGAATGTCAGAAATGTATATTTGTGAATGTTGAGATGTTATATTGGTTTCACTGGTAAAAATAAATAATTGAAATGGGTATATATTTGTTTTTTGTTAAGTTGCCTAATAATTATGCACAGTAATAGTCACCTGCACACACAGATATCCCCCTAAAATAGCTAAAACTAAAAACAAACTAAAAACTACTTCCAAAAATATTCAGCTTTGATATTAATGAGTTTTTTGGGTTCATTGAGAACATGGTTGTTGTTCAATAATAAAATTAATCCTCAAAAATACAACTTGCCTAATAATTCTGCACTCCCTGTAGTGATGTCATCAGATAATGTGTTGCACTGTTAAGAGACCCTACTGTGTACAAGAGCAAGGCCACTCAGAGGCCACACAATGTATTCAACTGGAAGAGCACAGGAAGTGACTAAATGAAACAAAACTTTATATCCCCAGTGTCTATATAATCAGTGCTGCCACAGCTGCAGTAATCATGCAGGGTATTCACTGGGGACGGCTTGAGTCAAATATTAAAAATGTGATTTATGCATCAAAATCACACTGTAAAAAAGCCTGTGCACTATAAAAGCAGTGATCTTCATCTTGCACCAAAGTGAGTTTGGGCACTAGACTATCCCTTTAAGAAGGAGTGCCAGAGGAATAGTTTCTAAAATACAGGAAAATACAAAAAAAAAAAATCAGTTTAGCTAAATGGCATATGGAAAAATTATTGTATTGCAAAAGAAAGCAAAACATCCAAAAAAATTAGCTTATTAACCAAATATCTCTTGCTGTCTCTTGCTCACTAGGATACACGGATTATTTTGCAGGGACAGTACAATCATAGCAGCCAATCAGTTATTTTTATTTTCTTGGCAGCCGGGCCATTTAACACTTTCCATTCCTCAGTTTCTTCAGCGCTGAATAGTTATAAAACTATGTGTTAAAGCATTTTTACCTCAAGATTTTTCCAAACCTTTCATGAAACGAGCAACACCTATCATTTAATACCACTGTTCCTCTGTTTTAATTGGTATCATTGCCAAGATGGAAGAGCTATGCTGAGCACATGTTATTCTGGGACAGACTAATATGTTAAACTGCTGCTGCCAACACAAAATGTAAACTGCACACCGTGAAGCCACAATCTATCTGGAATAAGGAGGGATCTCCACTATACACAGCAAAATAAAAACAGCCGTCACTAAAATGTATACCACAGCTACTAAAGGAAATAGTTAAGTGGAAAACATCAGAAATCACTGCAGACCTGGCATTCAAATGGTTAATAGATATTTGGGAGCGGGTAGTACAGTTAAGGAGCTAGGATGAAAACATAGCGGAGCAAATGACCAAATCTTACATTGTGCTAGTGAAATTGGCAGCAAACAAACAAAATAAGATGCTTCCATCTGCTCTAAAATGGCTGTCAAACTTCAATGATGGCAGCCAAAACATAAGCACTTACTGATGTCCAATAATGGCAAACATGCTCACAGAACACTAGGCATTTTGGGACAATGTGGTGGTCACCACAGCAATAAAGGTAAAATCGAAATATTAATTTTTCCTCTAAATCATTTGGAAGCAATTTGGCCACCTGAATGTGTAAACAAAAGTTATAATCTATAATGAATTAGCCTGTAACTTCAGACAATACCAGCTCCTAACATGCCCATGCACCCTGCCTCCATCTTCACTCAGCTCATCATACATTCTATCATAGATTCTAGGTTTTAATGATGCTCATTGGGAGGTAAAATTAAATCCCAAACTACAAATTTATAGCGGGTCCATAAAAAGGACAAAACCACAACGTTTGAAAAAATAGAACTACAACTAGTTTTATAGTGAACTGAAAATAGCCACAGATTGTGTTTTAAGATTTAATTAAAAATTTGCCATAAAAAGGCTCAAACTCCAGTCTGGCAATAAATAAGGAGCAATCAACAAGTTCACAGATTCCATTCTCTGGGACTCCAAATACTCTTTTGAGCACCAGTAAATCAATTCAGTTTCAGTTTTTGAAAACTCCACACACTCATGGGAGGATTATCTGGAAAGATCTGCATTGTTCTCTGGAGGTGTCAAATCTGTGTGCAAATGTTTTTAAGGTTAGATATTGACAAGTACATCAACATAAGGTATTTTGGAAGGCCTGAATGCAGACTCCTAGATAGCCTTGATTGGATCCAAGTGACAAAATATGCTTTAAGATCCTGTCCTGAACTATAATAGCAATAACAGAGAACAGATGTATCAAAAGGCCCAATGCAGGTTTCAATCCCACTGCTAGGCCCTCCCAGATGCTATGGATTTCAGAAACTGACCTGACTATTCAAAATGGCTGATCTGGCTTTCTTTGTAACAAGATTACTAAAACTGAGAACTGCATGTATGAGAAACTGTGCCTGCCGCATGTTTTATTGTCTTTTGATTTTGTGGTTAAGTTGTTTTTCTACTGCTGACATTTAGAACAGCTTTAAATTCAATAGCTGGAAAATACACCACTAAAAAGGAAATATTTTGGAAGATGCAACACAAATCTTTCACAATTATTGAAAGTTTTCAATGAGCATATTCAATAATGAAATTCTGCATAAGCATGTGCAAAATAATATCTCCGTTAAGTATGAAACTGGTATTTTTGCGTTTGCAATAAAATATGAATGTAAGTTTACTTCTATTGAGTAGGTTCTGTAGGTGTGGTCTTTTTGATTTGACAAGAGTGAATAAACATACACAAACATATGTTCTGACGGGACATTAACTGCTAAACAAAGCCACTTACACATATTGAAAAAGCTTATTTCTAATGCATCTTGAGCTTTATACGCTTCACCACAAAAGTTTATGTTTACAAAAATTTGTGCCAAATTCAGTGGTATGAGGATGCTGGCTAGAGAGAAAGAACAGCGCACGGTGGTAAACAGCAGCAGCAAGATAATATACATGCAATATCCTAAGTCAGGGGTGTCAAAGTATTTTTTGAAGAGGTATGCATAATTAGAAATGCATGTGTTAGGCCACATTCATTTTTTATTTTTATTCACAGTAATTGTGAAGAATAGCTGGTTAGCCATGGAAAACGGATTGGTTATTAAGAAGTAAAACAAAAGGAGTTCAAAACAAGTTTAAATTAACTTTATTCAAACAAAAGTCTACATTTATAGGGATAATAAGTATGTGGGCAGTTAAGTCAGGTGTGCCACACCTTGCTGACAAAACAAGTCACACATTGTATGTCCCTGTTCTATGAGACTTATTGTCACCAGATGAACATTTACAAAAAAATGCTGACACAATTTACTAACGCATATAGTAGCTCTACTGGCACCAAGAATGAAAGTTTAGTGAAGAGTTTTCTTTGTTTGTTTGTTTTTTAAAGGATCACCATTTTTTTCCTTTGTTTGTTTGTTTGTAACTATCTGTTCTCTCTAGTTTAATATTTTAATTACTTGGTAAAACTTTACCACAAAAAAGCATAGCTGGAGACCGTTGTCCTTCTCTGTGCAAACCCAAGCCAATTATCAGATTAGCAGCCAGGGTGAGGGGGAACAAGCACCTTGTGTCATCTCTTTTACGTCACATTAGGATCTCTCTACTTTCTGCTAGTTTATACTGCTCAATTTAAACAATGAGCAGAAATCAAAGTATGAACGTAAACAATTCCATCTGTTTGGAACATGTTTATTGTGATGGAGCATAACATCACAGCTTTAAAACTCAGTTTTCAAATGAAAACCATACAAATATCCCAAACACAATTTACCACACTCTTTTTAATCCCATTATTTATTATTTGTTATTTTCAAGTACGGCCCAGGGATATTATTATGACTGCCCAACATACAGGGCGGTTATACAATGATTATAAAAATGTCATTTTATATACCCCAGAAGGATAAATGGTCAGCAATGGAAACTGCAACTGAGGACTGAGCAGATTGTACAGTTGGGGCCCCAGGTCACTGACCAATCTCACCGGCCACAGATCCTTAGAAAACTATTTAGAAAACAAATTACATGTGAAAATGAGTAGAAAGTAGACTAAATTAATAGCACTTACTCTCAGACTAACGCAAAAAAAGAATTATTTCTTATGTGCCACAAAATTTGGAATATTTTTATATAAATGTAACATAGTAACATAGTAATTTAGGTTGAAAAAAGACACAAGTCCATCAAGTTCAACCCTTCTACCCATCATTTCAGCGTTTTGATCCAAAAGAAGGCAAAAAAAACCCTAAGGAAGCTTTTTCGAATGTTGCCTCCTAGGGGGAAAAAAATTCCTTCTTGACTCCAAAAGGGCAATCCGATTTCTCCTTGGATCAAAAAGCTCTATTATTAATGCTCATTCTATTATTAATACCCCTGTATGTTCTGCTTTTCTAAAAAAAACATCCAGACCATTTTTAAATGCATCTATTGTGGTTGATAGCACTACCTCTCTTGGCAGTGAGTTCCATAATTTTATTGTCCTTACCGTAAAGAATCCCTTCCTTTGCTGCCTATGAAATCTTTGCTCTTCCAGTCTCAGGGGGTGACCTCTTGTTCTTTGTATATTTCTATTAATGAACAGGTCCCTGGAGAGCTCCTTATATTGGCCCTGCACATATTTATATAATGTTATCATATCCCCTCTAAGACGCCTTTTTTCTAAAGTAAATAAATGCAATTTTTTAAGTCTCTCTTCATAACTAAGATCCTCCAATCCCCTTATTAATTTTGTAGCTCTCCTTTGCACTTTTTCTAGTTCCTTAATATCCTTTTTAAGGACTGGTGCCCAGAATTGTACTGCATATTCAAGGTGAGGTCTTACCATTGATTTGTAAAGAGGCAAGATGATGTCTTCCTCCCGTGAATCTATACCTCGTTTTATACATGCCAATATCTTATTGGCCCTTGCAGCTGCTGACTGGAATTGGGCACTGTTGCCAAGTTTGTTATCTACAATGATTCCTAAATCCTTTACGTTAGTAGTTTTTCCCAGGGAAATACCATTTAACGTATATGTTGCTTTGTTATTATTTTTCCCATAATGCATAACTTTACATTTGTCTATATTGAACCTCATTTGCCACTTTCTTGCCCAGTTCCCTACTCTGTCCAAATCTTCCTGTAAAGAAAAAACATCAAGATTAGTCTTTATTACCTTACCTAATTTTGTGTCATCAGCAAACACTGAGACATGGCACTCAGCACAATGTGGGAGATCATTAATAAACAGATTAAAAAGAGGTCCCAAAACAGAACCCTGAGGTACTCCGCTCACTACCCTGGTCCAATTTGAAGCTTTACCATTTACAACAACCCTCTGTGTTCTATCTTTTAGCCAATTTTCAATCCAAATACATACATTTGCCCCCAATCCTATTTCTCTCAATTTGTAGAGTAACCTTTTGTGTGGAACTGTATCAAATGCTTTAGCAAAATCCAAATAGATCACAGTAAAATGGCTTTTACTGTGTTGGAGGTCAAGATAAATGTGCTTATTTATCTTATTCGGTGTCAGAGCTACAGCAGTAACATTACTAGCTAGCTTCCTAATCTCCATATCACTTGTGTATCTGTCAACAAGACACATTGGGACACAGTGAGGGAGGGATGCTCTGAAGTGTACAAAGTCCAAGAAAAGTTTTAAGCAAAACAAACAGTGCTATTAAGCAGAAAGATAAGGATGAGGGGTGTCAGTCAGGTACGAACCAAAAAAAAAAACACAGACACATCTAATTTGCGGCTTGAGGTAAATAAAAAAAAAAATCTACAGATTTGAAGAGCTGTTGAAATCATTTTAAAATAAATAACATTTAACAAGTGATGGATACAAAAATAAGCACTGGCCTTAGACACTACAAATAAATTTGTCCATCAATTTAGAATATGGGCTTTGCTTTAAAATACACTATACTTATTAAGTAGGGCTTATGGTGTAGTATATCATGTGCAAAGAACATTGAATGGTACCTCACATCTAACAAATTAATCAAGAGTATTAGGGAGGCAAGCTGATAAATATCAGACCTGACGTGAGACCACAAAGACATCTACAAGCCCATGTAGGTTTGGGAATCGTCAATTTTCTAGATTATGTTAAAACTTTTTACACTAGGAAAAGTTGGAAAGGAAAGTAGCTGCTACCAGTAATGATGGTATGCAAAATGCACCTCCCATAAAAAATTTAAATTTAGATGGGGCAACCAATATATACTATTCTTCATGTAAAGACAATTGTATAGAAAAAAAAAAAAAGAAATGTTATTCGCCTAAGACTATCTCCCATACTAAAGTGCTCCAAAAGTGTTTACTAAAATGCCACATATTTTCATTATGTTGTCATTTCTGTATGTTCAAAGTTACCAGTAATCTAGGTATATATTCCAATATGAAGTAATGTCAGCTGTACTTAAAGCAACAGCATTATTTTTAAACACACACGCATTTGAAAGAGATATGCATTGTATTTAGAACTATAATTTTAAGAAAATGTACAAAGTCTCACGAGGAACGATAGGCATATGTATTAAGCCACTTAAAGGGACACTTACAGTTACTTTTCACTTGTGCCAATATAGAAGGTGTGTTCGGTTGTTTGGGGGATAAAAGGACACATTTAGGAGGGGTGCATTTTCGTATTACCAGCCGGCCAATGTATTCTACCCCATAAAACCATATATTTTTGAAAACTAGAAATCCTAAAGGTATTTCAAATGGTAGTATTTTAACACTTTCCATGCACTAATTCTACCACCAGCCTTTGTCAAAGTTTTCTGTAGAGTTTTTTTTTTGTGTGTTTTTGTTTTCACAAACATTGTACATAAGTCATGAATTTACAGATCCTTAGCATGTGTTCATGCATAGGTTTGTTGGCTTGTTTGGGGGCTAAAAAGTCACATTAGGGGGGGTGTGCATTTCCAACCTGAAATTTTGACATGCACTCAGCCTGCACTCATGTTCCCTCTGGGACATATTTGAAGCTAGCCAATGAATTTTACCCCATCAAACCATATATTTTTGGAAACTAGACATCCTAAGGTATTTCAAATGGAGGAATGTTAACACTTTCCATGCACAAATTCTACCACCAGCCTTTGTCAAAATTTGGTTTAGTATTTTTTGTGTGTTTTGTTTCCACATACATTGTACTTTGGGCATGAATTCACAGATCCTGTCATGTGTCACTGCCAAACAACACCTCAATATGTGTTCATCATCTCCTGAGTACAGGAATACCACCCATGCATAGGTTCTTTTAGGTTGTTTGGGGGCTAAAAGGCCACATTTGGGAGGTGCTCATTTCCAACTTGGAATTTTGACATGTAGTCAGCCTGTGCCCAGGTTTCATTTGGGACATTTTTGAAGCCAGCCAATGTATTTTACCCCATAAAACCATATACATTTGGAAACTAGAAATCCTAAGGTATTTCAAACGGTGGTATTTTAATACTTTACATGTACTAATTCTACCACCAGCCTTTGTCAAAATTTTGGTTACTCATTTTTTTGTGTTTTGTTTCCACATACATTGTACTTCAGGCATGAATTCACAGATTCTGGTATTTGTCACTGATGAACAACACCCCAATATGTGTTCAGCGATACCATCCATTTATAGGTTTGTTGGGTTGTTTGGGGAGGTAAAAGGCCACATTTGCACATTTGGGCGGTGCACATCTCAGTGTTCCAACTTGGAATTTTGACATATAGTCAACCTGCGTACATACTCTTTTTGGAACATCTTTGAAGCCAGCCAATGTAATTCACCCCCACCAAATCATATATTTTTTAAAAGTAGACATGACTCCTGAAAGCTGAACAGGGTCAAAATCGAAACCCCGAGTCTGTGACTTTAGAATCAGTGTCTAAGCAGTAAACTATGGCAAATAAGGGTTTAATAGCTCGTAGAAGAGCCTTTGTATTACTGTAAAAAATGACAGTATAAAGAAATGAATCCCTAAAAAATGCAGACAGTAAAAAAGAGTGATCAATGGCAGGGAAGGGGGTTAATACACAGGGAATGGCTTTTATAAAATTTTATTTTTAACGCTAATACTGATCTGTCTCTTTCCCTCACATAAATGTAAGTGAGGCAGGAGAGACAGATCCAAACTGGATGGATCAATATTCACAAATATTGATCTGACCAGGTGAATGATAATGCTCATCTAAGCAATCATCATGAGCCTTTGCACACTAATTAGCGGGTTACTGATCGCTATAATATATGCTGAGACAGATTCAAAAATACTCAAAAATGCGGGTGTAATAAAAAAAAATGCAGACAGCTAAAAATTGCTTTGGCATCAATACCAACTGCGTAAGCAGTGATCTACGGCAAGGAAGGGGTTAATAGCTCTTAGAAGAGCCTATGTAGTATTATAATATATTATAGTACCAACAAAATAACCCCTCAAGAATGCAGCTAAAAAAGTGCTGATGTCCTGTTCAAGCATGATCAATGGAAGGGAAGGAGTTAAAAGCAGGGAATGGATTTATAAACGCCAACGGGTCTCAATTTTTTTTTATAGTTTTATTTTATTATAACTAATTTTTAATACATTGATCTGTCTCTCTCCCTCACTAAAACATTTTTTTTAGGAGAGGGAGGCAGATCCAAACATCAATATTTTATAAATATTGATCTGACCCGGCAGTGGTGATGTTCATCTTGAGCATCACCCCTGCCTGACACTGCCTGGCAGTTACAGATTGCCTCCATGATGAGGCAATTGTGTAAAAGCCTGAAGGGCACAGGAAGCAGCCACTTCCTGCTTCCTGTGGTCTTGCCCTTAGAAGGGCAGCGCCATCTTGGTCACATGGTGACAGGAAGGCAGGTCAGCAACACCCACAGAGCAACAGGAAGCAATTAAATTTGCTTCTTATGCTCCAGTGTTCCTTTAAGGAAGCACGGTTAAAAAAACGGTTTAGTGTTCCTTTAAAAAATTAATGGTCACAAATAAAATCATTTTTCATAGATAACATGAAGATTTTTTAACATCTCTCAGCATAGGCATCTAAAAGAAAATAATTTTCTCTCTACATCTAAACAAAATATGTTTATATGTGTGTATTTTATATTTACAAAAGAGACACACATTAAAGGCACAGAGAAAGAAAGTAAAAGAAAGTATGTTTATTTTCAAAAATTTTAGCCAGCCTAATTATTTGACATGGCCGGTCCAGTGTTCTATGCAAAACAGACAAATGTTAGGAGCCACTAGCAGGGGTTTTAGGAGCTATGGCTCATGGTATTTTCTGGTCCCTGGTAAAATATCCAAATTAAAATTAGTATTCAATTTCATACCGTAGACATGTCATAGCAAGCTTTTAAAATGCATAAGCTGAAGGTTAGTATTTACCATTCTAATGTTTATTCAATGACAATACAAATTAAACCAGAACGAATATGGTTACATGTATCTATTGTTATCCTATTTTATGTAGCTAACTGCAAACATTAACAATTTAATTTGTTGCCAGTCTGTTTATACAATCATAGTTCATGGTCAAAGATGTACTGAATGGGAAGCAAACAGATGGACTGGTTAGCAGCCTCACAATATCTGGTTTCTGTAGGCATAACATTTACATTTATTTGGAGAACATCTGGTACAGTTCAATATTCGCAAGGCGAGCTAGATTACTCTGATGTCACTTTTCTGACCCTTTCACTTTAAATAGTGAATGAAGGGGACTACAAAAAATAAGGAAAATTTTAAAAAAATAACTTTTTAAAAATGTATAATAAAAGGATGTATATAGATTAAAAATCTATAATAAAAGATGCAGAAGCTAGAAAAAAAAGTGTATGTGGTGAGTTTAAGCTATAATTTTTATTTCAAAATGTATCCTTCTACAATGCACCAGATTGCTCCATGCATGGACTGTGGCACAGCTTCAAGATTATTGGATTAGATTGTTACCCCCACATTACATCATTCATTTAATAAGGTTTGGTCAAATGCCTAGTCACAATGTCTTAAATGGTTTTAGCACACTTTCACTGCACCTGTGACTATATTTTTTATTTTTTTAGGGTCAAACAAAAGACCATTGTTGACATATGTTTAACACATAGGCCAGATAAATCCTAGTAGCCTTGAACCATGACCCTTACAAAATATCACTGTTCAACAACACTGAATAGAACCAATGATAACATGTACATAATCTAGCAACTGCAGATCGTGGTATATTGCAAGAAAGAAAAGAACTATGGCAAGGTCTTAAAAAACTGGGTAGAGTAAAACAGTAATTTTGCATAATAAACCTACTTCACTATCTCCTGTGCATGACTATTAAGAAGCATATTTTTACACAGATAATAGTTTCTCAATTAGAGCCACCATCACCTAAATTCTATTCATAGTGTCATTCTGGAGTATAAAAATTTTTAAAAATGATCTATACACTGTGTTAGTAGAATTGCACGGAAATAAATTAAGAGATAAATATGTATTAAAGAAGTCAGTGGTTTTATTGTGAATGTACAAAATAATTATTAGTTATGTATTGTTTTTATCGCCATATGAAATGTTTCTTGAAGCTCTTGCCAACAACAGGGTAGCAGCATACTGGAAAGGCATAGACACAAGGCATCCAATATGTTGTCTTGCAATTCTAACAACACAAAACGTAGATTTTTTTTAATTCTTTACATTCATAGTATAAACAATGTTTAGCTTGAAAGAGTCACTCGAATGTGAGATTCTCAAAAAGATTAAAATATACCATTATAAATAGAGACCGAACAAGAATATAAAAAAATGGAAATGCTATATATGTACATGAATACAGAGCAAAGAAAGAAGAAAACCTTTAGACTAAAGAAATTGTGATTTCTCCAGTCAGTCATTTCTATAGCCCAATACGATGTGCTGAAAAACTTTAAATAGACTACATATACATAACTTAAAAGGGAACCATCAAGAACGCCAAGATGTATTCTATTCAATGTGCAGTAGGAGTCTGAAAGTGGGCAATGTGAGCAGAAATGAAAATAGCTGTGTTTTAGCATTACATAATTAATCCCTGATTAATGTGTAGGGCATAAATACCACTTATGTACATACCTGGTGATGGAGTAGTGGCTTCTTCAAAACTATCCTCATCTGCACCATCCTCTCCCATACCAGATGCCATTGAATCCTCTGGGGCAGAAGCAGATTCTGGGCTACTGGGCCTGCTGGCAGAGTCTCCATCACTGACGGAGCCATACTGATCATGGTGAGAGATAGATCCGCTCTCACTCAGACTTCTGCGTTCCTTTCTATGAACTCTAGAGTGAAGTACCATCTGATGGTATGTACGGAAAATCTTTCCACATTCAAAGCACTCTGTGGATTTGTTCTGAGAGGACCTTCTATTCTGCCGTGAAGGAGGTCTGAACTCCAGATCATTTGGTCCTTCTACAATATTTCCTTTTTGCTGTATGCCGACGCTTTTGTCTGTGCGGTTACCACTTGAGCAACTACGCTTCTTTGGATTGCTGGTATTGTGAACTTCTGGGTCCCGTTTACGCTTTTCCTGACCTACAAGGATGTATTCGCCTTTATCTTTATCATACGTTACATCTGCATCTGCCAAGGTTTCATCCCATCCCAAGTACTTTACATATTCTGATGGCTCTGCAACTTTCCCTTTGGTAGCCAATTGCCAGGCTTGATAGCTATTGACTGGGTCAAGTTCAGGAACTCTTTTTCCTTGCTGTGCGTCTGTAATTTTACTGATGTCCCCCACAGGTTTGAGATTTAGAAAACCTAGGAATAACTGCTTGGCATCAGGGACATGAGAACTCCCGTCATGCAAATCTTCACCTGTGTGTTCTGCTTTGTCCTCTGCAAGGCTATCCTCCATTTTACAGTGCACAAGGTTGTGCACATTTAGGCTTTCAATGTTTGTAAACAAATTCCCACATTTCGTGCAAACTTCATAGAGGCATAAGCCAGTCATTACAGTCTCTTCCTGAACAACATCGTTAATAGTGGCTACTGGCTCAGTGTCAGACTTCGGTTTATTTTTATTCCCAGTCTTTGGGCCATGAGATTTCATGTGGTTTTTTAAGAACCATGGCTCTTTAAATCTTCTGCCACAAATGTGGCAACCATGATCAAATGATCCCCGATGCTTCTTCATGTGAGCTTTTAGAAACCATGCTTGACCAAATGCTTGTCCACATACTTCACAAGGGAACTCTCCGGCACTAATCTCATTCTTACCATTCTCAGGAAAAGCATCTCTGTTCAATGGGATTGCAGTTGTGATATGGTCTTTTTCAATGTGGTTTAGCAGGGTGTCCTCTCGTAATGTCATATAATTACAGAATCTGCATTTATACGGCTTGTGCACTTGTAAAAGATGTTGGTCATGGTCTTTTTTTCGATCATACTTATTTTTGCAGAAGCTGCACTGGAAGCTACCAGGCTTGTCTTCATCCATTGGTTCGGGGTCTTCTCCTTGTTCTGCACCATTAAGTATCTTGTTGCATGCGGATGTGCTTTTAGTAGGGCTTGCACAGCCACCCATACCTTCCGATGCACCTAGTTCCCCAACATGAGAGTCTCCCATTTCCACATCATGTGTCTGACCAATAGTGACAGATCTGTGTGTCCGAAGGTGTATCTTTAAGTTTCCTTTCTGGGCAGCTCTGTGGTCACAGTAAGGACATTTGTATGGCTTTTCACCAGTGTGCTTACGCATGTGCTGTGAAAGAGAGCTCTGAAAAGGAAAACTTTTACCGCAAATGACACAGCTGAATGATGCTGCCTTTTCCTCTTCTGTGTCATTTTTACTTGACTTCACATTGGTCTCGCGTAGCTCCATATCAAATTGTTTCCGACGTTCCATCAGCAGAGTATCATCAGGTAGGCAGAATGGGGCAGCCCTGTATTCAACCCAACAGTGGCTGACGACAGAGTTGTGTTTCTAGTGCTATCCTATTATCAAGCATAACTCCAAAAGCGATCTTCATAGAATTGCACCAATTAGCAGTAGTAAAGACAGAGACCTTAAAAAGAAAAAAATAATAATTATTAATATATAATATTTTAAGAGATACTAAATACAAAACTAGTACATCAAGTGTATGCATGCATTTATAATTAATCTAGACAGACCGGTCCTTTTTGCAGTCAGATTTGTATTAAATCTTCAATGAGTTCTGCTCAGTTTCAACTACAGCCAACAATCAAAACTTTGAACAGAGAGTCATCAAAGGTCTTTAACAGTGGCAAAAAGTAGTGATGAATTTATTTTCTCACATGTACAATAATAAAATAGATGCCAAAGAAGAATAAAAGTCTGTTATGTGGTACAAAACATTGATTTTATTGTTGTACTTTTAGGAGAATAAACGTAGGAGTATTTTTGGACATGGTTAACGATCTACCAATATAAAACAAGAAGTTGCGAAGGTGACTCAAGAGCTGCTGCAAAAAACTGAGCGAGCTTCGCTCACCCCACATAAAATGCAACAATATGAATCAAACAAAGTGCGTTACATATGTTGTAGAAAATTATTTATACTGTGTGCATGTATACATATTATACATTTGCATACCTCTATCAAAATGCAGACGTACTATTATTTAGGATCTGGTAAGCATTTCCTGTGCTCCATTTACTTAAGTGGAATGTGGTACAGCTCTGCTTGCTACTTGAAAAGTGCACAGGAAGTACTAATAAAATAAGGCAAATGATAAATAGTTTCCAAATGCCTGTTGAAAAATATTTAGCATCTTCAAAAACAGTGCTAGGGACATATGGGCCTCAATAGAAGAAAGCATTTTTGTTACTTAAGACACAATTTCCCTGTAAGACACCATAGTTAGAATGCTGGCCCAATTATGCAAATTAAGAATAAACACGTAGATTGATGTACTAATCCGGAAGCTCAGATTTAAACTACTGCATATTAACAGCTTTCCGAGGTCAAAAGTAAATAATAAAAGAAAAATTCTTGACAGCGAACACAAATCATCAATAAATACAATTTACAATAGGAAAACTGTTTGGTTCCCAAGCTAGTATTTGTTCATCTGATGTTTTGCCAGAAAGCTGATGTGTAACGGTCAGTCGGTAGCCTATATTAAACAAATTGGCAGAGCACTTCCTATTTGGAAGCAGCTTTCTATTTCACACAAAGCAATCACAAGAGACTACGACGAATACACTAAATTCAGTCCCCATAATGATTTAAACCATATGAAGAAAACCTATCAAAAGTGTTTGTTTTTTTTTGTGGTTATCCTTATTACTTTGAAAAAAAAACTTGCAAACTACAATTAGAGACAGCCAGGAGAGATATGGAAATGTGTTTCTCATTGAATTTATTCATTCAATTCTTATTTACTCCTAAAATGTAGTTTTACTTCTGTGAAAGCTAAAACATATAGAACATACAATGTGTGATTATTCTAGATGGCAAGCCAGTTTGAAAATATATTTAGATACTGCTTGCATAGTACAGACTGAGGGAATAGATGTATGTCTACAGGGACAAGGTTTCACGCATATAATTTTGCTGAATTAGAATGACTAAAAAGAGCTCATTCAACTAAACTCCATCTAAGCCTTTGGGGCAAAAATTGATTACAATGATCAGGATCAGGTGAACTTTATCAAGACCCCAGTGACTAAAGAGTGTCTATTGCTAAAGAAAGTCCAACTAACTAGAGCAAAAGAATGATAAATATGGGTGTTGATCCAAAAAAATATATATATACCCATGGCATTGTATTTGCCCGAGAGAGAGTGTGATCAAATTAAACACTTGATCCTTATCTGGCAGCATTCAAGAGCACAGTGCCTCCTCATGCTGTGACTCACTGACAACTGCACACACTCCCAATTCACTTTAGATGTAACTGTGTGCTTGTATTATCTAAAGTGAGAAACATGCTGAATTCTCTAAATGTTAACGTTTTAACACATAGGTAAAAAATCTAGGGGTCCAGGTCTTTGCTCACCTTTGGCTTAAGAATTCATTTAAATGTGTAATGCAACCTGTTAAGCTTTACTTCTGAACTGTTACAATAGTTTTTAGTCTGACCTTTATAACTTTTCCACCAAAAAGGGTAACAGAAAGGTAAATATTATACAGCATAATAGAGGTTCCTGAATTCAGGGCTTTTGAATAATGTACCTAGGGAGGTCACAACACACTGCGCAGATGGGTGATGAACCCTATATGTGTAGTGAACTTTAAAATTACCACAATATGGAGTCTAAACATTACCCCTATAATGTTGGACCAGTTAAAAAGAAATGCACTACAGCTTGAGTGACAAAAGCACGGCTGGGTGTGGTGAGCTATGTATAATTAGAGACAGGTGATGAAAGGGAACCAATGTGCCAGCCGGGGACAAAGGCAGACTGATGGGGCTGAGACCTGTAATACTTGACTACGTAAAAAAATAAAATAAAAAAAAACTTTCATAAATACAAAATTTACATAAATAACTAATAAACCACATACCGGCTGGAACAGTAAACAAGCACTCTGCGACTCTCTGCACTCTTTAAACCCTACTGTTAATTTCGAAAAAGCTCTTTGACTCATAGGAGATGATACAACCAGAGCGATGTTGTCAAAATATACAGTTGGCAGCTTAAATGCATGAAAATGCCAAATACTTCATCTGGACCTCATGAAGGTAGAACATACGAATAACAAACCAGCAGACATCTACAGCAGTTTGATAATATGTGCATTGTAGAATGTCTATGAGGGTCACAGCGTGTTTACTGCGACCTAAGCAACAGTGGAATGTTATCCCTTGAAAGGGACCAATAGGAGGAGACTGTTATAACCAGTATTCAGAATGCAGCTACATGAATATCCTGCCACCTGACTGGCCAGTCCACCTCTCTATGTAAATGTAAATAGTATGGCTTAGGATTTCCCAACCTTGTATAGCCCTGTGTGCAGCAAATCTGCTATGGATTTTTTTTTTTTTTTTTTTTTTTTTTTAAGTGAAGTGGCTAAAGATCACAGCTTTAAGACACCATTTAACCTGAATGGTTTATACTGTGAATATACAAAATAATTTAAAAAAAAAAAAGCTTCAAAAACTATCCAGAAATACTGAAAAATTACAAACCAATACATTGTTTACAACATAAATGTGTTCCTGCAGCTTGATATGCAAGTTAACGACTTTCAATGGTCAAAGTGCAATTTGCAATCAAGCCACAAGGAGAAGTCATGGACAGGAGACAATACAAATACATCTTAATTTATGCATTTGTTAGCAATTCTGCAAACACAATGTATAGATCATTTTAGAAATGTTATTATTTTCACCATTCACAGGATAAATAAATGTTTAGTTGACTGAGGAAATAAACCAAAAAGATTTCATTTGTATGCAACCAGGTTTGTTACAATGGTTTGAGTATTTTACATAGATGTATAGACATCTTCCCACAAAAAAAAATAGGCTCATTACAAAAGGCCTTAAAACTGGCAACAAGCCCTGTACTCATTATTGGTTCTTTTTATAGAACAAAATATTCATTTTACAATGTTTGCTTAAAAGACCAATACTACTAGTAATAAATTCGCAACACTACACTACAAGTAACGATCAGTACTTTTCTTCACAAAACTGACCAACATAAACAATTAAATGGCTTATAAGCTGGGTCCCTGAAAAGCAGCATGAACTGATGCATTCACTATTGGAAGAGTAAGTACCATTGATGACAAAGCCTCAGGGCTTCTACTGTTCTCAGACTAATCAATAATCCATTATGAGCAAACACATTTCTACATTAATATGAAGGAATGGATAAAGAGGATCACTATGTTCCCTTCAAAAACAAAAATGTGAATACCAGTATAGTATTCACAAATTTCTTGTTTACACACAGCATACTATGCATCATCATTTTCACCACAGCAGAACTGTTGAACATTTGTCATGTTTCTTTGTTCCAGGCAGAGATTTAAACAGCCTAATGTAAATTAGTCATCAGTAAATGCATGTCACATGTCGTCACGTGAATGCAGAGATCAGTTAAAGGAGACATCCCCAACACATATCAAGGGAAATCATTCATAGGGGCCTTATCCAATTTATCTGCTTAGGCCAAATTAGGTCAAGTTTCATTGTACTTTATTAGGTACATAAAACACAAGCATGTCGAAAAAGGACAATTCAACAAGTTACATTTGTCCATAAAGTTAACTAGGATTTATTCTTAACAATGTTCTAGTATTCTCATGCTGATAGCAGATCATATTTAGTACAGGATGACAGAGCCCTATTATCTACAACCCAAGAACATGAAGAAAAAATAAAAACACAAAACAAGTACTGTAAATTTCCAAAAAAAGAATTACAAAATGAAAAACAAAATCACTTAAAGGGGATCTTAAAATGTCAGACTAAATTCCACAATAATTAATAAAAAAAACAACACAGATTTTCTTAACTGTAACCCTGTCTAATCCTGCAGGTTCTTGAATACTTTATTAGGATTAGAGTGGAGGGGAAAAAATCATTATTAATAATACTAAAAACAGTTTGCAGAGATTATAAATCTCTGGATTATATTTTATGTAAGGAATCATGCATATGTAATTTGACATTGTTAGATAAAGTCTATAAAATAGATGGATAACAAATAATTCATGTTGTATTCAGAGGCAGTTTCACATTATGGGAACATAATACAATTGAGAGAAATCAACTGGACTTCATCTTTGGATCTACACTAAGAGAGAGAGGGGGGAAAAATAGGCCAACTGACAATTTTATATTCCACTAAAATCAATCACAGAGTTTTAATAGGTAAAAGATGAGCAGTTTGTGGATGGATATAATAAATATTTTAATTCCAACAGTCATTTACCAGTTAAAAAGGTACAATCTTTAAATGATCATAATGATTGGCCTCTGAATTAAATTACCATGCAACAGACATAGGATGCACATGCTATAAGCCTAAACAATTCCCTTCTGTGACCATAGTTACAGTACTACTAGGAGGTAATGAGCTCATCTTCCTGGGTATCAGTTTTATTTATAGTGACACAGAACTGGCTGATCATTCTGGTTTCATTACAGAGTCATACCAGAAATCTATGTAACTTTTCTCCATCAGTCTAATAGGAAAATATATATATTATAGATCTAGACAGTTATCATGACCAGAAGGAATAAAGCACTGCTGTTTAATTAGTTACAGTAATGGAAATATCCCTTCACACTGTCATTTGCTTCACAAGTAAGCTCAGGCAGCTTTACATGTGTAGGTAGCAACATAACCTTTAGTAAATTTAGTCAATTGTTTGCTTCCTTTATACGCTGAATTAATCAATAAAGTCTTATTTGACAATGGTTACTATTTTTTTTGCATCCTAAACACACAACATATCAAACTAATAATGTTGTGCATCAACCGATACAGAGACACAATCCAGTGCAACGAGCTGGAAAGACTGCGTTAAACATTACCAACATCATCAACAACGAAAAATCCACACACGACTAAAAGCACTATTTGCTTTGTAACTGCAGTACTTTTTGCAGGGATTCAATGCATAAATATTAGTCTGGCTATACACAGCAATTCGGTTTCACAGAAAAAAAAACTGCTTGGTGAATGAAAACAATGGACACATCCTCGGGAGGAGAGAGTTTAACACTCTCCTGAGCAAGAGCTGCTTAGAAGGTGCAGGATTTGCAGGTATCCCTCGTGTTTCAGTAGTTAAGGTGACCTAGATATTGCAGTCTCTACCTCTGTGGGCTGCAGAATGCATCACCAGCTTACAGAAAGAGAGATAAATCAGTGCTGTTACAAGCAGAACAATTCTACACAAGTACATTATGTAACTTCATTTAAGCCTACCTTGCCTTTGTTTTCCTCTTCCCCCACCATGACCGTAATCATGATGCAGCCCGGATGAGCTGCAGTAATGGGCAAGCATCGGTCACAAAACAAAAACTAAAATAATTAAACAAAATACAGAAACATATCTTCCTTCCTCTAATACTGTTGTCACAACTTTTTGGTGCTTGAGGCTGTACATTATTAAAGAAATACAACAGCACTGATCCATACGGAGGCAAACTGTTACAGCTACAATCTAAACCCAATATTATTAACAAGAAAGCACCTGAGGAAAAAGACACATAATTCACTTCAAATTGATATCTCTACACAGAGTAATTTACAAAGAGAGTTTCTATTGCTTTTTGATGTATCGGCCCACGCAACAAATTGGCACCAAACTAATAAAATATAAATAAAAAAATAAAAATTAGTTATAAAAATAAATAAAAGGGAAGGTGTGTATAGAAATATTGAGACGATAACAGCTTGTATTTGTGCATTGCAGAAAAGAAAACACAGTGTTAATCACGGTTTG
Organism: Pelodytes ibericus; assembly: GCA_036172795.1. Classification (NCBI taxonomy): domain Eukaryota; kingdom Metazoa; phylum Chordata; class Amphibia; order Anura; family Pelodytidae; genus Pelodytes; species Pelodytes ibericus. Next base: position 86,418,030 of record CM069859.1, read on the forward strand.
CTGCTAATGTACCTAACTCCACATCATAAACAGTATGTCTGGTCTCCTGGTAAATTTGATCTGTAGCTGAGCAGATCTGCAGTGCATTGCTAGGAGACAGATTAAGAGCATAGAAGGCTATACACAGCGTCACTGCTAAGCAAGGGATTGGAAACCAACTTCCATAACTTCAAATGCAATATTTACACACTTCAGGATGAATGTGCTGATGTCAGCCAGAAACAAACTGATGTTTTTAGGCTCTGTTCACTAATAGGGACTGAAAACATCAGTTATTAACAGCTTTGAAGAAACTGGCAATTTGGAAAGTTATTTGTGATGCCTAGGATTGCCACCTGGCTGGTATTTTACCAGCGGGCCGGTAAAAAATTGGCTTGAGCCAATGTTAAGTCTATGGAGGCAGTAGTATTTTTTTTTGTAGAATAGGTGGCAACCCTAGTGATGCCTTATGTGGAGTACAGAATTGTTCTGTGTGGTTGGGAAGCACTGTTCTATCCTCTATCCCAAATCAATGGAGTGGAGAGGTTTGAAAACAGTAAGTAAAGGATAATAACACATAAAAGGTTAACCACATTTGAAAAAACAATGGTTTGTAGTTAAAATGTAAAAACTATATTACTATTATATGTGGCTGCACTGCAAATGAAAACTCTACTACTCCAATGATGTATTACCTTGGTCAATACTGTTAAAAAGCACCAGTGTAATGGATTTTGCTGTAGATTTTTGTTGGTGCCATATAAATAAATGATCCTGATGTGCAGAAGCATTTCCGTACTGAATGTATTCATATCCGTACAAATGAGTAACTTGTGCTTTGATCAGAAGTCCTCTGCTAAGGTGGAAACCTCCAGTGTGCTACCTAATTATCACGGTTAAGGTCTTATACGTTTCTAAACCTTATTTATGACTAATGGAGCCACATAGATTCACTTTTTTACAGGTATAGGGCTAAGTGCTATTTTTTTTTTCATTTTATTTTTTACCAGTTTGGCCGTTGCTTGCGTTACAGCATCTTTCCTGGCCCTGGTCTGCATTAACGTTATTCACTTGACTAGAACGGTGTGTTAGTTTTAGTTGTTAGACAATTATTAGCTACCTTTGGGGAGTGGCGTTGCAGTGGAGTGTGGAATATAGAAGGCAGATAACAGATGGTTGAGTAAAGAAGAGAAAGGATGTTAAGTGTATATAAGCTACACATTCCGGGGGGGGGGGATTAAGGCTGTGGATCGAAGACATGGGATGGTTGCTGAAGAAAAAAGTCTGATCAAGAGAAGGTTCCTTTAATATGCTTTAGGAGTGCTTGTTTTAAAGAGGAGGGAAAATTGCTTGTGTAAAAGAGAGAAAAGTGCTCAAGTAAAGAGTTGGGGGTGGGGTCCGGCAGGCAGTTGAACAAGAGCAAATAATTGCACTTGGTCTACAGTATTAGTGTTTAAGGGTGAGGTGACAAATAGAGTTTTGGTGTGGTTTAAATACGGCTTATATTGGGGAATAACAGTTTGTATCAATGGGTTAGCAGAGAATATATATATACACACACACATATATATACACACATAGCTCATAAGTTTGAAATTTCCTTTTATTCCATGAAACCATACACACATTAGCCGTAACATTATGACCACCTGCCTAATATTGTGTAGGTGCCCTTTTGCCACCAAAATAGCCCTGACCCATTGAGGCATGGACCCCACTAGACCTATGATCTTGGATCTGGCACCAAGACATTAGCAGCAGATCCTTTTTAATTCTTTAAGTTGCAAGATGGAACCTCCATGTATCAACTTGTTTGTCCAGCACGTCCCACAGATGCTCAGTTGGATTGAAATCTGGGAAATTTGGAGGACTGGATACAGATACAAGTTCAAAACTGGAACCATCCTCAGCCACCTCCTCTAAATGGATGACACTTATTTACAGTGACGACATTGGGATGTCATTTGGACTGTAGACGTGTGGCCGGATGGTAGTAAAAAGAGGGCAGACCCTTAAAACAGATGGAGTGGAACTGCCAACAGGGCACAAAGACATACAGACCAGCTAACTTGGTACCAAAATCACATGGAAACCAGTACACAGTTCTAAACATAAGCAATTTACAAAGTAATGTGAAGAATCTACAGTATAATGCAGAGTGATATTTATGTTCCAACTAAAATTATTTCAGTAAGTAAAGCTGTAAGAAAATCATACAGTTTCCTGTTTTCATGATTTTCAATGATTTCAAGCTGGAAATATTATCTTGCCCTTTGCAAGGAATATTTAAAATAAACAAACAATTTTTATTCCAATTCGGTTATGCCCAGGGGTATGTATTAAAGATCTTAAAGTACCTTTTGGGGAGAAAAACTCTTTATAAACTTAATTAGATTATTAAATATAGTTACATTTTTTACTCATCTGCTATTTGCCAGAGAGGACATATCTTGCCCTGTATACTAATACCATACATAATAGCACTCTTATATGTGTACTGCTATTTTACATAGCTTCTTTGGAAGTATGTTATATTAAATTAATATGGTATGGCTGTACTTCTATATCCAGATAGAGAAAATGTCCTCCCATGTAATTTTTAGGAGTTATTGCCAGAAAAGAGAAATGCTACAGAGACAACTGGACTATATGTACTGGAAGCTTTCGCCCCCTCAAACTATTATGTATTGTACACACCCAACATATAAAAACACATATATATTTAAACACACACACCCTATTAGAGATCACAAATACATGTGAAATAATTGTTCTCTACAAGTTTGGTGTTATATTCCCACCCAAAAGTATCCAAACATTAACATGCCTATAATAGGTTCAAGGGACACTCCCACCAAAAAATGAAAATGTTTTATTTTTCTATTTTGTATTGTTTAATTTTCAGCATTTATTTTCAGCACAAATGTCTCAATTTGGGGCAGGGTACAAAAAATGCAGTCTATAAGTCAGAATTCTGATCATAGACTTGCATTGAATGGGAGGATAATGTAACTATTACATAACAATGGGGCAGAGTTATGATCATGTTTGATCAGGTTAATTTCCTTTCTTTGTGTTGGAAGGCAGGTAAAAAAAAGTTTTGCACAGCCACCTACCCAGTCCTACCTCAGGGTGTATATTATGACATCATCATGCAGGTTTTTGCCACAGTTGTAAAGTGAGACTGGCTGGCAGATTTTGGACGATGTTGCATCATGGGAAATATTGACAAAATGGAGCCAGGAGATTAACAGCTAATTTTTATTTTCTTTTTATATGCAATTAATTCAATTATTTAAAAAACAGTGGTATATGCTTTATATATGTGTTTGTTTTAAATAACCATGTTATCTAGTTACAACTTATGCAAATGGTAGTGTCCCTTTAACAAAGACTTAGCATGGGTGTTGACAAATGGTTGGAGCAGGTGGGCTCTTAAATTTATCTGCCCGGCTCCAAAATCCAGAGATTTGTCAAGGCATGCTTTAGAAAATGTAAGGACAAAAGACAGTAATCCTTCTTTTACTTAATCACAGTTGTAGAACTGCTGCAGAATTACTTGCAAAACTGTCTCTACTAGAAGAAAAACAGGTTTAAACTTGGCAGGCCAAACCATTCCTTTGCATCAACAATTCAACCTTGCAAGCAAATTAATTACTCACCAATGCATGGAGAGATGAGGACACAAAACTTTAACCTATATTACTCCTGATCCATATATTTGCTGGCATGATGTGTGAAAGTCAGCATCACATAATCTCCTTGGAAATACTATGAAGTAGCTCACTTTTTCTATTTACTTAAATAGATATCTTCAGATATTCCTTTGCTATGTGTGACTGAAAATTCTAAGCTCCATCGCATCAAATTAAGAGAACATTTTTTGAATTATTTTCACAGTGCCACGGAACAATGCATGGGGACTTCAGATCTCATTGCTAACCAGATTTCATTGTAGCCTTAAGCTGCTGAAGCAGAACTCCCACCTGCCATGTGAAATTCTTGCATTTCAGGCAGTGTACCTACTTCTCGGTGACCTTGCTCAACTGCAGAATCTGAGATGTTTATTAATCACACTGGGAGCCTGAAGACTAACAGCACATTTCAGGTCAAATGGAACAATATGTGCCATCTTGTGCAACTGCATACTGTGCCTACATAAAACAACACTACACTACTAAGTAGATAGAATTCTTTTGTGGAAAAGTTCTGTTTTCAAATTAGGAGTGGAGAAAAAAAAAAAATCATATTTTGTTTTGGAATTTTTAAAACTACTCTGATGTACAGCAGGTTTTAATAAATAGCTAATTCACTAAACAATGGATTGTGGTGAATTAACATTGGAGTTGCAACGCTTAAGCTAAAATGGCAAATTCTGATATTTTGGTTTAGTAACCATTATCAATTTGCCACAAGTAATAGTTTTGTAAATAAACCCATCGTATAGTTTGGCTGTGAAATTCCACTATACTAATATGCTAATATGCAACTGGATGGCATTTCTCAGGGTACAAGGACTGTGGGCCATTTTGTTCACACAATCAGCAATTTATTAATACAAAGCACAGAGAACTTGATGGAAATAGGCATAACACAAACAGTACCCTAGTTACGGCTGTTCATATTTGCTTTGGTTTTCCCTTAAGTATTTGCAATAAAAAAAAATTGATTTAGACAAAGAAAAATGAGAAGAAACAAAAGTGTCACAAGATTCCCAGCTACATTAACACCAGTTTCTTTGGCAGACACAAACAGGATTCCTGCAAATGAATGTACACACACAGGCCACAGAGAGCATCTTCCTGTAATTTAGTGCTGCAAACCCTCCGTAGGGTTTGTTTGTTTTTTAATGGTATTTTAACTCCTTACAGACCAGGGGTTTTCCTGGGCCAATGACCTAATCAATTTTTGCATTTTCAATATGTGGTTGTTTAAATACAATTTACCTCTTTGTCATTTAATGACCCATTCAAGTTATATGTTGATTTTAAAATGACAGTTCAAGCTTTCTTTGGAGGGAAATTAAAAATGTTTTTTCACTATTTTCCAAATAATATTCTACATAACTAATACAACACTTATCCCAATTAGCTAACTAACAAAAAGAAAAACAAAAAAAAGTTAAAACTATGACCAGTACAAAATACTGGTCAGAGAGATCACATATACAGTATGGGCATAGCTGAATATATTAAAATATCATTAATACCCCTTTTTTTAAACGTTAAAATTGTCATAGAAATGAGAAAAACAAAATGAGTGCCATAAACTAAGAAGGACACTGATCAAAGTAATCAACTGAGATCAGCAACAGATGGGAGGGGTTAACTTTTTTGCAGCAAATAATCTTTTGTTGGGGGTTTTCATGTGTCAGTCACTCTCTTCACAAATCAGTATGTGAAGTACAGGGAGTGACTTGGCAAAGTCAGTGTTTGAAAAACACTGAATTTATCCTCTGATTTGCATGACCAGAAAACCACCCGATTGGATCCAGGAACATGGTCTCGGTTGCGAGGCAAAGGCCCAGATTCGGGCCTGTGCAAGTTAACTCGTCATTAGGGATTAATGCAGCAAGAGTGGTTTCTACTATTCAACTAAATCCTGTTACACAACTAATAAGCATGGATTACAGAATGATCAGGTGAGTAAATGGAAGAGGGCTACTTTCTTCTTTACCAAAATTCTGAATATATATATATATATATAATGAGAAATCAAACACACCTATGCAAATTCCAGCTAAATAGATACACTATGTGCTATTATTCATGAAATAGAGAACTGCAGGGAATTGAGAAGGGAATTTCAAACTTTGGGCAAAAGTAGTGAAGTTGTAAAAATTCTCCCATTCATGAATCAAGCCCTGTGTTCCGGCATACAGAAATTATTGTTTCTACTTAGTAAACAAAGCTTTTTGTGGAAAATATAAATAAACTTGCATGGAGTGCGCTTTAAATAAAACTTTCACTTTGAGGTACTTGGACAATTAGTCAACCTAATTTATTTAATTCAAATAAACATTTGAAAAAGCTGACTATAGGTTCCTAGCAGAAAATAAAATGTATGACATAAACAAATAAAAACAAAAAGGTATAAAACTAACAAATACCTTTAATTTTGCCTTAAATAAAAATATATTTTTATTAAAAAAATGTAGTTACGCTTATAAGAATCAAATTCTTACTCTATGTTGAGGGCATTTGCCTATAGATGACCATTGAACCAGATACGCGCACATCTGACTACCCCCAAATGAGGATGGCACGCTAGGCATTGAGAAATGTCGATGTCACCATTTTAGTGTGGGTCGATAGGCGGTCCATCTGTTTCGGTAGCCATCTTTGAGTGAAAGACAGGTTCGGCCAAGTAAATCTTGTTATCTACATATTTCATGTTGATTGCACCATTAATTACATAGATTAACGTACCTGTTTTGTGGATGACCAGTTCAGTTTAAATAACTAAAACTAAGTTTAGTATAAATAACCAAAAAAATGAAAACCACAATTTTAAAGCATGTTCTTCTACTCACACACTCCATGCTGCCACACTACCATTCACCAAGTAGTATGTATATTTAGAACGTCAAATGTTTTTGACATAAAAAAAAAAGATACACCAACCAGGGAGTTGGCAAGGATAGGCTTATTAAACATTTGCTGGATGATGGCATTACCTGCTTATATTTAAACAGTTGTTCGATAAATTGCACTTAATTAGTAGCAGCTTGTTAATGACCCATGTAACTAGTTGTCAACCATTTTTTCTGGAAGGCAGGAAAGGCATGTATATCCACAGCAGATTCTGAAAGGGTTGCCTCTAGAGGATATCAGGCTTTTCCCTACAAAATGTAAAAAATAAAAAAAAAGTTTAAGCAAATGTGTAATAAAATACATCAAAGACTACAGTTATAAGATATAGGGTCTATCCCCAAGCAAAGATCAAGAAGTACACTCAAAACATATGCAGGTATGTTAATGAGAATACATTTCAGGTAAAGCTACTTATGTCCATTATTCAGTAACCAATGCAAGGTATGACAACTTACCTTAAATAGGAGAAGAAGCTGTGACTGTCAAGTTATTCATTTTCACTTCAGGCATTCAAGAACGTTTCTTGAGGCACTCCCAGACACAGGTTCCCAAGAATCCACGGGGCAATTGCTGAAATCACATTAGTTAGTTAGTTTTTCTCATGATTATATCACGAAGCATAATCAAGTTCTTCAAGGAGCACTTCTCAAACAAAAACATAAGTAGTAAATAAAATAAAAAAATATTTGACAAAAAAAAACTATTCAAATATCCAGAATCTATGGTCATGTATCTTTAAAACAAGCAGCTGTCATTGCAAAGTAGCTTTTAAAATACATTTAAAAAGAGGAAAATACTTCAAGCTTTTATGAAGAAAATGCTTGAGATTTTAGTTTACAAAATAGATTTATTTTATATTTTTTTAAATGTTCAAAAAATATTATAGGAGTGTCTTAACATAAATGTCTACATTATAAGTGTACGTCTGTACATACACATGAACACAGATGTATTTAAAATTAACTGTACACAGACAGATACACACTGTTTTCTAAACTAACCTCAGTATCCTATAATTATCCAGTTTGTCTATAAAAACAGATCAGACAAATATGCATTTTACATTTTTTTAACATTTATTAATAGTATTTGAAGAATGCATGATGCATTGCACTCAAATGGTTACACAGCTAGTGTAAATCTTGTGCATAGGTAGTCTATGTAACAGCTCAGTGTTACAGTTGAGCCATAAAGAAAAAAAAAAAGAAAAATACGGGATTTATTATGCAGAAGACCGGAGCTGGAGTAGGAAACCCAACCATAGATATCACCTTACATTGCCTTTTAAGGTATATGCATACCAAATATATTTAAGGCATCAAGACATCTCATACCGTTATAAACAGAATAGATTCAGAGACATAAAATGCCCGACATATCTTTATACGCACTGCAGTTGTTCATTTCCTTTATTAAATAGGAGGATGATTAAAATGACACACAGATTCTCTATTTCAGGCATCTGAAGTTACAGGGAACTAAATACTCTTTTGTGGGTTTTCCATTCTGCTTATCCGTAGTTAAAATAAACAAAACAACATAAGTTTTATAATTGATTGGTCTCCACATAATTATTGCTGTTCAGTAGTGAAGCCCCTGGAGGGGAAAATGCAGCTGTCATGCATCAGAAAACATTCTCCACTAAAGAGCTGTGGTACATATAAAAAAAAAAAAAAAAAAAAAGCCAAGCTAGGTACCTCTGTGTGAACACACAAGAAGCTTTCACACACACACACAGTACAGTTTTACGCTGAAGATAAAAAAAATAAATACTGGCAAGTCTCCCAAGGAGAACAATAGAAGAAAATAAAACGTCTACATATTACTAAGCAATATAGGTGTTCATCAAAAAGCAATAAAATCATTTCATTAAACTACTGTGGTATAAGTGTAAAATATTTTCACTAAATTAGTGAGGGTAGAGCACTGGTGTCAATTGACTTATGGCAAGTTCCACACCTAGAACAGCTTGTATAGCTCTTTTTGCTAGACTTGAATTACTTGTGTCAAGGTCACAGGGAACAACAACTTCTATCTTGTATGTCATTTCTTGAACAGAACAAAACAAACCTCATTTTAAAAGAAGTAATTCCTAAAAAGGCATTAAATGAAAAAATAAAATAAATGAAATTATATATATATATATATATATATATATATATATATATACACACATACACACACACACACACACTCTTTTCAAAAGAGATATAGATATACACACACACACAATCTTTTGTTCCTAAAAATGCAAACCAGACTCCTGAATTAGGCTCCTAAAGTCTGCACATTTGATTATACTATATACAGACAGATCGACCGATAGATAGAAACACACATACAATAAAGGATTATATAAATATCCACATTTAAAAGCTACATATTATGTGGATGTGTACATATCTTTCGCACATAAATGCTCATATGCAAATGGACATTGGATGCTGGGATGATTCAGACAACCGATTCTGACACCTCCAGAGGAGCTTGCAGTGATGCAATAGTACAGGAAAATCATCATGTGTTGCATCATCTTAATCCACTGCAGGTTGGCAACCAGTGACTTGTACTGTAATGAATGCCCAATTTCCAATTGTATACATGCAAATGCTATACAAAGCAATTAATGCATAGTATAATGTATGCCTACAGTCAGCCTTTGGAAATGTGATTCAGATAATGTTTGTCCCAGCGTTTCGTGTTTTAACAGATTAAATATAGTGACAGCATTAATGCACTGATAAAAGGAGGCAGGTTTGTACAAAACAAACAAGACATATTTTACACACTTCAAGTATTACAAAACAATGGCCAATTTTGTAGCAGATTAAAAACCCATGAAGTTTGTTTTTAAAGAGGCACAGATGAGCAATAGGTAACAAAATAATTAATTTAGTATTAAGACAAAGCCAAGCTTAACATACTTATTGGAGTCCTAGTATAGCACAACATGCTTGTCTATTAGCGGAGTGCATGTCAGGGATAGGCAAAGTGTCTGTACAAGGCCAGCAGTATCAAGGTCAGTGAAGGTCCATAGAACATCATTAACCCCTTTGTGAACAGTGTTTTTAAAATGTTATACCCTTTGTGATAATTGCTGTTTTAACACTTCTGCAGTGTTTGTGTTTAGCTGTAATGTTCCCCTCTCATTTAATGTACCCACACAGATTTTTATGTTTGGCATAAGAAGGGCTTTCTTTAGATGCCATTATTTTGATCATATCATATAATGTACAATAAAAAAAATAATGTAGAATATGATGGGGGGGTCGAAACAAACATTTTTCTAAATGGTACATGAAAAATATTTTACAGATCTACAAATGCCAATAAAAAAAAAAAAACTTGATAGTTTTTAATATTTATTCTGAGTTTAGAAATGCCTAATGGTTTTTTTTTTTTTTTGTTGTTATTTTGCCATGGACATGGCAATAACTGGAAGAAAATGCGTTGCTTTTTACAAACAATTTTCTCCTATAATGACCTTTGGACCCCAACCCTAAATCTAGCCCTAGATCCATGGCTAACTTGGGCCATATTATTTTTCTTTACTGTAATATTGCTGACTGTCTCTAGAAGCAGTATAGCAAGAAGATCATTGATTGCTTCCAAAGCTCTTGCCCACAACAGGGCAGCACCATATTGGAAATGTATGCTGCCTTTCAATATGGCGAATGTGATCACATTGCGCCTAGGAGTCGAATAGAGGTGCTAAATACCTTGATATCGAAGCACTGCTGCAACACTGGCTCAGCTTAGAAAGAGATTATTGATCACTTTATAAGCTCATTTCACAGCATGTCATGCCAGTGTCGTACCTGGTATGCCTACTGGCCAGTCAGTTGCTTGGACAGTTATCGTTGGCAGGAAACGGCACACCCTTGTGAGACCCCCACTTTAGGGTTAGTTCTGAGAAAGAAGACCAGAGAATAACCGGAACAGGTAACGTAAAAGGTAACCACTAGTGCAAGACGAGAAAGAAATGAGACAAAAAAAAAAAACAGGAGGACACGAACTTTAAAGGATAACAGAGAGAGAAAAAGGAAACTACTGTACTCTGAGGGCACAAGATCACGGAACACCGCTACAGGTGTCTCAGGGGATTAAATAGGTCTTTATATGGGGATTATATATGCCCAATCTTCCTGACATGCTGGGTGAGGGTAAGAGAAGTGGTCACTTGCCTCACACATTTGGCCCACCAGCCTGACTGCTAGACACATCAATTGTCATTTACAGGATATTTTTCAGTGATGTGCCTAGTACATCAATTGTTGCGAAGGGGTTACATTTTCACAAAGATCAGTAAATATTCACCTAAAAGACATTTGATGCCTACCCTTAGTGCTTGCCAAGGGGCAGAGGCAAGAAAGAGTAAGCCCACTTGTTTCAAACCAATGGCAAAAGGATGTTTAACTTTTGCTTCTACTGGTGATGCAAAAGTTAGAAATAACTTTTAGTGTCACTTTAAGCACACGGTGATGGCAGAAACCAGAGACAGCACAGGTATATTTAAAACACAATTTTAATCTATACATTTATACTTACTTTATAAAAAGAAAAAGGAGTCCTATAAATATTTAAAATAGGCAGCATTGAGTAAAAATCAGGTGCTTGAACTACAGAATTAATCTTGACTAACTACTACCCCAGTATTATTGATGAAAAAAAGTCACCATGCCAGTTAAGATGAGGTAAAAGTGGCCTCACAGAGGCAGCAATAAGTCACACTGAGAAATTGTGACCTTGACTTATATGTTTAATGAAAGATTAAAAATGGTTCTAAATCAGGCAGATGACCACATCCTCGAAATATGCGATTAAAACTGCAGTTTAAAGTGTGCTCATGGAACTTCCCCTACCAGTTGAACATGTGTGCAGTACGTTAGATGCAGAACGTCAATCAATGCTGCCAGGTCATGGAGCTCTGAAACTCTGCCTGTATTGTATTGGTCTATAAAAAGGTATATAGTGTGGCCAATATTTTTCTAATTATTTTAATTGTTTCTTTTCAAAGGGGCAATCCTATCTTTGGGATGGCTCCATATTCATTGGTTTGTTGAAAATTGTTCCAACATAAATGTACGGTCAAATGTTGCAAAGTTTATTCCAAAAGGTGACAGCACTTGTGAATTTGTGGATATTTTTTTTACTTGGGAAATGTAAAGATTAGCAACAAGAAGTTTAAGACATCTTTAAGTGCATCCTCTGCAGACCTTCTCATGCTCCACCTACGATATCTTAAAAAAAATACATATACTTTACATTTTTATTTTCTAGGGTGCAGTAGCTGAAAATCCAATATTATTCTTATTGATTTAATCTTCTAATTTAATTTATTTTAGTTATAGTATGTCAGAAGTAAATTCCCCATGTCAATACCTAGGTACAATAGATAATTCTTATCTACTGCATGACAAAGATCACTTCCTACTCCAGCAATAGCATGCTAGAAACAGAAATATACATGGTTGTATTCCCTTTTGCTTTTGAAAATAATTAGAAATGTAATGACTAAAAGTAGTGTGCTGTATCAATCTGGCACAAGCCAAAAAAGAAATGAAAAAAATATTGTATCATGTTTGACGTTATTAGTATGGCTCAATGGGGAGTCTAAATATCCACTGATACAGAAGATCTGTAATCCTGCCTTACTGGATCTATATATTCAATTCAATAACAAGATCATGGCTGCCAATGTTTTCCTATGGTTAAGCAGACATGGAGAAAACCAAAAATAAATAGCAAAAGGCCATAATATCAAATATCAATCTGCAGATTTGACACATTTAATATGACACACAGTGGGTTATTGTTTCAAAATCAAAGTTTGAAATGTGGCCTAGCCAGCAGGAATATTCCATTGGTGACTGCTCCACTTTTAGAACTTAATGGTACAAAACGGACTATAATTAACCTCTATATCCCACTGTTCACAACTTGAAATACTGCCACATATCCTTTCCTGCAAAATGTAATGTTCAGCTCTGTAATCAGTAATATATAGACTGGTCTTCAGTCTTTATTCTAACTGTGCAGCCCTGAAGCATTCATATGGCATAAAACATTCAATGTGGTCACACTACCTAACACTGCCACTTAGGCAACGATCTCCATCCATGACCTGTGGATTTAGCATGCATTGAATAAAAGACACTACAAGTGTATCAAAAAAGTCTTAAAGTATAAATGCTCTGTAATGAGAGCTATATGCAGAAATTGCACAGCCTACAGAGAACAGATGGTAAATTGCACACCATGTCTACAAGGGACTGTGCTGCACAGAGGTCTAGCATCCTTTTATTATAGATTGATTTTATTGTACAAATGAGGTCATTAGGTTTCCACATGTTTTTCTTTACACTTGGTGCACAAATTACTGATGGAGTTAAATGGCAGTGTTTGAAGTTGTCTTACTTTTTAAACGCTTTATCTATTCCTGCACCTAAGTAAATCCATTAGAGACTTGAGAGTCTGCTAAAGTCAGCACTACCAAACCATTACCTGGGGATACATTCATGAAAGACAGAAAATGGAGAAGAGAATTTAAAATTTAAAGCCAAAGTAGCAGAGTTGGTAAAATTCTCACTTTCATAAGCTTGCTTATATTGTCAGTAAGTCGGACAATACTAAAAACAAAAAAAGAAGAGGGGGCTGGGGACTGTTCCGGCAGCCACAAACAATAGAAGAAAACTTAATTGTGATGAAGGTAAACATCCATAACAATTGCAGAAAAGTAGCGAGGGTGCGCAAACTTTTATACAAAATATTAACAGACATATTATTTCACTGATGTTTGGCTGGTATACATGATTAACATGAAAAAGACACAAAAGGTACAGGGCATAGTATAGGCTGTTTCAATATTCCCTTTATAATAGCACTGCCCCTCCCACCAATTGGTTCCACTCACATGTAGAAGAGCCTGGACTGATTGGCTGGTATACATCAGTAAAGAGTCTAACATCCATAAAATAAGATAAGTCTGTTGTGCACCCTCACTACTTTTCTACAATTCTAACCATTTGAGGGGTTGTACTGTAAAGGGGTCTACCACTTGAGTGGCTGCTGCACTTCAGCTTAATTTTCTTTAGAGCCACAATTCACCATAACAGTTAAAAACATTATGCACAATGATAGATTTTGTACATCGAAAAATTTTAGTACACAGGTATGTAAAAAATGTTGGGCCCTGGACTGTTCTTTATAAAAAATCCTTGCAATAGAAGGATAGCAAGCTAGTGTACCAGTCATATAAAAATGGAAAATATATCACTTGGTGGTCAACAACCGGGTGGCACATGTATGCACACTCATCCACCCAACACCAGATCATAGCATTACTTCCCGCAGAGCTTAATTGGCCCACCATCTCTTGAGGAATCAACCCCCATGCTGCAGGAGCAACAGACCAATTCAGGTATCTCTTGATCTACATACTTAATGGTGATTTCATCAGCTGAATGTGAATAGGTTTTATGGATGACACTTTATTAAGTTCCAGAGAAATCAAAATAATATTTTTATGGTCATAAACCAAAACTAGATTTCAAACCTTGGTCATGGACGTATGCTGTTGAGAACAAAATGAAAAAGATAGGCAACTATGCTTTTAAATGTGTACTTCCTGGAGAAATAAGAAAATACTATAATATTCACTTGTAGATCTCTCTAAAAGGTGTCTTCATATTAACCAATATTGAAGCGCTGGCGTTTATTACAAATCATCATAATGAATGTTAAATTATTTAAATAACATATTTTGTTGTTCAGTGCTGGGAGAAATAAATAAAATAGGATGGAATGGTGCCCAACAAAAATTCAATACTAAACATAAAACAAATACCTTTCCCATGGCAAAGCAGCTAGGTGAAGTAGCAGTGAAAAACTACTTAGCCCTACTGAAAGAATTACACACCACATGTCCACAAACTGACTGATACATGGACACTGGAATTTAAATAATCCCCCGCTGTGCTCCCCGCCTGCCCGTTCAAAAGCAAAATCAGCCTTACAGTAACTAAAAACTTTCCAACAGACTTATAGTACTCTTATTATTATTATAAACTACAATATGCTTGTCCAGATGAACCAGTGGGCAGGATAAAAAAAAAAAAAAAGAAACTTTTTGTTTCATCTTCTTTACAGTGGCAAGAAAAGAAGATAAAAAAATACGGTGCCTTTCACTAATCTGAGCACTTACATATGAAATACTTATTTTAATAAAGCATAACGGACTTCCTTTAAAAAAAAAAAGTTTCCACAGTTGTTTAATCACACTAAACAGTAACCTTCACAAACAAATATTACTTCTACTGGATTACGTCCTGCTTTTTTCCCAAAAGGTAGCATTTTTACCAGTCAGGTCACAACTAGCACTTTACACACACCTACTAGTCAACATGCTGTAAAATTTCAGTGAATATAGATTTAGAGAGAGAATAACTTGTGCATCGTTTTCCAGGGGAAATCAATTACTAATTTTGCCAACAAATATTCAGAAGCTAAAACATATAATCGAATTTGCCAGCAGTCAAACAAGTGAATAGGAAATCTGCAAAAGAAAAGTAAACAAAATAACCATTAAACTAGACCAGTTCAACCTAATATTACATGATAAAAACATTATTCACAGGGAAAATAGAGAAAAATAGAAAATATGTACTTTCTATTGGAAGAATTGCAAGCAAATGCATAGATGAGAGAGAAGACAACAGAAGACTATGCTTAAATGAGTCTGGATTGACCAATTCCTGACATCACCATCATAGCTTGATGTGCAAAGCCAATTTAGTATTTATTAATACACATTTTAAACATTTACTTTTTCAGAGACTCCTAATTTGTAAATCTGATATTCTACTTTGATATTCTACTTTGCTTATTTATAACCTGGTTGCTTATTAGGAATGAGAAATCACAGGCCATTAGGGTTGGTTGCCACCCAGCGGATATTTTTCTGGCACACAGGGACGGGAGGGGGGTAATTTGTCTTCAGTCCATGGTGGTATTTTGCTCAAGAAAAGATGACAGCCCCATTAGAACACTTTTCTTTTTATTATCAGTGTTATTATATAGCAGCAACAATTTACACATTGGTTAAGTACTACCGTAAACTAAATTTGGCACGCAAACTAATAAGCCATACCAAATTTACAATCAAGAGAAAGGTGAAACACAAGGTGTATAAAAGACAGACTACAAAGTGTGTGCTGTTAGTGTCAGCTAGAAAGATGAGATCAGTGATGGATTAAAGAGGGATGTAATATGAGTTGCAAGCCTCTTTGAAGAAGTTGAACTGAAGACGAAAAGCTGGGGATTCATTGGAAAAAAAAAGTTATGGGACCCTGTGAGAAACGTAATTTTGAGAGGGATGTAGATTATAAGGGAGTTAGAGAGCCTCAGGACACATAGAGGCATAAACGAAGTTGACAGATTAATCAGTAAACAAGGGGAAATGTATTGTGAAGTATCAATTAAAGGAACACATTCCAAATGTGTTATCATATTTCAAATGAAAGAACAGTATAAATTATTGTGCAATCGTTTTGGAGCAATGTAAATTTGAACTACTGGTAAGATAGCTCAGTTGGTAAATGCACTCACTGCTAAGCCTGTTCAAACCTCAAGGTTACAGGTTTAATCCACACAGGGTCAACTCAGCCCTTTATCCTTCAGAGGTCGATAAATTAGTAGCATTGATTGGGTAATAATAACCTCTGTTACTCAGCTGTCAAATTGGTTAATTCCATGAGAAGGCGCTATAAGCACTTTGAGTCTCACTGGGATAAAAACACTATATAATTATTATTATACATTTTAAAAACTAGAACGTCATCAATTTGATTTCCAATACATATTATATGTGTTTAGTTATATGTACCTTCAGATTCTGCCAAGAAAAGACTACATTTAATTTCACTGCCTGGTATAAAAAATACCACCAAAATGTCTTTGAAGAGAAATTGAGTAACTGTGTTGACTAAAAAAAGTCTCCAAAAACATTAAAGCTTGAAATGTGTTTTAACACCTGTGCAGGATTATAGCCATAACATTAAAAATCAGTCTCTTGCTTTTTATAGATTTGTAGGGCCACCAATGGTTTTCTTTATAATTTTAACGAAATCTGATATTTATATTACTGGGAAAAAAACTTTTACAAATAATTTTGACTTTGCTTAAAGTTAAGCAGGTTGTATTTTTTAGTAGGGTTGTAATGAGAATGTTAATATTGGACTGTTGGAATAATGGAATGCCCTTTGGTTTTCAGCTAACTTATTGAATACATTACACATTATAAACTGTAACAACAACACTGGTGGATGTCAGTGATGAACTAGAAAGTTTGACTTTAGGCCTTAGCATCCCTCCCCTACAGGACACTATAGCAACATTTGTTTTAAGAGATTGTGTTTGAATGTACAGAACACTGGAGTTTGTAGGAATCCATTTCATTGCTAGTCACGGACTCCTTAAATAGGTTAATACAAAATGTGAATGATTCACGTTAAACAACTTTTCAATGTTTTTAAAGCAATTTTAAATCTACACAGTCACCAAACACACACGCAATAGTGCATTACAGCATGTGTGTATTAAAATCACAGAATGTTCTCATTCTTCCTCGTCTCTGATGTAAGTGGTGTAAATCCATGGGAGTGGCAAACTGCTGATTTAACATGTTTTATGAAGAGGCTCTTTTATTAGGCACACCAGTTAGTTGTAGCAAGGGATATGACAAATCAGTATGGTATTATCCTGTATAAGCAATTTTCCTATTAAAAAAAAATAAAAAATTATAATAATAATAAAAGAACACCTTTTATATGTTCACTCTTTTTGTCAAATTCTGATTATGGGATTATTATTTTTTTCAAGCTTTCTTCATATCAAAAGACAAAAAGGTATAAATTCTGGAGTATTTGCTTTCTCTCAATTTAAAGAGACCGTAATAGAACATTTGCTTGAACAGAAGAACTTTATTTTTTTCAGCAAATGCTCGTGTTATAAATCAGACCTCAAATAGAGGTCCGCCTAATAGACTAGGATCCAGGTCCTCTGCAGAGCTGCAGGGGACCTGGATCCTCCTCAAAGGCAGCCAGTGGATGTATTTGCACTTCCATTGGGGCTTCCATGGTGGGGTCATGTGACATCCGAGCATTCCGTCTCAGAAGTCCCGGTGGAAGTGTCGGCCAGCATTGGAGGATGTCTGTGCGCACTGAGCAGCATACAGACATCCACCGGCTGCCCCAAGTAGACACCAGGGATATCTGGGGATGCACTGGAAAGTGTGGGGATAAAATGGTAAATAAAAAACAAGGTATAAGATAAGAAATCCAATAGTGCCTCTAATGGTATGAGTATATAATCCATAATGTAATGTTCACTGGCAAGGAATAAAGTCACAGGCACTATAGCAGTGTATCAAAGTGAACGAAGGAAGGGATAATCCCAATGCACACACATAAAAAGAAAATAATAAAAAACAAACCTTGTTAAAGCACCAATACCAGATGCACATATTTAGTGCAATGAACAAAGATGTGAAAGAATATACAGTATTTATATCCTTGTGGTATAGGGTCGTCTTATATTTAGGCGTTTTTTTTTTCTCTCCTAAATTAATATCCAAAATTTACAGCGTCAATGTATAAATCGATCAAATATGGTACATTACATGCCTGCTTTAATATTTATTATAGAAGGTGGATGAGAATATACAGGAGCCTTCCATTAATCTGTTCTAATCCGTGCATTATTTCTGTTCAGTGACCATAAACTGGATGTTTATCTGTATCCATATTTTCCCAAAATATGAAGAAAAAGGAGTATAGTATGTTTTTTAACCTTTGAGGCTCTCTACAAATCTCATTACCTGCTTTCTCTACAATGTAGTAATAAAAGTGAAAGATCTGCAACAAATACTCTTATTTTGTATGCTATTTCATGTGCCTAGCTAGTTAATTAAGCGGGAGAGATTGTGCTCGGCACAGTTTGGGATGGAACAGGAAGGTATTGTGGAAGTGAAACCTACCATTTTAGTGAAGTAGAAATACAACTACATACAACCATTATCTCAGTGGCTCAGATTTGCCTCCAAACAGTTCAGTGAAAAGGAAGGTTAATCTGCGCACTCTCATAAAGGTCACTATAGGCCTATGTCTTAAAGATAGATAAACAATTTAGCATTCGAGAGTAGTTACAACTAAAAGGAGAATACAGTCTGTAGACGATACAAGCAGACAACAAAGTATTCATTAAAATCCATGTTCATTGTTTAAACAAGACCTTGGATCATGCTGAATGCTTTCAGTCTATATTGGTGAGAGGGTAACGAAGACCAAGACTCCACTCTGCTCCCAGTTTGATTTTGAGTTGTTTTTTTTAAAGCACTGTGCATGTTCCTGCAGGTTGTAGATTACAGACTTTCAATTAAAGAAATAAGATTGAGATGCTTAAAAGGGCCAATTAACATTATAATACAGGGCTTGACAAATTTATTTTATTCTAGGAGCCAGCAAAAATTTTTAGGAGCCAGACAATCACGCAAACATACACGCAATTCATAAACACACACACCAACCCACGTCACATATACAGCCCACACACACCAACCCACGTCACATATACAGCCCACACACACCAACCCACGTCACATATACAGCCCACACACACCAACCCACGTCACATATACAAACCCCACACACCAACCCACTTCAGATATACACACACACACACACACTTCACATATACACCTCCCCCCACACCTCACATATATACCCCCCCTTCACATATACACCTCCCCCCACACTTCACATATATACCCCCCTTCACATATACACCTCCCCCCACACTTCACACATATATACCCCCCTTCACATATACACCTCCCCCCACACATATACATCCCTCCCCCCTTCACATATACACCTGCCCCCACACTTCACACATATATACCTCCCCTTCACATATACACCTCCCCCCCACTTCACATATACATCCCTCCCCCCCACTTCACATATACAACTCAAACATACACAAGTTTTTTTTTTTCCCTTCTTAACTTCTGAGTGCTGGGTTGACAACCCAGCACTTAGCCGAAAGAGCCATGAAGATCGGCTGCGGCACGAATGTTTCCCCTCCCTGCTGCCTTACCTCATTGCTGGGGAGGGGGAACATTCGTGCCGCAGCCGATCCTCATGGCTCTTTCGGCTGAACACTAACACACTTGTTGCGCGAGGGGGCGGAGCTTGCTGTCTGTCCCCTCGCGCTGCAAAAGACGGATGGCAGCGGCAAGGGGAACATTAGGGCAACGGCACCCGGGCGCCAGGCTCCATTTCCAGGTCGCCATGGCGCCCGGGGTTTGTCGAGCCCTGTTATAATATATTATATATATATATATATATATATATATTTTTTTTTTTTTATTATTTTTTTTTTTTTTTTTTGCTTCACCTATAGATATATTCTCTTATAGCAGTACAAGTGAGATTTAAAATGTCCATAGTATGGGTATAACATGGCACAGGTTTTAAAGTGAACTTGTCTGCCACAAAACAGTGATGGTTGTCAGAAGCAGCGGTGTGGATGTGTGACTGATGAACCACATTGCCATGAGGCAACTTATTTCTGTTCCCAGTCATGTAGGAGCTTTTATGCTATTCTTAACTGCTTCAAGCTTTGGTTAAATAGTAAATCTGCATCACTTTTTTTGCATGCTCTATGAACATGTCTTTTTTCGGTTTTTGATAGATTTGGTTTGCATGACTGAATAGGGCATTCTTGAGAGAAAGCCTCACTTCTGACCTACAAAAAAATAAATCTATAAACAGTACCCTGCTGGGCTTCTCAACTGCTTTTCCACAATACAATTAGTCATCTCAAACAATGCTGGTTAGCCCTCTTTACCGTATAGTATCAGACATTGCTATGATTTCAGTCTTCAGTACTTAATGGAATCAAATATTTATGCACTATATAGTTCTCTTCCAGAATTGCCTACAGAAGAGACAGAATTATCTATACCTCTAAACCACTACAATGGAAGCTGAGAAAAAACTCAAGATCATCAAAAACTTGCTTGATCACATAAGAAGTGGAATATGAAGCTTTCCAAATGAACAATGCTAAAACAGCATGTTTTTACAAGTACATTTACTAATTTAGTTTGAGAAAAAAATAGTTAAATTACCACTTTATATATTCCTTTGTTTGTTAATGTACAAGGTTTTTGATTTTGGCACTGTGCAACTCTTGATAAACATTTGGCATTCATTAAGTATTAGTAAATCATAGTTCTCTTTGAATGATTTTCCAAGTAGGAAACTAAACTCTTAAAAGTTAAAATTGTGAGTCAATTTGTAGTCTATAAATGAAAGCAGGCAGCTTAGCAATGACAGAGTGAAAAGGATTTTATTCCAAAACAAATGACAACGTTTCGACCAAATAGGTCTTTCTCAAGCCATTTGTTTCATTTATATTTGGGACGACTGGTGGAGGCTCTGGGACTATACCATCTAATGGTGCTGCTTCTGCCACATCTATTGATTGTACTTTGTAGTCTATAACTTTTCATGTACACATTTGGCAGAATGCATATAAATGAAAGGTTACATTAAACCTAGGGTGCTATCCTAGTCAGAGAACTCGCTTGGTGTTTCTAGATGGTACACAGAGGTGGGAGTGCACACCTACTACAATGAAGACAGGCAGGAAGAAACCATAAGCTAATACTATAACATGTATAGCTGCTGGAGAGTTTGCCATCAAGTATATGTATTTATGGATTTCCAGTTCACTTTTAGGTAGTCATAACAACATGGGCCAACACGCACAGGAATGGATTAATAAATAAACTTTCATAAAAACATTCCAGATGGAGAGAATAACCATGTAAAGTAAAAGTTATGTTCTTTGCCTTGTTTTATCAAGGTGTTTTAGAAAAAAACTGGCAAATGGAATTGCAGAGACATAGAAATAAATAAAATATCTGGGATTTGAAATCAAAGCTGCATTCTGATTGTTCCCAGAAAGCTATGAAGCCAATCAGTATGAAACTGTAAGGTCAATAAATCGATTTGCCCCTAAATGCTAATCGGGTCGGTCACTCTAGCCAAATTTCACACATTTCCAAAAGCGGCTACTCTATATCCCTGACTTATTCGGACGCTCAGGAACCAAAGAATTGGAGGCGTTTAGATCAGGATTTTTCTCACCATGAAAAACAGATTTTCGGCTGCCCAATGCGCGTAGAACAGACCCAAAGACAGGAGGCAGAATTCCCCCATTTCAAGTACACTACAAAAGATCTGCTTTTTTTTTGGACACGTCTACATATATGCCGTAATATCATTTACGATATCTATGATTATATTTGTAAAAAAAAATGATATTTGGAGATTATATATAGCACTACTACAGTGTCATGCAGCAAAATACATAGCACAGACACCAATGTGTAACATCGATGAAAGGGAAGGTGTACTCATGTACTACACATTATATATAAACACACACATACACAAATAGTCACTGTTATTCACAATCACATTCCTGTGAACTGTGTTAACGGTGAAATAACAAGGAATATATGTGCAGATGTGAAGGACAATGACACTACCAAGCTTATCAATGCAAGCAGACAACCCTAGAACTAACCATGTTGTATACACATAATACATGGCTTGACAAATTTAATTAGATTTTAGGAGCCAGCAAAAAAATTTAGGAACCAGACCATCACGCAAGCATACACGCAATTCATAAACACACACACCTACTTTACATATACACATATATACAAACACCTCACACACACCTACTTTACATATACACATATATCCAAACACACACCCACCTCACATAGTCTTTTCTTTTCTTCTTAACGTGACCCCCCTCCCTGCTGCTTTACCTCATTGCAGGGGAGGGGGACATTCGTGTTGCAGCTGCTCTGCCTGCTGAGTGTCACGTGACGACACCCGGCACTCAGACACGCGTTGCGCGAGGGGGCGGAGCTTGCAATCTGTGCGGATGGCACAGACTTTACCCCCTCGCGCTCCGCAAAAATAAAAAAAATCGGATTGGCAGCGGCAAGGGGACCACGAGGCTGACGGCACCCAGACGCCAGGTCTAATTTCCTGGTCGCCATGGCGACCTGGCGCCTGGGGTTTGTCGAGCCCTGACATAATATACAGCTACATACTGAAAATCAACAATGTACCTATCATACACAGGACTTGCCATGTAAATTAGGTCTTTCCCTGGTGTTCGTGCTAGCACATAATTCACCTTCTTCAGGGATCTTAAGAAAGGTGGATTCACGACTCCCACTTGGTCACGTCTTCACTCTGCTAATTAGCAATGCCAATTGTGTAATTAACCCTAACTGAACCATTCCCATACCGCTCATTGATTTCACTAAAGCTACAACTATACATACTCATCTACCCATGGACCCCAACTTGTGTGATTGCAATTACAGCAGCTGCGGATGAAGAAAAATATCAGTCATGTCTACACTGGCATCACATCACTGGA
This sequence comes from Pelodytes ibericus, assembly GCA_036172795.1. Lineage (NCBI taxonomy): Eukaryota > Metazoa > Chordata > Amphibia > Anura > Pelodytidae > Pelodytes > Pelodytes ibericus. Next base: position 86,441,138 of record CM069859.1, read on the forward strand.
TAATCATTTTCAGTAACAACTGTTCTGATATGTGTACCCTTGACGCTTATGTACATGATGAACCATTTCACTTCCAAGGGAGGAACATCGGGCCTGGGCTGCCATCAGGGGGTGACGGGCGATACACCCATCACGGGTCCCGGCCTTAAAAAAAAAAAAATAAAAATATATATATATATATATATATATATGTGTATATGTATATATATATTTGTCAGGTTCTTCCCCGCAGCAGCTCCCCTGAGTACACCCTCTCTCCCAGCCGAGATCCGTCACACGCGCTTGCCAGCGCGTCCACATCATCACGTGATGTGTTTCCATGGTGGCGCGCGCCCGATGACGTCACGCGCGTCGCATACCCGCGAGGCGCGGGAAGATTTAAAAGTCAGAATCACCAAGCAAACAGTGCTTGGTGATTCTCGTGTATTTCGAAAGCCTAGCGTTTCCATTTATATTTGATTGTTGCTGAACCTGGATTTCCTGACTACCCTTCTGCCTGCCTGTGCCCCTTGATACCTGGACTGTTTCTCGTTATTCTGATTCTCTGGTAACCTGACCCTGGCTTGTCTCTCGTTTTTGCTACCTCTCTATTGCCCCTGATCTTGGACTGTTATCGTTTTGCTTATTATCATTGTGGATTATAACTACTGCAAGTTCCTGCATATAACCCTTGTCTGTGTGGATTGTGCAGAGGTGGGAGCTTCACATTCTTTGTTTATATATATCTGTATTATACCATCCTGCATTTTGGTCTTCATCCAGTATAGCTCTCCTCACAATATTACACACACGCATGCTGGCAGAGACACATGCTAGGGAGATCAAAAGATCTCCCCTCGCCAGCATCTCCGCACAAGAAAGCAGCATGGTGCCTGTGCAATACACATTCGAGTCCCAATGTGCCCCGAATCATTCTGCAAATCGGAGGTACCATTTCAAAGCAGATTATTGTGGGGAAAAGAGAAATATACATAGATTAACAGTATAGTAAGATTAAACTATACAATTTGAATGACCTCAGAACAAAAAGAAAATTAATTGCCTACCCCTTACTTGTATTATACGCAAAAGTCTTAAAATGTGCCCTGTTAGCTCAATTTAAAGTGTACTTGTGATTATATTTAGCTTCATCTCTTGTGGCATCTTTGGAGTTTTCCCCACTTCATTATGGTAAAGCTTAGAGATGGAGATATAATTTATATATAAATAAAATCTCCATCTCTAAGCTTTACCATAATGAAATGGTGAAAACTCCAAAGATGCATATACTTTACCATAATGAACTCCAAAGATGCCACACATAATCCCAAAATAGTGACAATGTTTAGCGTTGGAAGATGAGCACTGTATGATTCCAATGTCACCGTTTGGAGTAGGGGGGCGAATGTCCATGCATATTATTTCAGCAACCACATCTGTGCATTTGCACTCACATATATGGATTAAATGTTTTCACCTATCAGAAGCTGAAGTTGTCATCCACCTAGCAAACCTTATTTATTTAGCACTGCCAACGCTGCTAAATCCTATGGCGAAATTGCGTCTACAGTGACAAATTTACCATGAAGGCAGAGGATTGATTTGCGAAGGGTTAAGTTAAGATACTGGCTGCTGGGGGGTTACCCATGTTTTACTCAACTTGGATGGAAATAAATATCTCACTCCACAGCACACGTCTATTAGAATAAACTAAATATGTTGATTCATATGCGTTATGGAGTATGGCTTGACAAATCCCTGGACAACATTTGATTGTTTTACATAGAACTCCATTACCCTGGCTCCTAAAAATAACTAGCTGGAATTGGGGGGGGGGGGGGGGGGGTTCTGGTTCCTAAAGTCTACAAATATTAGCAAAACCCTGAAAATGAGAAAACAAATGAAAACAAACATGTATCATTGTGTTTTCAGATGATCCATCCATAAATGTTATCAGTAGGCTTCACATACAGAATATATTGTAAGGTTTATAGAAATGCTTACTATTAGCATTGTACAATGTACACTTGCAAATTGTTGTGTCCTTATTCCACACTGCCATTTCTACCAGCACCTTGTTAATATTTGTATACTTTCTATAGAGAAAACGACCAGCACCAGGTTAATATTTTACTAGCATATTGGTAAAATACCATTTATAACAAACCTCCTGGTAACGAGTTAATGCAATGGACAGTGATATGCTACACTGCAGAATTCAAATGTGCTTCACACATCAAAGCAGTCATTTAAAAAAATGCTAGAACTGATTTAATCGAAATAGAGTTTTAAAAAAGACCGTCACCTAAACATTGCTTATATGGTGAATGTAAAGAATATAAAAAAAAAACAAATTATCGAAAAAGAACTACACATTGTATTAGCAGAATTGTAAGCAATTGCATAAATTACAACAAATATATTTGTTTAAAATGTTTCTGTGGGTCTCCTATTTATTACATCACCTGTGGCTTTATATGCAAATTAACTATTTGCCATTCTGCTAAAACATTTTTGAACCTTTTGTATTCTCTGCATTTATTATATTTAGTTGGTGGAGTCACTTTAACGCTACATTTTACTTACAAGCTACATTATGTATGGATAAATAAACCCTTAATATTTACAACTAAACAGGTTTTTTCAAAGTTCTGGCAAAGCAATATTTATTTTAAAGTACTTTTAGAAACAGTGCCATGTGCACTTAATTTAATACAATTCTACTCAACATAAAAATACTACATGATAAAGAAAACACAGGCTGTAGCATGATCATGTTCATTATAAATGTAAATGGATATAAAATTAGTAAAACAAATTCAGGGACAATAATGGGTTTAAAAACAAAAAATAAAAAAAATCACAGTAAGTTGAAGCCACACACACACAAGTACAAAATTAAGTTTCAATAGGAGGGGCTGTTTTACAGTCCAGGGAAAGGGGGGGAACCATTTAAAGAAACCAAATAGCTGATATTTAACATGTGATTGTTAGGTCTTTTTCTTTGAGAGCACACATCAACAGTCCTGGTGGGGTAATGTCAACAGCTCTACAGTCTTGTCTGGGATGTGTAGATATGTTCAACAATGCTCTACTGACCTCTCTTTCAGCAAGAGAGAAAGGGGGAGCTAAGAAAAACAATTGGCCAACATCGCCAGGTTTAATCTGTCAAAGTATGGCTTTGTAAACTTTTTGCCAGATCCTGCACAGCTCTTGCCTTTCTTAAAAAAAACAGCATCCAAAGAGAACAGGCTGTGTATATATAAGCCTTTCAATGATAGAGTAATAACCCATCCTGAAGAAGCAAAAATAAAAATACGGTCTCAATATATTTGAAAATCTTTTGGTACAGAAATGAATATGCTTTACCTTAGAAACTGCAGAGCATTTGTTTTGACATGAATTTGTAGCTTAATGTCCTCGGTATACAAGTGCTTGTTTGTGACTTAAGCCATTTCATTGTATGACCTGTGCATCTGTGTTTGGTGACAGGGTCAGTAAACCTTTTGAGCCATAATGTGAATATAAACATAAGATCAGGTCAAAGAGAAATCTCGAGGCAACCATAATTGACACAATTTTATTTTATTTGTTCTACTGAAAAATACTGCAACTTGGGAGCAACTTTACAGTATTTTTAATAGATTTTAAACCGAAATATAAAATCTGATGAGAAACGTTCATTAGCCAAAGAGAATCAAAGGGGCCATTTTGAGAGTATTTACTTGGGAAGTAAGGCAGTACCATGGAAATATGAACCATTTATAAACCAAAATATGAGTTGGGTGAAAGTCACTAGGCCTACCAAATAAGATAAAAAAGAGTTTATTAGAACATAAAGATAAAAAAAATGTTTATTCCAGAAAATCTTAAGTAAACAAATGGAACAAAAAGTAAAAATAGGTAGTGTGAGCCTCAAGTACTGCAAAATGTGAATACAATGAAGTGGTAAAAAATTCCCTCAAAGAAGTAAATGGTCTCTTCCTCTGACAACAAAATAACATACAGGCAGGAGAAAAAAAAAAAGTATCACTAATCTCCACTAGAGAACCAAAGCGTTGACCAATGTTTAAACCGCTCACATTTTCTTTCAAATCCCAATAGAAGTTTTTGAAACAAATTATGCAATATTATGGGTGACTAAGATTGTAGAATCAAAGTTAGGGCTAATGTGTACACATCTAAAAAAAAAAATGCTTCTACAAAACACTCAAGATAGAAAGTGATGCATACAGATGTCACAATTGGAATTTTCACTGTACATTTTTTAACCACCAAAAATGTTTTATTTAATTTTGCATTTTTGATTTCAGATATGTCTTTTTTTATGCGAGTTTAATAAAATATTTTACTAAACAAGTGTGACTGGGCGCTTCCATATATTTTGTGAAAATTTTGGGTGTCACCCCACAGTGACTTTACAGCACTAGTATCTCACTAGAATGCAGTCTATAAGTCCGAATTCTGCATTCAGTGGGAGGGTAATGTAACTATTACATCACAAGGGACGGAGTTATGATCCTGTTCGATTATACACAACAACTTAGTCCTGCCCACTAGTGATATACAGGAGCCAGTATTACAGCAGAGCTGTATCGTATGACATCATCATGCAGGCTCTACCCACAGTTGTACAGTGAGACTTGCTGGAAGATTTGAGAATTTTACAAAATGAATGCAGGAGAAAGACACCTAATTTTATTTTTACTTTTATATGCAATTAATTCAAACATAGAAGAAAAACACTAATGGCATAAGTCTTATATAGGTGTTTGTTTTAAATGCACAGGTAATACAGTTACATATTTTATAAGTGGTAGTGTTCCTTGAATGTTCAACTGTAATTAGATTGTTAATGTTAATTAAACATAATAGTGCACTTGTTATAGCAGCTGAAATGTAACTTGGCCTCCATTTTCTGTCCTCAGCAGCACTGACTGAATGGGGAGGGAGCATGCTAAATGTTTGCATGTAATTTGGGGCTTTGCCCTCTTTGGGTGCATAACTTCTAAAGCTACCTGCATTGGTAAAACTGAAACTGCATCCATGGCTTAATATCATAACATTTCACACCAAAAATATGTTGCACAAAAATCTAAAACTAAAAAAAATGTTTGAAGTAATGATCTCAAAATAAAAGAGGAAACCATGAAATTCATAGATGGAATTTTTTGACAGTCCTTTAAAAGACAAAAAGGAAATGCAATACATTTACTATGGAACTTCCCAGTGATGAAGTAGCTTGCTCAATGTGTATATATTTTGTTTTGACTCTGTTCATACCCTGCAGCTGTAATAAAAATAAGAACCTTTTAAAAAAAAAAAAAAAATTAAGTGGTACAAAAGCCGGCAGTGGTCTGGTCAGTGTATAACACATGACTGTATGCCATGAGTTAAAATTACAGAACATGAAAGCTAACTGAAACCAAATATATAGGTCTAAATTTGTATCATGACAATTTCACCGCTTGTCACCTGTGGTGCAAATGCAGCCACCAATGCAAGCCAGGGGGTGTTGGGCTCACTGGTTACCTGTGGCCACAAGAACTTGGCTGTGGGCATATTTGAAGAAAACAAAATCATCACAGGCCTGGTCCCACAATCACATGATCAACTGCTTAACTCTTAATGTTGTGCATGAACAAAAAGGCTGCTAATGATGCCGAGGTGGAAAAGGCATACAAAACCCCTTATTTCACGATAGATATATAGATGCATTAACAAGGTCCTATTTCCTATTCTTCTAATGTCAAATGTCCCTTACTCTTCTGTTCACCTAATCACAAAGATCTTAGTGTACGCATAATGACATGTCAAAGAGTAAAATGATCTGAGCATTTCAAAACAGGTTCACTATTTTACAACATGAGGAGCTGTAAACAGAGATGAATGCATACATTGCTGCAACCAGCAGTCACTACAGCAGATTGTGACACTAAAAAATGCTACACAGCCACTTTTCTAATCTTGTGGATAAATGCAATGCTCATGCACAACTGTAAGCTTGTATGAAATCAGCAATGCTTTGTTGAATTAGGATGCTGAAAACACCTCTTCATAACAGGGGCTAGCTATGCGCTCTGTTTCTTTAAACTGCAAAAATATCTGTCACATATGTGCCGTCACATATGTGCCTCCACATCCAGCCCCCCCCCCCCCCCCCCCCCCCCCCCCCAAGCTAGTAATAGAGTATATTATCACTGAACAAACAGTGCTGAAAGGATCCAGCTGGATATTGGTGTAAGTGATAGGTTATAATGTAATCAGCAAATGGGCAAAAGAAAAACTGTAGGCCGCACCTAGCTTGTAAAGTGCTAAAAACAGGAAGGCAGGGACAGCTTTAAATTTACAGATCATGTAATCTCAGACAGTGACAATTATCAATGTTGTATCACAAAACAAGATTTGAAATGCATGACAAATATTTATATGTATACATAATTTTACACACACACACACCTCTATATCGATGTGTGTAGATATCTTTAGAGAAGTCATGTGTTTCTAATTTGAGAATTGTATGAGGAGTACCAACAGTGATCAGGTTCACAAAGCAGAAATAAAAAAAATTAAAAAATAAATCTAACTGTGTGTATGTGTGTGTGTATATATATATATATATATATATATATATATATATATATATATATATATATATATATATATATATATATCATATTTAAACGTACAAATAAGTTAATAGAGTATTAATCCAGTAATCTCGGAAAAAGGACAAACATAATATACATAATGACCAAAAATCCCCAACGAGTCATGGAGACTATGGGTATGTACCACCAATCTATTTATGGGTACAAGGACCGGAGGGGTCAGGGAGCAACAGATGATCTAAGTTAATCTACCTTTAATTCCCAGAGGCACCAGAATTTACCATGTCTGTTCTAGTATGCATATATTTTCTAATAAAATAGCCCTCAGTTTTCTTGAAACTCCATGTCGATAATTCCTGTTCTCTCCAATATTTAGCGAGAGATTGTTTACAATAAATAAATAAAAAATATTAGAAGTATTGTAGTTGATTTATCCACACTTGGTAGGCCCATGTGGAACAGAAAAGTTTGAGGGAGTAGCTTACCATCCCTTTTCTAGAAGGTGAGCTTCTCGCTTTCCCCACCATGCATGAAAGTGGATCCTTTCTTCTGTTAGGCATCGCCTGTAAAGCGAGTTTTCCAATTCCTCCAAAAATACCTGCAGGATAATTAGCTGCCTCTTTATTAATTTTTTTTTATTTTCATTTTCTGGCTTGCAAATAAAGTTAACTCCATCTGAAGGAGAGTAAGTGAGGTGTGCTAGCACTCTATTGTAACTTTGGGCCATGAGTTATAAAAATAAAACAGCTAAAGGGAAAGACAAGGCCCCAAAGAAAGGCATTTGCATTCCTCTTGGCGATAAGAAAAGGGAGAAGGTTGCAGAAGAGTTATAAATTTCCTCTAACTTAATTTGGAGCTTTTCTGTGGTTTTCCTCATTATTGATGGTTATATTAGAGCTACTTTCTCATCAAAACCAAATCTATAGATTTAAAAAAAAAAAAAAAAAATACATCCATATATTTGCTGCATTGCAGGCAAATCCTTAGAGTAAGAGAAAATGTGTTGTCTCTTATGACAACACCTGTCACTTCATATGTAAAGCACATATTTCCTATTTAAAGTAATGCATTTGTAAATCAAGACACAAGATGATGTCATAATGATGTCGATGATATTTATGAATGTCCTGTTTGCTAGCCAAGGTGGGGGAAATAAAAAGTAAAATAACTTGTGTGTAGGGTTGCCACCTTTTCTTCAAAAAAATACCGGCCTTGGTACTGTCTCCATAGACTTAACATTGGCCTGATGCCAATTTTTTACCGGCCTGCCGGTAAAATACCGGCCAGGTGGCAACCCTACTTGTGTGGTGTTTGCATGTAGTATAGTCCCAAACATAATTGACTTGTGCAGTATTTGCTTTGGCTTTGTACAGTCACAAAGACAAAATAGTGCCCATTTTGCTTTCAATAGATTCCACTCAGTAACTAAAATTATTTGAATATTTGGCAAATATGACTTGCCAGCGATTTTCCCTGAACTAAGCAGAATACAATGACATTGAGCGTAATATGCTCTACTACTACAAGGGACTGATTTCTCCCAATGAGCTCCATTTTGGTCTTTTCTGATGTTAGAGACCTTGTGCAATATTAAAATTCTTGTACATCTTCAGGCCCAGTTTTTTAAAGGAAACTGATTAAAGTAGAACACTATGTATCTAAAGCTAGTCTAAATGTTTTCAAACTTCTCTCATTGCCTGACAAAATAAGTAGTTGCTTCTTCACTTGGATTGATAAAAGCTTCAAACACGTCACCTCCTCCTTTTAAAAATTTACACCAATTTCTTGTTACCCAGCAGTGTTGGGTTCACTAAAGGAATTATCTAATTTATTAGATTGCAGCCCACCAACAATCCACTGTGAAAACACACTGTTCTGCATATCCAGACACTTGATATCCAACAGTAGGCGGGACTGACCAGTGTCTTCACCCGTTCAAGGACTGTAAACCAATCAGCTAGACAAACAGGATGGAAAGCTTAAAAGCAAAAAGAAGATCCGTTACTTTAAAAGTGTGTGTTCATTTCCGTGACTAGAAAGTAAAAATAAACTTGCAATGAGAATACATTTTGAACAACTGAGTAGAGTTAATATTTAAAAAACATCAGTTCTGCATTTTTGAGAAGTGTTATGTTAAACAATCAGGGATCGAAGGAATGTTTCCTGCTGTTCAACTAGAATGATTCTCAGATAAATGGCTGGGGATCCTGAGCATTCTCTAAGCTACATTTATTTGAAGCAAGTCATTTAAGGAGAACCAAATCAAAACCTCATACAATTAGAGTTTAGCTCTATGACTTTGAAGACATACTCAGTTCACAGATATGTAGCCATTTAAAACATGGTTACATCTTCCCAGCAAGTAGAATTCATTTTAGGTGCTTGAAAATGACTGCTTATTCAAGTCACTGGGAGGTCACCTCAGTTTATCACAAACAGCGATTAAGCGCTTGAGCAAACTAAGACAAGGTAGAGCTCAATGTGTAACTGCTAAAATATGAGGTAATAAGTAGTCTCCGCAGCAATGTATTTCATTAGTTTAGAATTAGTAAGAAAAATATTATAAGGCAGTGGATGAAGTAAATTGAACAAAATGATAAACCTTCAAGGAAAAATGATAAAGGGCATTAATCTGCAGCAGCGTGTGACTTTAATTCTAGGAATGTAAGGAGTAGCTGCTAGCAGGAATTGCAATAACTGTGGTCGGCATAGGTTTGTATCCAAGGACAAAAGGGTAACCAAAACAGCAGCAGCAAAATTAACTTCCAACACCAACATGCTACCACAATTCCACAGCAGCAGAAACAAAAAGGCTGGTGGTAAAGATGGCATTTGTTCTTTTCATTTTTGATAAATCCCACCAAATATGTTTGAGTGACCTGGCATTATTTAAAGGTGTAGTTTTCCTTCTCAGCTACTATGGGTTTGCGAGAGAGACTGAAATAGTGGGACTAGAGTTGTATTGACATTGGTGGAAATGATTTGATTTGATCTTTTGAGAAGGCAAAGGGGAAATAAAAACACACAAAAGGTTGTATCTAAAAATGTTCCTTATAAATGGGCTGAAATGGTATAGCAACAAGCTTGTTCTTTGTCTGCTCAGCCCAAAGCATAACAAACTGAAAATATTATCTGTTCATACACTATAGAGTAGCTGGTAGCCATACAACTTGATACTGTATGAACTGCACTCTATAAACAACTTTAGATATCTGCTGCAATTTTCTTCTGAACAATAAACCATTCAATACGTTATAAGTGATGCTTTGGAGGCAGTGAATACAAGTGTTTATTTCATTCCTTGGTAAATTGTTTTCAGTACAGTAAACATTAATTTTGAGGTATGTTGGGAGGATGGGAGCACTGCTGTTTAACCCCTCCCAAAAAAAAAAAAAAAAAGAAGAAAAACAGGAGGTTGTGTCTGGCCAAATCAAGCAAGGATTGTCATTAATTGTGTTGTCCTTTTACAAATGGAGGAGTTTTGGAGAGTAGAAATTAAGCACACAGCTGTGTCTCATATGCCATGTGAAGTTAGTATGTGGAATTTTGTTAACTCCCCCACAGCAAAAGCAGGAGCGTGAAGGGAAAGAGAAAAAAAAAAAAAAAAAGTGTGGAAACCAGAAACAAAGTCAGTGTCTGTCATGTAGATCATTTTGCCAATTCAACTATTTAGAGTTCAGTTAGGGAGATCATGCAAAAACTTTTTCAGGAAAGACTGCTGCTTAAACACAAGCCGAGTAATAGAAAATTAAAAAATACTAGGGAATGCAAAACAAACTAAAAATCGTGTTTAGCTAGACATTGGAGAAGTAACGAAATTCCAGGTTGGCAGGATATAATGGCCCATATTTCACACCAATGCTCTGTGGAAAAATATTTTTTCTCTTTCTCTGACTTTGGGAAATATGAGGACATATGGGTTAAATGGATCAATTATCTTAAGCACCCGAGATCAGATTAGACAAAAAAAAATTCCCCTTATGGTAGGCACCATGGTTACTAGACCGGGAATCCTCCAGATTAACCCACCAAATTACATAGACAGGCTAATACGTCAAAGTATGAATGACTGAGTTATAAATTAATATAAAGAGATAGATATATATTGATCTAGTTTGACTAAACTGGATATGTATATTGTACTCATAGGGGTTTAAAGGATCTGCACTTAAAATGTTTATATGCTTAAATTCACCAACGTCAAACTGATTTTCATTTGATAAAAATGAAGAAAAAAAAAAGTGTGTAAGTTGTTGAGGGCTACTACAGCAAATTATTACAGTGAAGTGCAGCTGTTTGCAATCCTCTCCTTGGGGAAGCTTAACCATGTATGAGGCGAGAGGGTGGGGAAAATGGAGGAGACAGAGAACCAAACAACTCAATGCCCATTCATAAAGATACTACGCTTGAGCACAAAATGATACTTTACCAGTTTCTTAAAATTACAGTGTAAACTACGTTCCAATTATATAATCCAAACTGGTTCCTAAAGAAAGCTTACGTCTGCAGTTAATTTTGAAAGAGTAGGGTTTACATCAAACATTATACTCACGTGGATCTTGTGAAATGGATTTATAAAACTAGCCACTGAATTGCTTTGCCTAAAGGAATAATCAGCCAAATCCCACTGAAGTGGCCACAGAAGGTCAAATACATCTGGGGTTGCAAGGACCCTTGTGCTGACTTTTGGGTCTCTACTGCTTTTGAAGGGAGGAAGCTGGCTGATTTGCAAATGAATGATAAGTTTCCTTGGTGATGGCAGAAGAAAGCACAAAAATAAATAAATAAAATATCTCTGATCAACTCCTGAGTGGGTACCATCCCATACAATATGCATATTCATTAGTATTGGTCTTTGAGCTTTACTCACAATCCCTATGTTCCCATATCTTAGTATGTAAAAGTGCACACAACACAAACATCTATATATGGAGCTAATTTCCTAAATAGACTCAACTAAACTGATGATGAACTTCTTGAACTGCTCCTTCTTTTGTGGATTTATTTTGATTGGCTGACAGCAGCACTGGGTATAGTCTGCTGAGTGTACAAATCTTGACATATCTATACACATTCACATATGGGCTCACACGTCACAATTCTAGAATGTAGAATGTCATTAATGCAATTTAGTTTATTTATTCTACATACAACATTTATACTTCTTATAGATGTCCCCACTTTAGGGAAGGTGACAAATTGTGGTTTATTCTAAAGAGTAATCCAAAAGTGCAATTACCATAGATGCCAAAGTAACATTGCTATAGATTGCGCTGTCTTCAGAATGTCGCAGTAAGATTGCTCTTTATACATAACTCCAGTATCTTGACAATAGGCTTGCATCGTCTGTATGTTGCTCATAAGTTCCAAATACAAATGCATCTAGAATTCTTAAGTGTACAATAGTTACAATGTATAAAAAATAACCATTAAAAGTTTTGTAGGTAAAGCATAGTACAGATGCCATAGAAAAAACAGGAAGACATTAGCATTCTTAAAAAGGTGTCTAATTACTTTTACTTCCAGTAACTTGCTAAACTCTGTAGGTAGCAATTAAAACTGACCTGAACTTATGCCTATTCACAATTAAACCGACTCCACAGACCCCTCTCTGCCTTGTCACCAACATATATCACCAACACCAAGGTAAGCCAACAGAGCCTGAAGTGTATAATTGTACCATTTTATATTTAAGATACACATAGTTGGGATAGCATCAATTAATTGACCTATTAATTACTGCTAGCTTAAATCTAAAAGCTTTTCATAGCTAAAAAAAAATATGAAAAAAAACAAAACAATTATATATATTACACACACACACACACACACCTACTGGGCTCCATAGGCTTGAAAGCCAAGCCATGTAGAAGAGCAGGGTCTTCAAACTCAAGCCCTCCACCTGTTATACTAACACACACCTCAGCCAGCATTCACTGTGCTTTAGAATTATGATAGATGCAGCCCATGAGGAGCTGAAGGGCACACCTAGTCACCTCTCCATTAGACTTTCATGACCCAAAAAAAAAAAAAATTTAAAAATCTCAGGTACATAAAATAAAACAACCAAGATTGAACACATGTATATAATATACAACAAAATACATTGCTTCAAGCATACTGCCATTTATTGTTCATCTTCTGAATATGTTGCTGTGAATACTAAAACATTTCAGAAACCCACCATTTAAAGAGAGCTTGTATAACCACACCCCAGATTACACATTATTTTGGAACTCTGCTATAACAATACACCCTTAGAATTTTCATTGTGTTATTATTCTACAAACCCAAGTCTTTGTGTATACATGTATACATGATCCTCACAAAACAGCCATAATGTCATCCTCCCCAGTAATTCGTAACAGCCAGAAAGCATCTACTCATTTCTCTTTGTCTCTAAAATATCTTATATCCTGTACCCTATGGTTTATGTCATATTAAAATGTATCACATTCAATGTTCTTAGTTTAAATAACCTGTTTCACTCTTCACTATTACTTTAACCATCATTTGTCACTCTTCCATTTGGTTTCAATCTCCTCCCACATTATTTTGCGTATACCGTCCATGTTGTTCCTTCACAGGTACTCCAAGATCCTCACACACAGCCAAAACTGCATGACCCATCCTCCCCAGTGATTGGACTCAGACTGTTTAATATAGATCTGGCAACCTTTATACACAATTATTAGCAATGTTAGACATCTCACTCATTACAATCACCTGCAGTCGCCAACAACTTTCATTTGTTTGTGAGTTACATCTGCAGGCTTACAATTCAACCACCTACATCACCCTTTAATAATTTTTGGTGCGACTCACTCAGCTGTTACAGCCCCCATTGCCATCCATTTTTCCCTCCCCTACTTCTTCACTCACCTTATGTTTCGCATGTTCCCATCCCCTCTAGATTGTAAGCTTGCGAGCAAGGCTCTCTACCACATGTTTTCCTCTGAATCAGTCTACTTTTTAAACTCCACTTTCATGCTCTGTTACTGTAATGTAATATGTACAGAACAAACTTGGCTACAACTTTAAAACATAGAACGTAGTGATCAGCTTATGCCTAGAACAGGCAATAGTGAGAAGTTACACACAGAAGTCACTTTGCTGGAAACCTCTGACAGCTACTACATACAGCTTCAACTGAAATGGCAGGCACTGGATAAACAAACCAAATTAGTGAAGTCACGTAACAAGTAGCTCTGGACAGCCTTACAGTCATTGTTTAGATTTCAGCTTCCAATCACATTTAACTCATTTCTACAAATCACCATAAAAAAAAAAATTTAAAAAAAGTTTTAAAAATAGGACTACCAGCATTCAACAAAAAACCTCTTCACTAAACAGGTAATTAGTAAGTAAGTAAAATACCTGCAAATAGTACTGTACTATTAAGATTTTTTTAAAGGAATTTAAACTGTATCTAAAAGTTTCCCTTTAAACCAATTTTTTTAAAAAAAGGAAAACATGCAGTTAATAATGGGGGGGTATATATCAAAAACACATAGTGCCAACACTGATCAAGAAGTTGATTAACATGACAAAGTCCCAATTTATTATACTCTTCTGGTCAGCTATACGTTTCTCTAGGCTTGCAGTTTATCAAATTTAATTAAATTGAGATCAAAATATTTTTTATAGCAAACTATCCATTAAGAGAATCTATCTAGCATCTTATGCAGTTTTTGTCCAAAACAGTTTTAGTTAAGTATCTGCTTTGTTTATTCTTTATCTGGTCATTTAAAGGCACTTGGTCCCAAATTAATATACTCCTAATGTCAGCTATACATTTCCTAGCAAATGAATAGTTAAGAAATTATACCGGTATTAATAAAATTGCAATTATGGACCTCCCACAGCACAGGCCGCAATGAAGTGTACGGTGTACCTGCGCACTCATCCAGCATGCTGTGCAAAACTACCAAATCACGAAGAAGAGACAAAGCAGATAATTACTGACATCACAGCATTAGATGGATTCTCTTTATGGATACTTTACTCTAAAAATGTTTTGATCTCATTTTACACCCAAATGAGTTTTTACTTCTGAAAAACTTGCCTGACAAGATGTGCAGCAATATTAACCAAGTGATCTCTGCATTCTTTTGACTATCCCTAATTATAAGTGTTTACACAGACCTTCCTATGCAATAACCTGTTTACAGAGGAGAATATGTATTACTGACTTATACATGGTCATGAAAATATCAACAAATTCGAACTATTATGTGGACAGTAATCACAACTATGGAATAAAATGTCATTAAAAAAAAATCAGCACATAATACAATAGTATAAGAGTAATATGGTACAAACAACAAAGCAGGCCTTATTACAAGGTTACGGTTGTATTTCCATATGTCTGGTTAAAATCACAAAGAAACCTACACCATGATGTTTAGCAAACAAACAACAAGTAGAGAATAAAAACTTGAAATTAACGATAAGTACAAGTTACAAGGGCACAAAAAAAAATAAAGTAAATCTTGTAATAGTGTGTGTATTGTGTTAATAAGCAATCATCCATAGATACTGAGTTTTGGACAAAGTCTGAGAACACAAGATCTTTATCAGGCAGGTGTCATGAATGGAGAATCCTATACCAAATGCACACAAGGGGCCACCTGTTCACCAAGAATGGAGTCACATTGCAGATGTACAAATGGTGATCGTACATATTTGCCAGCTAGATGAAGGCGCAATTTGTTGCTCACCCATCTGCCAACTTATTGTTTTTAATTGCAGAAATGTTTAATTATTGTCAAGTGTGAACATGTTTTACAACATTGCCATATTATATATATATATATATATATATATATATATATATATATATATATATACACACACACACACACACACACACAGACTCCTTTCATGCTTCTCAGGATGAGAAGCATGCAAACTTTTAACAATCATTTACTTTCCCCTTTAATAATGCACTTCTAAATTCAAAGTTTTAAACTGCCTTACTGCTTTCATACATTTCTACAAAAGCATGGGGAAAAATTACATGGAATACAAAACACTGTTCAAAATAAAATATGACTGGTTGCCAAAATGTGCCAATATCTTGGTTGTAAAGGTCAGCAGCAACAAAAAGCAACATGTGAAACCCTGCAGCCCCCAACAGAGGTAGAATACAGTAATACCTTTATGATCTTAATACATAATGGCTGAGTACCCCCCACTCCCTATTTTCACAAAGGTCATCCTCACTCCAACAGCATGTTCCAAACTAGTCTTGTTGTGAATACCATCTAGGATAAATTGAAGATTGGTAATCCTAGATTTCCACAAATATAAATAAATCATTCACCTTTTGTAAATATTGGTTATGGCTTGACAGCTATTTTCCCCATACTTCCTTACCTTCTGTACATGTATTATGCCAATAGTAATTAAATCTGTTCACTACAGGACCATGGGGAAAGGGGAGGGGGGACCACATGATGATGAGATATCATAACCCAGATCATACAAGATGGCTATAACCATTACCCTTGGGAAACTTAAGAGGTCTCCTTCAATTGCTTAACTACACCACTAATTATAATAAAGGTTCTCCAATACAACCTGACTTACCTAATGAAAGCAAAATAATAAAATGGGATATGCAATATGTTTGTATTACACAGGTTGCCACTATAAAACAACTTAAAAAATACATTTTTTTTCCACCCAAAATAGAAAAACTTGATTAGGCAACAGTATGCTAAATAAAAAATAAATACAATTTGCTCTGGTTTCATTACACAAAGCAAATATATTTTAGCTGTGAAGATTGTCTTCCAATCCTTTGAAAAGCCCCTTTAATTTATGTTCAAGTACATTTAAAAGACAATGCACAGTTCAAGATTTATTGCAATATGAGCATTATGTAAAATACGCTGATGAACTAAATATCCATCGACACAAGCGTTTCACCAAAGCTAGCACGAATTGAAAAGGAAAAATAAAACGAAGAATGCAGGGCAATGAGGGCTATGCTTCTCATGAAGCTCAACCTGCCAAGTGGCTGGGTGAGCATGATGGGAAACGTCCAGAACAGCTGAAAAGTCAAATGTTAGCCATCATGGTTGTGCAGTTTAAAAGAGAGAGAGAGAGAGAGGGGGGAAAAAAAAAACACTATTTCAAGCAGCTTGCTCTCAAGCAATGAATAATTAATGAGGCCACTGGCTCTTTCAGTAACTGAGCATTCCAAAGATTAGGCTTCTTTTCAAAGCCTGTAGAGAGGTGGAGAAATGATCAAGTTGCACCATTAAGGTAAACTGCTAGTGCAGCCTAAAAAAAAAAAAAAAAAATCCCTCTCTAATGAAAGTAGGCATACAATGGAAACAAGCAGGAAAGAAGTTTTTCTTTGCCTTGGAGCCTGGGGGCTAACAGAGAGAGGAGTTTGTGAGTCTCCCTTCCCCTTTGTTGTTATAAGTTACATTTTTTTCACGGTCATGTGCCCTGTTTTGGGAAGTCCAAATTCAACAAGTCAGAACCCATGAATTGGGAAAAAGGAGGCGTTGTAATGCCAGTTATGGCTAATCTTTGGCACTCTAGTAGTTATGTACTATATTTCTCATGTGAGGCTTAGCATCTTGGGAAACGTAGTCAACAACAGAGGTAAGCCAATAATAAAATAAATTCCTGCACTTCACCTCCAGGAAGTTGATCCAAACAGAACTGAACACTCCCACTCTTTGGAGATAACAATGGGTTCCCCCTATATAGATTTTATTAGAGCCCCTACTGCTGCCACGCCTTGCATTTGCACAACAAGCTCAGATAGTCCTTTACCTTCCAAATCACTGCGGTTCTGCAACTGACATTCCAAAGCCAATCAATCCACCTTCAGGAATAAATAATAATCAGCCAGCTCTGTAATGCTCCAATTCAGCCCCAAGATCCTTTGAAACGAAGAAGGAAAATAAATCAAGTGGATTTCTGCTTTTTAAATTCTTCTGAAGCTGTGGTGGTCCCAGGGAATGTTGAATTCAAGCCACGGAAGAGTTGTCCCTGAGTGTGCTGGGCTGGCTTTGTTTGGGGTTAGAAGTTGGGATCAGCCTGTTTGCTAAGCTTTCTCTCTCACTCACTCACTCACTCCCAGTTACACTGGGTGACGTCCTCAGTGAGCAGCACTACAGAGAGTACGCCCAGCCTCTGACTGCAACCCCTCCTCTGTACACTGCAAAGCTAGCAGCACAGCAACAGCTTCCTTAGCCAGGTACAAAATCAGCTCCCAGCAATAGAAATGAATAAATATTCCCATAGCTGTAAGATCATTAAAATTCAGTCTGCGCCTAACCACCTTCTAACACTCGATGGGTTAATAACTACACTTATCACTAGTAAAGGTTATTTGTAAGACTAGGGTTGGTGTGCTTATATTGAATTATTTTTTGGGTGGCTTATTAGGCATGAAAAGTAATTGTCTCATTTTACACAGTGGTTGAATAAATGCTGCTTCTCAAGTTACTGGCTTATACGGTACTTCCATTCTACCTCACTCGGGATGGCTGAGTGTGATGGCAGTTGCAATACTAAAAGATGGAGGGTGGGGGTCGCACTTGCTCAACAACCCTGCCCTACAAAACACGTTCAGAACATCGAAAGACTCGTGAAAAGTACAGAACGGGGCGGAGTGAAGAGAAGGAGAGAGAGAAGACTGGTGAAATAATGCTGGCTCTCTCCTCGCCTACCCATTTCCCAACACAATAAGCTTCTCATTCAGACAAGCCATTAGAGGGAGGGCACACGCATAATCCAGCCAGAAGGAGATAGGTTGAGACTCGGCAAGCTCAAGTATTTGGAGTTGTGTCTACTTGAAGTGGCTTGTGTTTTTGTGATTACTACTATTCTTAGCACTAATGACTGGAAAGAGAAAAACAGCTCAATAGCAGAGCTGACAGACTTCATGGAAAACTAGTTGGTAGCTTGAGAAAGGAAGGCTAGGTGCAATGAACTAAGGGGAAAAGGCCATGAAAAATGATTTGTTAAATCATGTCCACTCGGAAATAAACAAAATTACATTTTGTCTTTCATATGCGTTTACTGTCAGATCCCCAATATAATCTCACCTGTAGCTAAAGAAGCTATAATATACCAAATCCACCCACACATAATTAAAAATTCCATTTTGCATCGATACAATTCTTGATCATAAAAGTTTTGGTTTTTTTTTTTTTTTACCGAAAGCAGACAATTTATAAATGATTGAATTTTGAGTAGTTGGGTGGAGGATTAGCTGTGCACATAACATGCTAAGGGTTCTTGACAGACATTCCTCTACTGAATGTGCCTTTTGTGTGGTGCAGAAATGGTCATTATTCATGGGTCTGTTGGTAGGCAGCATTCTCAATATACTACATTTTAAGTTAAAATTATTTGTAGGGATAAAATATTAACGCCCCCTGTATTATTCGAATAGATTTTTTTTGCACCGAGCATTAAATCCTTCCCATTTCACAATACCACTTGCATCTGCCTATTGTAATTTAAAGCTAGTACGTTATGGAATACATTCATCATCAGTGATTTATTCTCTTATTGAACCATTCTAGATGCAGCATAAAAAGTTTATGCCATAGGTAATTGTTACATTCAGCAATACAATACTCGGTTATTGTGGCTCTTGCTTCCTTTATTTATTTACATCATTTCCTTTGTATTTCAACAATGTGTGCAATACTATACCATATCCATAAGGGCTTCATTGCATCCGCAATACATAAACATCTAAGAGGATACTGAATAAAAGCCTTTACTTAAGGTTGTGTCCAATTTTAATCTTTTGAGTTCTCAAGGGTTGGAAAATAAGATACATTGTCCAATCATTTGGAAACCAACGGGTTAATACATTTTTGGCGCCTCATCTTGCCAGGTACGGCGCCTAAGAAGAGTTATGACCAGGTGCCTTATAAGTGGTTAATCTGGTCACGTGAAGTTTAACATTAGGCATTCCACGTTCTAAAAAAGAAAGTACAGCGAGAAATCCATAAATTAACTGCTTGTGTGCAATACAGCTGTAGAATGTTTAAATGGTTAAGGTAATTTTTTATTTATTTTTTTTAAACAAAAATAGAAAACTATATACACACACACTTTTTTTTATATATACAGCAAGTCGCAGTAACTTTCAGCAAGGCCTTGCTTTTATAATAGATTAGATGGACTCCGTGAAATCTACTCAGAATGATACACTGAGAAGTACAAGAGAATCCGTTTAAGCTGTTGCCTGGGAGGATGGGAGACAAGCTACCCTATCTGACACTGTATGGAGTAACAATAAACCGGCAAGGAGGGGAAATGCCAGGGATTGGTGTGCTACCTTGTCTCTCTACTCCAAGGGAGGAGATAAGCAAATCTGAGCTACTTTGCATCAGTGAATACAATTCTCCCCTTGCAACTATCTCATACACTCATATAAATATAGAAAAATACATCTGGCCTCCCATACTTTTCCATTTCCGCCCCTTAGAAGCGACTTTACCAAATACTCAGATCTTCTATATTCTATTGTTTCTGACTCTAGTAGCAGGAAATAGTCAATTGCAGCAATGAGAAGTGGGGGATGGTGCAGGGAAGAGGAATTGTGCTTCTACCCAAAAAGGGACTTTGACCTTCTATTGATCTCTAAACCTATGTGAATTTAATAGTTAGTGGATATTTTTTCCACACTTCATTCTTCTAACATACGCAGTGTCATGTATATATGCCAGTTGATACAATTTCATTATTTAATCATGCACCAGCAATCGTGTTTCCTTAAGAAAGGACTGACCTATTTTTGGCTGGAGATAAACGATCATGTTAACAGATGTTAATCTTGTAATCTGTTTTTCCTGTAAGCACTTCACATAAATGCTTTTCAGACATTAAAAAATAATATCTATTTTTTTTTGTTCTTCCACAATGACTTGGTCATTATTCATTTCTTAAGGAAACAAAAAGATCCAATGATTCCTATATAAATGACTCGCTTTTTCCAGCCCACTATAAATGCTGATTTGTTCTGCCTGAACTCCCACAGGCTTTTATTTGCATTTCAAATTCCACAGGTTATAGCATTCCCCTATAGCAATGTTGGCACTCAAGCTGTTAAAACTTCACTTACAATGATGCCCAACAACCAATCAAGCGGCTGGCTGAGCCTCATGAGAACTGGAGCCCACAACTGCCGGAGTGCCTGTGATTAGTTATCAGTACCCTATTCAATCATACAAATTTAAAGCAACATATGTTACCAATGCCAGGCAACATATCCATTCGTTCCATATATGTGTGCATAAATAATTCAGTTATGAACAATAGGTAAATATAGGCTCAGCAATGACATAGTTTAAGCTTATTATGCCTATAATCGACGACGCCAAGTACTGACCGATACTTTTTTTCCCTTCAAAAATCCAGGACCCTCTCTAGTACTTAATTGCAGGAGGTTAGCAGGATTTGGAGCAAACAAGGGCTGATTGTCATTCTACACCAACCTCCATACATACACAGCCCAATTCAATACCCCACCCACCCTGTTAGCTTTTCACAAACTTTCTCAAACTTGTCCAAGCACATACATTCCAATTAAGTCCTTATGTGGATCTGGGTTACATCAAACTGATCAGATGTTTAAAAAGGCACATATATAGAAACCAATAAATGAGCGTTTTTAAATAAAGAAAAGCATTTTGATAAACACTTATACCGATTACAATAATCCACAATATCATTCGTTAAAAAAAATGGGTTTCCTCGAAATATATAAAAAAAGAAATCCTATCATGAATAATAGTTATTTAGCTTAACGTTCACTCCACCCCCAACTTCCTTTGATAAATGATATACTTCTCTGATGTTTTTGGCTTTGTGATGCAGGCAGTGAGAGATAGTGTATTGTAAAAAAAAAAAAAAAAAATCTGCACAACACAAAGCATCATGAAGCATTTTATGCACACTGAATCAATACTATCAGCAAAGCCCCTTAATAATTTAAGTAGCTTCATCTGGAAAGCTAGATGACCTATCACCATCCTCCAAGCATTATTATGTTGCTAAAGAAAGCACAAACAAGAGTGCAGTCAGTTTATATTTATATCTCTATTTAACCTAGCATGGGTAAGGATGACTGATCATCCTATATCCCCATTGCAGTGAAATGATTTACATAAAACATTTTCAGAAAGCAAACTTAAACATTTTAAGTGTGTAAAATACGATACCAAATTAGCTGATAATTTAACAATATGAGTTTGGCTGCAATACAATCTTATCATAAACACAATTCTTAATCCACCCCATCACTTACCTTTTGCTTTGGAGAATATATATAATATTTTATTGAGGACAGAGACAAACAGGAATCTGAAGGTGAAACCATGCGCTGAATGCAATAAGGAAAGACTTGCACATGATTGACTGCGACTGCACCATTGCTCCAAAGGGGATACCGCTTCCAGTTTGTGCTGTTCTTTAAACAAATAATCCTTTCCTACACTATGTACAAGGGGCAGAGAAAGTCGCCTTGCTAAATAATTAAATCATAAATATCTTTAACGAGATCTGAGGAAAGAACTCGTTTAAAAATGCACTTTCCCAATGTAAATATTACTATGTCCCCCGCAGGCTGAGCAATGGTTTGTCCTATATTAAATGCACACACACTATCTACTATTGTCTCATCAGCACAAAGTTCTGCTTCAACGTGGGGAAAGTCTGCAGGCACTGAATGACTCCCAGATCTGTTCTTCAAGGAAGGAGAATGCATCATAGAGTAATCCAATATTAGTTTATGGTCTCCAAATAAATACCAGAGCTTGATAAACAGATTTAACTTGGTGAAGGGGGAAATATCGAAATATATATTATATATACAATACTTGTATGTTATATATGGGATATTTCAGTACATAACAATACTTCCAGTGTTATTTTTGTAAATCCGATTCCATTTAACAGAATCCTACGTAAACAGATGTTTATGTCACACTTGTTACTCATGTTTGTATGCAGTCTGCAGCTCCTCCCAGTTGGGAGAGGTTTAGAGAAATATTGCAGTGCTCAGGAACAATAAGATCAGAGTGCTCAATCAGCATCAGATCTCTGTTACAACGTGTACTGAAATGGCAATACCCCTTCATTTCCATATAAATGCAAGCAGTAGCCTCTATTTACATGGTATGTTAGCTATATCGCTGATTTTCTAGAATTCTTGCAGCAGGTCACAGTGATTACCTAAAATGTGTATGCCAAGGGCAATTACTGCTTGTTTAGTCTGTAGCTAGTAGTTTTAATTTAATCTCTTGAAACTTCCTGAAAAACAACAAGGGATGGAGGTTTTCAACGGTTTATAGTTTAATGATACCTGTAGCATGGCAAATATTATGTTTGAGCACTTTGACTTTTAATATTTGTGGAGGGGGGTAATACTCGTAATTTTTTTCTAAATAGTAATATAAACATTTTCGGAGCCCTGTCACCAAATCAATCTACAGTTTTCAATTCCACTTTATGAACTTTTTTTTTTTACCATGACACCTTCCTTCTCCCCCACTGTTAATACCATAGATTTACCCCCTAAAGAGTCATTCTTTAGCCACTTTTCATAGTTGCAAAATATATCAACTTCCCATTGTGCCAGGAATGCAGATTACATGCTTGTCTTCTGTGTTAGGGCTTTACATAGCATTCATTTTTGTTAAATATATTTTATTTTAAACCTTGCCTTAAATTAATTTTTACATGTTTAATTAATTCTAAGGATATAACATTTGTCAAAAGATGATCGCTTCTGGTGCTGGGGGGCGGCACATTTCCGTTTTATTCAGGGATGCAAATATGAAAAAGTCATAATACAGGATTGCTTTTGGCTTAAGCAAAGTTTTAAGACTCCTTTATATTTTTGCAAATTACAGCCCTGCAATCTTGTTAATTCACTTGTCAGTCTGCATTAATTTTGCCACAATTAAAGAAATCACAAAGATATAGGTATTAGTAACAGAAATTCAAATAACCCTTAACATGTATATAACAAATGTATATACATTGGAACCGTGTGTATGTATATATACACACACACACACACACTCATTCTTGTTTGATATAATGTATAGATATATTTTTTATACTATATATCTTTAATTGGATTTATTAGGTTATATACACACACTATTTTATTTAGGCCAATCCCCACATTTTGTTCCAATGTAAATACATTTGTTGTATGATTTACTATTTGAGTATTTTTGTTACTTATCCCTAGTATCCCTTTGTGATTTCTTGCATTGTGGCAAAACTATTGCAGACTGACAAGTGAATTAACAAGACTACAGGTCTGCAATTAGCAAAATGTAGACAAGTCTGTAAGCTTTGCTTTAAGCCAAAGCCGCTCTGTAGTATGCATTTTTCATATGAGTCCTTGAATAAAGCAGTAATGTGTTCACCTTAAGCCTGCACAAGTAGCTTTTGACAAATTTTGTATCCTTAACAATAATTGAAAATGTAAAAAATAAAATGTGTACATGTGACTGGATGTGTGTGTACCCTCCTCATGGGACAGCAGGTAATTCTATCTCATAAATATCTGGGGGGAAGGGGTTTGTCATCCACTTCAACATCTTGACATTATATATCATTAGTATACGATCCATTTATCAGTATTTCATTGATGAAACACATGTATTGAATATAAAAGTAATACACATCAGACATGTAGTTATGTCCACAACTCATTCCTTTGTCCTTAAACCCCTGTCATTAGTGGGTCTGACAATTGCTGTAAATTTACAGACTGTTTGCAAAAGCTACAAAAATTGTAGTCTGATACAAGGGGGAGTGGGGAATGTGGCTCTGTGGAAAGTGATTTGGTGCAGACATGGCTCTATGGAGAGTTTGTGGGCAGACCTGGCACTGTTATAATGGGATTTAAGTAAATTTAAATGCTCATACTTCAGGAATTTGGAAGTGGTAAGTGGACAAAATATAGTCAACACTGAAACTGGTGTTATCAGTGCAGTATTCAAAAACCAGTGAACTGACAAAAGAACACCAAAACTGAGCCGTTATCATCTGAGCTCACCTATCTTTCTAACGTGACTAATGCCTGAGTTTTGATATTCTCTTCATAACAGTTGACTTTTTATTGAAAATATCCCATAGTTCCCTCAAGTTCTATACATTTTTACTATGCCACTACTTTACCACTACGGTTACTGTTCTAATCTGGCTGGTGTATTTAGAACTATATATTGAACCTTTATTCATTATAATATATGTAGTTTGATTTTGAAATGGTGTCATTTGCACTGATCCCATGGTCAGTGGGAGTTCCAACCAGTAAGACATTAGATGCCTGGGCTCTATGCAAGAGGAACATTGCTCCCCAAAGGTTGCCTGAAAAAATTTTCTACACTGTTTTTATTATGAAAAAATATATAGAAAATAATGTCTTATCAATATGATCTGAAGTGAAATTTATTATTCATTAATCACTAGGGAGTAGATGATGGCGTTCTATTACATTGGTAGGTAAAAAAAACAAAAAAAACCTGAGATATAGGAGATGTGTTGTTAATTAAGAGTTGGTTAAGCAAATAAAATGACTATTACAAAAACATATCAGGAATTAAAATGCAAATTCTGGTGATAATTGCAGGACAGTGTAGTGAAAGATGCAGCATGACAATCTCATACTCGTTAGAAAAAAACTTTTTATGCAAATGCAACTACTACTGGATTATATCTATTGTATATGTGGGTTTATTACCCACCAGAGGTGGGGTTTTTTTTTAGTTTTTTTTATAGCAACATTCCCACTACAACCATGCTACACAGTCATGTAACCCAGATACACCTAATTATTGTATAGGAAGCAACAGTTAAAACTCCAAAGTAACCCGGATGTGTATCTTTAGAGATACACATGGATTTACTTTTGACTCTGCTTGAGAGCTAATACAGAGCCAGTTAGGAGACTGGCATGCTCTGACACTGTCCAATCAGAGCCAATCTGAGTGGGAGCTTGTCCCTACTTGTTTGATCAGAGTCTGCACAGAGCGGGGTCTCTGATGAAGCATGTTTAAGGTCCCCTCTGTTGATCCCCTTTGAATGGAGTCTCTCTCTCACTCTTGCCACTGATAATTTGTCCATTATTAACCCAATGATAATTTGTCCATTATTAGCCCAATGATAATTTGTCCATTATTAACCCAATGATAATTTGTCCATTATTTGCCCAATGACAATGTGTCCATTAATAGCCCAATGATATGTCCATTATTAACCCAATCATAATTTGTCTATTATTAGCCCACTGATATGTCCATTATTAGCCCAATGATAATTTGTCCATTATTAACCCAATGATAATTTGTCCATTATTAGCCCAATGATAATTTGTCCATTATTAGCCCAATGATAATTTGTCCATTATTTGCCCAATGACAATGTGTCCATTAATAGCCCAATGATATGTCCATTATTAACCCAATCATAATTTGTCCATTATTAGCCCACTGATATGTCCATTATTAGCCCAATGATAATTTGTCCATTATTAGCTCAGTGATAATTTGTCCATTAATAGCACAATGATAATATGTCCTTTATTAAGTTAACCCAATGATAATTTGTCCATTATTAGCTCACTGATATGTCTATTATTAGCCCAGTGATAATTTGTCCATTATTAGCTTAATGATAATTTGTCCATTATTAGCCCAATGATAATTTGTCCATTATTAGCCCAATGATAATTTGTCCATTTTTAGCCCAATGATAATTTGTCCATTATTAGCCCAATATTAATTTGTCCTTTAATAGCCCAATATTAATTTGTTCTTTAATAGCCCAATAATAATTTGTCCATTAATAGCCACTGACCAATCCCCTGCTCCTCCCCCCTTCCCCAGTACTTACCTGGATGCTGCTCGTCCTGCCTGAATTTGACTGCTTTTAGTATCATTGGTGTTTTTCTTTGTCTTTTTCTGGATCAACAAATATGGTTGATGAGAAAGGTTAAATTTGATGGGCTACATGTCTTTTCCCAATCTAATTAACCATGTAACTATGTTTCATCTAACATGTAAACAAAAGCTTTACCATGACAACATCATTACAGCATATTTTCTGCTTGCTTGCAAAAAGTATTTTCATGTCTCCCAAGTAGCTTTTTGATTATCCAGCGAGTTTGATGTATTTGCATGTCTTGTTGATGGATTTACTTTTATCAATGTTGTGCTAGTATCACTACACAGCATTCTACCAGGAAGAAGTCACTGACTAGAAAAAGTCACAAAAAAACAAACTGAATTTTGACAGAGCATAAGTTATAAGGCACACCACAGGAGTGACCAAAATACACACAATGCAATACATAGTTTCAGTGTGCAACTATACAAAATATTATCTTAACATTGTTTTTTGCATGTTTAAATATTTTAAGTTATGTTAAAAGCACCTAACTTAGATGGAAATTTTTTTTATTGGAGATTGTCACAATATATGGCCTTATTTTGCTTAGCCCACCACCACACCAAAGTACTTCAAACTTGGTCTAAAAATAGGTCTATCTTTATAGACAATCTGTCTTAAACTATAATTAATACAATTTCACTAAACACCATGGCTAGAAAAAGTAGCCAATAAAAAAGATCACAAAATATTTAAAAAAATAAATCAAATAAAAGCATTTATGCCGAGGTATTTACAGAGTTACACAAAAGTAAAACTCCAACTTGAACCAAAAAATCTTTTTGGTTCTTCTTCATATCAGGTTGACTCAAGAAGTTCCAAGACCCAATTGGGTCAATTCTGTCTATTCCAAGACCACCGAAGTGATCTTAAATCAACATGAAAATTGGCCAAATTGATCTTGAATTGGCATGAAGAGATCACCTCTGGAGTTCTGCTGCCAAAATGGAAGCCTCCATCCCCCCATACACGTCTATGGGCAGGACTACGGCTTATTTTGGGAGGACCTCAACAATTACAGAAATAGTGAAGTCCTCCCTTAGAAATCAATGGGAAGTGGTCCTGAAATTACCATAAATTAAGTAAAACAAAAAATAAAGTAGTAAACAATTGTTTTAAAAAAAAATAATAAACATATATTTTAAAAAAATATATCAATTTTAAAAAAATTAAAAACATAATAAAATATAATAAAAACATAATAAAAAAATGTATGTTATGGATATTATAGTAATACAATAGAAAACATCACAAATACTTTTTTTTTTTAGCATAGTAATTGTTTTAACAAGCCATAATATATTTATTACTAAAACATTTATACATTCATTATCATATATCATTTTACATACCGCCATACTTGCTCCTGTGGTTGATGGTGAACAGTAACCGGTGATAACCAACATTCTTATATCGCAAGAGCTGTTATGGCAGCATATAAAAATATCTGATAATGTTTGTATATATGTAAAAATGGACATTTTCTAACTTTTATTTGGATTACTAAGAATAGTATGTGATATGTGTATTTTATATTACATGATGTGTTCATTGATGTGGTAATTGCACCATTAATGCCATAATAGCATATTTCAATAAAATATTACAATCACTGAATTGTAATTATACATTTTTCTAAATATAAATTTATTTTAATGTCGTTTTTATTTTACATATTTTTATTTAATTTCTTTTAATATAGTATATTTTTTTCCCATTAACTTCTATAAAAGGACTTTGGCTATTTCTGAAATAAAAGAGGTCCACACGAAATGGGCCCAAAATAAAGAAGTTGACGTCTTCCCAATACACGTCTATGAAGGAAACAGAGGCTACCATAACGGCAGCCAAACTCCGAGGGACTGCAAGGTAGTTTGGGTTCCGAAAAGTCAGCACTAAAATCGACCACATTGGCCAATTTTCATGCCGATTCAAGATCACTTCTGTAGTCAGAGTAGCCAGAATTTAAGGTCTACTCCACTCACCAAAGTGATCCAAATAGAAAGCTTCTTGAGTTGACCGAAATGGATGAATGACATGTCCGTTCATGGCGAATTCGCGAATTCGTTCAGCTTCACATTCATTTTCAGACAAATGGATAAAAGAGGTGATTTCCGTCCAAAAAGACACATTTGTCTGAAAACGAATGCCCAAGTCTAATTTTTTACTTTGCAAAATCCTATCTAGGTAATGTACAACATACTGTTTATTGTTGCTTAAAGGGACCCTGTAAACTAAATATTGTTAATACTGTGAATGTAGAGAATTAAAAAAATATCAAAAAGCATATATAAATTGTGTTAGCAGAATTGCAAGCAAATGCCTAACTTAAAATGAAATTATCTTTGAAATGTCTCTGTGTATGAAATCACTTTTTGGCTTGAAATGCAAGTTACACATTTCACACTGAAATAGTTTGTTTGTAAATCAAGCCTCAGAGATGTTATAACCAGTGACATTTTTCTCTTCATTCATGCATTTGCTTTAAATTCTGCTCACATATTAATTTCTTTTATAGAATTTTTTTTTTTTTGCTTTCCACATTTACAATATGAACATTGTCTAGGTCACAGAGTCCCTTTAAAGCATTCCCCATATAGAACCATCTATCATGCCTGAAACGACTTTTTTTCTCTTAAAGTTGTGCTTGCCTTTTGCACAGTCAGGTATAGTAATGCATATAGAAATACCGATATACGCAAATATGACAGAAAATGACCTGCACTGATATTTCTTCACAAATAAACCACTTTTTTCACACAAATTAGAAAAAATGCATTTTGTGCATATTGTATGTCCGTTAATATTTTGTCTGAGAAAGGTCCTGTGGAATGTATTTCGGAAGACTGGTTCATGTTTCTTTTAAAACACACTTAGAAAACAGACAGGCATTGCTTTGTGCACCTCTTTAATAATTCCGCCCTCGGGTGGAAAGGTTTAGGGAGGTGTTATGGTGGTGCACTGTTCACTTGAGGCTATACCAAAGTGGATGGGAGGAAGCTAGGCAAGATATATTTAAACTTGTGTCATAATAGCTTGGCATTATGCAGAGGATTGTGAGGTAAATGTAAAATGTTGGAAGCTGTAGAGTGATGAACAGGGGCAGGTGCACATTATTTCATTCGTGAAACATATACAATGGGATCACAGACTACTAGTGTACAGCCTGAAACAGTAAAGTTGAAGGGTACAATTTATACAAAAAGTTACCCTCCCCCATATTAGTCATTGCCTACAAGCTGTCTAATTTGTAATGGAAGCTCCACAGCACACCAGCTCCTAAAAAAAACCTGTAACTTTTCTTTTTAACATAACTGCACACAATTATTAGTCTTAAAACACACCCAATTACAGGAGATGGATAAGGACCTCACAAAATCCACACATGGAAGCCTAAGATGTTCAAGGATTTTTTATTTCTTACATTTAAAAAGTCCACCAATTAAAAAAAAAATCCCTTTCAGGGCTCACTGCTGGTTGGATTACTGACATAAACAAAAACTGGAAATACATGATTGCTTCAGAAACCAGCAAATTTGTCTGAAGCAACCATAACTAAAAGTGTGTGATTAATGAATAGCAGGCATGCCAAAGGTCACTGACAATCTTTTCTGCCCTCTGCATGTATGCCTGAGTGGAATGTAGGTTGAGAGCATTCACATTTTATTCCATTTCTTAATCAAAACACTGAAAAGCAAAGCGAAGTTTACAAAAAGCAGAGGCCTGTGTAGGCCGTCCCGCTAATGCTGTCACCATTTCACACAGTGCATTTTTTTGTGTGTAAAGGACTGGTAAGCAAGAGACCAATTTAGAGTGAAAGGGATGGATATGTGTACTTAAACAAAAGTAAGGCTGTTTTTTTTCTCTCTTTTGTTTTGTTGCATTGCATTGAATCCACCACACTCAAGGTTTATTGTTTCATGTCTGTGCTGGAAAATGCAACAGAGTTGTATACATTCAGTGATTTGGAAAATCACAACACAGTGGTGTCTATAACATAAAAAAAAGAGTGAATTCAAACATATTACAAGGCATTGTGTTATAAGCATGTTTTAATATATATAAATAAATATAGTGATTTAGAAAGTCACAGTAAACCATTGTGTGTAACATAAACAGATACAAGCTCAAACTAATTACAAGTATGTAAAGACAATAAGTATATATATATATATATATATATATATATATATATATATATATATATATATATAATGTATGTATGGATATGTCCACAAATATATCATGGGGCATATTGTACCCCTGATTGACAGTCGTGCTGCCAGCCCGGAGCACGCCTGTCACTCGGAGGCACAACATCTCTCGTGTATTTCCTGGGGTTTGTGCGCTGAGAACAGCCAGCACACAAACCCCTGGAAATACACGAGAGACCTTGTTATATCCGAAAGACGACGTTGCGCTGAATTCAGCAACAGAGTCACTCACTCTGTTGCCAATTCAACAAGCACGAAACGTATAATAATTTAGTATATTTTTAGCGCTTGTTGAATTGGCAACAGAACGAGTGACTCTGTTGCCGAATTCAGCGTAGCGTCATCTTTCGGATGTATTTCTGGGGTTTGTGTGCTCTCTGCTCGGAGCACACAAACCTCCAGAAATACAGTATTTGTACGAATATAAGACGAGGTTTTTTTCAGAAAGTCTTACATTTGAGGTCGTCTTATAATCTGACCTCAAATAATTTGACCGCCGGGGCTTCTATGAAGAAGCCGGGTACTTCCGCTTTCATCACAGAAGTCCCGGCGAGCGTGCCGGGCGGCAGCAGGGGACGTCGCGCAAACATCCTCTGCTGCCCCACTAGGCACCAGGGAGAATCGGGCAGCTGGGGGATATCTGCACGATACGTGCAGATATCCTCCATGCTGCCCGACACAGCAGTCTATTATGACGGACCAGCTGTCCGTCATAATAGACTGCCGTGTCGGGCAGCATGGAGGATGTCTGCACGTATCGTGCAGACATCCCCCGGCTGCCCCCACTAGCCACCAGGTAAAGAATCAAGGGGAGGGGGGAGATAGAGACTAGGGGAGGGAGGGGGGAGATAGAGAGAGACTAGGGGAGGGAGGGGGGAGATAGAGAGAGACTAGGGGAGGGAGGGGGGAGATAGAGAGAGACTAGGGGAGGGAGGGGGGAGATAGAGAGAGACTAGGGGAGGGAGGGGGGAGATAGAGAGCGACTAGGGGAGGGAGGGGGAGATAGAGAGCGACTAGGGGAGGGAGGGGGGAAGAGAGAGCGACAACGCTGGGGGGGGAGAGAGGCCGCAAAGAAATAAAAACAAGAAATGCATTTGTATAATATCAATTTTTTATTAAATATTAAAAAGCAATTTACATATATACAAGTTAAACTTTTTATTTTCCTATAGGGTAGTCTTATATTCAGGCTTTTAGTTTTTTTCCTAAAGGAATATACAAAGTTTGGGGGTCGTCTTATAATCAGGGTCGTCTTATAATCGAGCAAATACGGTACAAGCGCTTGTGCTCCGTGTTAGGTGTGCGGCGCACACCTAGCACATATGGAGCATCCTCCACTGCAAATATCCTGAAACTGTGCTACTTTATAGCTGATTGTACATGCAGTTAAATGAGAAAAGGCACACACAGGACAACATGACACATTTCAGATGGAATAATAAAGTCTTTGCTGAGGAACTGTGCTGTGAGCATATTTTCTCCTTTGGATATACCATATTTTTCCGGCGTATAAGACGACTTTTTAACCCAGGAAAATCTTCCCAAAAGTCGGGGGTCGTCTTGTATGCTGGGTGTCATCTTTTTACTTACCTCGTTGCTGCTCTGCAGGTCTGCGCAGCCGAGAGGGAAGCGTTGTATGCTCCCCTCCAGCCGCGCCACTTCAATAAAGTTTGTTTAAACTTTTTTAAACAAACTTTATTGAAGCCACGCGTCTGCAGGGGAGCGCACAACGCTTCCCTCACAGCTGCGCGCACCTGCAGAGCAGCAACGAGATAAGTACTGGGAAGGGGGAGGAGGGGGGCAAATCCTGGCATATTGGAGGGGCAAAATCCTGGCATATTGAGGGGCAAAATCCTGGCATATTGGAGCGGAAAAATCCTGGCATATTGGAGGGGAAAAATCCTGGCATATTAAATGGCATTGAGGGGAAAAATCTTGGCATATTGAGGGGTAAAATCCTGGCATATTGAGGGGCAAAATCCTGGCATATTGGAGGGGCAAAATCTTGGCATATTGAGGGGTAAAATCCTGGCATATTGAGGGGCAAAATCCTGGCATATTGGAGGGGCAAAATCCTGGCATATTAAATGGCATTGAGGGGCAAAATCCTGGCATATTGAGGGGCAAAATTCTGGCATAATGGAGGGGCAAAATATTGGCATATTAAATGGCACAAGAATGGCATATTGAGTGGCAAAATACTGGCATATTGAGGGGCAAAATAGTGTGTCTCAGGTTATGTGTCTATTGGTGTTACTGTGTGTGTGTAAGTGTGTCACTTTCTGTGTAAGGGTGTGTGTGTGTGTAAGTGTGTCACTGTGTCAGTGTAAGGGTGTGTGTGTAAATGTCACTGTAGGAGAAAATGCGCGTTGGAAGAGGGGTAGTCTTATACAGCGAGTATATCCCAAACTCTATATTTTAACTGGAAAAGTTGGGGTAGTCTTATACGCCAGAAAATACGGTATATGTTTTTGATAGATACTTATACATACACTTTAATATCAGGACATACATTTGAGTATTAAAAGCCTTTTATATAGCACCAACATTGCTGCCCTTAATGGTATTTAGAAAAAGTTAAAATAACTGTGAAACAAGTGAAATCACACCCACATATGAGCCATACATCAGTCAGAATCACACTCTGGGGGATAAAGACAGTTAAATCTGGGATGGATTTTTTACACAGGTCTTGGCCCTGTATTTGGCCCACAGGCCTCCACTCACACAGTCCTGTACTGTAAATAGTTCCAGACATAGACTTACACAGCGTCAGAGTTACCTAAGATCAAAGTATCTACAGCAGTAGTAAAACAATGAAGTACATTAATATATATACACATATACATTTAAATTTATTTTAAATAGAGTATATTTTAAGTGTCAGCGCCTAGGTACAAATGCAACAAGTAAATTAAGTTAATAAAACCTTGGACAGAGTATATTCACTAAAATCAATGTATACAAATTATTTCTACATGTTCAAATTTGTTACATTGTAATCGACAAATATTATTCCCTGTTTATAAATAATTATAAATAAAAAAAAAATGTATCCTATAAATCAATTCCTATAAAGGATTGGTTCATTGGTGGACTATTATTCGTATAAACAGTGCAAAGATTTACAGGTGAGAAGGGAAGATAAGCCCTGCAACACCATTCATTATAGAATGTAGAAAGGTGACACGGATAGAAAGGAGACAATTTAGTATGTTGTTCCAATAGCATAAGGATATATTTGGTTGCATATATCTATCTATCTATCTATCTATATATATATATATATATATATATATATATAGATCTATATATTTATATATAGAGAGATATATATATATAGATATGTATATATAAGGGCAGACATGAACGATCTTCTTAAGATAAACAGCAGCGAAGCAAAGGGCAGAGTCAAGAATTAAACAATGGCAGCAAGTTTGGTAGGGTGGGATTGATAGTTGTACCATTGACACAGAGATATTCAAAAAGGAGTTAAAGTTTTAATAAACATGCAGGTATCCAGTTAGGAACAGAGGAGAAACAGTTATTGACATGATTCAAAAGGTTTCAATTTTAAAAATCAAACCGAGAGATTGGGGAAAGAAAATTTTTTTTTTAGGGTTATACTGGAAAAAAGATGTTGTTATAAGTAGTGTTGATCAAACCCGGACCGCACTATTCGGGTTCGTACCGGACATTACGGTGTCCGTGCCACGAACCCGGACATTTTACTGTATGTCCGTGATGGAGTTCGAGGTTTGCCTATAAACCGAAAGTCTTTAAACCGAAAGTAATTCGGTTTATAGACTTTCGGTTTATAGAATAGCCAATAGCATTACATGTATTATATAAGCTGAAAGTCTATAAACCGAAATACATTCGGTTCATAGACTTTCGGTTTATAGAATACAATTTAATGCTATTGCTATTATATAAACCGAAATAGAGTCCCCATTCATAGGAATAGGTCAATTGACCTATTCGTATGAATGGGGACTCTATTTCGGTTTATAGAATAGCCAATAGCATTACATGTAGTCTATAAACCGAAAGTCTATAAACCGAAAGACATTCGGTTTATAGACTTTCGGTTTATAGAATACATGTAATTCTATGCTATTCTAAAAACCGAAAGTCTATAAACCAAAGGTTGTTCGGTTTATAGACTTTCTGTTTATAGAATAGCATAGAATTACATGTATTCTATAAAACGAAAGTCTATAAACCGAATGTCTTTCGGCTTATAGACTTTCGGTTTATGGAGTACATGTAATGATATTGGCTTTCTATAAACCGAAATCTATTTCGGTTTATAGAATAGCAATAGCATTACATGTATTACATCTGAAAGTCAAATAGAACCTAATTCTAATTGTTTTGGGCGGTAAATAGTACAGTATTTTTAATTTGTATGTATTTTATAATTTTGAAGTTATTTCACTATCCATATTTGTTTGCAGGGCACTTGTCCTACTCTTACCCACATTTTAATTCCTTTTGCAGCCCTCTAGCCCTTTCCATGACTATTTTAGAGCCATTTTAGTGGCCAAAAGTCTGTGTCCCCATTGACTTCAATGGGGTTTGGGGTCAAGTTCGAGCACGGACCCGGACTTTTTCCAAAGTTCGCTCGATCTTCTCGAACCCGAACATCCAGGTGTCTGCTCAACTCTAGTTAGAAGATAACCAGCAGAGGTCATACAGAGTGATAAACCAGTGGGGACCCAGAACTGAATCCAGGAGTACTTCAACTGGGAGGGAAGTGGAGAAAATGATTTGCAATCAAATAAAACATTGAAAGTACAAATGGGAGAGATAGGATAAGAATCAGGAGATGCCAAGGCTATGAAATGTTTGTAGTAGAAGCTGTATCAAAAGCAGCAGAATGGTCAAGCAGAGTTAACATAAAAAAGTGAGACTTTGATTTGCCAGCAGTTAGATCACTTGTCATCATGGTGGGAACTTGGAGTTAGATGGATGTAAAGACAAAAATGCTCGTTCCAGGGTTGTTTAGGGTAGCATTGAGAGAGGAAGTAAAAGGTTGGGTAAGGTGAGACAGGAATTTCGATCTCATATAGAGTACAAAATAATGTCGTTTTATACTTTAAAAAAACATAATCAGTATGATTCTTGTGTGAACTAGCCATTCACATATCCTCATAACTGCCAACAATATAAAATCCCTGACAAAAGACTGTCTCACTGCTTCTAGAAACAGAATGATAATGTATTAGCATTGATAGATCATTTATCTGTGTACTATACAATCGCTTTATAACTTACTTAGATTTGTAACTGTTTTATAAATGTTAAAATGTGTGTAACTTTGCACTTGACATGTTCACAGGACGTACTTGAAAATGAGATATATCTCAGTGTATTATTCCTGGTAAAACACTGGCTACATTTTGAAAACACTAATGTTGAAGAATTGGTTTTTAATGCTATTTTTCACTCAGGTTCATACCAGGTACAAAACTGATGTTGTAGTTTATGGGAGGGTGTATACACCTTATTCATACAGCCTCCTCTTCACCACTTTACATATTAAATAATGAACAAAAGACTCCTCGTGGATGCATATAGAAAAATCTACCTAACCATTTCTTTACCCTATGATCTCAGGTACAATAGCAGTTCACTTAGGTGGGACATGTAAAAAAGTACCTTTTGATCCAACCCTACTTGTCAAATCTTAAGATAAAAATTCTTTGCTTCTTCAGTTGCCCTTTTGTTAGTGTCTGTATCCAGGGTTGAATTATATTATAAACACTTGCCAATAGCAGATTTTCTTAGTGTTGGAAGCAAATCACAGTATCTCAGTTTTAACTCCACCCAGATATTCTATTTTCCCCCTCTGTCCATCCATTTATCAAACACAAAATATTTTAGTATGTTAGAAGAGGTGGGTGGGTGCTTATCATCATTTTACATAAGGTTCCTGACATATCAGATCAACCTGGAAAACAGTGAGAGCTATTCACTAAAAGTGAGTAGCAGGTGAGTTGAGGGCAGTAGCACAAGCTTGCTAGAACAAATTAGGTATCAAAGTATAAAATCAGTGATAACACACAGCAAAAGTATGCTGGTACTGTCAGAAAACGCCAGTTTGCATGATACACATTGCTTAATAACTGCCCTTATTCCCCAACCCTACTTACCCCGAGAACAATGCTGTGGCTAGAGGCTGCCCAAATGCCCTACAGGCACTCTTACCTGATTAAAAGTCTATCGAGGGGAGAACTGTTTGTGTCTTGTGAAAATCGGCTATGGTAATCAGCTTTTGCACAGTTTAATCAATTTTCATTTAGTTGTTAACTTAATGGGCAAAAATTACGTTTTTTTTTTTACCCATTAATTTTTAACACACTTACATAGTGTCCATTCGCATGCTGTAGATAGTTTTCTTTTTTAGCAGGTGGGAAAATTATTTTATTGCACCTGTTAATGTGTTTACTTGTGGGGATTTTTCCCATTATTGTACTGCAATTAGTGATTTTTCCATTAAAAGGCATAATAGTATCTACCCCGGTAACTCTCACCCATTGCTGACACAGCAATTTACCTGAATAGAAGATAAAGCTTGACAAAATACAACTTTTAGTTATTAAACCATTAAATAGTATCTACTATTAATTTTATTCAGTATTTGAAAAATATGTTTTATTTTGCACCTTTAGCACCTTGGACATGCCAGGAAGTCTCTCGATTTCCCCCAAGCACCTCCTTCATTCTCAGAATAGATTTTGTTTTAAAAGATAAACTTTTTTTTAAGTTGGTCTAGGGTTAGCGTTAGGGTTAACGTTACAATTTAACTATCAGTAATCCTGAAAAAATGGATAGGAAAAAACAATGTGTTACAATTTTCCATTATATATATATATATATATATATACATTTTCTTTGTTATAGTATATTATTATATGATCAAAATAATTGTATCTAAAGAAAGCCCTCCTTATTCCGAAAAAAAAAACTGGATACAGTAGATGAGAAAGAGAAAAAATACAGCTACACACAAACACAGAAGTATTAAAATAGCCATTGTCACCAAGGGTCCAGCATGGCCCAAACAGTCCGATCCCCAAGGGGTTAACATAAAAAAGTACAGATGTTTTTTAATAGCTGATTTGGATTCTATTAGTGCTAAATTGCATGCAAGTATAGTCTTGTTTATGTAACAACAGTCATGCAAATTACAGCTGACTTTAAAGGAGCACTTCCACCAAGTTTATATTTTTCAAATTGTATATGTGTTTAATATATTTGAAATGCACTTATTTTGACAGTTTACAGTGATCCTGTAGTTTTACACAGAAAATAATTTCACAGGTCCTCAGTATTCAGTGACATCCAATAATTTATAAGATGCATCACTTATCTAATCATTTTTCATACACTATATGGAGAACTGACTTTTTAATTTATTCAGAAATACATGAAGCCATAAATAGATAAAACATAGTAGTGGAGTTAAAGGTGCCCTGTACTATATTTCTCATGGTGATGTAAAACATTAAAAAACATTACCTATACATTGTGTTGTAAGTTAATTTTTAGCAAAATGGGAAGATAGAGAGTAAAATGTAAAAATGATAGAGAGTTTTGACATCACCCTTTGCCTTGATACACATAGTATTAATGAGTTTCAATCAGACCCATTACCACAGGTGTTTAAAATCAAGCACCTAGCCATGTAGGCTGCATTAACAAACATTTGTGAAAAATATGGGTTGTTCAATGAAGTGCTCAATGAATTCACGTGTGGGACTGTGATAGGATGCCATCTCTGAAGTAAGTCAGTTCATGAAAATTCATCCATGCTAGATATTCCACGTTCAGCTGTAAGTGATATTAATGAAAAGGAGAAGCATTTAGGAACAGCAGCAAATCAGCCATGAAGCGGAAGACCACATCAAGTCACAGAACAGGGTGACTGAGTGCTAAGGTGCATTGTGCGTAAAAGTCACCAATGCTCTGCTGATTCCATAACTGAAGAGTTTCAAACTTCGACATGGCATTAATATCAGCACAAAAAACTCAGCTTCCAAGTGCAATGCCAAGCTTTGGATCAAGTGGTGTAAAGCACGCCACCACTGGACTCAGGAGCATTGGAAACGTGTTTCATGGCTTCTTTACTGTTTGGAAGTCTGATGTGCGAGTTTGTGGGTTTGGCGGATGCCAGGAGAACATTACTTGCATGACTGTATTGTACAAACTGTAGGGTTTCAAGGAGGAGGGATAATGGTGTGGGGCTGTTTTTCAGGGTTTGTGCTAGGTCCCTTACTTCCAGTGAATAAGAATATAAATGCTTCCAAATTTGTGGGGACAGTATGTAACACTATGGAGGAAGGCTTTTTTTCTTTTCCAGCATGTTTGTGCCCCAGTGCACAAAGCAAGGTCCATAAAAACATGTTTGAATGAGTTTGACTGGCCTGCACAGAGCCCTGATCGAACACCGTTGAAATTATCTGAAATGGAGATTGTGAGCCAGACCGTCTTGACCAACATCATTGCCTGACCTCACAAAAGTTCTACTGGTTGAATGTGCAAACATTCCCACAAATTTTTTTAAAACCATGTGGAAAGCCTCCCCAAAAAACTTGAAGCTGTTATAGCTGCAAAGGGTGGACCAACTACAATTGTCTACAATTATTCCTAAATCCTTCTCATTAGAAGTTTTTCCCAGGAAGATACCATGTAAAGTGTGAAGTATGTGTTGCATTTTTTTCCCCAGGCTTATTTCTATAAATGACTAGAGTGATCTTTTGTGTGGAATCATCAAATGCTTTAACAAAGTCTTAATACATCACTTCTAGTGTTTGTCAACTAAACAGAAAATGGGTAGTAATCTTAAATATCTTTTAGCAAATGCAAAAAGCTTGATAAACAAAATGGGTGAGTTTGAGATACTGGTAAGGGCTGAACAGTATGATTTAATGGGTATCACAGAAACGAGGTGGCATGAGACCCACGCCTGGTCAGTTAATTGAACAAGTAGACTGGGAAGGATTGTTTTCTGGACTAAACACAGAACACAAGTGGAATTCCTTTAAGCACACATTACAAAAGTACACATCCCAATATATACCTTTGGGAAACAAATACAAAAGACACAAATTGAAACCAATTTGGCTTACCGGTAACGTGAAACAGGAAATACAAAACAAGAAAATGGCATTCAAAAATTATAAAAGCAAGGGATAGGCATTATCATTTATAGAGTACAAAGATGCCAACAAAGCCTGCAAAAAGGCAATTAAAATGACTAAATTGGAAAATGAGAAAGGGATTGCTAAGGAGAGTAAAACTTACCCCCAAAATGTTTTAAGTATTTAAATGAAAAAAAGCTAAAGGCAGAAAATGTTGGACCCTTGTTATCCCAAATGGGAAATTTGGTTAGTGAGGATAGAGAGAAAGCAGACTTTAAATACTTTTTTTCTTCTGATTATACTAAGGAAGAACCGATGGATAAGTCCCTGCTACTGGAATTTACGGAACCGTCACTGCAAACATGGGATTGGCTGACACAGGAAAAAGTGCATAAGCAATTAAACTCCATTAAGATAGACAAGGCCCCAGGGCCAGATGGTACACACCCAAGGTTACTTAAAGAGATAAGCATAATTCTGGCCCGATGTCAGGCGAGGATCTCTTACCGTATGGAGGAGTCCAGCTGCAGGAGATAGTCCGCACACACGTGCAATTTGAAACACCCACTCACTCACTGAAGATGGGGACAGTGAGCTGATGGGTGAGTGAGTGCACGAGTGCAACCAAAAATAATCCAAAGCTGAGGTTCACAGGGATGAGGCAGGAGGCTTGGTCAGACGGAGCAGAGGTTGGGGTCAGCGGCAAACTCATAGTAGGTTATTCTGTTGCCAGGGAGTTGGAGTGACTGTGAGGCCATGCCCCCTTGATGACATGCACCAATAGGAGGAGAAGGGAGTGTGGTCCTGTCTTCCCACTGTGGTGTCTGGAATGATTGTTTTGTTAAGCCCATATGGGAGTGTTTGGAGTTTGATAGGGCTATGACTGAGAGTTGCCATCTTGGAGGAGGCAGGTGGTGGAGATTGAGTCCACCATCTTGGTTGAGGCGTGTATCGTATCCACCATTGTGGATGTTGTTTGGGGCATGATTGCGTCAGATAGGGACTCTGATCCTGGTAGGCATGACACCAGACCTCTATTTTTTATCTTTAGGGATTCTTTCAGCTCAGATACAGTGCCAACAGACTTGCAAAAGGCAGATATCGTTCCAATATTTAAAAAGGGATCAAATCTTTGCTAGGTAGTTATAGGCCAGTGAGCTTGACATTTGTAGTGGGGAAATTATTTGAATTATTGCGAAAGGTTTAGACTCAAGAATACATCTTGAATCAAAATATAATTAGTAAGTCAACATGGTTTGTGAAAGACAGGTCTTGTCAAACAAACGTAAAACATTCTATGAAGAAGTCAAAATGTAAGTATGTATTTGGATTAAAAATTGGCTAAAAGATAGAATGCAGAGGGTTGTTGTAAATTGGACCAGGGTATTAAGCGGAGTACCTCAGAGGTCTGTTTTAGGCCCTCTTCTTTTTAGTATGTTTATTAATGATCTCCCAAGTTGTGTTGAGAGCCATGTCTGAGTGTTTGCTGGTGACACAAAATTAAGTAAGGTAATACAGACTAACCTTGATGTTTGTTCTTTACAGGAAGACTTGGACAGAGTGGGGGACTGGGCAATTCAGTGGCAAATGAGGTTCAATATAGACAAATGTAAAGTTATGCATTATGGTTAAAATAATAACAAAGAAACATATACTTTAAATTGTATTTCCCTGCGAAAAAATAATGAATGAAAAGGATTTAGGAATAATTGTAGATAACAGACTTGGCAACAGTGCTCAATGCCAGTCAGCAGCTGCGAAGGCCAATAATATATTGGCATGTATAAAACGAGGTATTGGCTAACGCGAGGAGAATATCTTCTTGCCTCTTTGGCAATGGTAAGACCTCACCTTGAATATACAGTACAATTCTGGGCACCAGTCCTTATTATTATTGAACTAGAAAAATTGCAGGGCTACAAAATGAATAAGGGGATTTTAAGGGGAAAAGTAGCATTTATATATGTAAGAAAAAGGCATCTCAGAGGGTATATGATAACATTATATAAATATGTGCAGGGCCAATATAAAGAGGTATCCAGTGACCTGTTCATTAACAGAAATATACAAAGAACAAGAGGTCATCCCCTGAGACTGGAAGAGCAAAGATTTCATAGACAGCAAATGAAGGGATTCTTTACAGTATGGACAATCAAGTTATGTAACTCACTGCTAAGAGAGGTGGTGCTATCAACCACAATAGATGCATATTGTTTTTTTAGAAAAGCAGAACATACAGGGCTATAAATAATAGATTAAGCATTAATAATAGAGTTTCTTGATCCAAGGAGAAATCTGTTTGCCCTTTGGAGTCAAGAAGGAATTTACCCCCCCCCCCCCCTCCCCGCAGGAGGCAAAATTCAAAATAGGGGGTTTTGCCGTCTTTTGGATAAAAAGCGGGAATGATAGGTAGAAGGGTTGAACTTGATGGACTAGTGTATTTTTTAACCTAAATTACTATGTTACTATGTTACTTCAACCGTCAGCCATCAGTTACGTAACATCAGTCAGCAGGGACTCAGCCATCAGTTCTTCCTTGGAATAAACAGAAGATTTTTTTTATTTTTTATTTAAATGTCTGCATCCTCACTAACCAAGTTTTTTTCCCATTTACATACATAAAATGTTTTGGGGTAAGTTTTAGTCTCCATAGCAAACAGTTTTTCATTTTCCCATTTAACCATTTTAATTGCCTTTTTGCAGGTGTTGTTGGCATTTTTATACTCTATAAATGATGCTGCTGATACCTTGCTTTTATAATGTTTGAATGCCATTTTCTTGTTTTTAATTTTCTGTCTAATGTTACTGGTAAAACACATTGGTTTTGATTTGTTTCTTTTGTATTTGTTTCCCAACACTTTTTCTTCTAATTTAATCATTTGCTTGCAATTCTGCTAACACAATTTATAGATTGTTTTCAATCATGTTTTTTCTCTCTACATTCACAGTAAAAACAGTGTTTACGTAATACAGTCCCTTTAATAATAACAATTAGCATTATTTATGTATATTAGTAATAATACTAATAACGAGCAATTATTATTTCCACTAAAAGTGAAGGTCTAGTATAAAACATCAAAGATCTAATCAGATCCCAGGACATGTAAGGCTTGAGTTTGGACTTCCTCAACAAACTGCATGCAGTAAAATATATTTGTGTATATTTGTCAATCTGATCCTGAGCTTTTTACCCTCTCCTGACAATGGAAATACAAGGTATGTCATGAAAAACATTGCTCCCTATCTACGTAGGCAGCGATCAACCATTGCTATGGTAAGGTTTAAGATTACAGTTAGGAGGATGATTAGGGTTGGGGGTCAAAAAGTCGCTGTCTGAGAAAATGGTTTGTAAATAGAAAATACAACTTTTGGTTATTGCCTTAAAACTTAAAAACAAAACAAAACATAAAAAAAAGCATATTTCTAAACTTAGGTGAAAAATTTGAAACTATGTAGTCAAGGTCTTTTTTTTTTACTGTTTCTAACTGTGTACATTATTTTTCAGGTCAAAGTTATAAAAAGTGCTCATGTTTAAATTTTCTCATCATATTTTATGATTTTCTTTATAGTAAATGTTATGATACAATGAAAATAATGGTATCTAGATAGAGCCCTTTAATGAATAAACATAGTATATAATATGTGTCACTAAGTCTTTCTTCCATAGTACGAATCCTTTCGACTCGCACCACCCATTCTTTAAACGATGGAGGTGTCGTGTCAACCCATTCCAGGGGGATCAATGTCTTTGCCTCATTTAATAAATATCTGATTTAGGATTTTTTGTAGACAGCAATGGGTAAGAATGAGTGACAGAGTAAGCAAAAGGCCAGCCAAAACAAGTGTGGGAGGGAGCAATCCATGAAATGCGTGTCATGGACCTTAGTCCAGAACAGTGTAATCAGTGGAAAGTCCCACCATATGTGTAACGTGGTCTGAGGAGCCTGTTTACATCTCCAGCACACATTTAGGTGTTTGGGGAAAACAGTGTTTAATTTAGCAGGGGTGTGATACCATTGTGTCTTATTGGAAAATGTGGAGCGCAGTAGGGAGAATGTTAGGTAAGAGAACTTCCAAGGCTTTAAGGATCTGTATTGTGGAGGGGGTCAGGTGAGTTGTTAAGGAAAAAAACTGTATTTTGTGCTCGGGTGAAGAGTG
Organism: Pelodytes ibericus; assembly: GCA_036172795.1. Classification (NCBI taxonomy): domain Eukaryota; kingdom Metazoa; phylum Chordata; class Amphibia; order Anura; family Pelodytidae; genus Pelodytes; species Pelodytes ibericus. The sequence goes on from CM069859.1 coordinate 86,485,205, forward strand.
TGTTCTGTCTAAATAGTGTAAGTGAAGATGGGTACATAGTGTCACCAATGTTTTCTGGAAGCGGCATGTACACCCGATGCTGTCGCCGATACTATGATGATACAATGATCTATTGCCATCACTCTAGCATGTTGGGGCAATAACCAGGGTAGGTTGTGTATAGCTGTGAGATTCAAGCAGTTTTCAAAATCTACCCAGAGTTTATGTGGTGGTTTGTGGGTCCACTCCAAAAACTCATACCAGGTAACAAGCCTGGTAATAGGAATGAATACAGAGGAGATTTAAACCTCTAGTCAACAAAGCCATTGAAAGTCTGGGTTGCTTCACAGCTCAAGTGAACCAAGCAAGCATAGAATGGAGTGCAAGCTTTCAAGGTATTGAAAAGCTAAAAAAAAACAAATACATATTAATTTTAAAGTGTCAAAGTTTTTTTTGTCCACACTTCAATGACCTTTAATTAAAAATTCTCCTCAACCTAACATACTTGCCCTGGAGGTCTCAGAGGTGGGGTAGTGGCATCCATCACCTACCCAGACCTCCCTCTAGACCAGCAATTCTCCAACTACTTGCATGACCACTCAAAATCAAAAATGTTTTCGTAAACCGACACAAACTGCTATCAAATAAAGAGATGTATAAAAGTCTTTATAGCGTCATAGAATCGATTTGAGAATTGATAGTGCTATTTGTTTATGCACAAAAAGTATAAGAGCTAGTAAAGGAAACATTGATTCTACCACTGTACCTAAGGACACGTTCAACATTTACATTTAAAATGCCTGTGAAGTACACTAAAGAACAAAAGTATCCATGGCCACAGGTGCATAAAGTCAAGCACTTTTTATAGAGTCAGTGGGGAAATATTTCTAAATTAATAACTGGAGAAATTCTGGGACTATGTGTCACAATTGGAGCAGTTGCCACAGAAGATTGTTATTCTGGTTTCCCCCAACCTTAACACACTATCTTTTAGTTTTTATTGGATCACTGTATTAGTTGTTTTTACACCACTGCTTCCCCCATCCTTGTTTATTACGATGGTCATAATGGTTTTCCACGTGTTTTATGCCCTGTATTGTTATTGATATTGTTATTGATATTTAATTTGCATAACACAGTATTGTAATATTGAACGTCTGATATATAGGTACGTTTGTTATCCTTATTTTGATTCTGAGAATAAGACATTATTATTTATGCCCTTAAATTTTAGCTTTTTGTTCTACTGTTTTATTGCACGGAAATATTAAACATTGATTTATAAAAAAAAACAAAAAACTTTGAAAGGCTTCTCCCAGGGATCAGTCTTCAAATAATAACATCAAAATGGAACTGCAGAAAGGGTGCACCCAGACTCTGTCCAGTTCAGATGAATGGGAGTTCCAACTGAGCAATTAACCAACACCAGTGGCATGTGCACTCAGTTTTGCTTCTCCGGACGATAGACGTATCATCACACAATTCTATGTTTCTATGTAAAGTATATTTAATAGAATAAAAACTACCACAAAAAAATGATATAGTCTTAAATTAGAGGGGCAAAGATTTAAAAGTATTTTCCGTATTTTTCCGTGTATAAGACGCCCCCATGTATAAGACGACCCCTATTTTTTGAGCCCAAAATTAATAAATAAATATTTTAAACACCAAACAGGACAACTTTTGATATTTTATTAAATATTAAATATTCATAACACTGGTAGTGTGTTATTAAATCATTAAATTGAAGAGTCTCTCTAATGTATAAAATAATTATTTATTTGAAAGTTGCAACTTGCAAATCTCAACTTACCCACGAGGATCAGGATCACAGACAGCCACTTTCTGACTTGTGTTCATTATCTTACATAAGAGCTGCTTTGACCAATTCATATAACCAAAACGTCTGATTCCTATTATGTTTATACAATTGTAGGCAACTTTATTAGGGTGTGAGGCGCAGCCATATTTGTTTTGTTTTTTTGTATACACTGTGAAGCCAGTTACGCTGTATCATGGTCACACCAGTTTCGTAAACATCATATTATACATATCTAGTATTGGAACCAATGTGACTAGCACCAAAATGTTCTCTTCCCTATTTGGGTAGTGTTAATCAAGCAACTAGAGACTGACCAAGGGAAAAAATAATAAGCAGAGCCTATTCATTGGTGGTCAGATTATAGAGCAAAATGCAGTGTTTTGCTTTGCTTAGACTCTTTGTATGGACAATGACCATGTGGATGGAGATGGCTTGAAGGTTCAGTGTGGCCTCATTTTTTTCACCCATTTATTCTGCATGCCCTATTTTTGCATACTGTTTGCATAACTGAGCATGCAAAATACGATCCTCCAGCATCCTGGTCTGCTTTTTAAAATTATGAGCACTAGGTTCCAAAAAAGGCTGAACATACATGTTTATGTTTGAAATAAAAAGTGGATTTAAAGTAAAATACTTGCAGGTTAGGGTTGCCTCCTCAGCCATTGTTCTTACCAGCCACCTATAAATTGTGCATGCTGCCTTGCAGTATGTAGAAGTTATATGTGACCAGAAGCAAATCAATCAAAGAAACAAGGAGGTGATCCCATGGAAATCCACTGATTGGTTAGTTGATTTCTATCTAGTTACATATAACTTCTGCACACTTGGGATTGCAATTCGGCTGTCCCACCAAGCTCTACCTTACAGATCGGTGGACAGGACAGTCGGGAGGCATGCTAATGCCTTAGGCATTATTTTCAACTGTATAGAAACTATAATGCTATAAAAATATTCGTAGAGGCAGGCAGGACATGCAAGCATCATGTTACACATGTGCATGACAGAATCAGTTGGATGGTCATATGTTTATGATGTTTGCACATGGAGCCAGTAATGATCTACCTCCATCTATGGTTGGGACATCTGACATTCTTCTAGTATGTCCACTCCAGTGAACAAGGGAAGCATTTCAATCAAGAAAAGCTAAATTGTATCACCTGCTTAATAAAATTGTGAACAAATGCTATTAACAGCAAGCAGCTTTAAAAAAAACAAAACAATAAAAATAAATTCAGAACAATTTTCCTTTTAATGCTTTGTTCTATAATTTAATTGTTTTCCCAAGCAGCCACTGATTATATGTAGTAAACATGCTATAAAACAGAGCATTGTTAGGTTTTTTGAAGGATGTTTATATATTGTATATGCAATCTAAGAAAACAAATGATAACCACAACACAAATAAACTAATAGAGCTTGTTAAGTCCCCAGAATATAGACTCCTCTGACTGCAGCTCATTTCCATTGTGACAGAAGCCCAGTACTCATTATATTACCCTGTGGTGTTTCTCTTTTGAAAAGTCCAGGACTACAGTTCCAAAGTGATAAGGCCAAAATCCGTTTCAATGACACACACTACCATTTGCTGATGATGTGAAGAGGTACAAACACTACAGTTCACAAGGCATTGCTGCACTTTCATCATCCTTTCAGAGATTGTCAGGGTCATAAGCAGGCCTCATTTTCATTAGTAATGTAGAGCATCTGGAAGGAAGCTCTATCCTTGAAATAACAGTGCAGATGCTAGTTACCACTGAACTTACAGCAATTAATAGCTTTCCTGGAGACTTGCACATTTACAGAAGTTTGCCCAGTGGCATTCAGATATATATATATAAGTAATAGGTAAAAAAAAAAAAAAATGCAACAAACAGTATTCACAAGAAATGAAAATTTATAAAACTTAACTTGAGACATAAATATGGAGAAGTTCTTGAAGTATAGATACATACATAGAAAGGAAGGAAACATGGGACAAAATCTAAGTGACTTGTAAAGCCAAATATTTGGGGAATGGAACTCGAGATCTATTGCATGTTAAAGCTACCTGAGTGTAATTATGAGCTGTTATTTAAAATTGTAAAAATTAAAAAATGAAATAACAAAGTTTACATTTAAAGTTTTTGGGTGCACAAATCATAACATCTTTGTGGAAATATATAGATTAATTAATATAGTTTATTTGAATGAGCCAGATTAAGACCTAATAAGATTAAATGATAGTGATAAAAAATTATATAAAACACAAAATGCCAACTTGTGTGCTGAGTTTTTTTTTTTTGCTGCATTAGAGTTTATACAGATAAATCTTGTAATGTTCATTATCCAAACTATTTTTGCTAATGGTTGCACCAGCTCTTCTAGCCATTTTAATCTGGCTAACAGCACAGTGTTTGTTCATAGAGCAGAACAAGCTGATTGTTGGTTGGTCACCTCTTCTAAGAGGCACATTCAGGGAGAATCTGTACAGACAGCTGTGAATAGTCAGCAAGAGTTACAGCAGCCCTTACAGAAGGGCACATACAATCTCCAGCACTCTGCAGCCCCCGTCTGCAGCATTTCTCTTGTGTTTACAGTCTGACAGCATATGTACTTCAGATGTGCAGCAGATGTAAAATATAAAGCAGTGGTGCTATAGAAACTATAGAAACCAGGACTGATCTCTAGCTACACCCTGGTATTTAGCTGCCAGACGTGAGCCAGATGACCTTACATTGTCACAGTGCTCCCAGATAAAACCTAATTATCTTTAGTGCACATGTAATATATATTATTTTATATATATTTTAACATGCCACAACCATTATAAATCAATACTTATACTGACAATAATAAATTATTTAATGCATACATGAAACAAGCACGAGTATTGCCATATTCTCATCCTAAAAAAAAGAAAATATATGTTCTGCATTCACTTTGATCCCAAAAGTGTCAATTCACATAAAACCACTATTACAGTTTCATCACTGAATTTAGAAAAAAATGTTGTGAATCAATCATTTTGGGTGGGTAATTTAACAAACCACTTAGGGTACTTCACTTCACTATTTATTTTTGGGGCAGGGCAGGCTGGTAATAACAAATATGATGGTGTTGGGAATGGCCAATATAAGATCTAATTTGCATGCAGTTTTAAAATGTAATATGTGTAAGGATGCCAGTGGTCCATTTTTCAGGCACAATAAACAAAAAAAACAATGCTTCAGCCTCTTTCATATACTAATTATCCCACCTGCATGTCTACTTTAATATTAGTTTATTTTGTTAGTGGTGGGACTGCAGCAACCTTGAATTTATTAACTTTGTTTGTTCTAGTGTGGGTTGAAATGCATTATATGTGTGACCCATCTGATATCAAGATGTCGTCCAACTGATTTAACTATCTATGTTATCATTAGCTGATATATATAAATGGAGTTTTCTTTGAATAAAGTTGATTTAAACACTTTTTGGACTGCTTTTATATTTCTGCAGTGCTAAATAACATTTTTGTTCTTTGATTAACAAACTAGTCTTCACCATAAAACAAGGTTTAAAACTGTCCAATTCAATATTTTACATATCTTTACAGGTCTATGGTAAGACTACACCTTGAATATGCAGTTCAATTTTGGGCTTATTTTCTGAAAAAAAGATATTTTGGAACTAGAGAGAGTGCAGAGCAGGGCTACAAAACTAATAAGGAGAATCGAAAGTTTTAGTTATGAAGAAAGGCTATAAAAAGTAACATTTTTACACTAGAGGAACAGGGATAACGCAATATAAATATAATCAGGGCTCTCTAAATTCTGTTCATTAACAGAACAGTACAAATGACAAGGTGGCACCCACTAAAACGTGAGGAAAGGAGATTTAGTCTATGGCAGCGGAAGGGATTATTTAAGTCAGTAAGAACAATAAAGATATGGAATTCACTGTCTGAAGAATTGGTGCTATTGAATACATTAGATGCCTTTTAAAAGGGCCTGAATAGTATATTTTAAAAGAACAGAACATAGAGGGCTATGTATGTTAATATTGGGTTTAATATTTATTTAGTTCTTGTTGATCTAAGGAGAAATCTGCCATTGGGTGTCAAGAAGGATTTTTTCCCTGCCAATTAAAAGCAGTTTTGAAATTACTGAAATAAGTTGTTTTTTGCCTTCTTTTTGATCAGCAGCAGTAAACAAGCATAGAAATTGGGTTGAAATTTATACACACAAGTTTTTTTTAATCTAAACTACTATATAACTATTTAACATCTGCCTTTCTGAACACAGAGCCCAGGTAGACATCACCGCATTACATTTTAAAATAAATGTTTTTGAAAACTTAGTAATTCATATACTCCTATGCGTCAGCCCTTAAATTACTCCAATCAAAAACAGGATCAACTCACTTGGAAGAAAAAGGAGGCACATAATATTTTAATGGACTGCCTACCAATAATAATTAATTCATTATGCACATAAGTTGTTGAACTCTACTTCCTGAGAGTTACGATTATTTTTGAATTAGACAGTAAACATTAGAAACAAACAAATATGGCCTAAAGCCAGGAAATGACATAAACTTTTTAAAAGGCGATAGCCCTCCTGGTCCTGGAGCATAGCGATTCCTTCTCAAGGGTGTTTCCTAAGAAGATATGAACATTTAAGTCTCTAAAGGGATATCTTGATTAAGGATGCATAACTCTGGCTAAGGAACTAATTTTTTCTAACTTAACAAGGCTGAGTCCAAGCTAAACATCCCACTGTTTTATTACTTGAACACTAAGCAGCCATTCCTTTCAAACAAACCTTCTGAATTGCTTTAATTTTTTACTAACCTGAATAGGTTAACTCCATCTCCATGCATACATGTGTATGTCTGCTAATTTTTTTGAGGGAGACATATAACTTTTCCATGCTCCCCTCTAGAATGTATAATTAATTTGTGTGCTCTGTACAGGCTTCTGTTCAATATATGTATATTCATTGCAAGTGTAGTTATCATTTGAGACACTTTTCTTTCTCCCAGGCACTTGCCAAATGCATAGAAATGAGTAGGAGGGCAGAAGCTGTAAACTTAATATTTGTGAATAAATTAAAAATATTTAGATCCAAATTTTAATGAATACTTACATTATATTTATAAATATTTAACTTTAACAAGCATGAAAAAGATAGGTCATTTTCAAATTGCATGGCATCTCCTCCATTAAAACATGTGGTGGAAACAATCAATGTAAAGCCTTGATTACAACATTACACTAAAATAGGAAGTATTAGTTAGCTATAAAGCTAGAGTTAGGGTTACAATTAGATTTAGGGTTACAGTTATTTTAAAGTTAGAGTTAGGGTCAGTGCAATGGTGAGGGGTACGTTTAGAGTTAGGGTGATGATTAGGGTTTGGGTCAAAAGGTCACTTTAGGAAATAGCAATATGATACTTTTAGCTTCTGCCCTTGCAAAAACTAAAGAAAAGCATGTAAACATTGACTATTTCTAAACTCAGGACTAATATTAGAATCTATTTAGCAGGTTTTTTTCATTAGCTTTTTTTAATTTTTATTACATGTTATGATCAAAATAATGGTATCCAAAGAAAGTCCTTCTTATCCCAGAAATATATATAATTTTTATAGGCACAGTAAGTGAGAAAAAAGAAAATGACATCTAAACACAAACACCGCAAAAATGTAAAAACAGCCTCTAAGCACAACATTAAAAAAACAGGTTCATCCTTAAGGGGTTAATAAGGCATCTTGAGGACTAATATCAGTGTGCAAGGAATCCATAAGGAACTCATCCTGTCCAACTGGATTGTATTTTCTCCTGAACATTACATTATGGATTCTAGTTATGTAGAATAAATGTTCTTTCTTCTTTTGTGTGCTATATGCTTCCTTTTGAGAATTAATATTTACATTTTTTTGACACTCTGTGTGATTGGGTTTGACAATTTTGGTTATTTTTTGTACACTCTGACTTTTCTGTATGCGGCACTGTCATGACGAATGTATTTTTTGTGGTTTATTATTTTGTTGTACAATTTATAGCAATTTTATATTACGCAGTCTCCTATATATATATATTTTTTTATCTCATAATGAAATTTTGTACTTATTTTTCAGTGGAGAACATATTTTTCCCCTTGATATCTTGATGATGTGCAAGTAAAGTTATGCATTTCTTGTTCTTAAGCAGGAAGTAATTAAAAGGAGGGCTTTCTACACAAATTGTGAGATTTGTAGCCTTGCCAAGGCTCTGAATATATTACTCCATGTAACCCGGTGAATTGCATATATCTTTGATATTCATAAGTATGATTTTAATGCAGAATTAAAAAACCCTTATTCTTTTAATAATGCATTTTGTGAATTTAACACTTTCTTCTTTTTTTTAAAACCTCAATATTTCAGTTTAAAATGATCGTTTGCATATTTAGTATATGTTTAATATACATTAAAGTGTAAAGAAGCATTGGCTTACATTTATAACCAAGCAAGCAAACTCCTTTCCAAACTCCTTTACAGAACATGCCTGAAGGAAGTTTGGTAATCTGTATTTTGCATTGCAATGTCTGCCCTGTGTAAACTTAACTGGAGCTTTTTACTCTCGGCTACTGATTTTATTTCCAAATCGGATGCACACGCAACATTGCATTTTTGGATGAAATCCATAACAGTGCGGGTTATTTTAGCCTGCAGAGATACAGCCAAATTGTGGCACTATTGCTGCATGTGCCACATTAATGGCCAAAGTATGAAACTTATATCCTTGAAGCAAGTGAAACATGGCTAGGGTTGCCACCTGGCCGGTATTTTACCGGCAGGCCGGTAAAAAATGAGCATTGGGCCAATGTTAAGTCTATGGAGACAGTAGCAAGGCCGGTATTTTTCTGAAGAAAAGGTGGCCACCCTAAATATGGCTTTCATTTCTGCCGTGCACTATGTCCGTGGAAGAATAACACAAACAAGAACCAAACAATTAGCATTTTATTTTGTTTGGAGATTTGAAGAACAAATAAAAAAAACCATACAGAAGTAGCAATTAACCCATAGTGGGAATATAATACTGTAATGGTATTCAGATGTTATACTCTCCACTCTATATACACTTGTACTACATGAGAGGTACATCCATGTAAACAAGGTCGTTGTTGGACTTTGTTTTCCTTGTTCCATGGCAGTATGATGACAAGGGGGAAGAAAACCATGCATCTAATTACCTCTTTTTTATTTCCTCCTCAACCTTTTGTGCCTTTAAATGCACTTATACATTTCCCTTTGAAAATAATTAAATTGCATATTAAGCCACATCTGATGTCATCAACTGGTGGCACCTCAGGCATTTAAAACCATTTATTTCCTCTTAATTTATATAATTGATTGGAATATATAGGTAATTTCTGATTATTTTCTATTCTCTACACTCATAGTATAAACTAAGTTTAGATGACAGAGCCCTTATAAGGGTACAGTGACAACATACCAAATTGGTATGGTAACAGTGTGGAATACAGAAATGAGCCCATTCATGAATCAGACTTGCTACTATGATTCCATTGCTGTAACACTCGGGAATCTATTTTGGACTTAAAAGAATATAGATAGTCCCTAGTCCTTGGTGTGATGATGTAACCTGCATTCAGTCATATTGCTGCTCATACAATGATGGTTTGTCAGCTTCTCTACAGAAAACTTAAGAGAAATTAAAAATTTCAGAAAATCAAGGTACAGAGCAATACATCATAGTGATTGACTATCTCCATTGTAATTACATTACCTGTCTTTGAGATACTTTAGTTAAATTACATTTTATACTGGCATGGTGAAGTGTCAGAAAAATGAATGGATCAGTATTGCTCTCCTGCTTATAGCACAGTTAAAATAATAATTCGTAATGCAATGTATCAGTATGGAAATAATTTGTTTTCAGCATTCTGTAATAATCTCTTCAGTAGCTTTAGAAAAGGAATAACATTTTAATGTTTTCGATTAGCAGGAGAAACTCATGATTATAATGTTATAACATTAAAACAAATACAACAATTATTTCTCTTAATTACATGGAATAAAAGCTAATACATGGTGTGAGTATAGTGAGTGTCAATAAACTGGAAGTTATTAGTGTGTTAATACTTAGCAAATGTGGGGCAGTGTGGCCACTATATGGCCCTTGGAACATTATAATCCCCTCTGCAAAAGCACAGTGCCAAAACAGTGGCTCATCTATAGTGTTACAATGTAGCCGCTGAATAATATACTGCATGGCAAACCAGAGAAACAAGGTTTCTGTTGATATTAGATTATAGTGTAGTTTTATCTCCATCTGCTGTGCAGATGGTTAGAACTCAGCCCTGGTCCAGCAAGTGTTAAGCAAATCTTTGTACCCTTGTACAGTGTGCAAGTTTTTTCAACCAAAAATACATGTCACTTGGGCTAGAGATATAGTATTAACAAGGAACACTAATAGTGACTTTAACTCTGCATTACAACCGAGAAAAATGGCATTAATCAGGAGACTATTAAAAACCTTAATGTTTTGTTACTAAGGATTTTTTTTTAAAATCTCCACTTAGTTAGCTTCTCTCTCATGCATAGAGCATCTTTTATAATTTTGCTTAATTAAACCATATTTTTATATCTTTACTTAGTGTTTTATTTGTCTGTCATGGCACTATAGTGCATAATAGTCTTCACATCGCCTCTGCTGGGATACCATTCAGCCACATGCCTTCAAAAGCCATAAATATCTCTCATGTTCTTTCCTTGAAGACCTAAATTTGATGTAGTTTTTAGGACCCAAATAACTCCTGTAACATGTTATGCATGTGCCGTGTGCCTTCTTCATTGTCTCTGACACCAGAGAATCGCACTATCCCGCGGAGCTCTACCTCTGTCCTAAAAAACAGGACAGCAGCTTGGCAGAACAGACTCCCAAAATCGACACTGTCTCGCACAAATTGGGACAGTTGGGAGGCAAGTATAAGTCAGGCCAAAATAGCGGCCCTGGAAAAAATCTCTAACTGTCCTTTATTTCCAAAGCAATTGTTAATAATGTAGCTAATTCACTTGTTTGGAATGTGAGTATCAAATAACTGTACAGAAATAAAACTGATTATAATGTTTATTAAGTGGAAGTATATGGGCACATTTGCTTATAATAGGCTATTTTGGTAAGGCCACAATAGGCTATTTTGGTAAGGCCACACTCCATTAAACATATAATTTTAAAGTAGTCATCTTTACTTAAATATCATCTGTAAACACACTGTGGCCTGTATGTGTGATGGGGATTTCTGTCCTGGATACATTCCAGCTCCAGAGATCAACACAGTCCAGGCTGCAGCATTACCATCTGTGACACCAGCAAGCTAATGTGGTCACCCTGTGATTCTGATAGTACAGTTCCATGTTTGCAATTCAGTGCAGCAAATTATTTGTGTAACGAGCATGCTCATGCTGCAAATGATTTAAAACAATTAAAAGGAATGGGTTCAAGCGAGTTCATTCATTTACAGACTATACATCAAAGAGAGATTAACTTGCTGGGTCATTTAAATACAAACCACATGCAACTTTTTGTATGTTGTGGTGTTGGAAGTAATTTAGTATCTGTGCCTTGCAAAATATTATTTATAGTGCTGGTCAGTTGATTTGAATGAATTTAAATTTAAATGAACACTTGGATTAGGCCAGATTAACATTTGTATTGGTAGGTTTTCCACAAGAATTCTTTCTATTATTAAAAAGGGGAATGGCTGATAATAAAAGGGACAGGTAACCTCAAGTTACATCATGCTATAATTCATATCATGGAAGGAAGTTTTTTCCTTTTATTTATTTATGGCAATTTTTATGATTTAATACCTCTTTAAGTTATTACTGGTCTTGAACAACATTACAAAAAAGAGACAATATTTCAACGTTTCATTACATTGTTGGTTTAGTTTTTTAAAGTACTTTGAAGTTTGCAAATCTAGTCCCCAATAATTTGAATATTACATTACATTAACGCATGATTTACGTAGCACATGATACAGAGCATAGAAGGGAACTACATACTAAGTTAGACAAACTAGAACAGACTGGTACATGAGGTAGAGAGCCCTGCTCGCAATCTTACAATCTAGAGGGAATCGGGTACATGAAACACATAAGGGAGTGAAGAGGACAGAGGGAATGTAGTTGTAGTAACAGTAATGTGGATGGTTGGCCAAAGATTAACTGTGTGCATTCTAGCTGGATCAGTTGTAAGCTACCTGATACTAACAGTGGTTGAGGACAGTGTGAGCTAGGTATGATTAGCGAGAGGTAAATTAACCGGTATGCTAGTTGGATGGGTAGTAAGCTTCATTAAAGAGATGAGTTTTGAGGGACTTTTTAAAGCTTGAAAAGGAGGGAGAGAGCAGGATGCTCTGTGGAAGGGAGTTCCAAAGAGAGGGGGCCGCTCAAGCAAAAATCCTTGAGGCGCAAGTATCAAGAGGTGATGAGGTTGGAGGAGAGCTGTAGTACCATTGAGGAGTGCAGAGGATGTGCAGGGAAGTATCAGTTCACGAGCGAGGAAATTTACGGAGGGGCTGAGGAGTGGAAGGCTTTGTAGGTTAAAGACAGAATTTAACATTTTATCCTAGAGCAAACGGGGAGCCAGTGGGGGGCATTGAAGAGGGGAGCCACCAAATTAGAAAGATGAGTCAGGCAGCTGTTTTCTGAATAGATTGCAGGGGAGAAAGACGAGTCAGAGCTAGTCCAGTCAGGAGGCTGTTACAGTAGTCATACCCAAATAAGCCTAGTGGTCACTGTATGTTTTAACCTCATGTACTGCATGCAACATACACATAAGGGACCACTCAGTAAAGAGAAAACAGCAGAGAATTGAGACAGGAATTTCAAGCTTAAGGCCAAAGTAACAGAGTTGGAAACATTCTTCCATTCAGCTGCATTGGAGAATTTTTCTAACTTGCTACATTGTCCTAAAATTTGCAATTTCCATCTCAGTTCCAGACAATTCTCACTGTTTCTGAGTTGACCCTATATTGATTCTGTAACAATAATTCACATGCTCTTACATTTTGGATACTATTGCAGTTTTTCATTTTTTTTTTCGTCTTTAAGGACCAAAGTTATCCAGTGTGAAGGGGTAAAGCACAGTGGGATTTTTGTGATGTTCTCATGATATATGGCCATAAAAATTGCCTTTAGGTCAATGTTAAAAATATGGCGAAAATAGCATGGCTGGTATTATTTGGAGGAAAAGGTTGCAACTCTACTGGCCTAGGTGGCAAGCCTATTTTGCTGGTAGTTTTTTTCTCTTTAAGTTTTCTTGGTGGCAACTGGTACCAGCATTTGACATAAAGCAGCTTGGAGTATCAAGGGGCCACAAGCAACCAAAAATGACTCTCCTTCTATTAGTGGCACAGACATTAAAGTGCCTGTGTATTGTGGAAGTGGGCTATCAGAAGAACTCTATTTCTGTGTACACATCTCAAACCCTTATGCTAACATGATGAAGCAATGACAACAAATCTGTGCTGGGAGAATGTGCCTCAGCAGGAGGAATATAAGGACTATACACAGTATATGTGCAACCAAAAAATCAATTAGTCATTTTATTCCCAGAGAACAGATTTCAGTGTGACAACCAAAAAACAGAGACTTCACAGCTAACATATTTCCCATACTGTCTTTTGGCTGGCTGAGCATCAACGGTATATATTTTATAAGATATTGCTGTATCCTAATTTGTGTATTACATGTGTTTGTGGTGACTCCTGCTTATGACATCACTTGATATGCCAATGGATTAATATTTTTCTCTTATTTTATGCATGCTATTCTGCTAACACAATGTATAGGTGATCATCGTTATTTATGCTCTACATTCACAGTATTCCATTTAAGTAATGTAATAAGTAATGGATACCTGAGTATACAGTCTGTGACTGGCTAGTGAAGGCGCCTATCCTGTACTTTGTAAGAAATATTTATTTTTGCAATTAATATTATTAGTTAGAATAATTGAATTCATATTTTTAGCCATTTTGAATATGGGTGTGTCCCCTCCATAAAGACAAGAGATTGAAAAATAAAGAGACAAAACAGAACTTCAACTAAACAAAAGTCTAAAGGGCTTAAGCACACATATACAAAAGTATATTGACAAAAAGTGAACTGACCAATGATTTGCAAAAATCAGGCTTTAAAAATCAGATTTGGAAAATCTCTCTAATCTGCTATTAAATGTCTGATTTTTGCAGTTCATTTGCAGTTCTCATCTTATCATTTTTGTGAATATCCCACATAATGTATAAATCAGCTATACCTTACTGTATGTTAAATGATCTGCCAGAAGGAGCAAAATAATGTAACCAAGAAGCATATATTGTCATACAGCAACGGTGTATCTGAGAGATCCCTCTTGTTTCATTATGATGAATGCATTGTATACAGGCCAGACTAGAAACAAGTAAATGATACCTAATTTGTTTTATACTGTAGATAATCCAAAAATAATCAAGTGTTTAATAATTATAATGTTTTAATAATGGGCATGCAAATTGTAAAATACATCTGATCATGCAGTGTTTACATTGATTTATTGACGATTAATCTTTGGAGACACCAAAGAGAACTAACCAACATGTGGCTGTACCTTACTTTGGCAGTGAGAGGATTAGTTCCCACTTCCATTGATTAAGTGGAGATCTGCTCAACGACATAACATTAATATTGCCTTTGTCTATCTCTACTTATCTCTAAATTATATTGGGAGCTTTATGAGTAAAATGTGTCATATATGATTGGAGTTTTACCAGCTACCAGGTGACCATACAATTGATTGTCCCCAGGGCCGCCATCAGAAATTTCAGGGCCCCTTACTGAAAAAAATTCTGCCCCCCCCCCCCCAGATAGTTTACTAATTGATACTAATTTACTAATTGATTGGGGGGGGGGGGGGCACCTAATGTGACCAGTGACCTGTAACAAAATCCAGAAAGATATAGTCAGTGTCAGAGGATTTAACCCCTGGATGGCTAGACAGATCTAGGCAGTGTCAGACGAGTTAACCCCTTGGGTGGCTAGACAGAGGCAGTGTCAGGGAAGTTAACCCCTTGGGTGGCTAGACAGAGGCAGTGTCAGAGGAGTTAATCCCTTGGGTGGCTAGACAGATATAGGCAGTGTAACAGAAGTTAAGCCCTTTATCCACACACTCCCTCACACACATATACAGTCAGACACACACTCACACTGAAATACACACTGACACACATACTCACTCACACTGACATACACACTCTCATTCACACTGACATACACACACTCTCACTTACACTGACATACACACACACTGACTCATACTGACATGCACACACTCTCACTCACACTGACATACACACAAACACTCACACTTACATACACACACACTCACTCACACTGACATACACACACACTCACACTGACACACACTCACTCACACTGACATACACACACACAGTGGCGGAACTATCATTATCACAGGAGTCATAGCTACGACCGGGCGAGTCACACCAGGGGCCCGGCTGCCCTGTCGACCCCTGCGATAATGATAGATTAAAACCTGTACTATGTGATCTGAACTGATCGCATAGTACAGGCCCTCCGGAGAAAGAGATGCGGCCCGTGTGACATTGTCACCGGTAGCCACACCTCCTCTGGTCTCGCGCGAGGGGGTGAAAGCTCGCCCCCTCTCACTCTGAGCCTCCTAGAGTGCCAGATGTCCGTGACATCCTGGCTCTCAGAAGAAAGCAGAGGCCGCATCAACCCCCCTCCCTGCAATGAAAGGTAACCGTGAAGGGAGGGGGACAAAAACCTGTGGGTATGTATGTATGTATTGTAAGTCTGTGTGTGTGGATGTATGGATGTAGGTCTGACTATGTATGGATGTAAATGTAAGTCTGACTGTAGGTTAGTATGTAAGTGTAAGTCTGACTGTGTGTATATGTAAGTGTAAGTCTGACTGTGTGTGTATGTAAGTGTAAGTCTGACTGTGTGTGTATGTAAGTGTAAGTCTGACTGTATTTAAGTATGTAAGTGTAAGTCTGACTGTGTATATGTAAGTGTAAGTCTGACTGTGTGTATGTATGTACGTAAGTCTAAGTCTGACTGTGTGTATGTATGTACGTAAGTGTAAGTCTTACTGTGTATGTATGTAACTGTAAGTCTGACTGTGTGTATGTATGTAACTAAGTCTGACTGCGTGTAAGTCTGACTGTGTTTGTGTATGTATGTATGTATGTATGTAACTGTAATATTATAACAAATATGATATAAAAACAGCTATAAATATATATAGCTGGTTTTATAGAATATTTGTTATATAAATATTATAAAACCAACCATATATGTTATACACATATTAAATAAACCTGAGCCATATGTTTATATATATATATATATATATATATATATATATATATATATATATATATATATATATAAAGATATGGTTCATATATACGGTTCAGGTTTATGTATTAATTATATAATATATATGGCTGGTTTTATAATATTTATATATCAAATATATATATATATATATATATATCTCCTGGCCATAGCCATGGCAGCACAACAATGGGTAGCTCCTCCCTATCCCTAATTAGACATAAACTAATTAAAAAAGAGGGTATAAGTACCCCCTCCCACCACCACTCCCTCAGTTTTTGTTCCTGTCCTATCCCTATAGGACACATAGTCATTCATGACAGTTATTTTTATTTTTGGCTTACCTGGAGGTTCTTACCTTCGGCCCCAAGGGAGTTCAGCCTCTCTTCCTTGGGAAGTCTTCAGTACGTGGCCCTGCGCAAAGGTGTCCCCCTGAAGATGCTCCTTTAGTGACCGGGAGCTATTTGCAGTGACCCTAGGGGTAGCAAGTGGATTATGGCCAGAATTCCATGGATTCCCTGCAGTGACCGAGTGGTAGCAGGAAGTGGCAGAAGATGTTCCATAATGGATATTATTTTTGTCTGACAGCCTCGGCATGTATAATATATAGATACTTAGGGATGTATATAATATATGTTGTGGGCTGTCTGGTATCCCCTTCCACCTCTCATATCTATATTTATTTTCTGTTACGGAACATACATAGGATGTCAGGTAACTTTTGGTTTCTCTGTTTTTTGGGTCCCCCGGCCATCCAGGAAACGACATCTTTTTCGGCGTCCATCGGCCGTTCTGCCCATGCGCGAGCCAGTTCTCGCGCATGCGGGTGGGTCTCGTTTCGCGCATGTGCATTGCGGCTGATCCAGTACAGGTGCAGGACGTCATTTGTGATGTTGCGCACCTTCTTAAAGGTGCCAAAACCAAGAATCTTTACCTTTTGCAGGTTCCTGAAGATCCAGGGATCTTCTGGAGGGTTAGAAAGTCGGGTTTTGATTCAATATTCTTGATACTTTTTTGTATTTCAGGTATGTCTCTCCTTTTCTGCTTTTTCAAGTTGATCTTTTTTATACTGGTTTGGTATATTAATTTCAATGACTTTTTTCAGAGTAACACTTGTTGCTGAAATGGAGAAAGAACGATCATTCTCATCTGACTCTGACGTGTCAGTTCATAAACATAGGTCACATTCTAAGAGTTATAGGTAAGCCATTTATCCATTCTTTTTTCTTGGTTACGGTTATTTGGACAAGCAAAAGAGAGCTTTTATTTATATGTATTCCCTATCATGATAGTTCTACGGGAAATAAAGCAGCTGGAACTTCTAAAGGAAAGTCACCTATGAGGAACAGATGCGAGGCCTGTAGCAACAGACCCCTAGAAGGTTTATGTCAGCTGTCTATGCGCAGATTGCCTATCAGCAGCCGCTGGAGCCTCTAACCCGGCACCTGCACCAGATATCATGCAGTTTATCAAGCAGGCGGTATCACAGGGTATTAAGGATGCAGGGAAGACATGCAAGAGGCCTAGGTTTTCTGAACCGTTGGATTTTTCCCAGGAAGATTCATCTGATGAGTCCATGGACGCAGACTCCTACAGAGAGAGATTTTCATCTTCCGAGGGAGAATCTCTTGCTCCAGACATCTTGCATAAGTCTTTAAGCCTGAGGGAAGTTGCTACAGAACAACCTTCTACCTCAAGCAGATATTTTTCGGATTTAAGAAAGAAAAGAGCTACATTTCCGGTCCACGAAACTATTAAAGGATTAATTGAAGATGAATGGGCCAATACTTACAGGAAGCTGTCAGCCTATCCCTTTGGAAAAAATGATTCCAACTCCTGGGATTCTGACGCTGCTGTGGTTAGATAGGCCAAAACGCACTACTCTACCAGTTCACAATGCGGGATCATTCAGAGATCCAATGGATAAAAGAATGGATCTAAGCCTCGCTAAAGCCTATGTTGCAGCTGGCACAGGCCTCCATCCAGCAGTTGCTCTCACTTCAGTATCCAGAGCATTTAAGATTTGGTTGGATAACTTGGAAGAGGACATACAGAAAGGGAGAAGCAGATCCTCTCTTCTAGAGGGCCTCAGGGATATTAAGCTGGTAGTAGATTTTACTTCAGATGCCTCAGTGGACATAGTGAAAGCCCTAGCCAGGAACATGGCCCTCTCCATTTCAGCCAGAAGAGCCCTATGGCTTAGATCCTGGTCGGCAGATGCATCTTCAAAATCCAGTCTTTGTTCATTACCCTTTCACGGAGACATGTTGTTTGGGAAGAATCTGGATGAATGCATTAAGAGAGCACAGGAAAGTAGTAAAGCATTTCTTCCCCAGGACCGCAGACTCACTGTTTCCCTTCGCCCCAAGAGATACCAAAATTACTCTTCCTTTCGCAATACTAGGTCTTACAAACAAGGAAGAGAGTATGGATGATCATTTTCAGTTCCGGGCCATGCAGTTCGGGCTCAGTACAGCTCCAAGAACATTCTCCAAGGTTCTGGTAGTTTTGGTTGCAGAACTCAGAAAAAAGGGCATAGCCATTTCTCACTACTTGGACGACATTCTTATTCTGGCAGACAATCAAGAAACCCTTCGTATACATGGCCAAGTCTACATGGCACTTCCTTCAGCATCATGGATGGAAAATCAACAGGGTAAAGAGCCATCTACAACCTTCCCAGAACATGATATACTTAGGATCCAGGTTCAATACAATCAAGGGTACAGTCCAGCTGTCTTCAGAAAGAGGATCAAGATTGATAAGAAAAACCAAAGAAGTGTTGGAGTGCAATGTAACATCAGCAGAGAAGTGCATGAGTCTTCTAGGGTCCATGTCCTCTACCATAGGGCTGACAAGATGGGCACAATGGAGAATGAGGAAATTTCAGCAAAACTTAATTTGCCAATTCCGTTCAGGGAACCTTCAACAACCCATCAACATCCCCCCTCAGGTTCGTCAGTCGCTGCTGTGGTGGCTTCACAAGAAATTCCCGCTCAGAGGATTCCCCCTGGGGAACATTCCTTGGACTGTTTTAACTACAGACGCAAGCCAATGGGGATGGGTGTCAGGGTAGCTGTGACTTTAAGAATATTTGGAAACTCAACTGCAGAAATAAATGACAATTCACACAAGGTATATCATTTAAGCAATTCTTGTATTAAAGTTTAGCAGCAAAAAGAAGAAAAACTGACTGATATTGATTGCAGAGAAAAAATAAATGGTTTGAAGTAATATGGAAAAATATATGTAACTTGATTGAAGTATAAAGTAAAAAATATGATGGAACACTTGATTGAAGATATGGAACGTACTTGCGATTAGGTGATAGAGAAAAATGCAGGATAACAGGGACGGTCCGTATTCAGAGGATTGGAGAAGTATACAATTCGATTCAGGAAGCCAAAGGTCAGGATTGGAGAAATCAGAATGGTCGAGGATATCCGGGTCAGCAACAGGTAATCCAAAATGAAAGTAGCAAGATACTCTAAGGTAGCTTGGAGCTAAGGAGTCAGGAACAACAGCTGCTAAAGACAATACTCAGCGATTTGTGTCTGTTGCAGACTGTTATTTATAGTCCCAGGAAGATCGCGTCATCGAAAGGGACGTGGCCTAATGAAGGGGGGAGTGGTATAATGAAGGGGGCGTAGCCTAATGACGCGATCGCGAGTAAAAATAAACAAAAGTAAAAATGAAAGCCTGACAGGATCCCCGCCAAAAGGAGCAACCACAGGGTGCTTAAGGCCGAGGCTTCTCAGGAAATCGCTTATGGAATGAGGCCACGAGATTAGGAGCATGTACCTCGGTTGCATCTTCCCACGTGTCCTCCTCAGGTGAATAACCCTTCCATCGGATTAAGTATTGAAGTTTTCGTCTGAACACTCTGGAATCTAGTAATTTGTCAATTTCGTATTCAGGTTGTCCTTCGACACTCACAGGATCAGGGTTTACATATACTTTCCTGGAGAAAGGATCGGGAACGTGTGGCTTTAGGAGGGAGGTATGAAAAATGGGATGAAGACGAAGTGAAGAGGGTAAGGTGAGTTTGACTGCATTTTCGTTAATGATTTTCTCGATTAGGAAAGGTCCCATGTATAATTGGTCTAATTTCTTGGAAGGTCGAGAAGTACGAATATTCTTAGTAGAGAGAAGTACAGCATCACCAATCTGATATGAAGGACTTGGTCGTCTTCTAAGATTATAACATTTTTTATGGCTTTGGAGAGAATTGTTGAGGTTAGTTTTCAGTTGTTCGAATAACTTTTCCATTTCTGAAATTTGGTGAGTAACGGTGGGTTTCTTTGTAGTGATGGAATGGATGGGAAGGAAGAAGGATGGAACCCGTAATTGGATTAGAAGGGGGTAATCTTTGTGCTGGAATGGAGAGTATTATTATACGAAAATTCAGCAAGGGCCAGGAAGGAAGACCAGTCATCCTGAAGATGAGAACAGTAGCACCGTAGGAACTGTTCTAAACATTGATTGACACGCTCAGTTTGTCCATTTGACTGAGGGTGAAATGCTGAGGAGAATTTGGGTGATATCTGAAGAGTTGAGCAAGTTCTCTCCAAAAATGAGAAGTAAATTGAGTTCCTCTGTCAGAGATAATTTCGGTAGGTAATCGTGTAATTTGAAGCTGTTATTAATAAATAGTGAGGATAATTCTTTGGAAGAGGGTAGTTTATTTGTCGGAATGAAATGAGCCATTTTTGTAAATCTATCTACAACAACCAGGATAGTGGTAAATTTATCGGAAGGAGGTAGTTCGACTATGAAGTCCATGGATATGGAACTCCATGGAGTATTGGGTGTAGGTAGATTCATTAATAACCCAAAGGGTTGTTGGGGACTTGGTTTATTCTTTTGGCATGTCGGACAGGAAGATACATAATCCTTGATGGTTTTTCCTTGTTTAGGCCACCAAAATTGTCTTTTTAATAACTCATTTGTTTTCTTTACTCCAGGATGTCCTGCTGTAGGAGAATCATGGAACATATGGAGAATGTCTACTCGTAAAGAAGGAGGTATATAAAGTTTGGTATCTTTGAAATAAAGTCCTTCTTCCTGTTGTAAATCAGATAGGTCATCCTTGGTTGCTTCATTTTTTGTGAAGGTTTTGAGTTGATTGATGAAGGTGGAAGAAATGACACCAATAAATCGTGAGGGTGGTAGAATGTCTGAAGAGGTAAGATTTTCTGGTTTGACTCCTGGTATTCGGGATAAGGAATCAGCCTTTTTATTACGAGATCCAGGTCGATATACAATCTGGAAATTGAACCTATCGAAGAATAGACTCCAACGAACCTGTCTGGCGGTGAGTGTTCTGCTCTTGTGAAGGAATTCGAGATTTCTATGATCAGTGTAGACAACGATAGGTACCTCTGTTCCTTCTAATAAATGCCTCCAATTTTCAAAAGCTGACTTTATAGCGAGTAACTCTTTTTCCCCTATAGGATAGTTGACTTCCGCAGAGGTCAATGTACGGGAGAAAAGGGCGACAGGATGAAGGACTGATTGGGGAGTGTTCTGTTGAGATAGAACAGCACCAAGAGTGAAATCAGAGGCATCAACTTCGAGAACGTAGGGCAAAGAAGGATTGGGCATCTTGAGGATGGGAGAGGAAGTGAACTTTGTTTTTAAAACTTCAAAAGCCTCTTGAGCTTGGGGGTTCCAGATGAAAGAAGTGTTTTTCTTGGTGAGCAGAGTAAGAGGTTGGACTATAGAAGAATTTTTTTTAATAAACTTTCTATAAAAATTGGCAAATCCAAGAAAACTTTGAACTTCTTTCACATTTGAAGGTATGGGCCAATTGAGTATACATTGAATCTTGGAATCGTCCATATGTACTTGTTGGGGGTAATGACGTATCCGAGGAATGAGATTTTTGTCACCTCGAAAAGACATTTTCCTGGTTTGGCGTACAAACTATGAGTCCGTAACCTTGACAACACCCATCGTACATGTTTTCGATGTTCTTCTAGATTGTCTGAATAGATTAAAATGTCGTCAAGGTATATAATGACACACACATCTAGAAGATCCCGGAATATGTCATTTATGAAGTGCTGGAATGTATCAGGGGCGTTGCACAATCCGAATGGCATAACTAAATATTCAAATAACCCGTATCGGGTGCGAAAAGAAGTTTTGCATTTTTATTTATCCTTATAAGATTGTATGCTCCTCTAAGATCAATCTTGGTGTAGATGGTTGCGGTACGTAATCGTTCAAGAAGTTCAGGGATTAGCGGTAGAGGATAACGATTTTTTACAGTGATTTTATTAAGTTGTCTGTAGTCAATAATGGGTCTGATGGTTTTGTCTTTATTTGTGACAAAGAACATCCCAGAGGCTGCAGGAGAGGTTGACGGACGGATAAATTCTTTGCGTAGATTTTCATCCAAATACTCCTTGAGGGTGATTAATTCTTTATCAGACAGAGGATAGATATGCCCGAATGGAATGGGATCCCCAGGAATCAGATCGATAGGGCAATCATATATCCTGTGTGGTGGTAAAGTTTCGGCTTCTTTTTTACAGAAGACTTCCTTAAAATCAGAATAGCATGGAGGAATGAGTTGTTCTTCTGTAATTTGTAGAAGTGGAGTATGGAGGAAACAGGTCTTTTGACAGTAATGGGAATCGAGCTGTATTTCAAGATTTTCCCAGTTGATAGTAGGGTTATGTAGATGCAACCAATTCATTCCAAGGATTACAGGGTATAACGGTGAAGAGATGACATCAAATTTGATGTATTCAATGTGATGATGATTTACTGTCATCTTTAGAGGAATCGTTTCGAAGGTAGTGGGTCCTGAGGATAACATGGGTCCATCAACAAGTCGGATAGATACAGGGGAAATCTTCTTTATTAGAGGTATATTCTTTTCCTTCACGAGGTCTTGATCTATGAAGAGACCAGCAGCCCCGGAGTCCAGAATGGCCTCAATATGTATCCTTTCTTTGTCCCACTGTAAGAGGAGAGAGAGGGAAAGATGAGGAAGAAATTTCTGGGGTATGTAGAGAAGGTTTCTGTAAGAGAGGTGTTTCTGGAGAGAATAGGACAATTTTCCACAGAATGTTAAGGGGAAGCACAGTACATGCAGAGGTTTAATGTTCTCCTCCTTATCTTTTCATCCTGTGAAAGGGGACCACGAATAACTCCCAGCTCCTTAGGTTCAGGCGGGGAAGTCTTGTCGGTTTGTTTCACAGGGGTTATAGCTCTCTTCCAAGGATTGTTAGTAGAGGACCGTTCGGCTTTCCTCTCTCTAATACGTCTGTCGATGTTGATGGACAATTGCATTGTGGCGTCTAGAGTAGGAGGCAGAACAGTCCTGGCTAATTCATCCTTTACAGCTTCAGATAGTCCGAGACGGAATTGATTCCTTAAGGAAATATCGTTCCATTCAGTGTCTACGGCCCATCTCTTAAATTCAGCAATATAATCCCCAACAGGACGTTTCCCTTGAGACAAGGAGCGGATGGTCATATCTGCTGTGGCTTGTTTGTTTTGATCCTCATATAAAAGAGACATTTCGGTGAGGAACTGGTCTAATGAATCGATGATAGGGTCATCTCTTTCTAAAAAAGTATGAGCCCAGGACATGGGTTCACCTCTTAAAAATGAGATAATTGTACACACCTTTATCCTGTCTGTTGGATAAGATCTGGGTTTCAGGGAAAATAGAAGGGTGCAGGAATTTATAAACTCTCTGTATTTGGATCTGTCTCCAGAGAATTTTTCAGGGGTTCACACAGAAGGTTCTGGATATTCCCTTGGGGGAGCAGAGAGGGGAGTGGTGAAACTTCTGCTTTGCAATTCAGTGGTGTATGAAAGTAGGTGGTCGTGTGCCAAACGTAAATACTGAACACTTTGAGTGAGATGATCCACTCTTTGAGTTAATGAAAGAATTTGGGATGCCATTTCTGCTGGTTCCATTTGGTGGGCTGAGTATTTTGTCAGGGTAGCTGTGACTTTAAGAATATTTGGAAACTCAACTGCAGAAATAAATGACAATCCACACAAGGTATATCATTCAGAGGCGGCTCTCTAATTAGGCGAGTTAGGCAGCCGCCTAAGGCCTCGCACTCACGGGGGCCTCGCGGCTGCCTAACTCACCTTATTGCCTTTGATGTAACAGGGAGCTTAACGCTGCCGTTAAGCTCCCTGTTACACTAACCTGGGACGTTTCCTCCGTGCATCTTCTCTCCTGCACGGAGGAAGGAAGCTCCGATCGCGTTTGTTTTGTTTTTTAAACTTTATTGAACCCGCGCAGCTTCAATAAAGTTTAAAAAAAAAAAAAAAAAAACGCGACCGGAACTTCCTTCATCCGTGCAGGAGAGAAGATGCACGGAGGAAACAACGGAGAGCAGCATGGAGGTAAGTACTAGGGAAGGGGGGAGGAGGGTGGTACAAACGAGCAAAGCCTGGCACAATGAGGGGCTAAATATTGGCACAGTGTGGGGCAAAATCCTGGCATAATGAGGTGAGGGGCAAAATCCTGGCATAGTTAGAGGCTAAATCCTGGCATTGTGAGGGGCAATATCCTGGCATACAGTGGCAAAATCCTGGCATATTGAGAGGCAAAATTCTGGCATTGTGAGGGGCAAAATCCTGGCACAGAGTGGCAAAATCCTGGCATAATGAGAGGCTAAATCCTGGCATTGTGAGGGGCAAAATAGTGGCATTATGAGGGGCAATATCCTGGCATACAGTGGCAAAATCCTGGCATATTGAGAGGCAAAATTCTGGCATTGTGAGGGGCAAAATTGTGGCATAATGAGGGGCAAAATTGTGGCATAATGAGGGGCAAAATCCTGGCACAGAGTGGCAAAATCCTGGCATATTGAGGGGCAAAATTCTTGCATATTGAGGGGCAAAATCCTGGCATAGAGTGGCAAAATCCTGGCAAATTGAGGGGCAAGATCCTGGCATAGAGTGGCAAAATCCTGGCATATTGTGGGGCACAATCCTGGCATAGACTGGAAAAATCCTGGCATATTGAGGGGAAAAATCCTGGCATATTGAGGGGCAAAATCCTGGCATACTGAATGGCTTAATCCTGGCATATTGAGGGGCTAAGTCCTGGCATATTGAGGGGGTAAATCCTGACATATTAAGGGGCTAAATCCTGGCATATTAAATGGCTAAATCCTGGCATATTGAGTGGCAAAATTCTGGCATTTTGAATGGCTAAATCACAGTGCATCCGGTGCTGTGAGGAAGAACAAAGTGCCAATCTTCTAGCACAACGTGGTCTGTGAGACCACTTTCAACATTGAGCACCTTTCCTTCTGGCTGAGTGTTTCTCTTAGTGTGTGATTGTGTGCTTTCTGAGTGTGTCTGTGAGTCAGTGTGTGCTGGCTGAGTGTATCTGTGAGTGTGTGCTGGCTGAGTGTGATTGTGTGCTGACTGAGTGTGTCTGTGAGTCAGTGTGTGCTCACTGAGTGTGTCTATGAATGACTGTGTGATATGTGTTAGTGTTCACATTTAGGACACAGCAATAACAATGTGAGTTAGTCAGCCGCACACAATTTTATCTATACCAAATGTTTATAGATGTTTGTAGAATAATTATGAGACAAAGAAAATTCTAGGAGCTGTTCATTTCTAGAAGCTGGGATTTGAGTCTGATCTTGAAATATGCTATTTCTACAGTTCATTTTTATTATCACTTGCATATATTTTATTTAATAATGTGTGTCCGTGAGGGCCTCATGTTCGACTTTCGCCTAAGGCCTCACAAAGTCTAGAGCCGCCACTGATATCATTTAAGCAATTCTTGTATTAAAGTTTAGCAGCAAAAAGAAGAAAAACTGACTGATATTGATTGCAGAGAAAAAATAAATGGTTTGAAGTAATATGGAAAAAAATATGTAACTTGATTGAAGTATAAAGTAAAAAATATGATGGAACACTTGATTGAAGATATGGAAGGTACTTGCGATTAGGTGATAGAGAAAAATGCAGGATAACAGGGACGGTCCGTATTCAGAGGATTGGAGAAGTACACAATTCGATTCAGGAAGCCAAAGGTCAGGATTGGAGAAATCAGAATGGTCGAGGATATCCGGGTCAGCAACAGGTAATCCAAAATGAAAGTAGCAAGATACTCTAAGGTAGCTTGGAGCTAAGGAGTCAGGAACAACAGCTGCTAAAGACAATACTCAGCGATTTGTGTCTGTTGCAGACTGTTATTTATAGTCCCAGGAAGATCGCGTCATCGAAAGGGACGTGGCCTAATGAAGGGGGGCGTGGTATAACAAAGGGGGAGTGGCCTAATGACGCGATCGCGAGTAAAAATAAACAAAAGTAAAAATGAAAGCCTGACAATGGGGAGCTTACCTTCACGACAAGTTCATTCAAGGAAAGTGGTATCTCCCAGTACCAGACACTCCATCCAATCTATTGGAACTCAAGGCGGTGCTCAAAGCCCTGGAACATTTCCTTCCTCTTCTCACACACAAATGGGTCAAGATAAGAATGGACAACGCGACAGTAGTTG
Source organism: Pelodytes ibericus (assembly GCA_036172795.1). Lineage (NCBI taxonomy): Eukaryota > Metazoa > Chordata > Amphibia > Anura > Pelodytidae > Pelodytes > Pelodytes ibericus. Next base: position 86,511,901 of record CM069859.1, read on the forward strand.
CCTACCTCAATCATCAAGGAGGGACCAGGAGTCGGAGGATGATGAAAATTATGAGACCTCTGATGTCCTTGGCACAGGCACATCTAGAGGGCATATGTGCTATCCATCTTCCCGGGATACAGAACTCAATAGCCGACTTCCTCAGCAGAGTGGAAATGGACCCGGGAGAATGGAGCCTATCTGTGAGTGTGTTCAAAGCAATAGTGGAGAAATGGGGAATGCCGCTAGTGGACCTCATGGCAACAAGCGAGAACAGAAAGGTAAATGGACTTCTCCAAAAGGGTCGATCCACAGGCATTGCAAAGGGACGCTCTATCAAGCAACTGGCTTTTCCATCTAGGATATGCATTCCCTCCCACTTCACTAATCTTTTCCCTTCTGAGGCGGTTGAGGCAAGAGAAATTATCATTGATTTTCATAGCTCCCTTCTGGCCATGCAGGCCATGGTTTCCTCTCCTACTGAGTCTCTGCGAGGAGGACCCTTGGCAGCTCCCGATGATTCCATCCCTTCTGCATCAAGGCCCAGTTCTCCACCCGGACCCAGCATCCCTCAATCTGAGGGCTTGGAAGTTGAAAGGGAAGGGTTGAAAGATAAAGGTAGCATTTATGAATTCTGATATCTGAGTTTTTTATTCCCTCCCTTGGTTTTTGCTTGGCCAGGAAAGAGGAAAATGTATTCATACTTACCGTAATTTTCTTTTCCTGGTTATCGGCCATGGCAGCACAAGGATCCCGCCCAGGGATATTGCTGATAACAAGACTGAGGGAGTGGTGGTGGGAGGGGGTACTTATACCCTCTTTTTTAATTAGTTCCTGTCTAATTAGGGATAGGGAGGAGCTACCCATTGTTGTGCTGTCATGGCCTATAACCACAATATATATGCCATGGCCTATAACCACAGGAAAAGAAAATTATGGTAAGTATGAATACATTTTCCTTTATATATATTGTTATATAAATATTATAAAACCAGCCAAATAGGAGTTGCATGTGGCTTCGGGGGGCCCCAGGGCAATTTTTGCACCGGGGCCCGGTGGTTTCTAGTTATGCCTGTGCACACACACTAACTCACACTGACATACACACACTCTCACTCACACTGACATACACACACACTCTCACTCACACTGACATACACACTCACTCACACTGACACACACACACACACTCACTCTGACATACACACACTCTCACTCACACTGACATACACACACACTCATACTGACACACACACACACACACACACACTCACTCTGACATACACACACTCTCACTCACACTGACATACACAAACACTCACACTGACACACACACTCACTCTGACATACACACACACACTCTCACTCACACTGACATACACACTCACTCACACTGACATACACACACACTCTCACTGACATACACACACTCACACTGACATACACACACACTCTCACTCACATTGACATACACTCAGTCACTCACACTGACATACATTCAGTCACTCACACTGACATACACACACTCACTCACTTTGACATACACACTCACACTGTCTAACTGTATAACTTACCTCTGAATCTCTTATGAGGACCCACATTTTCTAACCATTCTGGTATAATTGGATTATAAATATGCTGTTGATCTAAGTACACTAAGGACAGATATACTTATTTAAAAAATATAAAACTAATATCAGACAATTTGTTTGACATCATTCTCTGTGCAAAACTATGTTTTAGTCTGTTTACCTCAATCATTGCATACATAAATATATCTTAGAATAAGCTTGCATTAGCATTTGCTGTGTTCTGCATTTCTTCATCTCAACCATGAGTTCACAACCAGATTTTAGAGTAGCTGTTAATAATATTTAAATATGTATCACCCCACAATGCATCTAATCTCTCTATACAAGGAAATAGGTAATGCTCTTATGGGGAATTAGTCTTGAGTGCTTTTCACTATTAGCAGAACCTTCATGTTCAGATACGCAGGGAGCTATCGTTTCAATATTACACGTACCTACATGCTTTGTCATGCTATGAAAGCCCTTCTGTTTTATTGGGTTCAAGATCAAGGCTTTCTTGAAATTGGAGATTGTCTAGTTTTATAGCCAGTCTATTAAATCCCAACAGCACAAAGCTTTATGTTTTATGTATGTATTTTGTTCTTTCACAAACAGACAATAGGAATAGTTTCTAGTGCTATACACGTTAATATTTATTTTTTCTATTGATCAAGAAGATGTAGACATTATTATAAATTTGTATTACTATTATTATTATTTTAATGAAAAGTAATTTCTTGTCTTCTAAGTTGCGCCCACCTGAGAGCAAATTCTTTCCTAGAACTGCATTCTTCATTAATTGAGAGACACACTCTTTCCACTTTCTTGCAAGGAAAATAATTCCATAAATGTGTGCTGTATTAGTGATAGAATTCCATGATAGGTACAAACATGTACCGCCAACTGGAAAACAGAACACCTTACGAGTTTTGTAGCTTAAGGCACGTGATCATAGGCTAGCGAGTTATTCAGTTTCAAGATTGACCATTAGTGACTCTTTAGGGTTTATAATAATGTTCAATCACTTAAAGCTGTATTCCACTCCTTCATCAGTTTTCCCTCCTGCAATACATAGGTAGGTGTTTTATTTAAGTCCCGTTGGCATTTTCTCTATGGATACAGAATTCTCCAAACTGGTATTATCCCACCACTTGCAAGTTTCTTTACATAGTAATTTGTCTAGATCTTGAAAAAGTTTAGTTTAACCAGGCTCGCCTATGATTTACTTTTCACTTTTGATATTTTTTTTAATTGTTTGCATTCACACTTTACAAAACAACATATAAGTCTATGGGACGCAATTCGATCTCACCACACTGCACTTTAAGGGCCAATACTTGGAAGATCCTCATCAATGCCGGGCAACCCTGCCCATATAAATGCAGATGACAATGAAGAAAGGATGTGAGGAGGAAATTCAGGCAGGTATGTTAATTCCATAAATGTGTGTTAGCCTATGATTAAATGCCTTAAGGCATGAAACGCGTAAGGCGTCCTGCTTCGCCATTGGTGGTATATGTTTGTGCCTATCATGGAATTCTATCACTAATAAGGCACTTATTTATGCAATTATCATACCTACCTGGATTTCCTCTCGTTACGGGCTGGCTTGCCCGGCATTGAAGATCATCTTCCAAGCATTAGCACATACCTGATCTTATTCCGAGGGAATTTAAAATGCAGTGCTATGAAATCTAATTGAGTCCCAGAGACTTATATGTTGTTTTGTATTCTGTGAATGCAAATGATAAAAAAAGATCCAAACTGACCTGTACATTGAGTAGATAAATAAAGATATTTTTTTAATGTGTCAATGATGTCTACTGTTTCTAAATAGACCCTGTAACTTGATTTGTAAATTATAAAATTCCCATTGAACATAGTTAATTCGCATCCCATAAACAGCAGACATCAAAGACACATTTCAAGCTATTTTTTCTCATCATTTAAGAGCATTTGCTTGTGATTCTGCTACTATAAAGTATACATATTATTTTGTATTCTCTACATTTACAGGATAAACAATACTTAACTGATAGAAGCAGGAAGGAGGGCTGCAAGAAAAAAAGCTCCTGTAAGAAAAGATAGAAAATAGCAGGCCCTGTATGATTATTTGCCAAAGGTTGGGTGGTGATGATGAGGTTAAGCAGTTGCTGTTGTACTAAGTATGTAAATCTGCAAGGGGTGGACAAAATAACTGAAACACCACATGAAAAAGGGCTGTTATGTAGAAGTAATTAAATCACAAGTACAAATGTAGCTACATAGGTGAGTCATTTTAGATGGGTCTTTGAAGCAATATAAAGCTACCGACAGACAGAGTTCAAAATAGACAAAATATTCAGTGCAAAATGATTTAATGAGTCAAGGGGAACAGCTTGAAAAATCATACTGTAAGTACCAAACACTGACAAACTGCACCAGTAAAGAGGAACAATGGTTGCAAGTCAAAGCTCTCCAAGTGGGATAGATGTTATATTGCAGAAGGATAATGCGCTCAATACACACTACTAAACACACATCATTTATCTTTGATGGGAAGGAAGATTCCACTCTCAGAGAATAGAGGTTTTTCTCTTTCGGAATGGTGCACTATCATAGTAACCACTGTTCAGGCAAATTGTGTTTACATCTACGATTGCATATATTTTTCTGGTTAGCGCTATAGGCCTTGACTGCTCACAGTGCCATTGGTGTCTAATAAAGGGTCTAGGGTCTGCATAAAAAATGCCAACTACCAGATGCCATAGGTTAGCATGCTTTCCGTTTTACTGTAGATAGCAAATTGTGGCTGATATGTATATGTCAAGTTCATGTGTTGTCTGACTACTCCTGCCCTCCATGGTTCTGCATCTCAACAATTCTCAATTGTTCTCAACAATGGAAGTTTTCTCTTCAGCTGCTAGAATACAGGTTCAGATTGGATCCAGGCATCTATTAAAAGAAGCTGACAAAGCAGCAACAGCAGAGGATTCAAGGCATAAGGTACTGACAGGCTTTGTTAGTTTGCGACCTGACTCGCCCCAGCATCAGTATAATTGCGACTGAGTGTACTGCCACTGATGGTTACATTGATGGCTAACTGGACACAAATCGAAGCATAAATGCTTCTGAATTTAAAGAACAAAAGGCCCATTTCACGTGTACGATTGGGTTGTGTATATTTATCAATAAAAATCAAATAACTTGTCCATAGCAGTATTGAGGGGGTGGCCACTGATGCCCCAGAAAATGAGGGGTTGCAACAATGATTGCATGCGGCTCTATAATATAGGGGTCTAATGCTACATAATAAGACTGATGCCTTCTTACAGAATAGTGACGTACCTTGGGTTCAGCTCTCTATGCCCTGACATTTATGTTTACTTGAGTGGCAAAAACAATTCTATTTTTATTGTATTTTTAGGAGCTATGTTGAGCCTGGACAGCTATATATTGACAAATATTTTCTTTAATATTAAGTTATTATTATTCAATGTCCAGCTACATATATACTATTGGGAGCTATACTATAGCACTGTCAGTGTGTGGTTAACTATAATACTGATTTCTATACTGATGTCACTATCTAGCAAACTATACAGGGAGGTACAGCTATTGCTGGTTATTTATTTACCTACTTTTTCTGAAAACAACTTATAAAATAAATAAATTAACAATGGGCACATTTATCTCTTATTGTCTCAGGCGCAGAAAGCAGTCAGTGGTGAAATGTTTTTGGAGCATAAAAGTACTATCAAAATTGTTACCCAAGAGAAAGGAGTAGAAACCAAGCCATGCTGGATATGGTAAGTAGTGTGGGAATGTAGTTATATTGTTACATTAAATTAATATTGACTCAGAATGTTCTAAATTAATATGTTACAAGTACCAGTAAGAAGTTACATCCGTTCTCAAACAATTGTGTTATTCATATGATGCAAAGATTCTCAATAGTTTTCAAGGATCATGTGGCAGTAGGTAGATGATACTTTCATAATCATATTGTATCTTTTAACTTGCCTATGATTAAGCACTATAGCATGAACCGCGTATGTTGAGCAGTGATTCCTGTATTAATAAATTAATTATTACTTTTTATGGATTGTATGTCAATATAGAAGATTTTTACCATCCATTTTGTGCTACTTGAGGAGTTGAGATCTCTGCAGTTCTCCAGACACACAAGTTTAATATTTTGGTGGTGAGCACCTTCCATATATAAAAGTGTAAGCACCATTATATAAAAAACATTTTATACAAATATTACCACAAGGTAGGGGTTTTAGGAAATGCACTTTTTTAATTAAGTGTAAAGGTTATAATACCGTAACCATTTTGAAGCTGCTGTCCATTTTACTCTAGTTTTTGGTATTTCTGAAAAATATAAGTTCACCTGGAATATGTGAAAAAGGGAAAACAAAAAAAAATATTTTATGGCATAGGATTTATCGTAATTTAGGGTGTCTGGTGGTTAGTTTTGTGTGTGTGTGTGTGTGTGTAATTGTACTTTTTTCACCTTTGAAGACAGGGAAACTAGTGTGGATCTGCAGTTTAATCAGTTTAATCAGTTTTTTACTTGCATAGCTGGCCTGTTATTTACTTCCAACAGCACTTAATGTGACAGGTAATCTGTAATTGTCTGGCAATAGACCAAAGTTTGGCAGGTACAATAGAAAGGTAAGGAGTGCCCAAAGGAGGAGGGGTGTTCAGTGATGCAGCAGGAATAGGTTAGATATAGCACAAAATACCTTAAACAGACAAAGTAATATAGTAGTAATCCCTGTGAAAAAGTGAGACCTGAAATCCACAAAACAATCAATGGTACTAAATAGAAAAGTAGCACTTAGAAAACTGCAGTTACAATTAAATTGCAGTATGTGGGTAGGAACCCAAAAGATGAAATAAAAAATGCAAATATAGTTTAGTAAGTCTAATAACCAAAATATGAAATACTGGAGACACTAATACTCACAAGGCAAGATGACGTGGTGGAGCATGTAAAAGCTAAATGACATATGAATAGGCTAGATGCAGCGAAACTGGTGTAATCAGCAAACAGGAATGAAGAAATCTGGTTTAAATAATCAGGTATAACGATATAAAATGTATTAGGGCTGGAATACAACAGTCAACATGAACAAAATTAATAAAATTAAGAAGTCCACAAATAAGATTTCCTGAGTCGAATAAGAAATGCTGGCATAGTCAGAGACATGGCGATTCCATTTCAAGGTAATGCTTCCTATTTAAGTGTAGCGCACTGTGAACCTCTGCAAGGGTCGACATCAGAAGAACTACGATGGCACTGAAGAATTTAAAACCAGTGAGTTTTCACTAGAAAGGTCTTCTTCAGGCAGAGAAGAATTATGGAAGTTAAAGGGACATTCTAGTCCCCAAACCCCCCTTGATGCAAGATTAAGATTACTGCTTGTATAGTGCACAGTTCCCCCCAGTATGATTGGATGCCGACATTCTGCAAAAATCACATTTTTATTATTTGACACAAGCCATCTCCAGTGATTACTCTGCATGTTTACTGCAGGTGCGGCAGCACTGACTATATAGACACTGACATTTAGTCACTTCATATGCTCCTCGAATTTAATACATTGTGTGGACTCTTAAGTGACCTTGCTCTTGTACACAGTAGGATCTCTTAACAGTGCAACAGTCTGATGACATCACTAGAGAGACAGGAAATAAGATAATGGCATCCTGGGGGAATCATTAGGTCTGATCATTGTTCTGCATAGTCATTTAATGACCAAGGAAAATTAGGCCATTTCTACAATCAGCCAAAGCCTGTTTTCTAATTATTGTCCCATATTTTCTTATACAGACTGCAAAACAATTCATGAGTAACTGGAAAACAGAAACATATGGAAATTTCATGCTTAGGTAGTATAAATGTAATAAAATCATAAATCCTCTCATTACGGACTTATCTCTTTAGAATGCACCACTTCCACTAAGAAATGTGAGAGAAACACAAAAAATTGTTTGGACATTTATTTGGGATGAAAAGAAACCTAGAATAAATAAAAACAGCTAATAAATAGCAGTAGGAAAGGGGGTATAGCAGTTCCTAATATATTTAAATAATATGAAGCCATTCATATTTTTCATATCCATAAATGGCAAGATCTATCTTTAAAGATGGAATCATAGTATATTATGGAGATCTACTTAAAGGGACACTACGACTTACATAAGATGTAACTAGATAAGCTGGTCATTTAAAACGAATCACATATATAAATCAAATGCCACTGTTTTGTTTGTATATATGAATGTATGAATTGTGTATAAAAGGAAAAATAAAATTAGGTGATTATCTCCTGAATTCATTTTATGAATATTTCTCATGTTCTCAACATCATACAAAATCTTCCAGCCAGTCTCTCTTTACAACTTTGGCCAAAGACTGCATGATGATATCATAAGATACTCCCCTGCTCTCTTACTGGCTCTTGTGTATCATAGTGGCAAGACTAGTGGCAGACTGGGTCTAAAAATATTTGTTGCCAGGAGACAAATTATTAATGGGAGTATACAGCACTAAATGTAAATACATATTGTTATAATTGAATTTTGAAATTATTATTATTTTTATTATTTTTAATTAAAGGGACTGTCTAGTGCCCAATATGCATCTTCCAAATATTAATACATATTAATGTGCTTTCAAAGTTCTTTAAAATGCATGTCTTACATTTTGCATTGCTTAAAATTTAAAATACTTACAGCTAGATGAATTTGGGAAATTAGAGCAGTTTGCAAGAAACCAGGACTGCCCACACTAGCTGAGTAAACGTCATTTCTTTTTTTTTTTTTGCTGCAGGAACCAATGCGAATAATTCCATTAAAATTAATGGAATATCATGTCTCTCCGGGGATGTCATCAGACAATGTGTTGCACTGTTAAGAGATCCTGCTATCTACAAGAGCAAGGTCACTCAGAGGCCACATAATAGATTTAATTTGAGGAGGACAGAAAGTGACTAAATGAAACAAAACTTTATATCCTCAGTGTCTTTATAATCAGTGCTGCCGCACCTGCAGTATATATGCAGAGTCACTGGGGGAGGGCTTGAGTCAAATATTAAAAATGTAATTTATACAGAATGCCTGCATCAAATTGCACTGAAAAAAAGCCTGTGCACTAAACAAGCAGTGATCTTCATCTTGCACCAAAGTGAGTTGGCTAGACTGTCCCTTTAACATTTATTTGGCATCTTCACAGCCATTCACAAAAATATACAATTGCCATTTCAAGGTTTTTGAACATATTGTCAAATCCTTCGGTTACTTTAACAAAAATATTGTAATTCCAATAAACTGGAACTTGAGATATAAAAAAGTAATGTAAATACTTGCACATACCAAATGATGAACTGTATATTTACCTCTATGATAACATAAATCAGGTCTGTATATATGGCATAAATATCTACCACAGACTAAATGTGGTCCATCCCCATAACTCAAATATAGAAAAACATAGTTAAGGAACGGTTGCAGTGTCTATTATTGGTTAAACATAAACTTTCTGTAGGGAGAGTAAGAATGGACTATTCCTAGATTTCCACTGCCCTGCATCACCATGTATTGGATAAAATAAAAACAGACCCGGGGTGTATGTAAAATCCACTAAAGCAAAAGAATAAGAAAAAATCTACAAATTTATCACAAATATGGGGATCCACTGAGAAATTGAATGCAGTTAGCTTTTTGTAAATGCGTCTTCTTGGATTAGAATCTCTGTATTTCTGTTGATAATAACGGAGTTATAATAATGTTCTCTGTCATGACACTTATCATAACAGTAAGGGACAGTAAGGAATACAGAGCAAACACATTGTCCTTTACTTAAAGTGAACTGTTAAAATGGAAGAGTATGGAAGAGAGGATTAAGGCATGAATATATACTGAAAGAGAATAAGTCAATAGAGTAGAGGGAGTAAGTAAGAGAAAGTAAGTAAAGGAGAGGAGGCCACCTGGCAGCAAAGCCAAAAAAAGGATGGCGCCACATCTCATGTCCCAAAAAAGTACTGCCATGTCAAGTTGGGCAGAGTTGCCTTGGGGGGAGGGTTACACCAGTAGCGTAGTATTGCAGGAGCGGAGTGACATGGCAAGAAGGTACACAAGATACTGATAATTTGTCCATTAATTGCCACTGATCATTTGCTAATTCATAGCCACTGATCATTTGCTCATTAATATGCCACTGATAATTTGACCATTAATAGCCTCTGATAATTTGCTCATTAATATTCCACTAATAATTTTCTCATTAATAGTCACTGATAATTTTCTCATTAATAGCCACTAATAATTTGCTCATTAATAGCCACTGATAATGTTCTTATTAATATGCCACTGATCATTTGCTCATTAATATGCCAATGATAATTTGCTCATTAATAGCCACTGATAACTTGGTCATTAATAGCCACTGATAATTTGCTCATTAATATGCCACGGATAATTTGTCCATTGAGATGCCACTGATAATTGGCTCATTAATAGCCACTGATAATTTGCTCATTAATAGCCACTGATAATTGGCTCATTAAAATGCCACTGATAATTTGCTCATAAATATGCAACTGATCATTTTCTCATTAATATGCCACTGATAATTTGTCCCCAAAAAAAACCCTCCTCCCCCATTCCCCAGTACTTACCTGGATGCTGCTAGTCCCCGGCCATCTCCCCCGCACCTTTTCTTCCTGCACACATGCTGTGTGGAGGAAATACAGTCAACAGAAATGACTTGCCGTCATTTCCAGTGGCTGTGACAGAAAGCTGGATGCGGACTTCCGGCTGCTGCCTGAACATAACTGTCTCTGTGTGACCAGGGGCCCACTGGGCAGCTGCTTTGGACCTCCAAGAATGAATGGGCCCTGGGCAGCTGCCCTGTTTGCCCATGCTTTTTTTTTTAAAGGGCTGAGTCCACTTTATCATGGGCCAACGGGGCCCTCTTGCCATCGGGCAAGCTGACTCCCTGGCCAGTCCACCGCTGGGCAGGACTAGGTGGCTGTGTACAACTTTGTTTTACCTGCCTTTCAACACAAAGAGAGGAGATTAACCTGATCAAACAGGATCATACATTACCCTCCAATTCAATGCAATAGACTGCATTCTGTGTCCCCAGCCCCAAAGTGAGAAATTTGTGCTGTAAAGTAATTTGGGGGTGGCACCCAAAAACACTATATTTCACAAAATGTCGGCGCCCAGTTACACTTGTTTAGATACATATGTTATTAAATACAGTCACATAACCAAAACAAAAGACATATCTGAAATCAACAATACAAAATAAAAAAAATAAAATCTTTTCATTTTTTGGTGGGACATATTAAGAGATAAGAGACCTACTAATAGATTGGAAAATATTTTTTTTCAAAAAGGGAAAAGGACTAGCAGAGTGTCCACATATTCCCCAACAGAAATCCTGGAACATAATATAGAATATTTCAAATAATTAACCACATTTAACAAGAGTATGTTTTTGGTTAAAGATCTGATTATTGGGGATAAGGTTAAACCCTGTTCACAGTTTCAAACAGAAAATATATTATCATCAATTATGTTTTTTCTTATCTGACGTAAAATAACTACCTTAATCAATATGTACAATTAGAATGAAGAGATGAATTCTATAAAGAATTCTAAACATTATTTAATGGCAACCCTAAAATCAACTTCTAAATATTATGATCCGGTAGAAATGCTAGAACAAGATATTCAGCCTAAATGTGGGTAGAGTTTTGCCGATTGACTAGAAATACATTTCAGATGTATAAGAAACCACCCATTGTTTAAATTTTGTGGAACTTCAATATAACATACTTTATAGGTTTGTCCTGTACAATTTTGCACAAGATGAATCCCACATCATCCAATTTATGATGGCGGCGTAACAAGGTTTGCTACATCTGGTGAGAATGTTCTAAAATTAAACCACTAAAGGTCTGGGTTTTTTATGAATTTTGTAGAACTTTTTGTGAATGAATCAAAAATACCCTGAATAGTGTTGAGCGAACCCGAACCGCACTGTTTGCGTACATTACGTTTTTTGGATCCCGGACCCGAACACGGACATTTCACTGTATGTTTGGGTTGGAGTTCGGGGTTCGGCGATTACATTGTATGTAATGCTATGGGCTTTCTATAAACCGACATAGAGTCCCCATTCATACGAATAGGTCAGTTGACCTATTCGTATGAATGGGGACTCTATTTCGGTTTATAGAAAGCCCATAGCATTACATGTATTCCATAAACCGAAAGTCTATAAACCGAATGTCTTTCGGTTTATAGACTTTCGGTTTATGGAATACATGTAATGCTATTTCTATTCTGTAAACCGAAATAGAGTCCCCATTCATACGAATAGGTCAATTGACCTATTCGTATGAATGGGGACACTCTTACCCACATTTTACTTCATTTTGCAGCCCTCTAGCCCTTTCCAGGACTTTTTTAGAGGCATTTTAAAAGTTTGTGTCCCTATTGACTTCAATGGGGTTCGGGGTCAAGTTCGGGGTCAAGTTCGAGCACAGACCCGGACATTTTTTTGAAGGTCGGCCAAACATGCCGAACCTGAACATCCAGGTGTCTGCTCAACTCTAACCCTGAAATTAGCCTTATTTCACTTTCACTTTCAATTCTACCATAATTCCTCTCTCAAAAAATCTTTAATAATACAAGTACTAAAAGCCACAAATATTGTAATATCTAGATTTGGTTACAATAACAAAAAATGACCTTTTTGTTAAACAGATTCCGTACCAATATAAAAAGGCGAGAGGGGTATTTTTCCACAGTGCGAATAATACTTTTGTATTTGAGAAAATATGGTTCCCATTGTTAAATAAAAATCCTAGAAATTCATTATTTTTGGGGGGACCCCGAGCAAAATATTAGGCTATAAATTAAGGATAATGGATTTAACTATACTTCATGCTCAAGTATGAAAGTTAACAGAAAATGAAAAAAACATAACAGCCATTGGTCTTTTCTGATGTATATGTTATTAAGTACAATAGTACAATAAAAATATATAAAAACTGTAAAAAATGTTTATGCTTTTAAAAATGTTCAATAAAGATTATATGAAAAAAGTTTAAAAGACATTTGAGTGCTTGGAACTTTGTAAGAACATTTTTTATATGTAATTTCCTCTTGATCTTCTTTCACCATTCAAGGTGCTAAAACACTGGGAAGGGCTCTTTGTACATAAATCACTGTAATACCAGAACAGCATGCCTCAACTTATAAGCAAATTGCAACCCTAGTTATTGCAGCCTTATTAATTCAGAAATTTGAACTGGCAACATAAACAAACTGAAACTACACAACACGATGGCAGCATTGGTCTATATTGTAGGTTTATAATATTTGTTATCATAAATTATCTTTAAATTTATGGTTAGCTACCAGCATTTCATATTCATGGTAATGAAATGGAAAACACATCTGCAAATATAGCATATTTACCATCTATTCATTATACTCACTGAAGGGGCACTCAGTGGATATAAAAAACTGAGGTGTATAGAACTTCTATTGAAATGAATGCTCTACCTACTAAGAATAAATATCCCTTGGTTCAAGTAACATTTGTCTGCCCCTGCTTAACAACCCATTTATTGATGTTTTCTTTGTTCAATATAGTATGTTTAAACATTAATAGGCACTATGAACGTATTTAGCCTTTATACTGTTGTTAATCTGGCATGGAACCATGGGCTACATATTAAGTTTTAATAGCATTCTTTTGGCTTTGTCACAGCCAAGTTTAGAATTAGCACAGGAGGTAAGGTAGCTGCAGACCTTAAGGGTGTTATATATTAGGTAAGAGTGACACCTCCTAAGTGACAACTCTTAAGTGAAGACATTACAATCAAAGAAGGAGTTAAAAAACAAAACAGAGGTTAAAGTATAAATCCTTGTTTATATATATATATATATATATATATATATATATATATATATATATATATATATATATTGTGTGTTTTACATGAGTGAGCATGTTGGATAATGTCATCCAGTACTAGCAGCATGTATGCTCTCTTGAAGCAAATTCTTCAAGGTCCATACCACTGCTGCAAATGTGAGCAGGTTGCTGGTTTGGAATATATCATTCTAGTTCAAAGAGGCAGCTGGTAACAGTAAGGTACATAGACAACATGGAGCAAAGCTTGCTGCTTACGGAGCCGCATTGTCTGGGGCCATTGTAAAGGAGGGTGAAGATGTAGGAGAAGAGGTTTCTAGGGCAGAGAGCTAGGAGGCTTGTTCTGGGCTAGTTCACCCCAATATGTTTGCCAGTTTGCTGGGAATTTCAACTCAATAGAGATATTTTTGAGGCAGGCCAACTCTCATAGAAGCCAGGCGAGGAGCCTCCGTATTACAGTTAGAAACCATAATACTAGAAAGGTACTGATGGTAGGGGTTGCCATTATTAGGAAGGTAGATAGGTTAATCTGTCACCAGGACCCCGGATGCCAAACAGTGTGTTGTCTCCCGGGTGCTTGGGTTTGGCATTTGGGAACTGGGTTGACAGATTGTTGGGAAGATGATCCAGCGGTCTTAGTACACCTTGGTACTAACGACAAAGTTAAAAGTTAATGGCAGGAGGGGGGGCCTTAAACATTATTTTAAGGCTCTAGGTCTCTAGTATGTGAACCCAAAATTAAAGCCCAGTATTAAAGAAGGTGTGCATGATGACATTGGTACTAATGTGCAGATTAGCATAGACATTAAAAAGATTTGCACATTACATTCTAGCTAGTTTTTATAGCAAACTGAAAAGGCTGCAAACCTGGGTGAAGTTTTAATCATGGGAGATTTGTATATGTGGAGCAATTAGTTCCTCTAATCAGTGACGTCCCAAGGGGGTGCGGGGGGTGCAGACCGCACTGGGTGCTGCTGAACTTTTATTTTTTTTCCCCGGCAGCCGCATCTGCTGGATTTGGCCGCCAGAAAAAAAAAAGGAAAAGCAAAAACCCCTGCAACCGGATGTGACGTTGACTGTGTATCCCTCCTCCGTGCAGGAGGGAAGACTGCACGGAGGAGGCATCCGACAGGGGACACGGAGCAGCAGCCAGGCGGTAAGTACTGGGAAAGGGGGAGGAATAAAACGAGCACTGTAACGACACAATAATACAGGCATCTGAATGGCACAATATTACTGGTATCTGAATGGCATAATAATACAGGCATCTGAATGGCACAATAATACAGGCATCTGAATGGCACAAGATTACTGGTATCTGAATGGCACAATAATACAGGCATCAGAATGGCACAATATTACTGGCATCTGAATGGCACAATATTACTGGCATCTAAATGGCACAATATTACTGGTATCTGAATGGCACAATAATTATGGCATCTGAATGGCACAATAATACTAACATCTTAATGGCACATTATTACTGGCATCTTAATGGCACAATATTACTGGCATATTACTAAATATGTGGCATATTTAATGGGCCATCTGACTGGCATTATTAAGGAATCTGTTTGGCATGGTATTGGAGGAAATCCAGGGGGGTGACACCATGAGTTACGGCACCGGGTGGGGTCTAGGACACTTCTTCGCCGCATTTTCATCGCTGACAGTTCAGCGCGACAGTTAGAACGCTGAACTGTCAGCAATGAAGTATAACGCGGCCGTTTCACCGCAGCTGCAGCTATGTAAGAGCTGACAGTTCAGCGCTGAACTGTCAGCTCTTACAAATCTAAAAGTAAAACTAAAATAACCCCCCTAATAAATGATTCCCCCCCAATAGTAACACTAAACCCCAATACTAACACTAAAATTAACGCCAATACTAAAATTAACCCCCTAAACCCTAATACTAACCCCCGACCCCTAATACTAAAGTTAACCCCCTAAACCCCAATACTAACCCTAATACTAACCCCCGACCCCTAATACTAAAGTTAACCCCCTAAACGCCAATACTAACCCTAATACTAACCCTAATACTAACCCCCGACCCCTAATACTAAAGTTAACCCCCTAAACCCTAATACTAACCCTAATACTAACCCTAATACTAACCCCCGACCCCTAATACTAACCCTAATACTAACCCCGACCCCTAATACTAAAGTTAACCCCCTAAACCCCAATACTAACCCTAATACTAACCCCCGACCCCTAATACTAAAGTTAACCCCCTAAACCCCAATACTAACCCTAATACTAACCCTAATACTAACCCCCGACCCCTAATACTAAAGTTAACCCCCTAAACCCTAATACTAACCCTAATACTAACCCTAATACTAACCCCCGACCCCTAATACTAACCCTTATACTAACCCCCGACCCCTAATACTAAAGTTAACCCCCTAAACCCCAATACTAACCCTAATACTAACCCCCGACCCCTAATACTAAAGTTAACCCCCTAAACCCTAATACTAGCCCTAATACTAACCCCGACCCCTAATACTAAAGTTAACCCCCTAAACCCCAATACTAACCCTAATACTAACCCCCGACCCCTAATACTAAAGTTAACCCCCTAAACCCCAATACTAACCCTAATACTAACCCTAATACTAACCCCCGACCCCTAATACTAAAGTTAACCCCCTAAACCCTAATACTAACCCTAATACTAACCCTAATACTAACCAACGACCCCTAATACTAACCCTAATACTAACCCCCGACCCCTAATACTAAAGTTAACCCCCTAAACCCCAATACTAACCCTAATACTAACCCCCGACCCCTAATACTAAAGTTAACCCCCTAAACCCTAATACTAACCCTAATACTAACCCCGACCCCTAATAGTAAAATTAACCCCTAACACTAAACACTAAACCTAATTCTAACCCCCTAAACCCTAATTCTAAACCAACTAAAATACTTACCTTTAGCGATGAAATGTCCCGCGATGAAATCTCCAGCGACGATCTGTCTTGTGCTGTAGAGTCGCCGGTGAAGCGGCTGCGCGGAAGCAGCCGCGATGAAGTGTCCCATCCCCCACCGGGTGACACCAACCCTAGTGACGCCTCTGCCTCTAATGGCAGCAAGTTTCCAAACCTGCTGATTATCACATTTAATGTCACAAATAGTAGAGACCCCATCTCTAATGGATGCCTGTCTGGATCTGGTAATAATGAACAATATCAAACATCCAAGTAAGAGAACTCTTGGGGAATAGTGACCATAACATGGTTTTATGTTGGATGAATTAAAAAATGCAAATTAGTTACTACTCCACCAAATCACTTAATTTGAGAAGAGCCAACTTTGACAGACTGGGATGAATTGCTTTCTGTACACAGAAGAGAAGGGAAATACCTTTAATCCTACATTACAAAATTACAAATACCAATATATATATTTGAGAAATAAATACAAAAGAAGCGAATCAAAACCAACGTGGTTTACCAATGTGTAAGACAAGAAATACAAAACAAGAAAATCAAACATTTAAAAATGAGAGGGATCAGCAGTATAATTTGTAGAGTACAAAGATGTAAACAAAACCTACAAAAAAGCAATTAAAAAAAAATGAAGATTGTAGAATTGAAAATAATTCATTATTCTAAAGTCCCTTTTTGTCTAAATTGTTAGAATTCCTGTATTGTTTACTAGTAACTGATATTAATTTTTGAATCATCAAAGCATGTAATTTGACTTGAGGATATTTGCACAACCTGCACTGCACTGAGAAACCAAAGAAAGGGGATGTGTGAGTTTGACATACTTCACATACTTGTATCTGAATACAGATCAGAGTTCAATTATATACTGCAGAATGGTATCCTATAGCCAGCAACAAGATTTAAAAAAAAAAAAACTTTCAGCACATGAAATAAACAATTTTTCTAACATTTATACATTTATGTTTAATGTGCCAGTGGGACACAATGGGGTATCTAAAGGACAAGTGTTGGCAAAAAAAAGTTATGTTTAACTGAAAGATTAAAACTGGAATGGAATTAAAATGATTTAATGAAAGAATACCAATCTTGGGCCAGATGGTTCAGATCACCCTTCCTCTATCTCTCATCTGACCTTAGATGTCATTCCCCTGATATAGCTATGGATGCAAAGAGGACACAATAATGAAATTTGTATTATTTTTTTATTTTTTTTATTATGAAAGTACAAATACTAATAAATACACATTGCTCGTTTCCAAGCCAGAAAAACAAAGACTTACTTACATCTAAAAACATTCATTTTGTGCTACCGGGCATTTTTGGATGTGGAAAATTTACCAACCAATGAGTGACAATATAAAAGTGATGCAGGGGGGTAGGGTATTTGGGGTTGTCCTCTCTTTTCTCTTTCCTTTTCTTTCTCTTTGGACCTATATTATTTCTAGCCAGTTCTCCCAGATGACTATCTTTGTATTGGAATAGCATGCTTGTCTAAGGATTCCTATTTCTATTTTGATTTGCCATGAGATTTGATTTTTTATTTGTTGCCAGGAGGGAATATTAGGGGATTTCCACCTGCGTGCTATCAAAAGTTTAGTGCCTGTCAAGATTTGTATGATTAAGTATGACTCATCGGTTCACATTTGGGGCCAGTCCAGATGTAGAAGAAATATTTTTGGGGTTTGAACCAATTTATGGCCTGTTAGTCTTTCAATTTGCCCCGCTAGATCCGACCACAATGCCCTCACCGGGCTACATGACCACCATATGTGTATGTAGTCTGCTTGCGGATTACCACACCTCCAGCAATAAGATGGGGAGCCTGGGAAAATTTTCGCTAGTCAGCTCGGAATGTGGTACCATCTGTGCATTACTTTATAGTGGGCCTCAGACAAGTTAAGGCAGTGTACTGCGGAGTTGACCATACATAATGATTTTCCCATTACTTTTGATCTATTTTTAGGTTCAGTTCTTCTTCTCATTTTCTTATCTTCCCTGCTCTCTAGGATTTGGCTAAGCAGGTTTATTGCTCTGGAGTTTTCAGCTATATTATATTTAGTCAGGAAATTCATTATTCTCAAATAAACAAGTTTACATTATTATCTACCATGATATCTTTTATTTAGTTTATTCCTTTTTTTCCATTTATACTGAGGTTTTTTATATTATAAGAGATTGTTTTTAAGGGTAGGTTTCTCCAGTATTTTATTTTGGATTTTCATTTTATCTTTTATTATTTTCCACGTGGTTAGCATGTCTGCTTTTATTAGTGGACTCTCTATTATCTGGAATTTTCTTTCAGGTTTTAGTGTCCACAACAGCTCTTTTAAGTCTGTCACACCTGCCCTGTGTGTTTCTATCTCCATCCATGCCTCCCATCTCTCTCTATCTCTGATGGCGTTAATTAGATGAAGGAACATTGCTGATCAGTGTGTCTCATTAATGTCCAGAGCACCCTCCTTCTTCGTATTTTAATTTTAAAAATTTTTTTTTTTTTCATTCTGGGTCTTTTACTCCTCCTGATAGAATTTGAAAATGCCACCTGTATCATCATCAAATTTTTATTGGTATCATTGAAATTTGTATTATTTCATGAAACCATTTCTATTTAAAATGCCTATACTTGATGCAATATTTTTTTTAACAACAGTTGTCCTATAAATATACACAAAAATGGTGTGAAGGTAGCAGCTGTAGTTGGTGTGTCCAACATTTTAACAAGCAAGATTTTATGAAATATCATGCTGAAGAAACAGGAATTGTTTCATCAATTAAGTTATACAATGGAAAGCGTGCTTTGTAAAGCAATCCATGGACTATAGAAGAATTCTAGAAGCCAACTAAAGGGTACAAATAGCATATATCATCTATGTCAATGTTAGCAAAGTCTTTGCTTTGATTTGTTTGCGAGTATTTGCAGGCAATTAAAACAAATCACAATTATAAAATGAAAAATGACTTTTCATACAAATATACAATACTAGTTCATGCTTTTATTAATTATAAGCAGGATATCAATGTCAAAGATAGATATGAAAGATATAAATGGCATCTATAAGTAAGCACCAAAGGTAAGTCAATAAGATTTAAAGTAGCTGAAACTTGCTTATTGTCAGGGGGCAGTGAGTGAGTTAAACTCAAACACAAAAATTGTTGGATTTGAAAAGCCAGCATGAAACTCCTTAGCTTTAGATATGAGGAAACAATCTCCTCTTTGTCAGTTAGTTCCCATGGAGATGAAAAGATATGATATAGGTAAAAATGTATTTAGAATATTATTTTGATACAGCCTTCAATAAACAGATAGCGAGTGGCATTTACTCGCAAGCCTATTTGTATGTGAAGAAGACATACCAAGCATTGCTGCCAGGCATGCCACGTATACAGCTAAGAATAAATCAGTAGCTTCTATATATCGGAATCGGCTCATTGGAATAGTGTCCAAATATACATTTATTATAAGAAGGGCCCTTTTCTGACAATGTTGTATTTAAGCTTCATCTGTCATAACTCTGATAATGAAAAACCATGTAAAATGAAATGTTGCTTACGATGTTTTTCTTTACAATGGAAAAGTAACATCCATGATGACCAGAAAAATTGCCACATTATATATTTATGTTGTTTTGATGGTTTGGCCATTTATTTATGTAATCTTGGCAGTAAATATATAGGATACAAATTCAGTCAGAACCAGATTATGGCTGCCATTACTTATATAGTATCACTATTCAACATTGCGTGTGCTTGTGGAGTCTTCGCTACATTGTTTAGGAGGTACATATGTGAATGTTTTAATGTACTACATTTAATTAGCTCAGAAATATTTGTTCACACCAGATTTTTGTTTCTTGCCTCTTCCTCTGTGTCAAATCCATTCTACAAAAGGATTCCCACTACATGGTTATTTATGTTTTTATTTGTTTGTTTGTTATCATATCTCCATGTTAATTCATGATCTATGAATCATCTATTAGCAGAGAAGTATTTATTTCCTCTATAATTACTCCATAAATATATATATATTTTTTTTACCAATTATGCAGTCTTATAGTACTAGGTTTTGTTTTATCTTTTTTGCCATAGTCATTTTTACATTTATTGGGCCTGATTCAATGACACAAAATATCTCTAATTACTGTTTTTAACTCAGTTTTATCTATTGTAGTCTATGGGATTCAATGACATGAGGTAAATTAACCAAGGTCATTGAACAGACCCCATTGTCACTGTTATACATTGGTATTTTTTATACTAGTAAGTTCACTATTTCTTCTTTAAGGTATATCATTTTTTAAATTGCCGCTCTATATCCAGTATATATGACTGCTTCTGTGCCAAAAGGTAAAACCATTTAGTTGGTCATTTAGAGGTCTAAGGCATTTGCTCCCTGAGCAGAAGTAGATGTCACATGTATTTTTTTTTACCCCCACTAAATATTTCATACCGAGGGAGTAGACTATTGAAAAGTAGCAGATATGTGGGAAATTCTGGACAGGGTGGTAACATGAGAAAAAGAGCTTACATCACGAAGATAACTACCATAGAGAATGGAGTGTGAGTGGATATAGGGAGAATGGAAATTAAAAAAAAACAATGCGAGGTTGAAGAACAAAAATGTGAGATGGACTTGAAGGTCACAAAATTATGTTCAGTCTACAGGGCTGTTTACCAATTTTTAGAACTCTTATATATGTTTATGAAGTCTCTTTACTAAAGCAGCTGTGTATATGACTTGCCAAGTAGGCCTCTGCCACATAAAATATGTCGGGGCTAAGAAAAGTGTCAAAAAATGTGCAACCAAATCAAGGTTCAAGGCCAATTTTTACCAGTTTTGAAAAATATAAAAATCTGCTTTGCCCATATCCTTATTTTTAGAAGCTGTACACCTCAGAGCACGCAGACATTTCAGGTAATATCTTTGCTTGTTAGAATAATGGACAGACAAGTAAATTCAAACACTAAAAAAGCATAACACAACTTTCTCTTCGAAGTAATAAGCTGACGGTAATTGACAAAGGTCATAAGACATGGGCATGGGAGATCGTATTACTTTAGGAGAGTGTATTTAATATTAAAATTGTGTGCTCTCAGCTTGGAAATAGAAATTAATTGTTGAAGTTAAAGTAAAAAAGCAACAAAAAGAGCATTTTAATCATATAATTAATGTACACGTAATTTAGTTTACTGTTTACTTAAATTTGTTTATTTTCTAATGAAAAAATGGCAAAAGCACAACAAAACACAGAAAAAAACGAATGGTGGCAGTAGAGACTGCATATTTTAAATTAAAATTTTGGAATAGTTTCGTTTTGGGATCACATAATGTGGAATGTGTTTGAGAAATTAAGATATTCAATTTGGATACTGTTGATGTATATAATATTACAAACATTCTTTATAATTGGCAGCAACACATGAAATGAATAATGGCAATGACATTACTTTTTCAGATACTAATTTGGTTACACAGAAAATTAACTGTTTTTGTATAAGTTTAAAAGGGCTTCCAGTTTATCTAAAGTTATTTAATGGACAGGTAAATAAGAAAATAGAAATTGACATGGCTCACATCGATAGACCAAAAGTACATTTATTAGATGCATGTGAAATTCACAGCAGGTAGAAATTCTACAAACCTGGTTTTAATTTGAGCTAACTTGAAAGAATTTCTGCAGCAGATGGTGAAAAAAATTGCTGATGCTAGATTCCACAGATGTGGCCCAACCATTTTAGAAAAAGTAGATTGTGCGACAAAACCAAATTAACTTTTGGAGAGAGAAGCTCAAGAAGTACGACCTGTTAAATATTTTCTTGAGTTCTCCATGGCTATCATGACTTGACCGCTTTCCTTTACACTATTCTGTCTGTATGTCTATATTAAGTAACAACAATCCATGGTCTGATTACTATGGGATGTTGGAAATAAAGTAGTTTTCTGATTTTTTTTTTGTTTTGTTTAAAATATGTTATGTTGGAAAAAAAACTGAGATGGCACAAAAAGCTGTGCAATATCCAGGGGATACCAAGCAATGGGGTAGTGAGGAAACTCTTTTCTATGGACCAGGCCTTTACCACTTTTCACTTCTAAATGCACTTAGGTATGGACAAAGGTTCATAGGCTAGACAGCCATATTCCTTACATGAGGCTGTGATAAATAGGATAGATGTCATATACAGTGGATATAAAAAGTCTACACACCCCTGTTAAAATGTCAGGTTTCTGTGCTGTAAAAAAATGAGACAAAGATAAATCATTTCAGAACTTTTTCCACCTTTAATGTGACCTATAAACTGTACAACTCAATTGAAAAACAAACTGAAATCTTTTAGATAGAGGGAAGAAAATATATAAAAATAAAAAATTGTGGTTGCATAAGTGTGCACAACCTCTTATAACTGGGGATGTAGCTGTGTTCAGAATTAAGCAATCACATTCCAAATCATGTTAAATAGGAGTCAGCATACACCTGCCATCATTTAAAGTGCCTCTGATTAACCCCAAATAAAGTTCAGCTGCTCTAGTTGGTCTTGCCTGAAATTTTCTTAGTCGCATCCCACAGCAAAAGCCATGGTCCACAGAGATCTTCCAAAGCATCAGAGGGATCTCATTGCTAAAAGGTATCAGTCAGGAGAAGGGTACAAAATAATTTCCAAGGCATTAGATATACCATGGAACACAGTGAAGACAGTCATCATCAAGTGGAGAAAATATGGCACAACAGTGACATTACCAAGAAGTGGAGCTCCCTCCAAAATTGATGAAAAGACGAGAAGAAAACTGGTCTGGGAAGTTACCAAGAGGCCTACAGCAACATTAAAAGAGCTGCAGGAATATCTGGCAAGTACTGGCTGTGTGGTACATGTGACAACAATCTCCCGTATTCTTCATATGTCTGGGCTATGGGGTAGGGTGGCAAGACGAAAGACTTTTCTTACGAAGAAAAACATCCAAGCCAGGCTATATTTTGCAAAAACACATCTGAAGTCTCCAAAAAGCATGTGGGAAAAGGTGTTATGGTCTGATGAAACCAAGGTTGAACTTTTTGGCCATAATTCCAAAAGATATGTTTGGCGCAAAAACAACACTGCACATCACCAAACGAACACCATACCCACAGTGAAGCATGGTGGTGGCAGCATCATGCTTTGGAGCTGTTTTTCTTCACCTGGAACTGGGGCCTTAGTTAAGATAGAGGGAATTATGAACAGTTTCAAATACCAGTCAATATTGGCACAAAACCTTCAGGCTTCTGCTAGAAAGCTGAACATGAAGAGGAACTTCATCTTTCAGCATGACAACGACCCAAAGCACACATCCAAATCAACAAAGGAATGGCTTCAACAGAAAAAGATTAAAGTTTTGGAATGGCCCAGCCAGAGCCCAGACCTGAATCCGATTGAAAATCTGTGGGGTGATCTGAAGAGGGCTGTGCACATGAGATGCCCTCGCAATCTGACCGATTTGGAGTGTTTTTGCAAAGAAGAGTGGGCAAATCTTGCCATGTCAAAATGTGCCATGCTGATAGACTCATACCCAAAAAGACTGAGTGCTGTAATAAAATCAAAAGGTACTTCAACAAAGTATTAGTTTAAGGGTGTGCACACTTATGTAACCACATTACCGTATTTGCTCGATTATAAGACGAGGTTTTTTTCAGAAAAAAAAATCTGAAAACTACCCCTCGTCTTATAATCGAGGTCTTCTTATAATCTGACCTCAAATTGAGGTCAGATTATAAGACATGGATCCAGGTCCCCAGCAGAGCTGCAGGGGACCTGGATCCCCCTCTCTAGCAGCAGGGGATGTCTGCGCAACGAGCGCAGACTCCCCTGCTTCCGCCCGGCACAACCGCCGGGGCTTCTGTGAAGAAGCCGGGTACTCCCGCTTTCGTCACAGAAGTCCCGGCGAGCGTGCCGGGCGGCAGCAGGGGAGTCTGCGCTCGTCGCGCAGACATCCTCTGCTGCCCCACTAGCCACCAGGGAAAAGCGGACAGCTGGGGGTTGTCTGCACGATACGTGCAGACATCCTCCATGCTGCCCGACACGGCAGACTATTATGACGGACAGCTGTCCGTCATAATAGACTGCCGTGTCGGGCAGCATGGAGGATGTCTGCAAGTATCGTGCAGACATCCCCCGGCTGCCCCCACTAGCCACCAGGGATCAAGGTAAGGGGAAGGGAGGGAGGGGGGCAGAGAGACAGGAGGGGACAGAGAGACAGGGGGAAGGGAGGGGGGCAGAGACAGAGTCAAGGGGAGGGAGGGGGTTAAGAGACAGAGACAAGGGGAGGGAAGGGGTTAAGAGACAGAGACAAGGGGAGTGAGAGGGTTAAGAGACAGAAAAGGGGAGGGAAGGGGTTAAGAGACAGAGACAAGGGGAGTGAGGGGGTTAAGAGACATAGACAAGGGGAGTGAGGAGGTTAAGAGACAGACAAGGGGAGGGGGGAGAGAGAGAAAAATGGGGGCAAGGGAAAGAGAAAGCCAGCATTGGCACATAAAAAGAAATAAAAACTAGAAATACATTTTACATTCATAATTTTTTATTAAAAAAGCAATTTACATGTGAATATATACAAGTTGAACTTTTTTCCTATAGGGTAGTCTTATATTCAGGCTTTTAGTTTTTTTCCTAATGGAATATCCAAAGTTTGGGGGGTCGTCTTATAATCAGGGTCGTCTTATAATCGAGCAAATACGGTATTTTATTTTTATATTTTTTCTTCCCTCTACCTAAAAGATTTCAGTTTGTTTTTCTATTGAGTTGTACAGTTTACAGGTCACATTAAAGGTGGAAAAAGTTCTGAAATGATTTATCTTTGTCTCATTTTTTTACAGCACAGAAACCTGACATTTTAACAGGGGTGTGTACTTTTTATATCCACTGTATGGTCCATATTCCGTGGCCCTACATGCAGACCTCATAGACATGAACTTGTGTAGGGCTGTCTTTAACATGGGGAAAACAGGGCATCTGTTATTCCTGGGGGGACCAAAGCAGCTGCCCCATGTGCCCACTGCCAGCAGAATTTTAGCATGACATCTCAAACAGACAGTCACTCCAGGGCAGTGGTCGGCAGCCTGCATCCCTCTGATGGGGTTCCTGCCTTGCTGTCATTCCCGCCTGAGTAGGGCGTTATGTTTTTATTAGATACTGGGGTGGGGAATGTGTTAATGGTCAAACTAACACTAACATATTTTAAAGGGCACCTGGCTGCCGCTTATGTTAATGGGCAGACCATGATATATTTAGCGGGCAAACAGTGCCATTTGTTAATGGGCACATGGCTGAGGCAGATGTTGATGTGCAAACTGTGGTATTTACAATGGGCAAAATAACAGTGACATATTTTAATGGGCACCTGGCTGGGGCATATGCTCATGGGTTAACTGTGGTATTTTTAATGGGCAAACAGTGGCATATTTTAATGGTCACCTTGCTGTGGCATATGTTAATGAGCACACTGTGGCATTTTTAATGGGCAAACTAACAGTGGCATATTTTAGTGGGCAAGCTAGCTGGGCATATCTTGATGAGCAAGCTATAGTATATTTATTGGGCAAAATAACAGTAGCATAAATTAATGGGCACCTGGCTGGGGAATATGTTAATGGGCAAAATAACAGTGACATATTTCAATGGGCACCTTTCTGAGTCATATGTTAATGGGAAAACTGTAGTATATTTAATGGGCAAACTAACAGTGGCATATTATAATAGGCACCTGGCTGGGGAATATGTTAATGGACAAAATAACAGTGGAATATTTCAGTGGGCACCTGGTGGAGGCATATGTTAATGGGCAAACTGTGGCATATTTAATGGGCCTACTAACAGTGGAAAATGTGATGGGCAAACTAACAGTGGTGTATTTTAATGGGCAACTGGCTGGGGCATATGTTAATGGGCAAAATAACAGTGACATATTTCAATGGGCACCTTGCTGAGTCATATGTTAATGGGAAAATATATATATATAGTAAATTTAATGGGCAAACTAACAGTGGCATATTATAATGGGCACCTGGCTGAGGAATATGTTAATGGGCAAACTGTGGCATATTTAATGGTGGCACCTGGATGGGGAATATTTTAATGGGCACATGGCTGGGGAATATTAGCAAACTAACAGTGGCATATTATAATGTGGAAACTGGCTATGGCATATTAATGGGCACCTAGCTGTGGAATATATAAATGATCAAACTAACAGTAGCATATTTTAATGGGCAAGTTGCCAGTGGCACATTTTAATTTACCTGGATGGAGAATATTTTAATGGGCACATAATGGGGAATATTTTAAAGAGCAAATGGTGGCATATTTAATAGACAAACTAAGTGGCATATTTTAATAGGCGAACTGGCTGTAGCATATTTTAATGGGCACCTGGTATATGTTATTGGGCAAACATTCTGTTGGATATGTTATTGATACTTAACTTTGGCATATTTTAAATATTTTAAATGGCAAAGTTACTGTGGCATGTTCTGTGGGGCAAAATAACATGTACTATGGGGCGAAATTACAGACTGGTTTGTTCTTCAGGGGATGTTCTCTGGGGAAAAGTGACACTGTGGCATGATCTATGGGGTAAATTAACACTGTTGCACGATCTGTGGGGCAAAGTGACACTGTGGCTTGTGGGTGCAAGGCAAGTGCTGTGAGTGCAATATACATGCATGGCAAGTGCTGTTGTACTTTTTGATGCTATGCCAAGTCCTTTAGGTGCAATGTGGGTGCAGAGGAAGGAAATAACTAGAAATTAATTTTTTGGAGTCATGTACTTCACTAGACCTCTGAACGTGCGCTGTGGTATCTGGCACCAAGACTTTAGCAGCAGATCCTTTAAGTCCTTGCAAGGTGGGATCTTGATGAATCAACCTTGTTTGTCCAGAACATCCCACAGATGTTCAATTGTATTTAGATCTGGGAAATTTGGAGTCCAAATCAACACCTTGACCTAATTTTTGTGTTCCTCAAATCATTTCTCAACCATTTTTTCTTTGGTGCAGGGTGCATTATTCTACTGAAAGAGGCCAATGTCATCAGGGGAAAATGGTTCCATTAAATGGTTTACAAGGTCTGCAACAAGGCTTAGGTAGGTGGTAAGTGTCAAAGTGACATCCACAGGAATGACATGACCCAAGGTTTCCAAGCAGAACATTGCCCAAAGTATAACACTGCCTCCACTGGCTTGCCTTCTTCCCATAGTGCATCCTAGTCCCTTATGTTCTACATGTAAGGGATGCACACACACCTGGCCATCCGAGTGATGTAAAAAAAGAAACGTCCAGTTCTGATTCTCACATTCCCATTGTAGTAGCTTTTGGCAGTGGACAGGTATCAGCATGTCAGCAATTAAGGAGTTCATTGCACCCAATGTGGGACACAGGGCTTGGTGCAGGGTAACTGCACTCCCCCGTGGCATGATGCCCCAGGTTCATTCAGCAATGTTCCCCGGCCCTGTGAGAGCAGCTGCTGTATCCACTGTAGCCAAAACTAGGAGCTGAAGAAACCCTGCAGACATCCTGGAACAAGCATGAGACAAAACCTGGATAGGGTAGTGTAATGTCCACAAGGAGACCAAGGAGCAAACCCAGAACTAAAGCATACAGGGGCAGGGCACAGCATAAGTCATAGCTAAAAAAAACTAAGGAGATATGCAGAGAGACTTATATGAGACAGGCCAACATACAGAGAGCAGGGAAAGGGTTAAGGGGACACAAGGGATGGATTGAGGAGCCAATATCCTAAGACGCTTCCAAAGGTGAACCAAGCTGGACATGGGAATAGGAGAGAGGAGGCAAAATCATCAGGGGTTTTAGGGAAAGAGGATAACGGAACAAATACTTACAAACAAACATACAGCAACTCATCTAATACTAGAGATGGTACTGGTGAGGATTTAGTTAAATAATGACCATAAGATGAAGCTTGCCAACCTCGTAAAGATACCTAACAATTAGGCAAGTCCCAAACTATAAACAGAACAATAACCTGACTATACAGAAACACAGACAATCACCAGTAGCCTGACTGCAGAGCTGCACAAACTGCTAACTTAATACACAAAACGTGTGTGGTTAGATTTAAATAGAGCAGGGGCATCCATCTGCAGTAACCGCACCTCCAGACACGTGTTACTGCAAGCAGTATCAGGGAACTAAGTTACCAAACAAAATGCTGCAGGTCATGAAGGGCACATAAATCCTCCTCTACCCTTCACGTGACGTCATGCACTTAGGTCAGAGGGAGGGAATATTTTTTTAAAAGGAACCACTACTTGCATGAAGTAGCAGCCCCATCAGGAGCCCACATCCCCAGTAATGAAAAAAAAAAAATAGAAAGAGATAAAAAAAAAAAAAAAAATCTGCATGTCTGTGTATGTAAGTGTGACTGTGTGTGTGTGTGTGTGTGTGTGTGTGTGTGTGTGTGTGTGTAAGTAACTGTGTGTGTGTGTGTGTGTGTGTAAGTGACTCTGTGTGGCCAAGTGATAACTATTGTGTGTGTGTGTGTGTGTGTGTGTAAGTAACTGTGTGTGTGTGTGTGTGTAAGTGACTCTGTGTGGCCAAGTGATAACTATTGTGTGTGTGTGTGTGTGTGTGTGTGTGTGTGTAAGTGACTATGTGTGTGTAAGTGTGACACTGTCTGTGTGTGTGTAAGTGTGACACTGTCTGTGTGTGTGTCACTCTGTGTGTAAGTCTGACTCTGTTTGTATAAGTGTGACTGTGTGGCTGTGTATGTATGTGTCTAAATATATATATATATATACATGAAACGTAAATGTGGCACACACACAAATACATTTCTGGTGAAGTGGCACACAGCTAAAAAAAAAAAAAAGGGACACAACTGAAAAAGAGAAACTGAGCAAAACAAGAGGAAAGAACGTAATCCTGGAATGGGACAAATGAACAAGTAGCAGGAAAACCAGAAATGGATCAAGACAAGTGAACAAAGGAACCAGATGCATGAAACAGGGAAACCCATTTAACAGGGCAGAACGCTAGGCAGGGGTGGACTAGAACAGTTCTTAGCTGGGACAGGGCTGAGCTACTACAGGGCTAAGCAATACAGGGCTAATATATTACAGGGGCAACAGGAACAGGGCAGGATCCAGACCGTAGTCAGATTGGGCAAGTGCCAGACAATAGCCATACTCAGGGTCTATGGCTAGGCTTGGGCGGGGGATTAAACTTGGCAGGTACCGGATCATAGCTTGGTTTGTTTAGGTGGCCACCATAGCCAGAATTAGGCAGGTGCCTGATCTTACAGATATACATAGGCATGTGCAGCTCTGGGGTCAAACAGGGAAAGAGTGCCAACTAATGCTGAACTAGGGGAGAATGACACTCTCTAAGCAATACACTATGTGGCTGAGCTGAGGAGGGATGCCACTGACAGTGAAAAGGAAGAAGTGCCTGGAGCAGGAGCCCTACAGAAGGAATAACAAGCTAACCTTGGAGAATGCTGGGTGTCATGTGACAAATTCAAACAGGTGCAGGATGGATGCTGGACTCCCCCCCCTCCCTGAAATCAAAGGGGGAGGGGGGCACATGTTGTATATGTATATTTTTTGTTTCCAAAACCCTCTTGCATCTTATGTATGGGTGACTGCGTGTGTGTATGAATGACATTGTATGTGAGTGTGGCCCTATGTTTGAGTGTGACACTCACATGGTATGTGAGTGTGTATGTGGCATTGTATGTGTGTGAGAGACTCTGTGTGTATGTGACACTGTGTGTAATGTGTGCATGAGACACTGTGTGTTGTGTGTGTGTGTGTGCGCTTAATACTGCATGTATGTGACACTGTGTGTTATATGTGTGTGTATGCATGACACTGTGTGTGATAAGTGTGTGTACATGACACTTTGTGTATACGTGTCTGTATATGTCACACTGTATGTGTGACTGGGTGCCAATAAGAATTAAACATAAAATAAACTACAAGTGTCACACACATTACTATGGAGTTTTGTAGCACACTCACACACTGCATATTTGTCTTTTAAATCTGTTAACTCACAGTTATGTGCAGTGGGTGAGAGTGTATCACAACAGTCAAACTCAACATAATAAAATATATTTGTGTGTGTATATATATAGCCTTCACCAGGACAGACTACCTGGTACCTATATTACAAAATTATACCTGGATATTAGAGGATATATTGAAGGCAGTAATTGTCTTTTTTTTTTTTGGAATGGGGGGGGGGGGGGGTTGGATTGGGGTGGAGGGAAAGGGGGCAGGTGTCCAAGGAAATACTTGCCCAATATTAAAGATGGCACCACACTTGTGTGAAACGAGAGTACCTTACTATCTGCATCTTCACAGCCTTCTCCTCCCCTCTACACAAGCCAATGTTAAGTCTATAGAGACAGTACCAAGACTGGTATTTTTTTGAAGAAAAGGTGGCAACCCTAATATCAATATGTAATAGAAAAGTGTTGATGCAAGTGGAGACTGGGTTAAAACACATTGGTGCCCAAACACTATTCTACAGGTTGTACCTAATCTATCAGCATATCAGTATTTTCTGTCTGCTTGTGTCTATCTCTGGTGATAAAGGGCAGGCTAGGGAACTTGCACCATGTTTTTGTTCCCCTCCCCCGGACCAAAAGTTGCCAGCCTTCCCCTGAGAATATTTGTCAGTGTGTCACAGTATCAGACACTCGAATATGCCAAAGATTTACTGAAAGACATAACATGGAATACCTATCAGTTTGTCACAGGACAAAACATCCCAAAGAGGTACAGATATCCAAAAGCACTGCAATTTCTATACTTTGTATGTTAAGAGTTTTCAAAAAGTTTCAGAAAAGTATAAATATACACAGGATATATATGTATGTGTATATATATTATGCATATACATAACATACAAATGTGTCTGTACATGCAAATTATAATACCGTATTTGCTCGATTATAAGACGAGGTTTTTTTCAGAGCAAATGCTCTGAAAAATCCCCCTCGTCTTATAATCGAGGTCTCTTATAATCTGACCTCAAATTGAGGTCAGATTATAAGACATGGATCCAGGTCCCCAGCAGAGCTGCAGGGGACCTGGATCCCCCTCTCTAGCAGCAGGGGATGTCTGCGCAGTGAGCGCAGACTCCCCTGCTTCCGCCCGGCACGACCGCCGGGGCTTCTGTGAAGAAGCCGGGTACTTCAGCTTTCGTCACAGAAGTCCCGGCGAGCGTGCCGGGCGGCAGCAGGGGAGGTCTGCGCTCATCGCGCAGACTTCCTCTGCTGCCCCACTGGCCACCAGGGTAAATCGGGCAGCTGGGGGTTGTCTGCACGATACGTGCAGACATCCCTCATGCTGCCCGACACGGCAGACTATTATGACGGACAGCTGTCCGTCATAATAGACTGCCGTGTCGGCAGCATGGAGGATGTCTGCAAGTATCGTGCAGACATCCCCCGGCTGCCCCCACTAGCCACCAGGGATTGAAGTACAGTTAAGGGGGGGGGGGACAGAGAGACAGGGGGAGGGAGGGAGGGGGGCAACAGAGAGACAGGGGGAGGGAGGGAGGGGGGCAGAAAGACAGGGGGAGGGAGGGAGGGGGGCAGAGAGACAGGGGGAGGGGGTCAGAGAGACAGGGGGGACAGAGCATGAAGGGGGGGAGAGACAGAGGAACGGGGGCAGAGAGAAACATGTGGGGGGAAGAGACAGGTAAGGGGGGAGTGGGGAGTGAGACAAAGCTGGGGGCAAGGGAAAGAGAGAGGCAGAATTGGCACATAAAAAGAAATAAACACAAGAAATGCATTTTTTTTCATATAATATTTTATTAAAAAAGCAATTTACATGTGAATATATACAAGTTTACCTTTTTTCCTATAGGGTAGTCTTATATTCAGGCTTTTAGTATTTTTCCTAAAGGAATATCCAAAGTTTGGGGGGTCGTCTTATAATCAGGGTCGTCTTATAATCGAGCAAATACGGTATTTGTGGGGATATATTGAAAGGAATCATGTAAAAACTGGCTTTTTTCATTTAGTTATGTAAAAAAAACACATTATTTAGTAATGGGTACACAATAATTGTACACAAACTATGTTTTACTTATAAATATATTATACTCATATGTATTTCACATACTAGTCAGCTGTTGGATTCTTAATTTTCATAATCCTCCTCCTCGTTAAGTTTCTCAGTATTACAGCTTTAAGCTTGGATAACTCTCATGCTCCTCTTTTGAGGCTATTTACTAAAAGGAGAGTTGCAGGTGAGATGAGGCGAGCTGAGGTCATATGAACATTTTATCTCACTATTTTAACTATACATTGTGCAGGAGCAAACCGGATGAGTGCCCCAACTGCGCAATGTATCGCTAAATTGGTAAGATTACATGTTCATCTCACCTCAGCTCCCCTCACCTGCAACTCACTTTTTTAGTGAATAGACCCCCAATGGTAGATTTGCCTTTTCATTTAGTTTTCCAAGCCCACCTGCATCATTATATACGAGAGTTAACAGGTAAGCAACATTAATGCACACTTACAGCAATGGAAGAAAAATTCAGGTAAGATTATTATTTAATATATGCATTTGCTGCTTTTTTTCCTTACAGAATGTATAAGTAACATTGCGTTATCTACCTAAAGAGGTGTTATCATCTCCATCTTTACACATGAAATCTCCACTTTGAATATCCACAAATTGTTGGATGTCAGTACAAGGCAAATTCAAATACACACATATTTATATATTATTTTTAAACACAATGCATTATAATGATTTTCATAAATCAAGTCATTGCTTTATTTACCAATGCTCAAAAAGGGCAGCTGCTGAACTGTGCTTTTGAATTCCCCAGGATTCAGTCTATTAATGTTGGAACCCTTTCAAACAGCTGGTTTTCGACAACATTACAGCTAAACACAGTCAAAATAACGGAGTTAGACTTTCAGAATCACCTCACAATGTCAAAGAAACTTGGCGAGAATTAATAGCTTTCCACGGTTAAGATTAACTTACTAGATATTTTCAGGGTTGGGCACACTGTACTATAAAAAAAAACACCTTTTGAAACTTGCTAATTCTAAGCACATTGATGCTCATTATCAGTGAGTGTGAAGTCACAAGCAAAGGCAGTTTTGTGCAAGAAAAGCCAACTCAGCACTGTTAAGCACATCAATTGCTAAAAGCGAAAAAAAAAAAAAAAAAAGAGATTTTTAAAAACAAGTTCAGTGATAATGTATGGATGATGATGGTGACGATGCTTTGAAAACTCCAAGACCTGGAATCAAAAAGTTTTTTTTTAGATATGATTTTATTTTTCAAGTAATTAAATATATGAATATTAGTGAATAAACAACATATTTTTTAGGGCCCAATGTGCTTTTCGATGTGTAATAATTCCCCTCCTATCTCCTTAAATGGATAAAAATTATAAAGCTAAAAAATTATGAATTCAGTAGCATACACCTTATGAATTTATACAGGTCTTCTTTAATTTATGTCTCTTGTTATGCATCTTTCCTACTAAAAACGATTTCTCTAATCCACCCCCTATTTAACCCTTCCATATTTTTCCTGTTTCCATTTCTTATTCGCATTCAGCTCTTGTTTAGATTTTGGGGGACAATCAAATCATATGTTGTGAATATCAGACTCATTGTGCATCAATATTTTGATAATAAAAGGAATGAAAAATTGTTCATTCGCAGGCTTAAAACGGTGTCTATATTTTCTAACTGCTAATTAATATTTAAAATATTATATCCTTATTAAGTATATATTTTATTAAAGGACAACTAAACTTTTCTTTTCACTCAGTGTTGTCACAGAGTCAATAATTAACTTAAATAAACTTATTTATTTTGGGGAGGGGGACTTATTTTATACTTTATGAATTAAATGAATCCCCAGCCCCTCCTACATTCATTCGTTGACATGAATTAACCAAGGGGATCAATGTGGCATCCGAATTGCATTTCTGACACAGCCAGTTTCGGGAATGCAATTCTGTATAATTCCTGGACTGTGCACACGCATGCTCGATCGTGGCTTTAAAGCATAAGTAGAATCAATGGGAACTACATTTCCCATGATTCTGTAGTTGAATCCAAAATGGCGCATACACATGCGCTCTCATTCTGGCAGTCAGGTATCTTCTGAATTGCATTGCCGACACAATCGTCAGCAATGCAATTCAGATATAACATACATAGAGTCCCTATCAGGGGCTGGGGACTCTATGAATGAAATAAAGTATAAAGGAAGTCCCCACCCCAAATAAATAAGTTCACTTAAGTTAATTATTGACTAAAAAAAAAAAAAGTTTAGTTGGCCTTTAAGGTGTACATTAATCTCCTCTCACACAATCTTAACATGTTTCTATTTGCAATGAGCTGCCAGGAATACACACAAGGTGTCCTGACTCTCCTTTATCTTGAATCTCCTGCAAATGTTAGACCTGCAGTTCCTAATATGTCCACAGAGGGCATATGAATCATAAGATCTTGTGTGTATACTAAAAATGCAAAATTCAATCATTTAATTGAGAACTCATTTAGTATTATATTTTTACAGGAGAGAAAAGGTTATTTTAACCCAATAAACAATAAAAAGGGCAATGTGGTCATAATAACACATATAGTAAATGTTGCAGAAATGGGACTAGTTTTCAACATACATATATTAATACAGGAGAGGTGGGGAGAGAAGATATAGAGTAAATAATTATTTATTCCGTAAACTAAAGAAAAAGCAACAACAAACAGTGCAGTACTTATAAGAGTTTGTAACCTAATAACAGTCTGTTTTAAGAAGTTTGGTGACACAAAGCTTCATGGATTTCAGACGAAAGGATGATTTGGCAGAATATGGGAGAGACTTCCACATATTTGGAGCTCTGAAAGAGAACACACCTCAACCTGCTTCCTTTTTGACATAAGGGACAGGGGATGATGCTGGGTTTGAGATGGTAGGCTGTATGGGGAGCAAGAGTGAGCAACCTAAAGCAAATTATGCTGCAAACACAGCCATTTGGGGATATATGCCACCAGAGGCATCGGCAGGGTATTTACTATTAAAATATATACCAAAACTAGGTGTTTTTCAGGCATACATGGTACCACAGAATAACATTACTAGCTGAACATCGTTGCCTTAGAGGATAACCACATATAATTTGTTAGTATTAGAATTTCAGTCCAAAGTAGCCAAATAGGAAAAAAAAATCTAAATGTCAGACACAATAAGAATGTTAACAATTAGGTAAGTATGAATTAATTTCCCTTATTCATAAATACAGTTTGTTGTGTTTTTAGGGTATTTTGTTTTTTTTATGCAATTATTTTTAAATGATAAACAGAACCTGTAACAATTGTAACAACTCTAAAAATAAAATAAAACAGTCATTATAAATAAGGAATAAGAATTCATACTTAGCTATTTATTAACATTCTCATTGAGTCTGACATTTAGATATCCTGTTGTGCAAGTACAAATGCAGGAAGTAAGTTGCACAAAACCGAGTAACAGAAATAGGTTACAGATAAGAAACAAATTACTTTTTGAAGTACAAAAGATAACTTTGTTGGAAACTATTGTACTCACACACACAAAAATACAAAAATATAAACCTAACAGTTTGTTTTCATAACACATTTTACAGCTAATCTATTTTTTTGTTGTTTAGAGTCTGTTCACCAACACTTTACTTCACAAGCATAGCATTTTTTTGTGCATAGTGTTATTAATATGTCTAAACACAAGATAACGGTGTGAGGATGCCATATCCCTGTGATTTGTAATGTTAGGATCTTCAGGAATGCAGTATTAGCAAGTTGTAATAACTTTACAGTGAGCGACTGTCTATATTTACCACAGGAATGAGCCAGGGTTAAGGGAAATGCTTAAAATAGAAACTCTTACCAGATATATAAAAATTTAAATTTATGTACAATATATGGATTTACAGTTTATATAGCTATAGGTGTGTGTGTGTGTAATATATATATATATATATATATATATATATATATATATATATATATATACAAGTACATAGAGTTTATATGATAGATATGCACACATACACTGTATATATATAAAACAAGAATCCCAAAACAACTTAACCACAAACCACCAACTTCTCCAAGTTCCAAGATATATGTATACCTTATGTGTATTTTATAATGAGATCTTAGCTCCAGAAAATACATGACAGAAATACATTTTCGAAAATACATTTTTCATGATTCTTTCATAGGCCTGGTTTTATAATTCCTTACATGTAGTGTATATTTGTCTCAATAGTGTTTTTTTCCCCTCCTGTATTCTTATAATGTTTTGTGTTTCTTTTTCTAAGAAAGTAATAAAATATCTATCTTATGTATCAAACAAATATATTTAAATATTTATTTAACGGTAAACTAATTGCAAAACATCGACTTCCTTTAACACATTCTGTAAGAATAATTTCATGATAAAAATTCCACCATTGAACTAGGTATATTCAGTGATGTCATAAATCTCATTAAAGAGAAAGAAGTCACAAACAACTGCATTGCATAATAATAGTTTCTGAATTGAAGGTTGAGGTGTAATGTATGAAAGTCATGTACTATATACCTAGTAGACCTGTGATGGCTAACCTTGATATGGCAAGTGTTTGGAAATGACATATTTAATGATGGGCATCAACAAAACTAGAAAGGACAGATACATAGTAAGCGCTAAACGGTGTGAAACGCGTCAAACAATTGAGTTGTGATTTGCCACTTCACCGTTTGTTTCTGTTTGATATCATTCCATGAAAGTATCATCACTTTTTTTAATGAAATAAATGTGCTATGGGATCCGAAGTATTGAGATTGCCGATCTGTTTTTGTTTTCTAGTCCACTATGTAACCCACACAGTATAAGTGATTCCCAGGCAAACAACAATATTTTATAATAATCTTCCTTTTTAGTTAAATCTACCTTGACAATGTTTTCTCTGGACAGCAAACCAACAGACTCATACAAGTCTACGGAGAAGGCACTTCTTTTGCCAACTTGAAGATCTCCCTCACAAAATGTGTCAGATAATGCTGGCTTGAAACTATTGAGCCATGTGACTGCAAGTGCCTGTAGGACACTGAAAAGCACTAAGATTATGTGTACTGCCACATATTATGGTATTATATTTGTTACTTGGTTTGCTCCCAATTGGTTTGGTAATAAACAACCTCTAGCATGGTAGCATCCATATCATGTGTGGTCTGTCATCGACTGGTTTAACGTGATGAAAGCTGTAGGTCACAACAACAGGAGTGCCGTTTGTTTCCTTTATTGCTTTTTGCCGCCATTTACTTCCACCTGCTGGCCTTATCTAGGTAGTTTGAATGAACGTCTTTTACAATTTCCATGTGTGAATGTTTTAATTTAATGTTTTTCCTACTCAATCATCTTCCAAGGTCATAAACCATTATATAAATGAATAACCCATTATATGTTTTGAATATTAAACATGAGCAGCTTAGTTTAAATTTCTAGCTCTGTATTTCATAGTGTAAATGGTCTCCTATTATTTGGGGATTTGTATGTGTGTGCTTATAAATAAATCAATAAAGTCAATTATTTATATTATATATATAATTATCAGTAATAACTGTATTGATGATAAGTAATATTAGTTTATTTATACAGAAAATATTTATTATTATCAGGGATAATTGAATAATTGTGTATATATATATATATATATATATGTATAGCTATATATATATATATATATATATATATATATATATATATATATATATATATATATATGTGTGTGTGTGTGTATCAGCCATAACATTATAACCTGCCTAATATTGTATAGGTCCCCTTTTACCACCAAAACTGCCCTGACTCATCAAGGCATGGACTTGACTAAACCTCTGAAGGTGTGTTGTGGTATCTGGCACCAAGATGTTAGCAGCAGATACTTTAAGTCATGTAAGTTGCGAGGTGGGGCCCCATGAATTGGACTTGTTTGTGCAGCACATCCCACAGATGTTCGATTGGATTGAGATATGAAGAATTTGGAGGCAGAACATTGCCCAAAGCATCACACTGTATCTGCCGACTTGTCACCTGTCAGTGGCCATAATGTTATGGCTGATCGGTGTAAATATATAATCAAAATAAAAATAGAAAAAATGTGCCAATGTGAAAACGTAGCTATTTATTCTTGAACTGCAACATTTTAATAATACTTTATACAAAGGTAGTATGGTAGAGTTAAATTAACAATAGAAAGTACATTTTTTTTTAAAGAATTATGTGCACGAGAATAAATACAACTCACATTTTCATTTTGGCTCAGATATTGCACCATGTCAGGTGGTAAGTTGTGGGCAAACAGACTTTTGCCATGATTCGGCTGCTTATTTGTAACAATACATTTTTATCATGGATACATAATTTAACGCAAACCAGTAAATTAAATGAATTATGTCAGGTTTAAAATTATTTATTTATTAAAGGACCCATGTTATAGAAACTTTTTAGAAGCATTTTTAATAATAAATCTGCTGCTGATGAGCTAGTTTGCAAAATAATGATGCTATCTATTATTGTGTTCTTTTATTATATGTTGTGTTTAGGCATCCCATGTATGTATGTAAGAAAACCCATTCAGATCTGATCTATTCACAAATATCCCTATAGAGACTAACTGGGAATATGAGTAATAACCAGACGATTTAACTCATGAAAAGACCATACTGCGCCGGCATTACAGCCAGTAATGCTCCCAAAGACTCCCAAAATTTGGCATTCAAAATGGCCTCATCTTACAGGTTGGATCCCGCTGCAAGTCCCTGCAGCAGGATCCGAGTACAGCTCATCACTGGGAGCCACGATGAGCCGTTTAACGCTGGACGTATGCCACCACAAGGGACTCTGGGTGAAGGTATGTAAATAAGGTAGACACTGATTGCCTTTTTTTCTGGAAAAAAAACCCTTTAGAACTATAAAAATCAGGGTATCTACCTCAAACAAATAAAACCTTATAGATAGCACTAGAAGGTATTTACATACCCTGCTTTTATATCAGGTAAACCTGTTTTCTGATAAACCATAGGCTATTTAGAAGATTAAGTGAGATGCAAGACAGACTTATAGGATGGTTAAGATAAAGAGCTCATACTTTTGAGGTGTGTGCATATTCCTACACCTACTTATGTGTGAACACCTATATACCTTTAAACCACTTTTTTTTTTAAAACTGAACCTGATTTGTTTCAGTTGCACATGAAAATTGAACTTTGGTTCTTTTGTATTCTTTTTCTATGTGGATTACTTCCCCGAGCCACTGCAGCATTTCTAAGATAAAGCGGCACTCTTGTTGTCATTATGACCTGCTGGATATTTACATACTTGAAGCTTCTGCTTCAACACAAGATGTAAGAACTGCCGGTCTCAGGGAATCTATACTGGACTGTTATTTATATTGTATTAAGCCATACATGGGTGGAGAGGCAATCAAGGAGTTTAAATGTTTTAAAATATCTTTTACCAGCTCAATATCAGGATATGAACTACAATAAGTTTATGAGAATGACTTACCATTTAACTAATATATAGTCTAAAATGGGATGGTAAATACTCTTAATCTTACGTTAAATGTGTCATTAGTGCAGCATAAAGGCATTCTCCAAAACTGGTGCTAAAATAAATCTAAGAACCACTTGATTATTTAGTCAAAGAAAAAACACTGGGAGCTATTCACTAAAAGTGAGTTGAAGTGAGATAAAAAGTGTGGGCAAAGCCTGGCGAGTTTCTCCTGGAGCTCAATTAGCCCTGAAGTTGCAGATTTAACAGTACATTCGGCAGGGCAAACGGTTGTTCTTAAAGGACAAATTTGTCTGGTTTGGCCCTTTATAATTTATACAAAGTAGTGCCAAGTGCAAATGTTGCACTGCACCCAGCCATACACTCGAACCAGCACCAGCACCACGGTCTGTGCTGCCAGGAAATAGCACAGACCCTTAGGCTGACCACTAAACTACTAGGGATTATCAAGAGTCACACTGTGGCAAGTATATGGAGGCAATATGGGACTCTGGTTTTGGGGAATGGGGGGGGGGGTGGGGGGGTGGGGGGGGGTGTATTTACTATGGAAAGTTATTTGGGGAAATAATATATAGACATATGGACACACTCACTCAGGTCTTTGATTTATTTTGCACCCGTCGTGCAAAACCCTAGAACTTACCCAACATGCTTCGTAAAGTTGGTGTCATCAAATGTTCACCTCACCTCAACGAAAATGTTTTCAATATTTTTTAGATGTTGAGAGTTATTGTTATGAAGCAACTCATTTTACCGTATTTGCTCGAATATAAGATGAGGTTTTTTTCAGAGCAAATGCAGCTGGTCAGTCATAATAGACTGCCGTGTCGGGCAGCATGGAGGATGTCTGCATGTATCGTGCAGACATCCCCCAGCTGCCCGATACACCCTGGTGCCTAGTGGGGCAGCA
Source organism: Pelodytes ibericus (assembly GCA_036172795.1). Taxonomy (NCBI): domain Eukaryota; kingdom Metazoa; phylum Chordata; class Amphibia; order Anura; family Pelodytidae; genus Pelodytes; species Pelodytes ibericus. The sequence continues at coordinate 86,552,843 of CM069859.1, forward strand.
GAGGATGTCAGCGCGATGAGCACAGACCTCCCCTGCTGCCGCACGGCACACTCGCCGGGACTTCTGTGACGTAGCCGGAAGTACCCTGCTTCTTCATAGAAGCCCCGGCGGTCGTGCCGGGCGGAAGCAGGGGAGTCTGCGCTTATCGCGCAGACATCCCCTGCTGCTGGAGAGGGGGATCCAGGTCCCCTGCAGCTCTGCTGGGGACCTGGATCCCTGTCTTATAGTCTGACCTCAATTTGAGGTCAGATTATAAGACGACCTCGAATGTAAGACGAGGAGGATTTTTCAGAGCATTTGCTCTGAAAAAAACCTCATCTTATATTCGAGCAAATACGGTAAAATGAGTTGCTCTCTATCCCCCCCTCCCCTTGTCTGTATGTGTCCTTTGTCCCCGTCCCCCCCTTACCTGTACTTCGATCCCTGGTGGCTAGTGGGTGCAGACATCCCCCGGCTGCCCCCACTAGCCACCAGGGATCGAAGTACAGGTAAGGGGGGGGGGACAGAGGACACATACAGACAAGGGGAGGGGGGATAGAGAGAGACAGGGGAGGGGAGAGGACACAGACAGACAAGGTGGTGGAGACACAGACAAGGGGATGGAGGGGGACAGTGATAAAAGGGGAGGGGGGATAGAGAGAGACAGGGGGAGGGGGGAGGACACAGACAGACAAGGGGGGGGAGACACAGACAGACAAGGGGAAGGGGGAGACACAGACAAGGGGAGGGAGGGGGACAGAGAGAAAAGGGGAGGGGGGGATAGATAGAGACAAGAGAGAGAAGTTTTGGGGGGAGAGAGAGACAACGCTGGAGGGGAAAGAGACAGCTGGGGGAGCGGGAGAGAGGCCGCATTGGCACATAAAAGCAAATAAAAACAAGAAATGCATTTGTATAATATAAATTTTTTATTAAATATTAAAAAGCAATTTACATATATACAAGTTAAACTTTTTTCCTATAGGGTAGTTGTGGCGGAACCAACCTCGCCACTATGTTCTGGAGAAGCCTGGTTGCTCGCATGCTGCCTCTGGACTATGGCCCCATGGTAAAAGCTTGCATTTTCCCCTGCAGAAAGGTTTGTTCGTGCCTTTCTGCCTGGGTGTTCGGTAGATTGAATCTACCGAACCAACTCACAAATGAATGGACTACCTGGGCAAGGGATGTGCCATAGCACTATACGTTAATATTGGTAGTTAGTATATTCGATTAGTATATTGGTTATATGTAATGTTTAATTCTGTTAGTAGACCACTCTGAAAGTTTATAATGTGACAGTGACTCCAATAGTTTACTCCAACATCCATTGTTCTGTTTTAACTGGATTAACTGGTAAACTGATTATGTTGTGTACATTATGTTTCTTACTATGTGTCTACTCACTGTATGGTAATTTGGTTTGCAGTCTGAATGTCTAATGTTTTCCTAGCCCCAGTTAGTTGGAGGACTATGTTTAGTTCCTTCCCCCCATTGTATGCTAATGTCATATGTATGTCTTTTAAAAGTCTGTGTTTTTTGTCAAATAAAGTAGTTCAATCTTGCTGTACCTAACTGCTAGATGTCCTGTCTATTTGGGTACAAAGAGCAAGGGTCCAGGAAAGACTTGCTGGGTGATACGGTCCGTTACAATTGGTGGCAAGCGACGGGATTGTTCTCACAGCCCAGAAGGACAGCTACAAGGCAACACCATTTCCTGGATTTATAATTTGAGGGCAACGCATGTCTCAGTACAGCGACCCTGACAGCAGCAGGATGGAACCAGGCTGGACCCAAACAGCAGTTCCATATGAGGAGGAAGACCTGGATGGCCGGGATGCAATAAGGAAAGGCATCTGGTACCAGGCACTGGATAATGTACAATATCAGCGGGGCGAGGGACTCCCCAGCGAGGAGCAGCGACAGCAGACGCGACTGGAACTGCGGATGCCCTTCCTGGGAGAGCAGCCCCTGGAGCATTGGGTAAAGGAGCTCGAGCACCGGGTATGGCAGGAGCTATGGCTAGAGGATGCCTACCAGGCTCTCTGGTGGTATACAGTTCCGTATAAAGCCTGGACATTGGAGCATGATAACCCGGAGGGAGATGAGTTTAATGGCCCTGGCTTGCTGTGGGAGGCTTTCACAGAACCTGACTTTGGGAGCACTGACGAGACCCGGTTCCAAGAAATTTTTGACTGGAGGGAGGGTATGCAAGTCTGGGATGACCCCCACGAAGTGAGACCAGACTTGACCCACCTTGTATCCCTGGAATGGGAACTGGAGCAGGATTACAAACACCTGTTCCGCTCCATTGAGGATACCCAGCAGGAGAGCATCGTGGCATACCCAGGTCCAGAGCCCTTCAGCTGGGAGGATATCATAGAGATGTACTGGGAGGACCTCCAGCCGGCAAGTGGAGATGGGACCGAGGTCTCTCCACTGGCCCCACAGGGAGAGGAGAGCCTTGTCCTCCCTCCCCAGCGGCAGAGTGTTTTATTGGGAGAGGAGAGCCTTGTCCTCCCTCCCCAGCGGCAGAGTGTTTTATTGGGAGAGGAGAGCCTTGTCCTCCCTCCCCAGCGGCAGAGTATTTTATTGGGAGAGAAGAGCTTGTTACCCCCTCTCCCCAGCCACAGCTTAAAGTACCAGGGGGAGACAGTAAGCCCCACAACTGGGCAGATGGGACCGTGCTCTCTGCACTTACAGCACAGGGGGTAGGGACAGTCGGTCCTGTCCCCCAGCAACAGGGCTGTTTAGCCAAAGGGGAGAAAGTCAGTCTCACCCCACAGCAGCATGGTGGTTTGTCCAAAGGGGAGACAATCGGTCTCCCCCTCCAGCAGCAAAGCTGTGTATCCAAAGGGGAGACAGTCGGTCTCCCCCTCCAGCAACCAGGCTCCAACCAGGATACTTCTGTGGTAGTGCTGGCACCAGGGCAGAGTACCGCTGGTCTCTGCCCACTCAGCAACCCACCTAGGCAGCCTACCAGTCCCCCATACAGCCGTGGTGAGGCACCTGGACATGTACAAGTTTCTCCCTTACTCGGGTGTAGTAACCATTTATTGTGGGTGGGCTGTACTGCCGTTTCTGTTTTGTGGGTGGGCTGCTGGACTAACCAGGGCACTGACCGGCAGGAGGTCAGATACCCTGTTAGTCTGTTTGGAAAAGGGGAGAGATGTGGCGGAACCAACCTCGCCACTATGTTCTGGAGAAGCCTGGTTGCTCGCCTGCTGCCTCTGGACTATGGCCCCATGGTAAAAGCTTGCATTTTCCCCTGCAGAAAGGCTTGTTCGTGCCTTTCTGCCTGGGTGTTCGGTAGATTGAATCTACCGAACCAACTCACAAATGAATGGACTACCTGGGCAAGGGATGTGCCATAGCACTATACGTTAATATTGGTAGTTAGTTATATTCGGTTAGTATATTGGTTATATGTAATGTTTAATTCTGTTAGTAGACCACTCTGAAAGTTTATAATGTGACAGTGACTCCAATAGTTTACTCCAACATCCATTGTTCTGTTTTAACTGGATTAACTGGTAAACTGATTATGTTGTGTACATTATGTTTCTTACTGTGTGTCTACTCACTGTATGGTAATTTGGTTTGCAGTCTGAATGTCTAATGTTTTCCTAGCCCCAGTTAGTTGGAGGACTATGTTTAGTTCCTTCCCCCCATTGTATACTAATGTCATGTGTATGTCTTTTAAAAGTCTGTGTTTTTTGTCAAATAAAGTAGTTCAATCTTGCTGTACCTAACTGCTAGATGTCCTGTCTATTTGGGTACAAAGAGCAAGGGTCCAGGAAAGACTTGCTGGGTGATACGGTCCGTTACAGTAGTCTTATAATCAGGCTTTTAGTTTTTTTCCTAAAGGAATGTACAAATTTGGGGGGGTCGTCTTATAATCAGGGTCGTCTTATAATCGAGCAAATACGGTAAATGTGCACCACTGCCAACCTCATTTAATGCAAGGCACCTCCAAGATGCAACAGAATAACAAACTTGCTGCTAAACCATATAACAAACAAAATCATGCTCATTTGCAGTACTAATGCAGTACATTTATTGCAGTTAAATAAGTATTTAATGAGGAGCTACCGTGTACATTTAAAAAATCTTATACCTAAGAGCTAGATGTTTCCATAGTTAGAACAGGAAGCATTGTGCTTTTGAGTCTCTAAACATATCCAGGGATAGGCAAAGTGTCTGTACATCAATGTCCTTGGCAAGGTCTATGAAGATCCATAGAACATCATTAAATTGTCTGTCACGGACCTCAGTAAATGTTCACTATGAGCAATTTTGATGCTTACACTTGATCATATGCCTAAAAATAGTATACTATTATTTGAGAACACTGACTGGAGAGGAAAAGTAATTATTGATAAGTAAAATCTAAAATGCTATTTAAGTCAGTTAAATATTGTTTCACATTTTTGTGCTGAAGCAAATTTTGGAGATATTTCTATACTGTTATATAAAAATATTTTGATATTTAAAAAGGCTAGCAGTAGCACTTGTTCTGTGTTCATTAACAACTAAACATTGAAATGGTATATTATATTTGCTTTTGGCTCTGAAGCAAATCTTATTGTATCCATTTAGCAGCTGTTATCTATCTAAACACTGCTGATGCACAAATCTGTGCCAGATAATAGGTTTGTATGTAGTTAAAAAAAATAGGAATTTGTGTGGTATACTATCACATAGAAGAATATTAGATTTTTGAAATGCTCACCCACAATTTTTTTTATGTTAATATTAGTGAACTTTCTTGATACAGTCAGGGCCGTCTTTAATAGTGATTGGACCCTGGGCAAGCATTTGCTTGGGCCCCCTGGACCCTGCCCCCTCCCCTGTATGCAATCCCGCCATCCATCGCAATGTGAACCCCCCCCCCCCCCACACACACACACATATGCCATAATTGTTGTGCCATTCAGATGCCAGTAATATTGTGCCTTTCAGATGCCAGTAATATTGTGCCATTCAGAGCCCAGTAATATTGTACCATTCAGAGCCCAGTAATATTGTGCCAGTCAGATGCCTGTAATATTGTGCCAGTCAGAGCCCAGTAATATTGTGCCAGTCAGAGCCCAGGAATATTGTGCCAGTCAGAGCCCAGGATATTGTGCCAGTCAGATACCAGGAATATTGTGCCAGTCAGATATCCGGAATATTGTGAAATTCAGACCCCAGTAATATTGTGCCAGTCAGATGCCTGTAATATTGTGCCAGTCAGATGCCTGCAATATTGTGCCATTCAGAGCCCAGTAATAATGTACCAGTCAGATGCCAGCAATATTGTGCCAGTCAGATGCCTGCAATATTGGGCCAGTCAGATGCCTGCAATATTGGGCCAGTCAGAGCCCAGTAATATTGTGCCAGTCAGATGCCTGCAATATTGTGCCATTCAGAGCCCAGTAATATTGGGCCAGTCAGAGCCCAGTAATATTGGGCCAGTCAGAGCCCAGTAATATTGGGCCAGTCAGAGCCCAGTAATATTGGGCCAGTCAGAACCCAGTAATATTGGGCCAGTCAGAGCCCAGTAATATTGTGCCAGTCAGAGCCCAGTAATATTGTGCCAGTCAGAGCCCAGTAATAGTGTGCCAGTCAGATGCCCAGTAATATTGTGCCAGTCAGATACCAGTAATATTGTGCCAGTCAGAGCCCAGTAATATTGTGCCAGTCAGAGCCCAGTAATATTGTGCCACTCAGAGCCCAGTAATAGTGTGCCAGTCAAAGCCCAGGAATATTGTGCCAGTCAGATGCCTGTAATATTATGCCAGTCAGATGCCTGTAATAGTGTGCCAGTCAGAGCCCAGGAATATTGTGCCAGTCAGATGCCCAGTAATATTATGCCAGTCAGAGCCCAGTAATATAGTGCCAGTCAGAGCCCAGTAATATAGTGTCAGCCAGATGCCCAGTAATATTGTGCCAGCCAGATGCCCAGTAATATAGTGCCAGTCAGATGCCTGTAATATTATGCCAGTCAGATGCCTGTAATACTGTGCAAGTCAGCCCCCCGCCCCCCCCCCCTTCCCTAGTACTTACACTTCACTGCTCCGTGTCCCCCGCCGGATGTCTCCTCCGTGCAGTCTTCCCTCTTGCACGGAGGAGGGAAACAGTCAACGGATGTGACGCGATGTCACATCCGGCGTCAGTTTTTTGTTTTTGTTTTTCGGCCGTCGCATCCATCGGATGCAGCTTGCCAGAAAAAAGCGTTCACAAGCGCAATGCGCTGTGAACGCGGAAAGAAGGGGCTGGGGGCCCACGGGACAGCTGCCTTGGGGCCCCCCAGGAGTAACTGGGCCCAGGTTTAGCTGCCCCGTTTGCCCCGCGTTAAAGACGGCCCTGGATACAGTGACAAAGCATCCGAAATAGCTGACGTTTTAAGCCCAACTCGATCTAGAATTTGCATTAGCAGGTGTTAGACAACGACTTGATCTGGCCATTTTTTCACCTGCTTCCAGGCTTATTAAATATTTTTATTTACATTTTTTTAACATAATAATGTTGGTGTTAGGTGAATCTTTTAATATGGTAATTGTCTGAATCCCTGAACTATAGCTAAATCTGCTGGCATATTTTTGGTGTGTCTATCTACTTTTTATAAAAGTTAATGTTGGAATTTTGACTAGAGTATTGAAATCCTCTATTTCCCATTTCCCTATAATTTATTTACACATATACCACAGTTTAGACACATTGGGGGGCATGTATAAACACAGCCTACATGCTTATTGCACCAATATTTCACGCATTCTGAGGTTAGAGCATCTGAGGTCATGTGACCTGCCTATGCTCAGGCTTCAGACATGTGTGAGGAGTGAAATACGCAGCGTGGGTAGATGCCTGTGTGCCTAGCAGTGCACAGACATCCATCTGCCCACCACTAGACACCAGAGAACTCCTGTGGATGCAATGTGGATGCTTGCTGAGGTAAGCCCTGGGTGTGCAATGTGGGTGCTGGGGTGTGCTCTGGGAGTGCAACGTCGGTGCTGGGGCATGTTCTGGGTATGCAATGTGGGTGCTGGCTAGGGTGAGTTTCTGGGTGTGCAATATGTGTGCTGGGGCATGTCTTGGGTGTGCATTGTGGGTGTCCCACAATTTATGATGGCGGCCCTGAAGACACTGTTTGCCAAGTTGAGAATTAAGAATTACCGACTAGAGCAGCACCAATCCATACATTGGAAGGATTACTGTAACATAATATTAATATTCGTGGTCACATTGTCTGGTTCGAAATTTGACTTCCGATTTGACCCCAATGTACCCCGAATCTTTCAGAACTTCGGTCCAATTACCGTATTTGCTCAGATATAAGACAAGGTTTTTTTCAGAGCAAATGCTCTGAAAAAGACCCCTCGTCTTATATTTGAGGTCGTCTTATAATCTGACCTCAAATCGTGGCCAGACTATAAGACAGGGATCCAGGTCCCCCGCAGAGCTGCAGGGGATCTGGATCCACTCGCTAACAGCCGCTGGATGTCTGCGCGCATTGTCCGACACGACCGCCGGGACTTCTATGATGAAGCCGGGTCCTCCAAGCTGCCCAACACTTCCGTCTATTATGACGGACCGGCTGGCATCTTGCAGACATCCGCCGGCTGCCCCCACTAGCCACCAGGGAGGCTACGTTGGGGGGAGGGAGGGGGGAGCCAGACAACATTGGGGGGAGGGTGGGGGAGAGACAGACAACTTGGGGGGAGAGTGGGGGAGAGAGACAGACAACATGGGGGAGGGTGGGGGAGAGAGACAGGCAACTTGGGTGGAGTGTGGGGGAGAGAGACAGACAACGCTGGAGCGAGGGAGGAGTGGGGGACAGAGAGACAACTTGGGGGGAGGGTGGGGGGAGAGAGACAGATGACGCTGGGGGGAGGGAGGGGTGGAGAGACAGACAACATTGGGGGGAGGGTGGGAGAGAGAGACAGACACGGTTGGGGGGAGCATTGGGTAAGTCTGGGGGTTAGGGGCAGCATTGGCACATAAAAGGTAAATAAAAACAAGAAATGCATTTTTTTATATCATAAGTTTTTATTAAATATGAAAAAGCAATTTACATGTGAATATATACAAGGTAAACTTTTTTCCTATAGGGTAGTCTTATATTCAGGCTTTTAGTTTTTTTCCTAAAGGAATATCCATAGTTTGGGTCGTCTTATATTCGAGCAAATACGGTAGCTTAGAAATCTTGCAAGTGTTGTGAAGTTTATGCACTAGTGACGTCCTAATCTCCTTTTCTTCATCCCCAATATCTATACTGTCAGCATCCAGGTCACTTATGTTGATCTCTATAAAAGTAATTTCTGAAATTTGCATAGATTCCTCCATATTTCTATCAACTGCAAATGAGATTTCTATCTTGAAGACCTTATGTTATAGGTTTCAATGGTTCTAAGGGTGGCATGGTCAAAAGGAGATAACGACATCACTGGTGATGTAGAATGATGACCCGTCAACTTTGCAGTTTACGGGGGTGTCTGATCACCTCAAAACTTAATTAACTCATAACTCGTGAAAGGAACAGTGTAGAGTGCTAAACTTAGCATGGGCACCATTTTGTTATAGCCGTAAGCCAATTTGATGATGCATGGCTGCCAGGTCCTAAAGTCCATCTTCAGGTCCCCCAGGAATGCACACAAAATAACGGTGCCCGCAACATCATAAACTAAGTAGTAAAGGCTCTCAAAATGGTGCAAGATGAAGAGTATTGCTTGTACAGTGCACAGGTTTTTTTCCAGTGTGATTTGATGCAGGCATTCTGCACAAATCACATTTTTAATATTTAACTCAGGCCAGTGATTACTCTGCATGTTTACTGCAGGTGCGGCAATACTGATTATATAGACACTGAAGATATGAAGTTTTGTTTCATTTAGTCACTTCCTGTGCTCCTGGAATTTAATACATTGTGGGGACTCTAAGTAACCTTGCTCTTGTGCACAGTAGGATCTCTTAACATTGCAACACATTGTCTGTGATATCACTAGAGAGACAGGAAATTCAAATCATTTGAATGAAATTATTCTCATTGGTTCCTGCAGCAAAAAAAAAAAGGAAATTACTTTGACCATAGTGCAGTCCTGGTTTGTTCCAACATGCTGTAATTTTGGGCACTAGACAGTCCCTTTAAGTAAATTATACTCTTTAAAACAGTATCATTTTGTTTTTGACTACAGGTGTTCTTTCAGAGGATTTCATTAAACCTTCAATTTCTATGAAACAGAGTTACATGTGTCATCAGTGCAGGCTTTTAATCTCTGACTGGGACTATAGGTGCTACCTAATATGCCCAGTCATGGGTTTTGTGAGCTTCCAATATGTCCTTGATGGTACTCTTTTACCTAAGCATGGTTTACTTTTTTATATAGTATATAATGTATGTATTGCATAAAAAGTGTTCAAATACATAAATTAACCAAAAAATATGTTTCTCATATCAGCATTTTCCTCACAAATCCAAATTATACATCTTCTATTTTGCAAAGAGTTTATTTTGCAAATTAAGCTACAGGTGGTGTCATACAACATAACACACCACAGACGCAATTATACAACATAACTTACACACTTAATTTTTGTTTTGTTTTGTCAACATAAATGGTGTCATTTCTAAAACCCTCTGTAAAGTGTTGGGAGCGGTAAACAAAAAGAGCGCACCCGCCATTTGTTATGTATAACAGTGATTGTGCCTTTTTATAAATCCCAACACTTTCAAGTACCTGATTTTTTTATACATTGCAAGGAAGTTTCACCAACCCAGCACAACCAGAAAGTATGTAACTGGCGGAAGCAGTGCAGACTCTTGAAATTTGTCGGGAGTCTGCTTTTGGCATTATTTGCCATTATCTGCATGTGTGCCACATTTATACATAACCCCCATTGTACAGATCATATTTCATCTTTTTATTTCTTTACATTCACAGCATAAACAATAATAAGATGACAAAGTCCTTTTTATATTGGGTCAGTTGGAGGAAAGGACTCCAAGCATTCAGTAGCAGACTCTGGTAACTGCTAACTGCCTGCCTGCACTGGTGAAATGATGTGCACAGCTGTCATATCACCTAATGTTAACACATCAGGTACTATGAAGGTGTTTTTTTGTTTGGTTCATGCTACCAAAGTATCAAAGTACAAGCACTGTTTTGTTACAGTGGAAGTCTCTGACAAGGACAGAAACTCTAGCCTTTTAAAACCTAATTAAAGAAAGTTTTGGTCAGACATATCCTGTGTCAAGCTCTTATATTCATTCTGTCAAGGGACACTCTACCACACCCTTTTAACAAATCGGCATATCTGTTTTCATCTTCATACCAGTTTTCTATCTCCATGTCATCATTTAAACTATTTCTTTATTATTTTCTCTTCCCCATATGCTAACCCCTTGTGGACAAAGGGCACGTCATGGTAAACTGTACAGTTGCTGACAATGGATGTGCCTGGCATGTCCTGCAGTTCCAAATGTGGTATGTGGCAATAATTCATTAGATCCATTAGAAGCTACAGTATCCAGGAGATATGTCCACCTAACTTCTCGTTGGAGTAGCATGTGCTCCTTGTCTCCACCCCTTGGTAATAGTGGTACATGGTAAAGGACCTGGTACCTAAGCTGTGAATGTCACTTTAGGTAATTCTGAGGAAAACTGGTTAGGAAAAATCAATGTGCTATTTGTACTTATTGCCATATAACAAGGTTCTAGGTTCTATTTTATTTTATTTTTTAGTAAAGGATATAAAATGATCAAAATAATGCTATGCAAATAAAGCCCTTCTTCTATTTTTTTTATTTGTTTATTTGGTACAGTAAACGAAAGAGAGGACATTACAGTTAAGTGCAAAAACCAAAGAATTGTTAAAACAGCCATTGTGCACCACATAATTTTAAAAAAAATCTGGTCATAAGCATTTACACAGCAGGATGGCAGTTTGTGAGGTGGCAAGGGTTAATTTGTCAGGCTCATGCTGCACTTAGTTTTAGTGGGAGGACTTTTTATTGGTGGTCAGTGTATCTGTGAGGGGATCAGAGGTGGTAAAAGGGATACCCTAGTGGACATTTTGTGCTAGGAAGAGTGGCCCTCATGGATAAAATTTCAGTGGCAATACATGTCTATAAAAGCTATTTTTGGCAGGGAAATAAATCTCAGCTAAAGAGGCTGATGCTGGAGGGGATGTCTCAGAGGAGGAGTTGTTGATTGACAGGAAGAAGGAAACTGTGAAGCCCAAGAAACAAAATTATCAGCAACCTGGGTGCATGAACAGAGATTTGCTAAAGCTTTGGGAGGTGCTGGGAGCCCTCTTGCATGCCATCCCGTGCTTATCAAGTACTTCAGGTCAGCCTTGGGTACACAACACAGGGATTCTAATATGTCACATACACTACACCAAACTCAGTTAGTGAAACAACATGACATCTCTTTAACTGGCTTCAAATTGCCCATTCCGCTGAAGGCTCCACTTCATTTTTGTCCTCAAACAGCTTGTTAGTGCCAGAACTCATGCAATCCTCCCAACCCTCCCTCTCCTGGTTGCACCACTGCCACACATAACCTTTCCACTACACAAGATTGCCCCCACATACCTTTCCACTGCACCATTTCTGCTCCTTGGTGATCTAGTGAAGGCAGCCAGGATTTATGTGCAAACAGAGCTAGGCTGTACCAATAATGGATCTGCTGTTGCTCCGTTCAGTCTGCTGCTGCCCCCCTAGGCCTGGGCCTTGTTGGCTTTGGCAGAAATAAAACACTGTCTGTAATTATGGTTTTTAGGATTCCAAGCTTTTCCAAGAAGGTTTTAATATACCAATTTGTAATGTTTCTTCCGTTCAGTTTGTAATAATTTTAGTTTTGTTCATTTAAATGGATTTGTTAGAGGAAATATTAATAAAGAAGTTAGTACGGGGAGAGTTTAGTGCCACTTCAGTGTTCCTCCATTTAATTGCTTCAGTTTATAACCTTAAAATGTGAAATGTGCATATAGATTAATCATAGTTAACTAGTTACATAATAGTTTAGGTTGACTTGTGTGCATCAATTGCATTACTTTTCCTAAGCCTGATGGGGCATCTTTGAATGAGGAGGCGGATCCATCTATCATTTCTGTCTCATACAGCACCTAGGATGATACTTTGAAAAGGGTAAGGTAATGTGGGCATGGGACACTTATGATGATTTTGAGCCAGCACTCTGAGTGAATGGGCAGCAATCTGACTGTTTTCAGGTCTTTGGGTTTTCAATTTTCATAATTCACTTTCTATGAACCTTTATGCTGCCTATACATTTCCTGGTACTAACAAATGTCTCTTTTAGTAGGTCTGAAGACCAGCCATGCACTTTACATTAATTTAGTCTGCAATTAGTCTATATACAATAAAAATTTAATTTTCAAACAGATCAAACAAAAGTATTACCCCTTTAATAAACATTTACAGATGATAGTACACTTATGTCCAATTGGAACATCTGTTAGAATTTTTGTAATGCAAGCATATGATTTTAGATACATTTTATAAACCTGCACACTGTTATGAATATGCACCAACATCTAAAGACAGCAATATAGTTGAATACAATTTCCATCTAAATGAAAAGAACTGAAATTTGTGATAAACAGACAATCAGCGAGAGACTTCAAGTATTTATAAAGATGACAGGAAAAGCCTCTGACTATGTGCCATTGAAGAATCCCAGCAACTGGGAGAAACGCGTAGCCTACATCTGAGGTCACCAGAAGGGGAGACGGCAACGAACACAAATAAGTTCAGGCTTCATTTGGCCACATTGCTGCACCAGAAACCGGTGACTTAAAACCTTGAATTTAAGCAGATACTGTTTAATCCATTAAAATATTTAATACCTCATTTGCGCGAATATAAGACAAGGTTTTTTTGCTCTGAAAAAGACCTCTCATCTTATATTCGATGTCCTCTTATAATCTGACCTCAAATCAATGTCTGACTATAAGACTGGGATCCAGGTCCCCCGCAGAGCTGCAGGGGACCTGGATCCCCCTTGTTAACAGCCGGTGGATGTCTGCGCAATGCTGCCCGGCACGTCCGTCGGGACTTCTATGACGAAAGCCGGGAGGTCATGTGACCTTCTGGTTTCATCAGAGAAGTCCTGGCGGAAGTGCTGGGCAGCAGCAGAGGATGTCTGCATGATAGTACATACATCCTCCATGCTGCCTGACACTTCCGTCTATTATAACAGAAACTGTCCGTCATAATAGACGGAAGTGTTGGGCAGCATGGAGGATGTCTGCACATATTGTGCAGACATCCACGGCTGCCCCCACTAGCCACCAGGAAGAGGGGAGATAGACAGGCAACAATGGGGGGAGGGAGAGATAGAGAGGCAACGATGGGAGAGAGAGAGAGAGAGAGATAGAGAGGCAACGATGGGGGGGGAGGAGGGGAGGGAGAGATAGAGAGGCAACAATGGGGGGAGGGAGGGAGAGTTAGAGAGGCAACAAAGGGGGATGGAGGGGGAGATAGAGAGGCAATGATGGGGGGAGGGGGAGAGAGAGAAGCAACGATGGGGGGAAGGGAGGGGGAGATAGAGAGGCAATGATGGGGGGAGGGAGAGATAGAGAGGCAACGATGGGAGAGAGAGAGAGATAGAGAGGCAACGATGGGGGGGGAGGAGGGGAGGGAGAGATAGAGAGGCAACAATGGGGGGAGGGAGGGAGAGTTAGAGAGGCAACAAAGGGGGAGGGAGGGGGAGATAGAGAGGCAATGATGGGGGGAGGGGGAGAGAGAGAAGCAACGATCAGGGGAAGAGAGAGGGAGAGAGAGAAGCAACGATCGGGGGAAGGGAGGGGGAGATAGAGAGGCACCGATAGGGGGAAGGAGGGAGGGGGAGATAGAGAGGCAACGATGGGGAGGATAGGGAGAGGCAATGTTGGGGGGAGAGAGCCAGCATTGGGCAAGTCTGCGGGGGCTGCATTGGCATATAAAAGGAAATAAAAACAAGAAAAGCATTTTTTTTCATCATTTATTATTATATTTTATTAAATATGAAAAAGCAATTTACATGTAAATATATACAAGTTAAACTTTTTTCTTATAGGGTAGTCTTATATTCAGGCTTTTATTTTTTTCCTAAAGGAATATCCAACGTTTGGGGGTGGGGGGGGGGCGTGTTATAATCAGGGTCGTCTTATATTCGAGCAAATACGGTATTTGTCTAATGTTTGGCACCTTCTCTTCCTTACTTCCTGTCATCTTGTACATCTCATGCTGGGAGTTGAATACTATTGTCAAAGAGCCATATAACATTGCTGACGTCGTTAGAGCCGGGATTATTTGGCTCAAACCCAAGTAAGTGTACAACCAATTGGGAGAGTAAAACCAACAATTATTTTAACCAACTACAGTAAGATGTGTTTTCTTTTTTAATTATCAGGTGACCCTACTGGAAAACTATTTTTGCTAGTGAATATATTTTTATATTTAAGGATGTCTGTGCTCAGTGCACAGATATCCTCCAGATGCTGGCCCCCCAGGCCACTAGTCCCTTTACTCTAGTACCTATGAAGTGAAGAACGAAGTGTAACATGTACTCCATTCCTTTCAGTGTACTAAAACCCCGGTCTTTTTTATATTAACACTATAGTCTACCTAATTATACACATCCATTTCTGGTTAATATTATTCTATAAATCTACTGAGCACTTAATCTATTTAATTTAATGACATTCCAAATGTATAGCTAATTTGTTAATTTTCTTGACACATCCACAGTGGTGGAATAGACTTTTGAGTGACTATGGATACATAAGAGACTGTGTAAGGGTCTGTGAATAACTTTTCTACACACAATCTAATTCAGGAAACTATGCAAATGATGTGACTAACAAACTACACATTTGTGTGCTTTGCATTTGAAAAATCATTTTATTGAGAGTGCTTATTCATAATTGTGCACAAACTTTATTTTTTTTAATTTACTGTAGGTACCAGCTAATTTCCTCATTTAAGTTCAGATAAGTGCAAACACTTCTTTGAAATACACAAAGAGAGGTTAAAGTTGATTCATTTATTCCCCAAATCTGAAAATGCATTAGGAAGAAAACTATTCATATAGTTTTTCTAAGTATCAATTTAACAAAGAGTTCCATGTATTCTCATGGTGCTAGACTTTCACAATGCAACCCATTGTCTGTTTCATTCCATTAGCCCACACATTGAACGCAGGACTAATAAGTTGTGGCAGATGCAGAGTTAAAAAATAAGATTGGCTTTCTTTATGCTCTTGAAAAAAAAAATACAGCTCTTTCTCTATTTATTTATTTTTAATGTTCAATTTGCTGAAACAGAAGCAGAACATTATTTCTGAAAACATAAGGGATCCTTTTAAAGCGTAGAAAAATATTGCAATGTGTCTTTGCTGTTCTTCCATTTCATCCAAATTTTGTACTTTCCTGTGCCGTGAAAATAAACCGCATGGCTTACAAGAGTGTAATGTTACGTTTACTAGTTGAATTACATGAATGAAATCATTTAGTCAGGCTACTGCAACGTTAGGCCTTCCAACTTTTTTTTCTTAGGCCTTAGAAGATTTAAGTTAACAATTCTGATCACCAGTTAAGTGTAATTTTATATATGTAAGAATATTTTTATGTATAAAAAATAGTTATATATATAACAGCTTGTGTACATACATAAAGATAGTAATGCATATGTCCATTATGTTCATAGTTGGAGTGAAACAATTTAGAAACTTTCCCCTACAAAACAAAGGTTGGAACTTATTCTGTTAGTAAGACTTACAAAGGCTGGCTAAATTTTACTGGCTTTCTGTGGAGTGGTAAAAAAAACAAACTTGTTTTATATTGTAGGTTATTGATGTTCAACTGAAGGGCCATATACCTCAAGGGTTTTTGCATGGCCCATTACCCAACTGAAAACCCCCTATTCTCTGTGGTATTGTCCGGTACTTCACCACAAGTTTCCGTATGGTATACAGCCCTCCATATTAAATGTTTGAACAATGCTAATCTACATTATCCAATTTCATTCCCACCAACAGGTGGAGCAGTGCTATTCAAAGAAGCTCTGCTCTATGGTAGCACCAACAGGAGGGAAAATATGAAGTATGCTGAAAGCTAAGAGATAGTTATGGTGGTACGGAGGAGAGAATAATGACAGTGGAGAGCAGGGAGAAAGAATGATGGAGTGGAGAGTTGTAGGGGAGTGAGAAAGCTGATATGTACACTAACCCGGCATAGGCCTTCACAGAACCCATGGCACATTATGCAGCTAGTTGCAGACCTTCAAGTTGTTTTCGTGTTTGCTAGACTACAAGCCATAATCCATGTGTTGTTTATTATTAAGTAGAAAATCTTTTTGTGGTATTTCAGTGTTTTATTACTAGATGTATATATAGTTTAATGTGTGTCTGTTCTTAAATGCCCTTCATGTCATCAAAACTGTCAAACACATTACGGTATTTAAGTTGGTACCTCTAATTGATAGAAACAGTACCTTATAAGAAAAGATATGGACACCAGAATTCTTTAATGCCAGTCCTCCTGGGTACAGATCCCAAATGTTAGCTTTAGTCCTTGAAAAGTATAAAATTGTGCATGTCCATAGAATATACTAATTTTGATACGATCAAAGAACCTACTTTTAGTTCTGACAAGTAGTGATATTCTTGCAACAAATTAACTGCAAGGGTAGTATCCAAAGATATCAGCGTTTCCTCTTGTATTATCACCATATACAATTTACTGCACACAGATACAAACATTTTACGAGCGCAGGTGTCAAAAGCTCATCCACAATACATGAATTCCACTTTTCTCCAATCCATCTCTCTTGCTAGAAAAAAAGGGAAGATTTTAATACATTTCTAAAGAATAATTTATAGAAAAAGCTATGTGGAATATTGAGCAGTGGCTGTAAGGTGGAGAAAAAAACCATCATTAAGAGAAAGTTCCCTCTGTAACTCGTCCTTGTGTGTAAAGCACTGCAAAGATCATTGATCAAAGCCTCTTGGCTGCATATTTTGGTCCCAAAACTCCATGAGATTTATAACATAAAAACAGTCACATTGATTTGGTTTAGTGGAATTAATCTAGAATTATACATTTTGTTATTTAAATGGCTCCAACACTATTGGAACCCTGTATATTTTTAGGGGGGATATTTGGTCCCCTCAAGTCTCCTTTTCCCCCCTACTCAGCATTCTGATTTCCTTAGAGCCCAATTATAGGCTGTGCTCCACGGTTAAGAATTTTAATGGGGGGGGGGGGGGGAGTGCGGCCTATAGTCGGGACACTGTGGTATATAGATCCTGTTCTGCAGCTGCCCGCCTGGAGTACCTAAGTGAAATCCAGTTTCTAGGGATGGTTTTCTGTGGAAAGAAATGTGTGAGAAGTAGTTTGAGGCTGCCACATTCTTCTTTCAACAAATATCTAGAGCTAACGCAATGTGTGTTGGTCCAAACTTCCAGATTGCTCTGGTACACTTACCATATATAAAGGATCAGCTGCTTTCGGCAGAGGTTCCATTCCAGTATGTAGAAGTGTCAGGATATATAAAAAGGCACATTCAACATTACACATAATCTCCCACCATTTTTGTGTCTTGGAACATTCTGCAAACTCCCATTGTGTCTGCAAGCTCATTGGGCTTACACTTGCTAGCTTATCCCTTTTCATAGAACTTCTACTTTGTAATGTTTTAGAAAGCAGTGCATTTATAGTATCTTGTCTGACTGATAACCCATTAATACGGTAATTGGACTCAACACAAGAATACTGCATCTTATAGTTTGACTTTGTGCCGCAAAAGGATCTTCTGAGGTAGATATGACTAATTAAATATTAACAGATCATTATATGGATGAAATTAGCACACTAAACAGATCTAATAGCCAGTGAAGTAATATTTACTATTTATTAAGTTAGCTTTTTACATGAATCTGTAATTAGGCTTTGCAAGCATATTACATACATTTCAGTCTTTCACTTTTTTTTATCATGTATTTATTATGAGAATGAAAAGAAGTTGTTTTTCTGTATTAATTGTGTCTGTTTGATTTACTCCCTTTACTTATAGAAAGTTCCACAAGGACAGCATTTCTGATAAAAGAAAGAAAATCTAATCTTTCTTATGGAATAATAGCCTTCACTAATATTTTGTCTCTGTAACCTTCTGCATTCCATATTCTGTATTAACTCTTTCACTGGATTAAAGCAGTAGACTGTGGGAGACAAACAGATTCAGTATAATTATTATTTAGGAGTCAGGTTAACGGAAAGTCTATGGAATCCTTTGTAAAACAATATGCACAGATCTCTATTACACTGCTCCCTCGCACTGTACTGGGTAGGATTTTAGCAGCAATGGCTCCTTGCCCACAGTGTATGAAAAGCCCTGGATTAAAAAGTGATAATTCATAAAGTAATAGTCACTAAAAAATGTAAAATGATCTGACTACATTTACCAAGAACCCAATGTATTTATATTACCTAGAATCTGTGAAATTTCATGAAGTCAACTTTGACTTTGTTTTCTTACAACATAAATTATAGTCCAAAATAAAAGAAACTAATCCCTTAACGAAAGTAGTATTAACATCCTACATATAGTTAACCTCTATTGGTCTGTTTTCTTATGCTGGTCATAAAGGAAATACACAAAAGATACATCAATCTTATTGAAAAATGCCTGCTTAGGATTCTTTAACAATAGTTAAATAAATACCAGTGGTTTCCACGGCTATAAATACTTGTATTGTTAATAACAATCAAGTTAAACAAAGCAAATGGAAGAGAAAAATGAAAAATAAAACTGTGTAGATCCATTCATGCATTTTTATGTATAATGCATAATCAATTTCACTTGAGTTACCAGTGAAAGAAACTTTTCTATCAATTCAAGTATGTATTATAAGGTCTTTACAGTACCTGTAGCTGGTGAAGAGGAAAACACTTAATAGACAAAACAAACGCAATTGATTATTTTTCTTTCTTTCAATAAATGAATAAGGTTTTGGATAATAAATATGTTACTGCACAAATTCCCATCTCCAGAACAATAAATATCCTTGGATTCTAAACTTACCTTTTTTGTTTCAGTGGCTATGTCCAAACAGCAGAGAAATGCATGGGAAATTTGTTATTTTGGCTTTGGGGAAGCCACCTGGTGGCACTGTATTGAGATCAGACCAATATGGGATTTTGTTCTCTAGTAAATAAAACAGTTAACAGAACAAGTTATAATAAATTATAACCTGTTGGATAGGAATAAGGTTAGAAAAGGAATGCAGGGGTCCTTGGTGAAATACTAGGGTTTAAAGATTGAGGAATACATACAACTTTAGAATAATAATAGTGCAATGAAGTAAAATGAAGTAAAAACACTTAAAGTCCACTCCCTCTTGGTAATAGCGCTCATAGAGTGGAAGGTAAGTATATGCACTATATAGAGGATCTGCAAGACTCAAATGGCATATAGAGGACCCAAGATCAGAAGGCAATATATATCACCAGCAATAAAATTCATACAAGTTCTGTTACTCAGAGGTTTCAGATATTCAGCTCTTTAATATCAAAGTGTGTACAGGAACTGACACTCATCAATTCTGCAACACTCAGACAGCACACAGAACACCCCCAAATTAAAGCAGTAAAATTTGAAAATCTTACATCAAGATTCCAGCTAGTGCAGCCATCTGAAACAGCACACAAACAGATAAAAGCAGCAGCAGATTAGCAGCAATAAAGTACAGTCCAAATCCAGGATCAGGTCACAGCTCACCATGCTACAGGTTTCACCCTGTGGAGCTTCATCCAACTTCTTGGGTAGTAGAAAATCTATTCTCTCTTATTTTGGTCCCCAACTGTTTTTAATTAGCATATAATCAACACAGGTTGAGTATCCCTTATCCGAAATGCTTGGAACCAACAATAAAAAAACGGTCCAGATACTCTCCAGGCTCTGTCTGCTGCCCGTGCAGCCACCAACAGACTCACACAGGCGCATGACTACTGAAATCTTCTTGATTCAAAATCAGCTTCACCATCCTCTCAGCCGCTGCTATCTTAACCCAGCTACTTCCGCTTCTCTTCAAGACAGCACATGCAGGCAAGGAGTTGTAGTTCAGGAGCACAGAACGTCGCTGGTGCTTTATTCTGCTTCCTGAGGGCTCCAAGAAGGTGAGTATGACTCAGTACGTGAACTGACCCTTACCCAAAAACAGATTGTGGGTGATTTTGGATAATGGATCTTTGGATAAACAATACTCAACTTGTAAGCGGCTATAATTTTGTGATAATGTGACAACTGTCAATGATGTAATGTGTTTTTATGTGATAATTATAAACTTTGTCAAATAAAACTTGGATTTATAAAAAAAAAAATACTTGACCCACTAAACAAAATATTTCTTCTTTTCTTTAATAAAGAGGGAAATTGCATTGGTAGAAATACTGGCTTATTGAGTACTAAGACATTTGGGAAAAATATGCCTCAAATGTTCCCCACCCCAGACAATATTTTTTATAGTCTAATTAAGTTTTAATAATCTTCTTATGAGACCAATAGAGAAGGGGGGCCTGGGATATCCAGATCCATTCCAACTATACAATATCTCTCAACTGGCCCACATAGTATCGTGGAAAACTAACAGATCCAGAAATCCACCATGGTTAACCATCGAGAGGTATAGAGCCAAGCAACTAGACCCCTTTCTACTCCTATGGGTGACCTCTAAACAATTATGTAAAAAGAAACCTCTGGGCCAAATAATCAGTAATCTCACCTCATCCTTACATGCAATGAAAAGAAGGCTACACCTCCGGATCTCTATATCCACGGCCTCTCCAACTGAGACTGTATATTGGTATCTAGATAATATAGATCTGAAAACATGGATAGATAAGGGGATAAAAACTTTGGGAGACCTATATATAGATAATACTATACATTCATTTTCCGACTTGCAAAGAATATATAATATATCGGACGTAGAGATTTTTAACTACAATAGAGTTAGACATTTTCTATACTCAAATCCCCCAGATAAGGCCGACCATTGGGATGAGCTCCTTAATTCTATAACATCTAGGAACTTATCTTCTAAAATAAAAAAAACACTACTATTAGTACACCCATCAGATGAGAAAGTAAAGCCAATAAAGCAGTGGGAGAGTGATCTGGAGATCAGCTATCCTAATCAATCCTGGTCCTTGGCATGGAGGATCACTAGGAAGGCAGTTCACTGTGTTAAATTACAGGAACAATACTGTAAACTTCTTTACCGATGGTATTTGGTACCTGTTCGTTTGGCAAAATACAATGTTAACAGCGATAATATCTGCTGGCTCTGTCATCGAGAGATAGGTACACAAATACACATATGGTGGCAATGTATACTACTTTCCCCAATCAAAAATCGTATTACAGATATCTATCAAACAATAGTAGGTAGAAATACATCTTTGTCGGCCCAAATCTTTCTATTGCATATTGGGTTTACGGAGTTAAAAAACCATCAAAAAATCTCTATTAATAAATATATTTTTAGCAACCAAGCTATGCATAGCGAGGGCGTGGAAAAGTTCATCCACCCCCACATGGGGAGAAATCTGTGCTCAGATACAATTCCAGGCAAGCGCGGAGAGAGTTTTCTATGGATCAAATAAGGTGGGAAGGGGTATGGTCTGACTGGGATCTGAAATGCAAGCGTGGAGAGTTGTAGCCCCTGTGCTTTGAGGCTAGGATATATGCCCCCCCCCCCCCCCCGAACCCGTTAATTTTAACTGTTATCTCTTATCTATCTCTTTATGTTTAAAAATAGTTTGAGCACTTTAAGAAACAGAGATATATACTCTGTCTAATATCTCTTAAACTGTATGTGTAGTACTGAATGCTTTAATATTGTTAGTCATGTATGTTTTAATATTGTTAGTCTTTTGATATAATCAATAAAGAATTATAAATAAAAAAAGTTTTAATAATCTGTATATTGTTAACACATTATATAAATTCTGGCAAACAAAAGATTGTGCCCACTATATTGTTTTTATTCTATTTCCATTTTTAAATTGGGTCATGAAGGGAATGTGCTTTTGGATTTGCATTCACATAAAATAAATTCGTTGAGATGGTGGATTTTCAAAATCTTTTTAATAATAAATGATAAATATTATATTTTAAAGAGCTTGAATTTGGTTCAATTGTTTGTTTTTTTGTCAGTTGGAGTAAGGGCCAACATCAGAAATTGGGGGGCCTCTTACAAGACAAATGGTCTGGGATCCCCCTAAACATAGCCCACACACTTACCCCCTGTGATCTAGCGGATTGGTAATTTGTGTGTTTTGCACTTTCTTGTCTGTCACTTTCACTGTGAACAATTACGTTATAAAATAAAAACCTTTTTGTATCAAAGCTTCATGGAGTACCGATTCTGCTTAGTTTCACAATGTCTAATTTGTAGGAGGCTCCCATTTATATGAACACCTCACTTCCGACTGGTGTGCTGCACTTAACAAGATAGGAATAGTATATCTGTATATCCAGGGCCACCATCAGAAATTTCAGGGCCCCTTACTGGAAAAAAAATTCTGCCCCCCCCCCCCCCCCCATTTCTCCCTCTTACCCCCTTACACTTCCAAAGTTATTCCAAAGGTCTTTGTATATCATGCCAATGTTTTAAATACACCCCAGGACATGCCCCATTACCTGTATTGCACATCCAAGATTTACTGCTGCCCCCCAGGACATGCCCCATTACCCGCATTGCACATCCAAGACTTAATATGCCACAGCCAGTGTTAGTTTATCCATTAATATGCCACTGGTAGTTTGTCTATTAATATGCCACTGATAATTTGACCATTAATATGTCACTGATAATTTGGCAATTTATACGCCACTGATAATTTGACCTTTAATATGCAACAGATAATTTATCCATTAATATGCCACTGATAATCTGACCATTAATATGCCACTGATAATTTATCCATTAATATGCCACTGATAATTCGACCATTAATATGCAACAGATAATTTATCCATTAATATGCCACTGATAATTTGACCATTAATATGCCAGTGATAATTTATCCATTAATATGCCACTGATAATTCGACCATTAATATGTCATAGCCAATTTGCTCGATTAAAAAATGAGCAGAGATTGAACCATACAGGTATTGGTAAAACCTCTAAGAACCAGGACAGAGTTATTTGCCCTTCAACTATCTTTACCCAGGGGTTGAGCTCCAGGATGCAGGTAGCAGTGGGTCTTACTGATGATCAGTCCGGAACCTTGCGAAATCCCACACCAAGTGCAGCAGACAGAAGAATGGTCAAAATGGCAGCCAAGATCAGAACACAGAGGAAAACAGGTCAGTGCAGGTACAAGCCGGGTTGGGAAGCCAGAAATCAGAATCAACAAAAAACATAGAGAGGTAACAACAGGAAACACTGGATAAACTCTCTAGAACAGAATACAGAAGAGGAATCACTATGGCTGGTCGGTGCGGTAACTCACCCCTGTATTTGATCCAATACTCTGCCAAACAGATTCCTTAGTAATGCCACAAACAGAAACACCATTAATTATGCCACACACAGGAGCCCCATTAATTATGCCACACAAAAGAGCCCCCTTTAATTATGCCAAACATGGGAGCCCCTTATTTATGCTACACATGGGAGCCCAATAAATATGCCCCATACAGAACCATTATTGCTGCTGATTCCAGTTCTTCTGCCTTCTTGCACTCAGAAGACTAGCCATTACACTCCAAGGAGACTTGACATTGTACCCTTTTCTAACTATTATACCCCCAGGACTTGAGAACTTACCATTGCATTTTCCCATAATCTCATCCCAACATGTTTTTACGGTTGTATACATTCTTCAAATTTTAGACCCTGGTGTTTCACCAAGCGCACCTGTATCCCTTTTCTAACTGTTGCACAACCAGGACACAACATTGCACTCAGACGACTTGACATTGCACCCACAGGACTTGGCACTGCACCCTCATGGCTTGCTATTGCACCCCAGGACTTGCCATTCACCCACAGACTGGCCATTGCACTGAGAGGACTTGCCATTGCACCTGGTGTCTAGTGGGGGCAGTAAGACAATGTCTATGCACTGGTCAATGCACACAGACATCCTCTGATTCTGCCAGATTCTTCTGGAGGGTCTTCAAAACTAGAACGGCAAGAAGTCACATGACCCCGGTACTCTCAGAACAAGTATAATATAGCTTGTTTTTCAAAACTCATGTGTCTTCAGAAGATTAAAGCTTAGTTTTGTTTGCATTGATTTAGCTAACAAGATAATTATTTTTTGTGTTTTGCAACCTTGTATTCTTAAGGTTGCGAACTGTGCATTAGAAGATCATAACTGTTTGCATCAAAAGAAATTGTGACAGGAAATGATAAAAAATGTTTAAAGTATTGATTACCTAAATGTAATTAGCATATCAGCATGTGCTAACATTTTACTCTCAAACCTTTTCTCCTCTTTCATTGGTTTTTAAGTGTTTCAGGAGTACAAGAAAGAACAAAGAGAGTGTGTAATATAAGATGTTATACTGAGATACTGGAAAACAGAAAACAAGAAACAGAAAACTTGACAAACCTAAGAATTTTTTGGGATAAATACATATTCAATGCCAAAACAACCAACAAGTGATTAAGTTGTTGATTATTTTTTTTCCATCAGACAATATTTCATGTTAAATGTACTTAGCTCTTCACATTTAAAGGATTGTTTTTGCAACATTCTGAAATATTTACAAAAATGTCCTGTAAGGTATTTGAAACGGCATGTACTGTTTCCAGCTGGTTGGACAAAACAATTTTGTGTCTAACTTACACACTTCGGCACTTCTTGAGTATGAGACTGCTTTAAGAAATAGAAAATAAGACTTGTTAACCAGTTCAGAACATGACATCTGTGAGTACAAGACATTTTTCGAGAACTTGGAACAATTACTAAGGGTGTTCTGTACCTTCCCCATTATGAAAGAAGCAAAGTATGCTATACATGGGAGTTCCGTCCCTTCCTTAAAACCTATGATGGTGAGAAATGTGAATGGCCCATAATTATTGGGTGCCGATTGGTTTACGTATGCTATTTTGACCCATACGTCAAAACAGATGCACACATCACATCTGGTCAAATTAGATAAGCAAACTGTGTCTTTTTCCTTAGCCTCAGGAGCTTTTTTGGATATTCCCGTGGTGAAAACTGTTGTCATTGACACAACTGGAGCTACTGAAGGCGCATATGCCCTGGCAAACACTTCTGGGTCACCACTAACAGCGTCTTGATGGAAGCAATGAAAGGGGCTGAAGTAGTTGGAGCGACTGCAGCCACATACACTCCCTGCACTTTTGCTGGGGGTACACGAGTATCTACGCGAACTAGTTTCTACTGCCTTTGAGATATATCAATGAGCCCTGATACTAGCTGTTAGAGCATATTTGCAGGGGCACTGGGAAACACCCATGGACCTACCCTCAGTATTGGAAACTGCCGCCACTGTATTGTGTTGTGAGGGGGTTTCTGGTTGAGAGTGTAAAATAGTAGAAGGCTAAATAAAAGATTCACCAGTAGACCTGTTCCCTGGAGGAGGAACTGCCATGGGTGCCAAACCTGGGGATGCTCTTGGAGACTGGGAAAACAGCAGCCAGCAGCCACCCAGTTAACCTTCTCTGCACAGTCCAGCGAGAGGAAGGAAAGCTTTAATAGGAGAGGAGCGTGGAGGATGCTGGCTGTGAGTTCTGACTCCAGGAACTGCACGTGCTCCATGGCTCCAACTGTATTCTTAGTGGGGGAGCTCTTCCTCTATTTTTTTGAGAACGGGCATGGGGTCTTGAGTTCCTAGGGATAGAGGCCCTAATGAGTATAATGGGCAAAGGGGGAGAGGGCTGCTTCTAGGTGGTGTAGTGTTTAATATATCGCACACCCTGTCTCCTCCATGGATTCTAGTAGCTGAGCCAGAAAAGCGTCGATGTCACAAGTGAAACTTGCCATAATTTTTCCAACAGGAAGTTTGTATGTTATGTAAAACAATACATAGCCCAGGCCCAGCCCCTTATTGCGATACTGACCACCCTTAGCTGTACCCTCACTTGTCACAGGATATGATTGACAAGGTATGTTGCCATGACTGACAAGCCCGGTCATGTTAACCTTTAATATATATTCTTTATTCCAGGCCAATACTATTTTACATGGAATTCCGTATTGGTATTCCATAGTGGTAGTGGCTTCCGACATCTAATGAAATCAGGAGCTTTTAGAGGAGAAAGGCTAAATGTTTAGTAATATAAGTAAAAACAGTAAACTTAAAAGCAAAACAATAAACAAACTAAAAAAATTGATAGTAACTCTTATACTATAGTTGTCAGTTAAGAGGTACCTCATGAAAACAATATTAAATAAATGAAATGCCTATAAAAAAATAATTAAAGGCCTATAGCTCCTGGAATCCGCATTTGTTCTCATTATAGTTGAAAACAAGCTCAACTCTGCTTTGCCTTGGAGATCTGATTAGACTAGGCACTTTTTCCTGTTATCAAGTGTGCATTCAGATTTTTTTTTTTAA
The DNA here is from genome assembly GCA_036172795.1 of Pelodytes ibericus. Taxonomy (NCBI): domain Eukaryota; kingdom Metazoa; phylum Chordata; class Amphibia; order Anura; family Pelodytidae; genus Pelodytes; species Pelodytes ibericus. The sequence continues at coordinate 86,579,406 of CM069859.1, forward strand.
TTAAATGCAAAATTCCAAATTGCCAAGTCACAGGTTATACATTTGCATAAAGTCTATAAAAATAATAACTTATATAGCACTTTTCTCCCCGAGAGGAATCAAAACTCTTATATACATGCTGTCAGATGTGACCAAAATAGCTAATACTAACATTTCACACAAGTTTAGTCTACCATAAATACAATTTGATTTCCATTGCAATCTCAAGTACCCTACTGCAAGATATTTATAGGTGCATTTCTAATATTTTTCACATTTTCTTTATAGTGCATTATATCATATAATGAAGTCAGCAGGTGTCAAAAATGTGTTTTAAATGGTAATGTCACTCTCTATACAGAATATTGATTGATTAAGATTGTTGTCTTCTAGCTCTGCAATTAGGATACTTTGAATCACATGATTATTACAGTAGCACACACGTGCATGTACCTATTACACTTTTGAATGCATAAATCTTGTTTCTTCACTATAACATGTGCTTATATCACATCAATCATGGGAGATGTAATCATAAGATAGGAACTCTAGCTATGCACCTTTCCAGTTATCACTGAGCTTCACAACAAATGTTTTATTCAAAAGCGAAACATAACCAACAGTGGTGTGTAAGTTGCTCAAAGGTATACTGACTAAGGGCTGTATAGTGGCTGCATACAAATGGAAAAAAATAAGAGATGCAGATTTAACAAAGAGTCATCTCAAGGCTGTCTGCATCATATTTGATTAATAAATCAGCTTTGTTAGGACAAGGTCAATAAATACTTCAATGGGAATTAATGTAAAGTGAGGATCGAGGGCATTACAGATCGTTGCTGGAACCTGGATACAGATAATAGAAACAGGGCACACTTGTGTGCCAGGGGGTGGGCAGTGATTTTCATCCCTCATGGCACTCAACTACTGTTTGTTTTTTTCGGATTTGGGTGCCATTTGTGTTCTTCCCCCCTACATTATTTTATTTAGGGGCCATGGGCATTGTGCCAGCCCATGGACCCAATGCACATGGTCCCAGGGAACCTATATGTCCAATGCCCATGGTCAGTAGGGAGGCCCCTTTTTTTGTTAAATATTCACTGAATTTTTTTGGTAGTGCATTGTAAAATATTAGATTATAAAATTGTACACAGGGCAGGTTTTGAAGAGCTATATAAAAACATTATTGTACGTTAATTTAAAACTATGCATCTGTGATTTATAGAAGGCATCAGAAACACGATATATATACAGGTTGAAAATCCCTTATCCAAAATGCTTGGGACTGGCAGCATTTCGGAAAACAGATATTTTCGATTAACAGATCATTTCGGCAGCACCATCCCTATAAATGTTCTACATTACCTAAATTCAATGTGATCAACTTGCTCATACACACAGCACAAGTATACATACTAACACAGCACAAGTATACACACTAACACACATTACACATACACACAGCACAAGTATACACACTAACACGTATACACACAGCACAAGAATACACACTAACACACACACAGCTAAAGTATGCACACTAACACGCATACAACACTATTTGTGTATTTTTCAATTTTATGCTGATGGGGTTACCTAACAATATATGTCTGTATTGTATTATTTGTTTATGATAAATTAATAAATAGAAGCATTAAAAAAACAACAAACACAGCACAAGTATACACACTAACACACATCACAAGTATACACACTAACACACGTCACACATACACACAAACACACATACATACACACATCACAAGCACACACACTAACACACAGCACATATACACACAGCAAAAGTATATACACTAACACACAGCACAAGTATACACACTAACACACATCACACATACACACAGCACAAGTATACATACATTGCATGAAGTCTCTGCTTTGGGAGAGCTGCGACAGAGCTGCTGGAGACTAAACCAACTTGCAATGGGGAGGGGTGTGCAGTTACTGAAACTTAAGTTTGGATTTCAATATTGTTGAATGGATTAGACAATGGCTGAGTGACAGGCAACATAGGGTTGTAGTCAATGGGGTATATTCGATGCAAGGTCTTGTTACTAGTGGGGTACTTCAGGGATCTGTACTTGGACCCATTCTCTTTAATATTTTTATTAGCGATATTGCTTGTTGGCAAAGTATGTCTTTTTGCTGATGATGCAAAGATTTGCAGCAGGGTTGATATTCATGGAGGGATAAGCCAAATGGCAAATGATTTAGCTAAACTAGAAAAATGGTCAGAGCAGTGGCAACTGACATTTAATGTGGACAAGTGCAAGATCATGCACCTTGGGCTTAAAAACCCAAAAGCAGAATATAGACTATTTGGTACCGTCCTAACCTCAACATCTGAGGAAAGGGATTTAGGAGTAATAATTTCAGAGGACTTGAAGGTAGGTAGGTAATGAAATAGAGCAGCAGGAAATGCTAGCAGAATGCTTGGTTGCATAGGGAGAGGTATTAGCAGTAGGAAGAGGAAAGTGCTCATGCCATTGTACAGAGCACTGGTCAGACCTCACTTGGAGTATTGTACGCAGTACTGGAGACCGTATCTCCAGAAGGATATTGATACTTTGGAGAGAGTTCAGAGAAGGGCTACTAAACTGGTTCATGGGTTGAAGGATAAAACTTACCAGGAAAGGTTAAAGCATCTTAACATATATAGCTTGGAGGAAAGACGTAACAGGGGGGATATGATAGAAACATTTAAATACATAAAGGGAATCAACACAGTAAAGGAAGAGAGTATATTTAAAAGAAGAAAAACTACCACAACTAGAGGACATAGTCTTAAATTAGAGGGGCAACGATTTTAAAGTAATATCAGGAAGTATTACTTTACTGAGAGGGTAGTGGATGTATGGAATAGCCTGCCAGCAGAAGTGGTAGAGGTAAACACAGTCAAGTATTTTAAACATGCGTGGGATAGACACAAGGCTATCCTAGCTATAAGACCGGGAACGGGGGACTAATAAAAGTACTCAAAAAAAATTGGGCAGACTAGATGGACCGAATGGTTCGTATCTGCCGACACATTCAATGTTTCTATGTTTCTATGAAATGCTTATCCTGCTGGCTCCTGAGCAATAATATTGCTCAGAAGGCAACATGATAGCATTTCAGTAAACAACTATTTAGCAGAAAATTCAGCCTCTCAACTCCCTGCCTACCCCCACGTGCCACAACAGAGAGTTTGGGTGCCAGTTGTGGCACATGTGCCATAGGCCGTTCCCTCCTGTTGCAGCGCTCTGGGAACTACATTTCCCATGAATATATAGTAAAAACAAAAGAAAAACAAGTTACCTGCGCTCTCTCCTTTATCCCTATGTATTTTTAAAACAAATGGAGGTTTTTTTTTTTTCTTCTCCTTTTTATATATACTTTATTTTCTGTTTTATGGTTTATACATACAGACGATAGAAAAAAGAAAAATATTACGAAGACATCAAAAATACCCGAAAAGATAGACATACATTACAAGACATACGCACTGTACAAATAAATAAAAAATAGAAAATGCTGTGTGTAGAAACATGATTACATCCTCTTTTCAAAGACTACTGTAGTGAATTTCCCAGGTTCTTAATTCTAGGATGCTATATCCCTTTAGGACCGAGATATGTGAAGACCAGGCAGGAGCCCTTCTGTACGCTAGTCTATAGGTAACCGTATATGTTTTCGCTCTTTTTTACTCTTTTTTTGCTCTGGGTCTTATTGGTCAGTTTAAGAGATGGGGAGATGTGGGTGGCCTTAATGACCCTGATTCATCTTTTCTTTCCCTATTCCTTCCCTTTCCTGCCCTCTTTGTTCTCTCCTTCCCTCCTTTCTCTTTTCCTTTCCTTTTTTCTCGTTTTCCCTTTTCCCGACCTTCTTTTTCCCCTTCCACCTATGTCTACGAGCACTTCCTCTTACTCTCTTGCCCCTCCAAAAGCCCCTTAAGTTTTTTCAGTTTGTAGAATCCATTCCTTCCAATCAGCCCTGTTCCACTCTCCTAAATCAAATTGGAATGCGATTCCCGATTCCATCCTAAGTTGAAAAATTAGTTGTTGTTTTAGCGTGTCCCATATTGGTGCTAGGGTGGATCTCCAATTCCTAGCGACCAACAATTTGGCTGCTGTTAGGCAGTGAATTATGAACTTCCTATTCTTTCTTGGCCAGGCTATCATGTCTAAATGTAACAGGAAAAACTCTGGGGCATGGGGCAGGGTTGTACCACAAATGGCTGCTATCTTTTTCCCCCCCATTCTCCAGTACAGCTGGATCGGGCCGCAGCTCCACCATATATGCATTAAGTCCCCCCGTTGGGTGCCACATCTCCAGCAGGTGTCGCTGGTTCCCGGGGACATCTTAGCTAAACGGGAAGGAGTCAGGTACCACCGATTGAGTAGTTTATAATGCACTTCTCTCAAATTTAGGCAATGCACTGCCCCCGCCACTGCTCTAAGTGAGTTTAGCCAGTCTTTTTTTATTTATTTGGATGTTCAAGTCCAGACCCCATTTGATCATGGCTGGGATTATAATAGTTGAGTCTTTTTTCCTCAATAGTTCCATACAACTGGATATGGGTCTCTTAACTACCTTTTTTCTAATTAGATCTTCTAAAGCTACCGTTTCTGGGGCTTTCCCTGTATATAAGTATTTCTTAATGTACCCTTTTACCCGTAAGTATGTAAAGATTTCTTTGCTGGATAGGTTATTGGCTTGACTTAAGCTGTCGAACCCCATTACTCTGTCCCCTTCCAGCAAATCCTCAACTTTCACTAATCCACTATATAGCCATGTTTTTAAATCCAGATCCTGTACGTTTGCGGCTAATATATCCATATTTACCGGGGCCAGTATTTTATTTTTAAGGCCTATACTATTTCTAAATATCTCCCAGGCCTGGACTAGGTCCCTCAAAATTATCGGTAAATTTTTAAATTTTGGATCAACTGTGGTTTTGGGTGTGGTCTGCCAAAAAAGACGTAGCAAATTATGAGTACCAGACATGGTTTGTTCTATATAGTACCAGCCCTCATTTATATAACTATCATTTTGTGTGATCAGGGCTTGTGAGATTAGACAGGCAAGATGGTATTTGCCGATGTTGGAAATTCCCAAACCTCCGTTGTCAGCCTTCGCCATCAACAGTTTTGTCTGGATTCGGGGACGTTTGCCCTGCCACACAAATCGCGATAGCCCTGTCTGTGCTAATTCAATCCATGCTTTTGGTACTTTTAAGGGTATCATATTAAAGATATAGGACATCTTAGGGAGCAAGTATGATCTTACAATATTAATTCTTCCCAACCAAGAAGCCCTAATATTTTTCCATTCTTGATATTTTTTGTTTATATGTAGTAACGTAGGGAGGAAATTGATTTCAACTATTTTTGAGGGATCGGAGGTGATTTTGATACCTATATGTTTGATGGAATCCTTAGCCCATTTAAAACCCCCTAACTTAGTCAGATGGTCTTTTTCTCTTTGGGATATGTTACAGGCTATTACTTCTGATTTTTCCCAGTTGACTTTATATCCCGAGATGATGGAATACGATTCCATCACTCCAATAAGTGCCGGAATAGACTGTCTGGGGTTTAATAGGGTAAGAACTGCGTCATCCGCGTACATACACAGTTTTAATTCCCTTTTTCCCGCCGGGATTCCCATTATTTTAGGGTTGGTTCTGATATGTTCTGCTAGCGGTTCCATTGAGAGTATATAAAGGAGAGGCGAAAGGGGACATCCCTGCCGAACACCGTTGGATATGTCAAACCAACCAGAGACAAAGCCACTACTGCAGACTCTAGCTGTGGGGTTTGTATACAAAACCATAATGTTATCCAAAAAGTGTCCCCCAATGCCTAAATTTTTCAGTGTATATCGCAAGTAATCCCAGCTGACCCTGTCGAATGCTTTTTCGGCGTCTATCGACAGGGTCAGCAGGGGCAGCCCCTCCCTCTGGGCCATATCCATGGCATCTATCAACCTTCTTACGTTGTTGGAACTTAATCGTCCCGGCACAAAGCCTGTTTGATCTGTATGGACCAGAGAGAGTACTACCTTCTTAAGTCTTTCCGCCAGAATTGATGCATAGATCTTTATGTCTGCATTTAGTAACGTAATAGGTCTATAGTTAGATGTTGACTCCAGATCTTTGTTTGGCTTAGGTATTGGGGCTATGTGTGCTTGCAGCAATTCTTTTGGTATCCTCTGCTGTGAGCCGAAGGCACCAAAAACCACCGCAAGTTTGGGTGCAATATTGCCTTTCATCAATTTATAAAATCTATTGCTGAAGCCATCCGGACCGGGTGCTTTGTTATTCTTAAGGTTGTTAATGGCTTTTTCCACTTCTGTGGCTGTAAGTGGCAAATTGAGCTCCCTTGACTGTGTGTCTGAAATTTGGGGTAGATTGAGTTCCGCAAAAAAATCTTCCACCCTAGAGGCGGCTGGATCCACCGGAATATTATATAGTGATTCATAGAATGCTCTAAATGTTTCTCCGATTTTGTCTGGGTGTAATATTATTTTGTTCTTGTCTTTAAGCCTACTTATGGTTTTTATAGATTTTTCTTTTTTTAGTCTGTTTGTTAGTTCTTTATCCGCCTTATTACCTTGATAGTACCACCTTCTGTGGAGGTATTCTAAATTTAGATTGGCTCTATTTATCAAGCGCTCATTGATGCTATCTTGCGTATCTTTAATTTTTTGTGTGACTTGAGGTGATGGTTTCTTTTTATTTTCCTGTTCCAGGTGCTCCAATAAAACATATAGCTCCGCAAGGGGGGCTCCTCTGGACCTCTTCTCTCTCGCTCCCGTCTTGATCAGATGTCCCCTCATCACACATTTGTATGTACACCAAACGGTGGCGAGAGGGACCTCATTATCCCAATTCTCAGTAAAGAAGAGATCAGACATCCTTTTCAAATATAAAATATTATCCCCCCTACGCAGGAGTTGATCGTTTAGCCTCCAGTGGGTCCTTGTCTTAGCCATTTCGTCTTTCACAGTCATAAGTACCATATTATGGTCGGACCAAGGGATGGTAATAATAGTTATCTTATTTATTATTTTGGCAACATTAATCCCGGACACCATCAGATCTATCCTTGAGTATGCAAGATGGGAGCGAGAGAAACACGTGTAATCCCTCTCCCCCGGGTGGAACACCCTCCAGAGGTCCAGCAATGCATAACTCCTCAACATATCCCTTAGTCTTCTAGCATTATTTATTGTATTTTTGTTTTTGGTAGTTCCCCTGGCTGATGAGCTATCCATGGCAGGATCCATTTGGCAATTGAAGTCCCCCATAACTATGACTCTCCCCTGTTTTATTCTCTCAAGTTTGGCAAGTATTTTGCCGATGAAGCATACCAGAGAATGGTTTGGGGCATAGATATTTACCAGGGTATACACTATGTTATTTATCTCACAAATTACAAGAACAAATCTACCCTCCGGATCACAGTCCTGGTGGATAATGTTGACTCTAAGGTCTGCAGAAAACAAAATAGCTGTCCCTCTTTTTTTTTTTGTCCCTAAGGGAGGAGCAGAGTATAAGTGGAAATGCTCGGTTCTTTATTTTTGTCTCGTCTGGCCTCTTCCAATGTGTTTCCTGTACCCCGCAAACCTGTATATGATCTTTCTTTAACGTATTTAGGAATATACTTCATTTTTGGGGGGAGTTAAGACCCTGAGCATTTATAGAGGCTACCTTAATACTACCCATTTTTGTCTCCGGTTCTCCCATCCCGCCTCGTTCCCTCCAGGGTCCCCCGGTCTCCACGTCCCCGATCCACAGCACAGCATTTAACACAAACAAACAAATAATAAACTACAACATAACTGTAACACACACCCATCCCTAGAGTGCTACCGATAGATCTTGAGCACTCCGAACCCATCCCGCCGGGGGCATTAGCCCTCAATGGGGGAATATTAGGTTAAAAAAAAAACAAGGTTGTTGCCAACCACGACATATTCAGTTGTAGCGGTATGGCAGGTGGATGAGGTTGGGCCCATACCGATACTCTCACGGAGAAAAAAAAATAATAAAAAAAAAAAAAAATATTCTTTTGGTGCCTTATTACAATCCTACGTGCTTGGGTGCATGAAAAGAGTGTCATTATTAAGTTTATTCCTTTTCGGTGAAAATATGTGATGCCCTAATATGTCCTACTGGATTACTCCTTTGTGTAATACTATGTATTCTCCTTATTGTTATTTATTGACAGATCATCTCTCTTATTTAAGCTAATTTGTGTAGTATGTCCTTATTAGTGAATAAATTCCTAAAAGGAAAAAAGGGTAAAAAAAAAAAAAAAAAAATGGAGGTTTTTAGTTACCTCCAATGGCCATGAGAGGATGAGCCCACCTGCCAACGTCAAGGCAGACCCCCCTAGGTGGGTCCTAACTCTAACCATTCACCTTGCTTCTTTGAGCCTCTGGCAAAAATCTCTAATGAGACAGAAAGGGGTGTTTTTTATTTACACCCCTATACATTATTAACCCTTAATAGGGAACACATGGGATGGGCGGCTGCATTGTAACAAGGCTGAGTAATACAAAAATTGGATACAAATACAGAAAGAAAAGTCCTGCGCTCACTCCCATCACTGGGCGGCTGCAATGACTACAGTACACATCAGCCCCAATTGAAAAAAAATTGGAATTTAGGTCATTTTGGATTTTGAATCTTTGCATAAGGGATACTCAAACTATACTTTATTTAGACAAAGTATGATGCCCATTATCACACAGGCGTGTTTTGAGGCCTACAGAAAGTTTAGACTTTCAAAATGGCTGTGCCAATAGGTGATTAGTTGCTGTAATTACAAAAAGGAAAAATTGTTATTTGATGTGGTAAGGATACAATTTGCATGGGGTACCCCAAACATACACTGCAAAATTGCTTATATAAGCTTCACATTCAAATATTGTATCCTATATTTGTTAAACTGTGGTTGTGGTTACTCCATGTCAGTTGTGAGATATCACATCCTTTCTTAATATGGCCTTGTGGAATTGCCTGAGGTAGCATAAATGAGACCATCCCTGAATATAAAAAGTAACTCTTTATATGGAGGGAACTGGTGCCCATTCCTTTAAAAACAAATGAATCGATCAGATTGTTATCAGCGCTAATTCTATTAACCACTTCACAACGTTAGGACGTACTATGGTGTCCTGATTGTAAGTGACTAAAAGACGTTAGGGTGGTATAGTACGTCCTGTGTGTCACAGTTCCCTGCAATGAGCTGTGCTCGGATCCCGCTGCAGGCACTTGCAGCGGGATCCGATCTGTCAGATGAGGCCACTTTGAGTGTGGCTACATTTCACTAAATCGCACCATGCCCCAACTTCTGTTTAGGGCACACATCCGTGAGGTCACATGTGACGTCTGGAGGTCTTGCAATTTCTGGCAGGGACCCACAGGGTCTATTAAGACCCTGATCGGGTCTCTGCCATAGTGTTCCTGGCTACCGATCACCTTGTGATCGGTGGCCAGGAACAAATTGTGATGTTTTGGTGCTTTTGTCATTTGGGAAGCAAGCACCATCCGTCACGAAAGGGTTAATACATGGAATGAAAAAGGAAATGTACAGATTATTTGAGCGTAGGCATCAAGTAAAAATATTTTTATTCATGTTGGCAATAAAAAATACATTTAGAATGCCTGGGGAATTTCCTCTGCTTGTTCCTCCCTTGTACCATTTCTGGTGAGTGTCTTTCATGTAGTACTGATCAGTGAGAACCACATTATAAATGTACACAATGAAAACAACCATAAAAATAGTTTTATAAAAATCTCCTCAAAGCTATTCAACTTTAATAGCTTTTCAACACACATTTTCTATTTATTTATTTATAAAACTGATAATGTGAAATGTCTTAATTCCATGAATCTCAGATGTGTATTTCACAAAAAGTTCAATAAAAGCTGATGCAGGGGACACATATAAATAAGTATTTCTAGCCTTACTTCCTTCTAGGCATAAATAATATTAGTCTAAACTTCTGCCCATGGCAAATCTGGATGCTGGGAGCAGTGTTTGTAGGTCGCGTGTTAGTTCTACCCCACGCAGTAACACTGTCACTCAAACTGGCAGATATTTGTATTTATTCTCCAGTGTTCCAACTCAGGAGAATGAAATCCTGCAGATAGGGTCTGTCCTGCTCATAGCAGGATAGTTAGAAGGCCTGTTAGTAGAAAGAAAGATAAGCCCAGAAGCAATAGGTGTAGGTTAGGTATGGCTACAAATCTAGGCCCATTTCATTGATAATTCCTAGATTTTACTAGTAACATGACGTAAAGTCATGATTAATAAAGACACGGAGGCTCCTATTATGAATATCTCTTTCTTTTAATCCCTCAGCAGCAAAGAAAATGAACAGAAAAATGAATCAATCATAAACATATCAATAAACCCTCCCCTCTCTATATAAGCACACATCTTCTCAAATACTTCCTCTTTCTTTGTAAAATAATAACAGAATAAACTCTATAAACACTGAAGTAATCCAAAAATTCAATCCGCAGAAGGAACATCAACTGAAAACCGGAACCATCCATCGGATTTGGATCCTCGTCCAAAGATACGTCCAATTCAGATTAATGAGCTGGGAAAAAATGAGAATACATGATAATATCCGAAGTCATAACTATAGATCCTATATCGTAATATAAATATAGATCAACAGACAGGCAAGAACCAGTATCACTCAATTAAATACTCTGTTATCAATAAACAATATCTATAATAAAAGACAGGGTGGGGAAAAAAGACCCAAATGAGTCGGGTGGGATAATACTCGCCTCCGTGTCTTTATTAATCATGACTTTACGTCATGTTACTAGTAAAATCTAGGAATTAATAAAGACACGGAGGCTCCTATTATGCAAGTTCAAAGCCTCGCAATAACAGAAGAAGAAAAATGTGGTTCTGGCCTGAAACAAAACTCACGGAATGTTGACTCCCGAGACCAGTCGGCAGCTTTCATAAGATCTTCTAATCTACAGCCCATGGTGAATGCCTTAGATGCCATAGCCCCCCTAGTGGAATGAGGGCCAAACATTGAGATATCTACCCCAGCCTCTTTGAGGGTCCATTTAACACAACGAGCTAGTGTTGGAGTGGAGACTGGAAGGTGTGGCTTGCGTAAGGCTAAGAATAGGGCTGAATGGGTTGGATTACGAAATCCACTTGTTCTAGATTCGTATGCCCGTAAACATGTCACGGGACATAATTGCATGTTGTGAGGAAAGCAAGGGTATGATACCGTAGTCAGTAAAGTTTTGGTACGTCGTGATATAGAAAATGAGACCCCGTCCGGAGAAAAGGATCTCGCTGTGATATCTAATTCCCTAACGTCTGAAACACGTTTACATGAAATTAGACAACATAGTGTCACTAATTTGGCTGATAGTTGTTGGAGTGACACATTTTCATTCGTAGGCCATGATTCAAAGAGTCTCAAGACGATATTGACGTCCCATAAGGAGGAGTAACGAGGAGTAGGGGGTCTACTCAGTCTAATCCCTTTTAATAGTTGACAGACTACTAATACTTTGCCTACCGGAACCCCCTGAAAACCTCTATGACCCGCCGAAATAGCCGAACGGTAAACATTAATAGTTCGGTAGGCGCGTACCATTTCGAAAATCGAAATAAGGAAATGGAGGATATCTGTCACAGCAGCAGATACGGGATCCAGAGATCGTTCCAAGCACCAATGAGCCCATATGTTCCAGGCATGGTTGTAGGAACGTCTTGTCCCTGGTGCCCAAGCTCCTTCCAAGAGCGCCAGAGTTGTTGCTGAAACTCCCTGCATTGTTCAGGGTCCCCTGAAATAAGCCATGCTACTAGTCGCAATTGTTCCTGAATTATCAGTGGGTGCGTCTTCCCGTGAACATCCGATAATAGGTTTGGAATGCCAGGCAGGAGTCTGGGAAGGTCTATCGACAATTCTAGTTGTAATGGAAACCATGGCTGAGTCTCCCAATAAGGGGTGATCAAAACAATCGTTTTCCGTTGGCGTCGTACACAAATCAACACTTGAGGGATGAGACAAAATGGGGGGAAAGCGTAATGTCTGCCCGGTGGCCAGATCTGGAGAAGTGCATCTGTGGCCAGAGCTTCTGGATCTGGCCTCCAACTGAAAAACCAAGGTAACTGGGAGTTCAGTCATGACGCGAACAAGTCCACCTCGAGGGGAGCCCATATTAGGAGGAGATGTTGAAAAATTGACTGATGAAGACGCCAATCGCTGGGGTCCGTCATGTACCGAGAATTCCAATCCGCGTTGAAGTTGGATAGACCTGAAATGTGCTCCGCGTGGACTGAGATGTTGTGCGCGAGGCAAAAGAGCCAGAATTCCGTCGCCAGACCCGACAGATCTCGGGATCTTGTGCCGCCCAGGTGGTTTATATACCTGACGGCCGACACATTGTCCATTAGTAAGAGTACCGACACATCCCGACGCTCGCCTGTAAGGCTGCGTACCGCGAAATGCCCTGCTAGGAGTTCTAAGCAATTGATATGGAGAGCGCTCTCTGTCTGAGACCATTTGCCTCCCATAGAGGTATTTCTGCATTGCGCCCCCCAACCAAGCAAGCTTGCGTCGGATTCTATCACTAAATCCGGATCCGAACCGAAAATCGCCCTGCCGTTCCACGCGTCTACGTGTTGAAGCCACCATGAGAGTTCCTCTTTGGCTTCGCAATTCACGGGAATCTTCTGGTCGTAGGACAATCCGCCGCGTAGGGCGTGGTTCTTGAGGCGTTGGAGAGCCCTGTAATGAAGGGGGCCCGGAAAACTCGCCTGAATCGTAGCTGAGAGCAGGCCTATAATTTGAGCTAAATGCCGAATGGTAATGAATGGTCAAGAGATGACTCTCTTGATCTCTTTTTTGATCAATTTTATTTTGGTTGATGGTAAATGTAGGGAACCTAGTGTGGAGTTGATGGTAAACCCAAGGAATTCTATCGACTGAGTCGGGGACAGTAATGACTTTTTCCAATTTATAAGGAAGCCTAGGTCCTGTAGAAGGGATAGACACCATTTCAGGTGTGTCCTCAATGTTTGGCTGTCCTGGGACAGTAACAACAGGTCGTCTAAATAAATGATGATCCTGACTCCTAATCTGCGTAGGTACCCGACTACTGGTTTCAACAACTTGGTGAAGCACCAAGGGGCTGAGGACAGGCCGAATGGAAGACAAGTGAAAGCCCACAGTTGTTGATCCCATTGAAATTGTAGAAACTTCTGATGTTCTAGTGCAATGGGAACTGTTAGGTATGCGTCCTGGAGATCTAATTTCACCATCCAATCTCCTATGAGAAGGATATCCCTGAGGCAATGAATGCCTTCCATTTTAAAATGGTGATAGGTTATAAAAGCATTTAGTGGTTTCAAATTGATGACTGGGCGAACACCATCGCCTTTCTTGGGTACTAGAAAAAGGTTGCTCAGAAAACCCTTGTGAAGATTCGAGGAGGGCGTTATGGCTCCTTTTTCTCTTAGGCTGACAATCTCAGGCTGATTGTCTGATCTGTGTGTGAGAACTGTATGGGGTGAGGTAATGTTAACTGACGTGGAGTCGTGGCAAATTCTATGCGATAGCCTGCTATGGTGTTCAGAACCCATGGGTCTGTGGTGATTGAGTGCCAAGCGTCCTGAAAAAGTTTTAGTCTGCCCCCCACCCCTGGTTGGGAATAGGAGTGTAAGCGGATTGTACTCACCATATGGACGTCTGCCCTGGTATGATCCTCTAGCCCCTCGATTTTGCCACGGTCGGCTCCTCTGTGGAAAGAATCCTATTGAGGCTGGTTTGTAGTCCTGATATTGGACTCTGGATGTTTCGAACCCTCGGGGATTCTGTGTAGGTCCCCTGAAGTTCCGGCCGGCCAGATGGCTTCTACCTCTTCCGGCCCGTCCAAAAGTTTTGGGGTTGAATACTCTTTTAAGGTTCGATTGGGCCTTATCAAGTGCCGTGAATGTGGACACGTATGAACCAAGATCTTTTACAAAGGAGTCCCCAAAAAGTAATCCTTTAGCCTGGGGGCCAGGCTCAGTAAAGGCCATGCTGGTTAGCTTTGGCTCTATTTTCATTAGAATCGACTTGCGGCGTTCTGTTGCTAAAGATGTATTAGCATTGCCTATGAGGCATACAATCCTTTAGACCCAACCTTTCATGGTATCCAGGTCTAAACTATCCTCACCTGCCAGGGCCGACTCTATCATTTCAAAGAGTCTAGTGGTAGGTCTAAGTATATCAAGGACCTTGTCTTGGCATGTGCGCAATGCAAAGTCGAGGCCTTTCTTAGGTTTCCAGCCAGACTTGGAGAGGAACTGCAGTATTTTCGGGTCGATGTCTGGGGTATTGCATACCTGGTCAGGGACCGTAGGTCTAGGGCATTCTGCCCGTAACTTGTTCCTTATCACTTTGTCTAAAGGTTTATGAACCCTGTGGGCTAAATATTTGCCTATATGTTCTGAGGGAAACCACTCTAGTGAGCGAGGGTTAAGGAGTCTATCCGGGTCGAACATAGGCTCGCCCTGCAAGTCCATTAGGACAGAGGTATCTGTGTGGGTGTTAAGGGGTTCTATTTCGTGAGCATCTCATCTTCAGATGCTGGCTCAGGGTCAGATAAATCTGAGTATACATATGTCTCCTCTTGGTCAGAGTCAGAGTCTGACAATTCAATGGCGGTCTTAGCCGCTTTCCAGATTCTAGCCGATTTAGCCCGGCTTGGGGCTCCAGTGTGTGGTGCAACCACGATCTCTTTGGCAGAATATAGCTTGCCGCTCTTAAGGTTTTTGGAGACAGGTAGGGAGCAATGTTTTAATTTTTGGGTTGCTTTACGCCCGGGTAGTGAGGGGGAGACCCTTTTACCCTGGGGGATTGTGGCCTGCTGGGGCACTGAAGGCTGAGAGGATAGTAGTGCAGTGGAGATGGACTGTGCAATCTGGAAAGACATTCTGCCCATAGCTGATTGCATAGCTAGATTCACAGATTTGGCCATTGTGGCATCTAATAATGAGTTTGCAAATTCCCCTTGATATTGCTCACCTTTGTCAGCAGTGTGGGGGTTAATGATATCCCCAGAGGGGGAAGTCTCAGCCAGTTCATAGTTGTGAGAAGACATCACACTATCAGGTTGGTTATCAGATGTGAATGAATAGATAGTAATGCACACTAACCAGTACTAATCTCAGAGTAGTAAGCAGTCGCGCTAAAATGACTGCCAAATCGCGGGAAAAACCAACAGGAAGTTGTGGGAGTGTTCATAACGTTTAATAGTTCAATACACGAGTGAATTCAAATGAAATTCGGTTTAATATAAGGATAATCGATCTGGGGCTACAACATAATGGCCGCCGCCATGAAAAACAGAGAAAGGCTACACTAAAATGGCCGCCGAGATGCGCATTGCGCATGCGCGACGGATAAACCGAAAGTAAAACCAAAGAAGGGTTGAATCACAATGAGGAACATATGTGTGAGCCGAAAATGGCAGAAAAAAACAAAGATAAAGTCCAGAAAAACGGGAATAAGGTAGAGGGAAGGGGACACAACCGACCCCTGAGTGGGAAGGAAGGAAATGTATTAGTGTAAATGAGCAAACATGACAGTAATACAATGAAGATATAACTATCACAGTAAGCTTGAAATCAGTATAATAAGCAGTATAATAATAAAATCACTTATCTCTGAGGGAAGCAGCAAAGAAAGAGGAAGTATTTGAGAAGATGTGTGCTTATATAGAGAGGGGAGGGTTTATTGATATGTTTATGATTGGTTCATTTTTCTGTTCATTTTCTTTGCTGCTGAGGGATTAAAAGAAAGAGATATGCATAATAGGAGCCTCCGTGTCTTTATTAATTTATGTATCAGCACAACAGGTTAACATGTGTGCCATTGTAAATATAAGATAATAAAACTATACAGAGGGGAGATTCTTAAGAAATGTATAAAAATATGGTCACAAAGAGCAGTGAAGGACTTTGTAACTCTTGAAAACAAAGAATTAGAGCCAGAATGAACTGATTCTAATATTCCATGTCAATGATCTGGTCTAATGTTTTTTGTCAATAACTAAATATTGCAAGATTCTTCATTATTAACATTACACATGGAAATTATCCTTATGTGGAGTAAATAAATCTGGGAACATGTTACTTCAATAATGATTTGTTGTGCAGATCAAAAAAATATGAAAAAAGATGCACTTTAGAGTATAAAAATTGTGCACACTCAAAAACTCTGACAGGATATTGCTGGGCTGCTGGGCTGCAATATTTTCCAAGAGGTGCCAATTCAAGCTTATTCTTGCACATTGTTACAGTAAATCTCACTCACCCATTCACAGTAACAAACCTTTTTTTCCCACAGGAAAAGAAGAGGGAGAAAGACTATCATATTGTTCCGACAAGACAATCTGCCAATGTGTGATTTTAATTAAATAATATCACTTTTCACATCAGCTAACTTTATGATGGACTGTTATCACTCCCCCCTTACCAGCAGCTCAAGGCCGCATGCAATGAGGTAGGTCACATACCTGGCCTTGATTTATGGACATTGTGCATCCACCTTCGACAAACTAATTGGTGCTTTGCACGTCCTTAGGATAAGATTGCCAGCATTGAGAGGGGATTGAAGGAAGAGGGGAAATAATCAGCTGCACCAGAAGGTCAATGTTTACAGAAGAATCGCAGGAAAAGAAAGGGGGCTGAGTTTGGGACCTCAGTCTCTTAAAGACACTGCAGGAAATTAGTCTCAAGTGCAAAGGGGAGAGCATCCCATCTGTAGCACTCTAAAGGTCACACCAACCCTTAGGTCAATCCTTGTCTGTTCCCAAGTTGTCTGCAATACCGGCAGACTGTTTCATGTGCTACACTGTGTGTTAAGTCATCACTGTGGATCAGTGGTTACTTTGCTATTTGCCTCTGGCCCTTACTATGGTTTGCCAGGTAGTCACCCCTGCTTTGTTACTAGATTATACTATTTGCCTGTGGCCCTTAATGTGGATTACCACAGTAAGTAAGATTCTACCTTACGGCCAAATTACTCTTTCCATTGAAAGTAATTCCACGCAATTGATTGATGGGAAAAGAATGGTGAAAATGAGTTGTTGCTTACAGATTGGATCAAATTCTTCAAGAAGATTTAGAATAGGAACCTAGGCAGGAGCATTACAGTCACATACAAAAACAGGTACCAGAAACTCTTACCAGCTCAGGAAAAACATACTTATACCACATGTGATGCTAAAAGAGTCTTCTTCACAAGCACCAACCAAGTCTGATAGTTTTAACATCCAAACTGACAGGCTCTTGGTGTGTACAGAAAAATGGCCATATATGTCTGGGATGAAGTGCTGCAAGGATACTGGGATAAACTCAAAGAACAACTTGAATGGAACATTTGAGCACCTCTCAGACCATCAACTCCATTTTTCCTAAAAATAATAACCACCAGGTCCTATACCTGGAAAGACGTGCTATCCATTGGTTTCAAGCATACAAAAGGGCTAAGGGAAAGAAGGAAGGCTTGGGGTAATAGAAAGGTGCACCCAAGTGTCAGAACCCGGGCTCAAGAAGGACAGGAGTCTGTCTGTAACCCATGATGCATGACAGATAAATAGAAGGTACAGACAGGGTTGGCTAGTGCTCTGTTAAGATAGACAAGGCCCCAAGGCCAGATGGTATACACCCAAGGGTCCTTAGAGAGTTAAAAATAATTCTGGCTAGACCACTATTTATGATATTTAGGGATTCTTTCAATTCAGGTATAGTGCCAACAGACTGGCGAAAGCCAGATGTAATTTCAATATTTAAAAAGGGATCAAAATCTCTCTGCCGGGTAATTATAAGCCAGTGAGCTTGACATCTGTAGTGGGGAAATTATTTGAAGGATTGCAAAAGGTATACACTCAAGAATACATTGTGAATCGGAAAATAATTAGTAAAAGTCAACATAGTTTTGTGAAAGACAGGTCTTGTCAAACAAACTTAATAACATTCTATGAAGAAGTCAGTAAAAATATAGATCTAGGTGTGGCAGTTGATGTGATCTATTTGGACTTTGCTAAAGCATTTGATACAGTTCCACACAAAAGGTTACTCTACAAATTGAGAGAAATTGGTTTGGGGCCAAATGTATGTATTTGTCAGGGCCTTTACCAGGTCAGGTAGGAGTTTTAGCGCAGGGATAGTGGAGGTGTCTGGTTGCATGTTATATATTGTGCAGAGGGAGAACAGATAAAGAAACAAAGAGCTAGGTATTGGAATAAAGACTGAAGGAGAGACATCAGGGAATTTAGCAAAGAACTGCAGAATAGGAAAAGGGTTTGAGTAGGAACTACAGGATGAAGAAAGTGCTATAGCAGGGACTGTAGACAAAGCAAAGGTAGGGGTGGAGAGAGTTAAACAAGGGGAGAGGCTAGAGGTAAGGGTTGAGAGCCAGAGGTAAGGGTTGAAGCCAGAGGTAAGGGTTGAGGTCAGAGGTAAGGGTTGAGGCCAGATGTAAGGGTTGAGGCCAGAGGTTGGTAGCTAAGCAGGAACACCCAAGAGGGGGTGAGGTCAGAGGTTGGTAGCTAAGCAGGAACACCCAAGAGGGGGTGAGGTCAGAGGTTGGTAGCTAAGCAGGAACACCCGAGAGGGGGTGATGTCAGAGGTTGGTAGCTAAGCAGGAACACCTGAGAGGGGGTGAGGTCAGAGGTTGGTAGCTAAGGAGGAACACTCAAGAGGGGTGAGGTCAGAGGTTGCTAGCTAAGCAGGAACACCCGAGAAGGGGTAAGGTCAGAGGTTGGTAGCTAAGCAGGAACAACCGAGAAGGGGTCAGGTCAGAGGTTGGTAGCTAAGCAGGAACACCTGAGAGGGGGTGAGGAATGAGAAGGGTAGCTTTAAGGGAGCAACTTAGCTGAAGAAATCTTGATGTAGTCAGAGGGTCTCGGGAGATGCTGAAAATAATCCACTGAGCTGGTTGAGCCAATCAGGTTCAGATTCCCAGTTCCTGGACAGGGTCACAATTCAAATGTGCTTTAAGCAGAGGATCAGGAACAGAAGCAGCAGCTCTCAGAAGTCAGGCATCCAACTTTAATGCAAAATCACTGTTTGCCAGAAACTGCAGCTATTTAACCTGGGTGTGAGCAAAAGGTAACGAGCCCTCCTGACACCAAACAGAGGGGAAGGAATACAACCAAAGTAAGGTAGGGAGGCCTCTAGAGGAGGCAGAGGAATATAAGCACATAAATAATGACTTTTAAATGCATGAGTCAGAAGGTCAGTGTTGAACCCTGACAGTATTTGGATTGAAAATTGGTTAAAAGATGGGTTGTTGCCTCTACAATGCAGAGGTTTGTTGTAAATGGAAAATCCTCAAAGTGGACCAGGGTATGTTTTTTCTTTACAGGAAGATTTGGGCAGAGTGGGGGACTGGGCAATAAAGTGGCAAATGAGGTTCAATATAGACAAATGTAAAGTTATGCATTATGGGAAAAATAATAACTAAGCAACATATACTTTAAATAGTATTTCCCTGGGAAAAACTACTAATGAAAAGGATTTAGGAATAATTGTAGATAACAAACTTGGCAACAGTGCCAATGCCAGTCAGCAGCTGAAAGAGCCAATAAGATATTGGCATGTATAAAATGAAGTATAGGTTCACGGGAGGAGAATATCATCTTGCCTTTTTACAATTCAATGGTACGACCTCACCTTGAATATGCAGTACAATTCTTGGCACCAGTCCTTAAAAAGGATATTAAGGAACTAGAAAAAGTGCAAAGGAGAGCTATAAAATTAATAAGGGGATTGGAGGATCTTATTTATGAAGAGAGACTTAAAAAATTGCATTTATTTACGTTAGAAAACAGGTGTCTCACAGGGGATTTGATAACATTATTTAAATATGTGCAGGGCCAATTTAAAGAGCTCTCAAGGGACCTGATCATTAACAGAAATGTATAAAGAACAAAAGGTCACCCCCTGAGACTGGAAGAGGAAAGATTTCATAGACAGCAAAGGAAGGAATTCTTTACGGTAAGGACAATAAAGTTATGGAACTCACTGCCAAGAGAGGTGGTGCTATCAACCACAATAGATACATTTAAAAATAGTCTGGATGTTTTTTTAGTAAAGCAGAACATACAGGGCTATTAATAATAGAATAAGCATTAATAATAGAGCTTATTGATCCAAGGAGAAATCTGATTGCCCGTTAGAGTCAAAAAGGAATTTTTCCCTCTAGGCAAAATTCAAAATAGCTTCCTTTGGGGTTTTTGCCTTCTTTTGGACCAAAAGCTGGAATGATAGGTAGAAGGGTTGAACTTGATGGACTTGTGTCTTTTTTCAACCTAAATTACTATGTTACTATGTTACAAAGCCGGGTTGTACAAGACAGGGTACCGGAAGCACAGCCAGTCCACAGAGTATAAAGAGTACACCTGAAGCACATGCAGACTACAGGGTATAAGGAAAATAAACAGTTGCATATACAAATATATATACCTAAGAACTGTTTTACCAGAGTCCAGGCACACATACAGGAGATACCACATGTCTGCTGTTCTCCTGGATGACATAGGAGGATACATTTTTTATAGTTGCCATAAAGCAAGATAACACTGAAGAGGGCTCATGAAGCAGTAGAGACATTCAGGCAGCCCATCCAAGGGCTATGAAATGATTTCTAGGTTCAGGGAGGTACGCCCAAGGACCTGTGAACTAGCTAGCAACTAATTAGCATGGTTCCCTGCTGTGGATGCCAGAATGTGCTTGCAGATAACATTCTGGGAGCCCTCCCAAGGGCTATGAAATATTTGTAACTCAGTAGCTTGGTGCTTCAATAACACAAACTGACCCTGTTGTCACCATTGTACTAAAAAATACTTGTAGAGGTGAAGTAAATAAAAGAACTCCACATGAGTCCCTGGAGAAAAACAACAAACAGAAGTTGGGCAGGAACAACACTGGGAAGGAAGGGGGTGGTTCAACTTTTAACTTGTTCCTGTTCTACCTTGATTGCCACCTGGAGTGGCAAGAAGAGGGAGTTACAGACAAACAGATAACCTAAAACATGAGGTAGATGGCCAAATTCACAAGATTAGAATCTAGAGAGAATGGAGAACACAAGACACATAAGGTGAGTCGGGGAGGAAGGAAATATTAAATAAATTGTGGCAATGTAAGGCACTGGGGGACTAGGACAGCTGTTTTGGTTACACCAGAGTTATTAAATGGGTGATCTAGGTAAATGTATTAGAAGCATGCAAACTCCAGCCACATAGAAATGAACGTCGTTGAAGACTGACGGTGAGTAAAGGCGAATAAGGCGGCAAACATACTTGTAGCATCTGGTTGCATTTGGCTCCCCCTGAGTTGCAAGCCACATTGTAAACCACAAGCAACATATACATATACATTACTTGTTATGACACAGTAGCACCAGGCTAACATCATGCATGTTATGTGCCCTTTGGTCTTGCAGGGAGTTTAATATTAGCAGGAACTGGTGGCCATGACAAACGCCTGATGGTGGTCACTTCAGGAAACTGTCCAGTTCACTTATATAGTTTTCCAATAAAACCTTATTTTCTAATTTTTCTGCTATAACCTATGCACATATGTGCACCCCATATAGGTTCACAAACTTTCCAAGAATTGCAATCTGCACATTTCCTGTTACCTATTACATTGTGTGCTTATACACAGTGAAACTCTATAGGTCTCTATGGGACAAATGTGAAAAGGTTTGAGTGGATAAGAAAAGGATGCAGGTTGGAAGAGACTTGTAAATAATCAAGCTTTGAAATAAAAAAAACGGTATTTCATGAGTTCCTTAAGTTTTCTTTTAAACTTGAATATGTATTATATGTATTTTCCAATTATTAGGGTCCCTTTAATAAAGTTGCTACATAGATTCATTTTTATTCTTGTTTTTGAGTTAAGCAAATTGTTGGATCAAGAGATTTAAATGCTTCTGCTTTAATGAAAAAATACAAATAAAGTACCTTATTGAGCCTCTTTGCTCTATCTGGGAGTGGACATGTTTAGAATATTGGAGCATATAAAGGAATATCTAGCCCAATATTCTGAACAACATATCCTGAGCTATACAGAGTAAGGAAGGCTCAATAAAGTATTTTATGTATATTCTCTTATATTCTTTTATTTAAAATGTCTACTCGTGAATCAATACTTTATTAAAGCATAAGTTAATGTTTTACAGTTATAACAAACAAAGCAATAGTTATGATCATAAGATGTTTAATTATAGTGATGTCACTACAGCATAAACCAAATGTATGTTAGGTTAAATTGTTCAGTGTACACCCTGTTATGTTTCACTATCGAAAATGAAATACAGCTGCAGCCTTTAGTTTTCTAAAAATGGAATAAAAGGGAAGTTGGCCAAACCAAATTTACAACCACTGACATCTAAGTAAATTGCATGGTGGTACCTGCCCCTTGTGGAAAGTTTTGTGAAATGCATGGAAATTCTTCTTAATTTGTTTGTTTTTAAGAGGGTGTGATGGGTTTTAAATATTTATTAGAATGTATTTATAAATGAAAGGGGTAAAATAACCATACAGGGAGGCATGTTAGGAGTGGGAGGGATGAAAGTTGATAAATGATGTTAAAATCTTTGTTAAAGAGGAGATGAAATCCAGTAATGCCAAGCTTTAATAAGTGTAGAAGTAAACAAAAGTAAGACAAACTAAATATTAAGAGTAGTAGTAAATCCCAAACCCGTCTGAGTATATTAGAGCAATTATATAAGAAAAATATTTAAATACAAAAATATGGTAACATAACATGAAACATTAAAGTTAATGTGTCAACTTTTCGGCTGAGCCAGAAGAAGATACAAAGATGTTTCCAATGGTGTATCCTTGTTTTGTGCAGCCCTAGGCAGACACAATTTGAGCACCCCCCCCCCCCCCACCCACGTTGCACACCCAGGACATGACCCATCACCCCATTACATGCCCCATCACCCACATGCACACACATTAAATGTCCCATCACCCCCATTACATGTCCCCATCACCCCATTACATACACATTACATGCCCCCATAGCCCCAGTATATGTCTCCATCACATGCTCCATTACCCGATTACATGCCCACATCACCCCATTACATGCCTCCATCACCACCATTACATTCCCCATCACCCCCATTACATGCCTCCATCACCCCATCACATCTCTCCATCACCCCCATTACATGCCTCCATCACCCCCACTACATGCCTCCATCACCCCCCATTTCATGACACCATCACTTGACATCATTACCCACATTACATGCCTCCATCACCCCATTACATGACCCTTATCACTTGACATCATCACCCCCATAACATGCCTCCTTCACCCCCATTATGGGAGCCTAATTGATGCCCCCAAAGTTTGGAATTATTTGGGGCACATCAGGGACATTTCGAGGCCAAATTTTGAGCAACCCTTTATGGCTCGATGTGCCCCTGAATAGCAGCGCAATTAGGCCATCATGGCCAATTACACGCCAACTCCTCTATGGGATGATAAAGACTCATAGTTGGACAATTTGGGAAATTTTGGAAATAGCTGAATTCATCCCGAAATGTAAAATAAATAAAGATATTTTAACCCCTTAAGGACAGAGCCTTTGAAACATTTTTGTCCATTCTGGACAATGGCTATTTTAACATTTCTGTGCTGTTTGTGTTTAGCTGTAATTTTTTTCTTTGTCATTTGCTGTACCCACACATATTATATATTGTTTTTATCGAGACAAGAAGGGCTTTCTTTGGATGCCATATGATCATATATTATTGTAACGGACCGTCTACCGGACGAAGTAGACCCTCTGTCCGTTGTGGGAAATCACCTCCTTAGCCCCCACTTACAGCTCAGCATTCAACCAGCAAGTCTTTCCTGGACCCTTGCTCTTTGTACCCAAATAGACAGGACATCTAGCAGTCAGGTACAGCAAGATTGAACAACTCCTTTATTTGTGTTTTACACAGCACATATACACCAAACTGCAATCAGATAACACTTGATTAAACAATAGAAAACTTAAACACATCACCGGTAAAGCAGTATCTAGCCACTTTAATCTGGAGCCAGAAGCAAGGTAGTCAGACTGGGGGTCTGACATAATTAAACAATGGAAGGCTTAAACACATTACAGACAGGGTCCATAATCCACAGGGAAGTGTTTGGCCCTCAGGCCCCTCCAAGAACCCCAGTCAGGCAGAATGTCAGAATTCACTTCGTGACACTTATAATATTATATAAAAAAAATAATAAAATATGGTAAAAAAAAAAAAAAAAAGACACATTTCCTGACTTTTATTTGAAACATCTTCTCCTCATCGACAAAAGCGAACGGAAATAACTGCTAAATAGATTCTACTATTACTCCTGAGTACAGAGATACCACCCATGCATAGGTTTGTTGGGTTGTTTGGGGGCTAAAATGCCAAATTTGGGAGGTGCAGTTTTTGGTTTTCCAACTTGAAATTTTTACATGCAGACAGCCTGAACCCATGTCCCATTTGGGACATATTTGAAGCCAGCCAGTGTATTTTACACCATCAACTCATATATTTTTTAAAAGTAGACACCCAAGGCTATTTCAAATGGTGGTATTGTAACACTTTCCATGCACTAATTCTACCACCAGCCTTTGTCAAAGTTTGTGGTAGTAATTTTTTTTTTTTTCACAAACATTGTACTTCATACATGAATTCACAGATTTTGTTATGTGTCACTGCCAAATAACACCCCAATATGTGTTCAGCAACATTTCCTGAGTACAGGGATACCACACATGCATGGGTTGTTTGGGGGCTAAAGGTCCACATTTATTGTGTATTTTTTTCCACAAATATTGTATTTCAGACAAACTGTATTTCAGACAAATTCACATATTTCTGTATGTGTCACTGACAAACAATACCACAATATGTGTTCAGCAACATCTCCCGAGCACAGGGATACCACCCATGCATAGGTTTGTCAGCTTTGTTAGGGGTTGAAAGGCTACATTTGAGAGGTGCGCTTTTTGATTTTCAAACTAGCTCTTATAAGAGCCTTTGTAGTACTGTACAAAAAAATCAACCCCTAAAAATGCACAGACAAGAAAAAATGTTCTGCTGTGCAGTGATTAGTGGCAGGGAAGGGGTTACTATACAGGGTACACTATACAAAGAGTATGGCTTTTATAAAAGCCGTTGGGGTCTCACAATTTTTTAACATTTTATTTAATTTATTACAATAAAAAACTAATATTATACAGATCTGTCTCTTTCCCTCACTAAAACTCAAGTGAGGAGAGGGAGGCAGATCCATATGGGTCAGAACAATATTTACCAATATTGATCTAACCAGGCGAATGGTGATGCTTATCTGAGAAATCACCAAACCACCTTTGCCACTGATCGGCTGTTACTGATCGCTATACATGCGTTCAGACAGCTTCAAAATGAATACATGTAATCCCCTAGTGGGTATAATTAACCCCTAGCGAGTGTGACAAAAAAAATGCTGATAGCAAAAAAAATCCTTCTGCGACCAGATCGCTCCATATGCGCTGCTTAGGCAGTGACCATATGCACTGCTTAGGCCAGTGATGGCGAACCTATGGCACGAGTGCCACAACTGGCACGCCAAGCTCTGTGTTGTGGCACACGTGGCTAGTGGGAGTTGTGGGGCTGAAGCCCCTAATCCTAGCTCCATTAGCCCAAAGTTAAGATTAACTGCAAAAATAAATATTTACAGAAATGCTATCCTGTTGCTTCCTGAGCAATTACATCAGTTTTATTTTTCAGGAGCCAACAGGATAATCATTTCAATAACTGCACACCCCTCCACATTGCAGGTTGGTTTAGCCTGCCGGTTCCTCTCCCGACATCAGCTTGACAGCTGACAGGTCCCCTGTTCACACAGAAGAGCAGCTCCAGCTTCCTGCAATGTATGTGTGAGTAGGTGTGTATGTGTGTATACATATTCAGTATGTATGTATGTATTTGTGTATACATGTGCTGTATGGATGTGTGTGTGTGTGTGTACATGTGCTGCATGTATGTGTGAATATGTAAGTGTGAGTAAGAATGTGTCTATACATGTGCTGTATATAATTGTGAGTACGTATGTGTGTATACAAGTGCTTTATGTATGTGTATGTGTGAATATGTAAGTGTGAGTAAGAATGTGTGTATTCATGTGTTGTATATAAGTGTGAGTAAGTATGTGTGTATAGATGTGCTGTATATAATTGTGAGTAAGTATGTGTGTATACATGTGCTGTATGTATGTGTGTGTGTGTGTGTGCATGTATGTGTGAATATGTAAGTGTGAGTAAGTATGTGTGTATACATGTGCTGTATATAAGTGTGAGTAAGTATGTGCTGGATGTATGTGTGAGTGTGTGTATACACGTGCTGTATGTATGTGTAAATATGTATGTGTGTATACATGTGCTGTATGTGTGTGTGTGTGTGTGTGTGTACATGTGCTGAATGTATGTGTGAGTATATAAGTGTGAGTAAATATGTGTGTATACATGTGCTGTATGTATGTGTGAGTATGTATGTATACATATGCTGTATGTATGTGTAAGTATGTGTGTATGCATATGCTGTATGTGTGTGTACATGTGGAGTATGTGGGTATACATGTGCTGTATGTGTGTGTACATGTGCTGCATGTAAGTGTGAGTAAGAATGCATGTATACATATGCTGTAAGTGGGCTTATGTATGTGTGTATACATATGCTTTATCTAAGTGTGAGTATGTGTGTATACATGTTCTGTATTTAGGTGTGTATACTTGTGCTGTATGTATGTGTATGTTTGTATACATGTGAAGTATGTAGTATGTGGGTATACATGTGCTGTGTGTATGTGTGAGAGTATGTATGTGGGTATTTAATATAAAGCAGTGTTGGCACTTTAAGGTCTGGAACTTGGTTGCATGCAGGAAATTGGGCACTCGGGTCCATAATGGTTCGCCATCACTGGCTTAGGCAGTGACCAAATGTGCTGCTTAGGAAGTGATATATGGCAAGGAAGGGGTTAATAGGTCTTAAAAGAGCCTTTGATATACTGTAAAAAAAACGGTAAAAGAAAATTAACCCCTAAAAAAATGCACAGACAGCAAAAAATGTGCTGCTGTGTGCTGCTGCGTACACAGCGATCAATTGCAGGGAAGGGGTTAAACACTGGAAACGGCTTTTATAAAAGCCTTTGGGTCTCAATTTTATTAAATATATTATAATTAAAAACTTACATTATACAGCTCTGTCTGTCTCCCTCACTAAAACTTAAGTGAGAGGGAGGCAGATCTACACGGGTCAGATCAAATATTGACAAATATTGATCTAACCAGGCGAATGATGATGCTCATCTGAGCAATCACCAAACCGCCTTTGCCACTGATCAGCGGTTACTGATCGCTATACATGCGCTCAGACAGCTAAAAAAAAAAATTCCCCTAGCGGATATAATTAACCCGTGACGGGTGTAATAAAAAAAGTTTAAAAAAAAAAAGTAAAAATGCTTCTGCAGCAAGATTGCTGCATTTGCGTCAGATCGCTGCTTAGGCAGTGATCTACGGCAAGCAAGGGGTTAATAGCTCTTAAAAGAGTCCTTTTTATACCGTAATAAATTACAGTAAAAAAAATGAACCCCTAAAAAATGCACAGACAGCAAAAAATGTGCTGCTGTGTATGATCACTGCGTACACAGCGATCAATGGCAAGGAAGGGGTTAAACACTTGAAATGGCTTTTATAAAAGCCCTTGGTGTGTAAAATTGTATTAAATATTTAATTTTATTATTTTATTTTATTTTTTTACATTATCTGATCTGTCTCTCTCCCTTACTAAAACTAGTAAGGAGAGGGAGGCAGATCAATACTTGTCAAAGGCAATATTTACAAATAATCAGGGGGGGGGGGGGGGGGCGGGCATTTAACCCAAGGTGAATGAAGATCTGACCCAACCTTCTTATCATGTCATGAAGTGTGGTGCAAAAGGATTAAATACGGTACTTTATTTATTTTCTTTCATTAACACATTTCTATTTAAAACACCTATACTTGATGCCATCTTTCAAGTAAACATAACTTAATTTGTTGTCTACAATTGTCCTCTAAAGATACATGCACAGCATCTTCTCTTTTTATTTGAAAACATTTACATCACTTATACTGAGATAATCTTTATAGCTGAAGTACTATAAGAGATATAGAAATCTCCCTATAAATATAAAGAAACTACTTGAAATACTGAATCCTGGAAAATCAACACAGGAGGCTAGAAAAAAGTTCTACAGCCTGAGTTAAAAGAAGAAATTAATTTCAGGACTAAGATCCTTGCAACAATTCATTAGAGAAGATCATACCTGATGTAACAAGTCCTGTAAAAGAAATAATGATGCATCCAACAGAAAACAGGATCCCTGTGTCAGTTTCAAATACAGGTAATATTAGCCTGTACATCAGAAATTAAACACTTTCAGACTGAATTAGAAAAAGCATGAAAAGGTCAAGGTGCAGCATCTAACTGAAAAACAACTGGCAAACTTAGTCACTGTATTAATTATCATCAGACTGTCACAGTAAAAAATATAAATTTTATTTGATAGTGCGAATAAAAGTGGAGACCACAAAAAAACCTGTCTGGTTTATTGGGACTAGCACTAGACAGGCTTTTATCAGTAGAAACGGGTAAACTCTCTCTATATATATGTGCATTCTTTTCATCTCTGGTCCCTTCTAGTTACAGCAGTACCTCTCTCCACCCCCCTATTTACGTTGGAATGTAATGTATATAGGAATCTCAGGGGGGCGTTTGATCTGTATATACTGATTCCATACAAACAACAAATGCATATAACTATTAGATACAATGTATGATTACACTCTAAATTGGTGACAGACAAAATACCCTGGCAGGGAATCTTGATACCTTGGCTTTTGAAATTCACTTCTATTTGTTTTTTTCCTCACATTGTAACCAACTGTTCTACATTGCTATCTAGCTGTAACATAAATCTTTATCCTAGGATTGGCACAATCTTTTTTGTTTATGTTGTCTTGTGATTAGATGTCTCAGTGTTTTAGTTGTGAGTTGAGTTGTGTTGCAATTCACTTTTTGTGGTGTCCCCTTTTATCCGCATTATCAAATAAAATTAATATTTTTTACTGTCACAGTCTGACGTTACTTTTTGCCAACAGTCCACTTTCAGCCGCTCCTTGTTACAACATCTTACATTTGGATTACCCACGTCCTTTCCTTTAGCCATGTAGCTACTCTTTGCTTTATTACTGTATTAAGTATACAATATGAGGACAATGTTTGCAGACATGCCACACTAGGGAGTAAACTTGTAGAATACCAGTGAGAAGACTGTAAGACAAAGGTATAGTGTCTAATCAGATAAATCGGCTGTATGTTCACAAATGTAATTATTCATGGTCAGTGGAATAAAAACCTAATCAGAGCAGCTACTAATTAACCCATCATTAAAATGCATGAACCAGTATGGGCTCCATAATGGTTTACAGTAGATGGATCTAATGATGCTCCCCTACAAATATTAGTAAACTCCCAAATCCAAAAATATTTTTGGGAAATGTACATGACTATATGTTAAAAATATAAGGTAATAGTGTATAGTTTTAGTATAAGAAGTGTCAAGAGTCAGATTTTGGTTATGTGCAATTTCTAACAAAGCCCAAAGGTAGTCCTGAAATGGTATACACTGTTGTGTTCAATGGATAATAATACATAATATGTACTTTTTTTTTCTTTCTAAGGTATCAAACATTTAATAACAGTGCTGCTTTTCTTAATTTATTTAAAAATATGTCTTCTTTTGACATTGGTGTGAAAAAGGTGGGGAAACTCTTCTTCTTAATACTCTTTTTATTTTATTGCTTGTTTATAATTCCATTAACCTTTCAATTCCAGGATGGTGCACAATGTGTATCACACATTCCTTTAGCAAATGATAGAAACAGTTTATATTTCATCTGCATGTTTATTCTACCACTTATTCCAACTCACTATCTATCTTCTCCCACTCTGTTGAGCTTCCAGCATTACAATTCACAAGGACTTACACGGTATACTTGTCCTAAGTATATATAATAGTCTGTGCATTAGAGATTGCTAGTCAGATGGATTTTTGAAGTTATGCTAATAGATAATACATTGATGCTGCAATCAAACTTGTGCATAATATACATATTATGGCCGAATCGTTTGGTTCTTTATGTTGCACAAAAATATATATTTTATTATATGAAGATATGATACAAAATAAACAAATACTTATTTGAAGTCTGCTTTTTGGTCCTTAGGTGTATGCACACTCTAACAATGTTCAGCACAACCCCAGTTGTAGATTTTACTAGTATGCCATTGGCATACAGTTTGAACTAGCAAAACCCATACATACAATTATATTCTCTTTAAAGTGGTGGACTTTGAGTACAGCTAATCCTTATTGTAGATTCTGTAGATATTGTATCCTTAGACAAAATATTAACAGACATATGTTATTTCACTGATGTTTGGCTAACAGACTTGTCTTATTTCAGTACAGCTAAACCGTATTGCCTATTTGAAAGAGAAACACAGTTTTGCATCTGGGTGTTTTCAAATTGGTTTAGATGATGCAGGTATCTTTTGAGATGCAGATAGTGGTGATCTTGCCATGATATCCCACTAGACAAACTAGACCTCAAAATCTAAAGGGCCTACTCAATAAGGAGAAAATAACAGGAATTAAGACAGGAATTTCAAAATTAAGGCCACAATCCACTAAAACTACCAAAGGCTGTCGCTTCTTCCCCAAGCATCCAGTCATGTTATGTATGTGCTTGAATGTGTGTAATGTATAACCGCTCTACTCTCTCAACACTCTTACTCACCTATTACTCTCACAATGCTCTCACCATTCTCTCATTGCTCTCACTCTGCTGTTGCTATGCTCTCACAAGTCTATCATTTTTGCTCCGCTACACAGGTCCAATCCCAGGCAAAGTGTGACAGACTTCCTGGGTCTTTATAGTGCATTTTGCTTCATTGGCTAAGATCTGCTTTTGCCCATTTAAATTGCTTTAATGTTTTTTGTGTTAATGAGTTCTATTCAGTGAGTCCCATTAAGTCAAGCACAGGATCAAGAAGCTCTCTTAACCATGGAGAATGTTTATTTTAATGCAAGATGGTATACTGTTCAACCCCGTAGGTTAACAGACTCTAAACAAGTAACTAGGTATTGGTTAGACTTAGTTGAAGGGAATCCTGTCTCTAGGGTCAGCTCACAATTCTGTCTTTGGTGTTGTTCTTGGACTACAATGGATTGCCAATTTAACTGCTAAAGTGGACTTAGAAGGGGCAAGTTTACTTAATAAAGCATCAGCCATTTGTCAGAGTGTCATTATTGTCACCTTTAAGGTAAATGTATAAAACAAAGTTACATTAAAAGACCATTTTGATATTGAAATAAGTAAAACATTGAAGCTGAATCACATCTAAAATAAAAACATATTTATTAGCCCCTTACATAGTAACATAGTAACATAGTAACAAAGGTTGAAAAAAGACACAAGTCCATCAAGTTCAACCCATCTACCTATCATTACAGCTTTTGATCCAAAAGAAGGCAAAAACCCCTAAGGAAGCTATTTCGAATTTTGCCTCCTGGGGGAAAAATTCCTTCTTGACTCCAAGAGGCAATCAGATTTCTCCTTGGATCAATAAGCTCTTTTATTAATGCTTATTCTATTATTAATAGCTCTGTATGTTCTGCTTTCCTAAAAAAACATCCAAACCATTTTTAAATGCATCTATTGTGGTTGATAGCACGACCTCTCTTGGCAGGGAGTTCCATAACTTTATTGTCCTAACCGTAAAGAATCCCTTCCTTTGCCGTCTATGAAATCTTTGCTCTTCCAGTCTGAGGGGGTGACAAGACATTTTTACCTTGACTTTCTCACATACTGTACCCACACAAATTATATGTTGTTTTTATCGTCATAAGAAGGGCTTTCATTTGATACCATTATGTTTATTATATCTTATCATTTACTACAAAAAAATCATAAAATATGATGAAAAATTAAAAAAAACACACTTTTTCTAACTTTGACCTAAAATATAATTTACACAAATACAATCATTAAAAAAGACCCCATCTAAATATTTTCTAAATGTTGTCCCGAGTTCAAAAATATGCATGTTTCCATATTTTTTAGGGGCAAAAACCAAAAATAGTGTTTTTTGTTTTTTTCCTATATTGACCTTTTGACCCCAACCCGAACCCTAAATTTAACCCTAACACTAAATTTAACCCCAACTCTAACCCTTATGCTATGCCTTAATATATTTTCATTTTAATTTCATTATAACCCTATCCCTTATGCTATAAATTATTTAATTTTAACCCTATAGGCTAATCTAACCATAATACCAGTTTTAAGCTAATTATATCTTTTTTTAACATTGCAAAGTTGTAGTCAAGCACCATATTCAGAGCGAAGGAAGTGAATTTTCTTTCACTTCCGAAGCTCTGACCACAAGAGGGCATAGCCATATTGACGGAGCATGCCTATGTGAGGGGCAATCATGGGTGCTCCAGAAAGGAAATTTCGGTGCTGGCTATTGCCTCACCGCAAAACGTGCCTGACACGTCCATTATCGCGAAGGGGTTAAATTATTATGTTGCATTATTTACATTGAAGGTCCTGTCAAACTCCTTATGGTGCTTTTGTCCTTAAAGGACAACTATATTGTCTGGGTGCTTAACCCCTTAGTGACAAGACATTTTTACCTTGACTTTCACTTGGTGACAATGGCTGTTTTGACATTTCTGGGGTGTTTGAGTTTAGCTGCAATTTTATTCTTTCTCACATACAATACCCACACAAATTATATATTGTTATTATCGTCATAAGAAGGGCTTTCATTAGATACCATTATGTTCATCATATCTTATAATTTACTACAAAAAAAATCATAAAATATGATGAAAAATTAAAAAAAAAAAACTTTTTGTAACTTTGACCTAAAATATAATTTACACAAATAAAATCATTAAAAAAGACCCCATCTAAATAGTTTCTAAATGTTGTCCCGAGTTCAGAAATATGCATGTTTCCATATTTTTCTGTATTTGTTTGCGAGTTATGGGGCAAAAACCCAAAATAGTGTTTTTTTGTTTTTTCCTATATTGACCTTTTGACCCCAACCCCAACCCAAAATTTAACCCTGACACTAAATTTAACCGCAACTCTAATCCTTATTATATCCCTTAATATGTTTTAATTTTAATTTAATTTTAACCCTATCCCTAATGCTATAAATGATTTAATTTTAACCCTATAGGCTAATCTAACTATATAACCAGTTTTTAATTAATTAAATATTTATTTTAATTTTTTTCCATTGCTATGCGACTTAACCACCACTAGGGGCAGTCAAGTAGCATATTTAGAGCGACGGAAGTGAAGTTACTTTTACTTCCGAAGCTCAGACCGGCAGAGGGCATAGCCATATTGACGGAGCAGCATGCTCCGTCAATATGGCTCCCACAATCGCTCCGTGGGGCGATCGTGGGTGCCCCAGAGCAGAAATTTCAGTGCTGGCTATTGCCTCGACATCGAGGCAATAGACCAGCACCGTTAAAGTGATCGTTGATCGCAAAAACCCGCTTGATTCACCGCAGGACGTGCCAGGCACATCCTTTGTCGTTAAGGGAGTTTCTCCTAGGACGTGCCTGACACATCCTTTGTCGGCAAGGTGATAAAGGACAACTTTAGGCATGTCTGTGTGCGCTTTTTATTTTGTCCTGTTTAAATGGTCATATTTGAACAGTAATGCAGCAGTTCTTGCAGGAGAGGGTGCCATTTTTTTGCAGCCTGTAAGTCACATTACATGCGGAGTGGCAGGGGGGGAGGGGCCCAGCCGCCCTACGACCCCTGCACAATTTTTTTTTTTTTTAAGTGTGGCCAAACGGGGCAGCTGCCCAGGGCCCATTTATTCTTGGTGCCCAAGGCAGCTGCCCCGTGGGCCCCCGCTGCCCGTGTGACTGTCTCACATGGAGACAGTCACTATTGGGCAGCAGCCGTGAGTCTGCATCCATCGGATGTGGACCCAACTTTTCGTCACAGCCACCGGAAAAGTCACATCCGGTGGCTGTATTTCTGCGTGCAGGAAACATTTCTGAGGAGACGGCCAGCAAGCAGCATATAGGTAATTACGGACCGGAGGGGGGGGGAAACACCGGCAAATTAACTGCAAATGGGCAAAATAACACTGGCAAATGGGCAAATAAAACAGGTAAATGGGCAATATAACACTGGCAAATGGGCAAATAACTGATAAGTGGGCAAAATAACACTGGCAAATGGGCAAAATATGAATGGCAAATGGAAAAAGTATGACTGGCAAATTACTGGCAAAATAACTGGCAAATGGGCAAAATAACTGGCAGGTTAATACTGGCATATTAATGGGAAAATTGGCTGTGGCATATTAATGGGCAGGCTAATAGTGGCAACCTCTAGATTGGAAGCTTGCGAGCAAGGTTCTCTACCTCATGTACCAGTCTGTTTCTAGTTTGTCTGACTTAGTATGTAGTTCCCTTCTATGCTCTGTACCTAGCGTTACGTGAATTGTTGACGCTATATAAATAAATGGTAATGTAATGTAATGGTAATGTAATATTAATGGGGAAAATGACTGTGGCATATTAATTGGCAATCTGAATGTCTGACTGTGGCATATTAATGGGCAGGCTAATTGTGGCATAATGGGCAAATTGGCTGTGGCATATTAATGGGCAAATTGGCTGTGGCCAACGTGATACTGTGGCATGTTCTGTGGGGCAAAATAACATGTACTATGGGGAAAGTGACACTGTGGCATGTTCTGCAGGGGCAGTTCAGTCAGGGACTAATGAAAGTATTACTTTACAGAGAAGGTAGTGGATGCATGGAATAGTCTTCCAGTAGAAGTGGTAGAGGTTAATACAGTGAAGGAGTTTAAGCATGTATGGGATAGGTATAAGGCTATCCTAGATATAAGACAAGGCCAGACACAAAGTGGAACAGTTGGGAGGCATGTAAGTGGCATTTCTGGGGTGGAGTTGCATGGTGGGGTCAGGGGGCCCCAGGGCAATTTTTGAACCAGGGCCCGGTGGTTTCTATTTACGCCTCTGGCCTGGCTCTTTAAAATAAATTGTAGTCTGCAGTAGACATGTGCAAAACTAAAATTTTCGTTTCGTTTTCGTCCATTCGGACGAAAATGTTATTTATTTCGTTCATTAGTGCATTCGTTTCAGACGAAATTCGTTCATTATTTTCGTTTCGTTAATTTTTATTCGTTCGTTTTATAGAATACAATGTAATACTATTGGCTTTCTATAAACCGAACGAGAGCCCCATTCATAAGAAATTCTTATGAATGGGGCTCTCGTTCGGTTCATAGAAAGGCAATAGTATTACTTGTATTCTATAAGCCGAAAGTCTATAAACCGAACGACTTTCGGTTTATAGACTTTCGGCTTATGGAATACATGTAATCCTATTGCTATTCTATAAACCGAACGACTTTCGGTTTATAGAATAGCCATAGGTTTACATGTATTACATAAGCCGAAAGTCTATAAACCGAAAGTCGTTCGGTTTATAGGCTGTCGGCATTTAACTAATAAGAGACAGAGTCTCCATTCATAAAATTATGAATGGAGACTTTGTCTCCGTGTAGTAAAATGCCGACAGCCTATAAACCGAACGTTCGGTTTATAGGCTGTGGGCATTTTACTACACGGAGACAAAGTCTCCATTCATAATTTTATGAATGGAGACTCTGTCTCCGTGTAGTAAAATGCCGACAGCCTATAAACCGAACGTTCGGTTTATAGGCTGTCGGCTTATGGAATACATGTATTCCTATTGCTATTCTATAAACCGAACGACTTTCGGTTTATAGAATAGCCATAGGATTACATGTATTACATAAGCCGAAAGTCTATAAACCGAAAGTAGTTCGGTTTATAGGCTGTCGGCATTTAACTATACAGAGACAGAGTCTCCATTCATAAAATTATGAATGAAGACTTTGTCTCCGTGTAGTAAAATGCCGAAAGCCTATAAACCGAACGATCGGTTTATAGACTTTCGGCTTATATAATACATGTAATCCTATGGCTATTCTATAAACCGAACGTTCGGTTTATAGAATAGCAATAGGAATACATGTATTCCATAAGCCGACAGCCTCTAAACCGAACGTTCGGTTTATAGGCTGTGGGCATTTTACTACACGGAGACAAAGTCTCCATTCATAATTTTATGAATGGAGACTCTGTCTCCGTATAGTTAAATGCCGGCTTTTAACTATACGGAGACAAAGTCTCCATTTATAATTTTATGAATGGAGACTCTGTCTCCGTATAGTTAAATGCCCACAGCCTATAAACCGAATGTTCGGTTTATAGGCTGTCGGCTTTTAACTATATGGATACAAAGTCTCCATTCATAATTTTATGAATGGAGACTCTGTCTCCGTATAGTTAAATGCCGGTGTTCTGACAAATTTCTGGAGCAAATTCCCCTGCGCAATCGCAGGAGAATTTGCTCACTGCGCATGCGCATAAAGTTACAGCTGATAACTCAGCTGTAACTTTGTGACCACCGCGCATGCGCCAGCTGCGCAACCCACCTCCCGCCCCCCTCACACCCCCCGCACACCCCTTCTTACCAGATCATTATTATTAGTATTATTGATGCAGCAGGAGGATCACAAATCCCATCAAGATGAGGCAGCCCTCACCAGGATGCTTGCCCCCTTATGTCCCGACGCCCCGTGTTACTTACCACCTTAAGAACACAACAACGGACGCGCGCATTCCCAAACGGCTGGATAGGCGTGCGCATGCGCTGTGTATCGCTGTGGTCGATGATCTGGTAAGAAGGGGTGTGCGGGGGGTGTGAGGGGGGCAGGAGGTGAGTTATCAGCTGTAACTTTATGCGCATGCGCAGTGAGCAAATTCTCCTGCGATTGCGCAGGAGAATTTGCTCCAGAAATTTGTCAGAACACCGGCTTTTAACTATACGGAGACAAAGTCTCCATTTATAATTTTATGAATGGAGACTCTGTCTCCATATAGTTAAATGCCCACAGCCTATAAACCGAACGTTCGGTTTATAGGCTGTCGGCTTTTAACTATACGTTTGTCTCCATTCATAAATTTATGAATGGAGACTCTGTCTCCGTATAGTTAAATGCTATTGTATTCTATAAACCGACTCTATTTCGGCTTATAGAATGCAATAGTACTACGAATGGACGAATGAACGAATGATTTTCCTTTATTAACCATTCGTTCATTCGGCTTTAGTAAGCTTAGCATTTTCGTTCTTCGTTTTTCGGGCGAATGGACGAAAATGCAATTTTCGGACGAAAATGCATTCGTCCGAAAACGAATGCACATGTCTAGTATATATTCACATGTAAATTGCTTTTTTAATTAAAAATTATGATATAAAAAAAATCTTGTTTTTATTTCCTTTTATGTGACAATGCTGCCTCTCTCTTTCCCTTGCCCCCAGATTTGTCGCTCTCCCCCCCTTAGTGTTGTCTCTCTCTCACCCTCCCTTTGGCTCCCCCCTCGCTCCCCTTGTGTCTGTCTCTTCCCCCCTTCCCTCCTCCTGTTTCTCTCTGCTCCACTCCCCTTGTTTCTGTCTCTTCCCCCCTTCCCTCCCCTTGTTTCTCTCTGCCCCCCCCTTGTTATTCTGTACCCCCCTCACTTGTTTCTTGCTCCCTGGTGGCTAGTGGGGGCAGCCGGGGGATGTATGCACTATACATAATAGACGGAAGTGTCGGGCAGCATGGAGGTTGTCTGCACGATTCGTGCAGACATCCCCCAGCTGCCCGATTCTCCCTGGTGGCTAGCGAGGCAGCGGAGGATGTCTGCGCAATGAGCGAGACCTCCCCTGCTGCCGCCCGGAACGACAGCCAGGACTTTTATGAGGAAGCCGGAAGTACCCAGCTTCATCATAGAAGTCCCGGCGGTCATGCCGGGCGGCAGCAGGAGAGGTCTCGCTCATCGCGCATACATCCTCCGCTGCCTCGCTAGCCACCAGGGAGAATCGGGCAGCTGGGGGATGTCTGCACGAATCGTGCAGACAACCTCCATGCTGCCCGACACTTCCGTCTATTATGTATAGTGCATACATCCCCCGGCTGCCCCCACTAGCCACCAGGGAGCAAGAAACAGGTGAGGGGGGGACAGAATAACAAGGGGGGGGGAGGCAGAGAGAAACAAGGGGAGGGAAGGGGGGAAGAGACAGACACAAGGGGAGCGAGGGGGGAGCCAAAGGGAGGGTGAGAGAGAGACAACACTAAGGGGGGGAGAGCGACAAATCTGGGGGCAAGGGAAAGAGAGAGGCAGCATTGTCACATAAAAGGAAATAAAAACAAGATTTTTTTTATATCATAATTTTTTATTAAAAAAGCAATTTACATGTGAATATATACTAGACATGTGCATTCATTTTCGGACGTTCGCCCGAAAAACGAAGAACAAAAATGCTAAGCTAACTAAAGCCGAATGAACGAATGGTTAATAAAGGAAAATCATTCGTTCATTCGTCCATTCGTAGTACTATTGCATTCTATAAGCCGAAATAGAGTCGGTTTATAGAATACAATAGCATTTAACTATACGGAGACAGAGTCTCCATTCATAAAATTATGAATGGAGACTTTGTCTCCGTATAGTTAAATGCCCACAGCCTATAAACCGAACGTTCGGTTTATAGGCTGTGGGCATTTAACTATACCGAGACAGAGTCTCCATTCATAAAATTATAAATGGAGACTTTGTCTCCGTATGTGATAATCAGATATAAGGAGGAGTGAGAGACCGCTATGCAGGATAAACCAGGGTATGCGAAAATAGAATAGTCGGGTACAAATCCAAGATCAGGGGAATCGGCAAACTTCATAAACGTAAACAGTCCAGAATCAGGGGAATCAGCAATCTTCATAAACGTTAAACAGTCCAGGGTCATACACAGAAAAGCAGCAAAACGGATAACAGACCAGGAGTAGGGAAACCAGAAGATCAGAATAATCCAGGGAACAATCCAAATCGGCAACAAGTAATCAAGTATAGGAAAACGCCAGGAGTTCAGGGAAAACACGAGAATCACCAAGCACAGGTATTACTGTGAGGAGCACTTTTAAATGTTCCCGCTAGTCGCGTGCTGACGTCATCGGGGGCGCGCCTGAGCTCCGATAGTGGAGAAACGCGCGTCCCCGGCTGTGTGTAATCAGGTACAGCCGGGTGCGCGATTAGGAGAGGATACTCTGGGGATCTGCTGCGAGGTAAGTTATGACAGTTCCCCCTCCGAGGACGAGACCTCCGGGCTCGCCAATGA
Organism: Pelodytes ibericus; assembly: GCA_036172795.1. Classification (NCBI taxonomy): domain Eukaryota; kingdom Metazoa; phylum Chordata; class Amphibia; order Anura; family Pelodytidae; genus Pelodytes; species Pelodytes ibericus. The sequence continues at coordinate 86,618,844 of CM069859.1, forward strand.
CCTGGTCGATCGGGATGGAGTTCATGAAAGTCGTGAATCAAAGTATCAGCGTGAATCATTCTAGCTGGTTCCCAGGATCTGTCTTCAGCACCATACCCTTTCCAATGAACAAGATATTGTAACTGTCCACGATACAACCTGGAATCCAGGATCTGTTCCACCTCATATTCCTCCACGCCATCTATGACTATAGGTTTAGGGGGTGACACGAATCTACCGGGAAAGGTATTTTCTATCCAGATTTTGAGTAGGGACACATGGAACACGGGATGTATCCTCATAGAAGAGGGTAGGTCGAGTTTCATGGCAGATGGTGATATTACTTGTGTAATTACGAAAGGACCTATGAATCTTGGACCCAACTTTTTGGTAGGACATGTCAATTTCAAGTGTTTAGTTGATAGCCAGACCTTGTCACCCACTTTGTAAGATGGTGCAATAAGCCTATGACGATCCGCAAACGTTTTGTATCGTAGTTGTGACTGAGTTAGGGTGTTTCGAAGTAGGGAGTAAGTATGTGTGAGGTCTTTGACATGGGTCGTGACTGATGGAACAACACTGGGAATAGGGGCTCCCGGGAGCATAGACGGATGAAACCCATAGTTGACAAAGAAAGGTGACATCTTAATAGAACTATGGATGTGATTGTTGTAAGCAAACTCCGCCAAGGGTAAATATCTGAACCAATCATCCTGGAGATAGGTCGTGAAACAGCGTAGGTATTGCTCTAAGGTCTGGTTGGTACGTTCTGTTTGACCATTACTCTGGGGGTGAAAAGCTGTGGAGAGAGCACGCTGTATATGTAATTCTGTACAAAAGGATCTCCAAAATCGAGATGTGAATTGAGAACCTCGATCGGAAACTATATTTTCAGGAAGTCCATGCAGACGGAAGATCTCTCGTATAAAAAGTTCGGCGGTCTCTTTGGCAGAAGGAAGATTGGTATGTGGTATGAAATGGGCCATTTTAGAGAATCGATCTACAACAATCATTAAGGTAGTATGATGTCCGGAGCTTGGTAAGTCTGTGATGAAATCCATGGATATATCTGTCCAAGGGTTGGTAGGTACTGGTAGAGGTTGAAGAAGACCTGATGGTTTGTGGTGATCTTCTTTTGCTCGGGCACAGACGGCACAGGATTTGACAAATCGATATACCTCATCCTGTAGTTTAGGCCACCAGAACATGCGTGAGATGAGGTCTTTGGTTTGCTGTACCCCCCCGTGGCCGGCTGCTGGAGAGTCGTGATAGAACTGGAGAACCTGTAAGCGTGCTTCAGGTGGAACAAAAACTCTATTGTTATAATAAAAAAGACCTTGACTTGGGGTTACGGGATATTGGTTTGGTAGACAGGAGGGAGAAGAATGTGTCCGTATGTTCTCCCAAATGGTTTGTGTGACAGCCAAAAAGTTTCCAGCAGGTAGAATATTACCCGGGGTGTTGAGAGATTGGTCTTCTTTTTCTGCCATACGAGAGAGAGCATCGGCCTTGAGGTTGCGGGAACCTGGTCGATAGGTTATATGTAACTGGAATCGTGTAAAAAATAATGCCCATCTAGCCTGTCTTGGTTGTAGTCTTTTAGCCTTACGTAAGTATTCCAAGTTTTTATGATCCGTGAAGACGGTCACTGGATACTTAGCCCCTTCTAATAGGTGTCTCCATTCTTCTAAGGCCAGCTTGATTGCCAACAACTCACGTTCACCCACATCGTAGTTTCTTTCTGCCGAGGATAGGGTTCGAGAGAAGAAGGCCACCGGATGCAATTGTTCGTCTTTCAGGTGTCGTTGTGACAAAATTGCTCCTACAGCCGTGTCTGAGGCATCCACCTCCAGGGTAAATGAATTGGAAGGTTCAGGGAGAATCAATATCGGGGCCGTGGTAAATCGAGTCTTTAGTAAGTCAAATGCATGTTGAGCTGCAGTTGTCCAGACGAATGCTTTGTCCTTAGAGGTTAGGGAGGAAATGGGTTGGATCACTTTAGAGAAGTTACGGATAAACTTTCTGTAAAAGTTTGCGAATCCTATGAACCGTTGTATGTCTTTCTTATCTGTGGGTGTAGGCCAACGTAGGATTGCATCCACTTTCTTGGGGTCCATTTGGATATTACAAGGAGATAAAATGAATCCCAAGAATTCCACGGATTGTGTCTCAAACACACATTTCTTCAACTTGGCGTACAACTGATGTTGTCTTAGACGAGTAAGGACGGTTTTGACGTGTTCACGGTGTAATGTTAAGGAAGGAGAATATATCAAGATGTCGTCGAGGTAAATGATTACAAACTGATCCAAAACATCGCGGAAAATATCGTTTACAAAATGTTGGAACGTGGCTGGGGCGTTGCATAACCCAAAAGGCATTACCTTGTATTCAAAGTGTCCATAGCGGGATCTGAAGGCTGTCTTCCATTCATCTCCTTTCCGAATTCTGACAAGATTATATGCTCCTCGGAGGTCAATTTTAGTAAATATACTGGCTGTACGTAGATGATCCAATAATTCTGAGATCAAGGGTAATGGATAACGATTCTTAGTAGTGATGTTGTTCAATTCTCTGTAGTCGATACAGGGTCTTAATCCTCCATCCTTCTTTTTAACAAAGAATATTCCTGCACCTGCTGGTGATGTGGAAGGTTGTATAAATCCTTTGGTTAGGTTTTCTTCAATATACTCTTTCAGAACCTTCAGTTCGGGTTCAGCCAATGGGTATATTCTTCCAAAAGGTATAGGAGCCCCTGGGAGCAGGTCAATAGGGCAATCATAATGCCTGTGAGGTGGAAGTGTATCAGCCTTCTTCTTTTCAAATACATCATGGAAATCCTGATAGGGATCAGGGACCTTGATTATCGTGCTTGAATCAGAGGTGAGGCATACTGATGATGATGTGAGACAGTGGTTCACACATTGGGGAGAGGTAAAAGATAGGGTGCCGGTCTCCCAGTTAATCACAGGATTGTGTTTGCGTAACCAAGGGAGTCCCAGTATAATAGAAAAGACAGGAGCTGGTACAATATTAAATTGTAGTGTCTCTTGATGCCCCTCGCCGATGGTGACAATGATTGGTGGGGTCTCATGTGTGATGGGTCCGGTCTTTAGGGAACTGCCATCAACAAGTTGGATATGCATTGGGGCGGATTTTAACCGAGTAGGAATGTCCATAGTTTTGGCCAATTTTGTATCCAAAAAACATCCGCTGGCTCCTGAGTCAATCATTGCGGTCAGAGAGATGGATCCTTTAGTTCCCTGTATGGAGAGAGGGATGGATAAGTGGTGTGAACTAGAAGAAGGGAATATGGTATTGGGTTCAAAAAAGGTGGAGGAAGTCTTACCGTCCATGCGTGGTCGTCGGGAACGACACTCTTTATACATGTGTCCAGGTTTACCACAATATAGGCATAAATTAAGACTCCTCCTTCTATTCTTCTCCTCCTGAGTAAGGGGACCCCGCACTAGTCCAATTTGCATTGGTTCCTCTGTGGAGGTGGGGACCGTAGTGTTGTTTTCTGAGTGAGGGTAATTGTACACAGGAACATGAGTTTGAGGTGAAGTGCTCCTTTCCGCTCTTCTCTCTCTTAATCTTCTGTCAATCTGTGTCACCAGTCTGGTGAGATCATCCAGGGCAGCGGGAATACCAACTCGAGCTAGTTCATCTTTTAATGAGTCTGATAACCCTAGTCGAAATTGGTCCAGCAAGGCCGATTCGTTCCACGTAGTCTCCAGTGCTATCCTACGGAATTCCGTTATATATTCCTCCACAGGTCTGCGTCCTTGTCTAAGGGTACGAAGGGTGTTGGTGGCAGATGCAACTCGGAAAGGGTCTTCATATAAGGAGTCCAGTGCTTGTCGAAATGAAGACCAAGATTCCAATAATGGGCTATTAATATGTAACAGATGATGAGCCCATAACTGGGGTTCTTCTGTAAGTAGGGATATAACGGTGTGGATACGTACGTAGTCTGAAGCATATGTACGTGGTCGTAGAGCAAAGAGGATCTGGCAGGAAGTAATAAAAGTGCGATATTTCTTTCTGTCACCTGTAAATTTATCAGGGAGTACCACTTGGGGTTCTGATGCAGTGGCCCCGTCCAGTAATACTGGGGTTGGGGGAGGTACCGGGAATGCAGCGGCAGGTTCAGGTGCATTAGCACGAGCAGTTTGCAGATGTTGCACTTGTTGCTGTAATTGGGTCTGTCCGGCTTGTAACTCTTGGATGGATTGAGTCATAGTCGCCAGTTGTTGAGTTAGAGCGGTAAGTGCTTCTGCTAATCCTGCGGCCTCCATATTGAAGGCTTGGTGATTATGTGATAATCAGATATAAGGAGGAGTGAGAGACCGCTATGCAGGATAAACCAGGGTATGCGAAAATAGAATAGTCGGGTACAAATCCAAGATCAGGGGAATCGGCAAACTTCATAAACGTAAACAGTCCAGAATCAGGGGAATCAGCAATCTTCATAAACGTTAAACAGTCCAGGGTCATACACAGAAAAGCAGCAAAACGGATAACAAACCAGGAGTAGGGAAACCAGAAGATCAGAATAATCCAGGGAACAATCCAAATCGGCAACAAGTAATCAAGTATAGGAAAACGCCAGGAGTTCAGGGAAAACACGAGAATCACCAAGCACAGGTATTACTGTGAGGAGCACTTTTAAATGTTCCCGCTAGTCGCGTGCTGACGTCATCGGGGGCGCGCCTGAGCTCCGATAGTGGAGAAACGCGCGTCCCCGGCTGTGTGTAATCAGGTACAGCCGGGTGCGCGATTAGGAGAGGATACTCTGGGGATCTGCTGCGAGGTAAGTTATGACACCGTATAGTTAAAAGCCGGCATTTAACTATACGGAGACAGAGTCTCCATTCATAAAATTATGAATGGAGACTTTGTCTCCGTGTAGTAAAATTCCCACAGCCTATAAACCGAACGTTCGGTTTATAGGCTGTCGGCTTATGGAATACATGTATTCCTATTGCTATTCTATAAACCGAACGTTCGGTTTATAGGCTTTCGGCATTTTACTACACGGAGACAAAGTCTCCATTCATAATTTTATGAATGGAGACTCTGTCTCTGTATAGTTAAATGCCGACAGCCTATAAACCGAACGACTTTCGGTTTATAGACTTTCGGCTTATGTACTACATGTAATCCTATGGCTATTCTATAAACCGAAAGTCGTTCGGTTTATAGAATAGCAATAGCATTACATGTATTCTATAAACCGAACGTCGTTCATTTTAAAGACTTTCGGCTTATAGAATACTATTGGCTTTCTATAAACCGAACTAGAGTCGAGTCCCCATTCATAAGAAATTCTTATGAATGAGGAGGGACTCTAGTTAGGTTTATAGAATGCCAATAGTATTCTATAAGCCGAAAGTCTTTAAAACGAACGACGTTCGGTTTATAGAATACATGTAATGCTATTGCTGTTCTATAAGCTGAAAGTCTTTCGGCTTATAGAACAGCAATAGCATTACATGTATTCTATAAACCGAACGTCGTTTGTTTTAAAGACTTTCGGCTTATAGAATACATGCTGCTATTGGCTTTCTATAAACCGAAAGAGTCCCCATTCATACGAATAGGTCAATTGACCTATTCGTATGAATGGGAACTCAATTTCGGTTTATAGGAAGCTAATAGCATTACATGCATTCCATAAACCGAAAGTCATTCATGTCGGTTTATGGAATGTAGTACAATGCTATTGGTATTGTAAACCGACTCTATTTCGGTTTAGAATGCCAATAGCACGAATGGACGAATGGACGAATGAACGAATGATTTTCGTTTATTAACCATTCGTTCATTCGGATTTTGTTAGTTAAAATTTTCGTTATTGGTTTTTCGGACGAATGGACGAAAATGCTATTTTCGTCCGAAAATGCATTCGTCCGAAAACGAATGCACATGTCTAGTCTGCAGGTTGTTTTTCTTTTTATAAACATCATCCATTAACAGGGAGAGAAGATTGCCTTAATGTTCATAAACAGACTATGCTGTGAAAAAGCTTACAGAGGAAGCTGTTTCTTCTCCATTATATAATGTTTGCTGTTAATTTAACATTTCCCCACTCCTCCTGCCAACACATTTGTGAAGCTGTTATTTAAGCAGAAGCATTCTTTCCCTCAGAGCTTAGTGTGGTAACTATAACTAACACAAACAAGCCGCTTTCCTTCTATCGCCTGCCTAAAACCATGCTGTCTGTAGAGACAGGCCCTAAAATTTCCTCCCTCCAATGCACACTCAAATCATACAGATCAAACAACAATGAAATATGGGAAATGGAGAGGTACACACCCAGCAATGGTGATATTGTATTTAACAGGGTTTTTTTAAACCAATATTTGTCAACCTCTCTTGAACCAAGAAGCATTAGTGTCAGATTTTCTCTCCAGACAAGCACCTATAATATTATGCCACAGATTAAGAAATGTATCAAATAAGCCAAATAACAGTCTTTTTTGTTAACATTTGATCCGTTATCAATAAAGCAGCATTGTGGCTGGTGTCAGGTCGTTTCATGCTATATTGTGAAAAATATTCTTGTGACCAAGTAACTTCCCTTTGTTGCTCTGTTTCCTTTTTTTTAGAACTCCAAAATTGTAGGCCCCACACTCTGGCATGACCTACCTTTTTCACTCTGATGGGTTATTTACCCCTTATAATCTATGCAACTGGGAATAAGCTTAAATACAAAAAAAGACTTGTCTTTTAAATTGATAGATGGACTGCATCCAATGTTTGGTTCCTTGTTGGCAGTGGACATTTTCACTATTTGATTTGTTCGATTTGCTTTGAAAACTGTCCTCTAGAAATGTGAGAAAACAGTAAGCTACAATCCTACACTGGTAAAAATACAACATTACTGTAACCCGAGTGGCCAGCTTTCCTTTAGCAAGTGCACAAAACAAAGAATGTACACAACATCAAGTTGGCATCCATTAAATGGAACCTGGATAAGAGCACTTTGAGTTCATATTGGCAACACGTGGCTCCAAGCCCTTGGAGTGAAAATGCTCTATGCTTTCTAAAATCATATACTTGACATTAATAGAACATTATATTTAACTATTATAACTTGCATTGCCATGTCTTTGCCATGTCTATCCAGATATAGCTTGTCAGTGTCATAATGCTATTAATGATCTTGGTTGAGGGGATCGGTTGCACTTTTACTATGGGATTCACTGGCTCATCTGTGACGTTGCAAATCTTCCCTCTTAAAAGTCACCTAAAAATGTTATGCACAATCTTTGAATATTTTCGTTGTGCACACAGATAAAACTAAGTTTCTGTTCAAGGTTATTGCAGTAAGGTGTAAGCATAGTTGCCCCAATAACTTGGCAACACGTGGCTCCAAGCCCTTGGAGTGAAAATGCTCTGTGTTTTCTAAAATCATATACTGCCATCTATGTTCCCAGACAGATTGGCTGTACCATATTTGTTATCAACCAGCTTGTCTGTGACATATTTGCCCACAATAGCTTGCCTGTGCCATCTCTCTCCTCAAAAAGCTTGTCAGTGCCATAGGTGACCCAATAAGCTTGTTTGTGCCATCTCTATCCCCAGACAGATTGTCTGTGCCATGTCTATCCCAAAATAGCTTGTCAGTGTCATAATGGACAAGCTATTCATGTTCTCGGTTGAGGGGATCTGATGCACTTTTACTAAAGGATTCATTGGCTCAACTGTTATGTTGCAAATCTGCCCTCTTAACAGTCACATAAAAAAATGTTATGCACAATCGTTTAATATTTTTGTTGTGCACACAGATAAAACTACATTTCTGTTCAAGGTGATTGCAGTAAGGTGTAAGCACCAATATTATGTTTTGTGGACATTTATTGGAATATGTAATGGTTTTGATGAATTTAACAGTGTCCTATGGTCCATTGGTCCTTCACAGACCTTGCCACAGACAATAGTATCCTTCTACAGAACTTTTCATATCTCTGGTTGTGCTTGCTTTTAAGGTTATTCATAAAATGTCACAACCACTGAGTTGTATATTTTTTTCTGTGATTTCACTTTATCAAAAATATGTCTATATCAAATATGAAATTGAATTTTTATGGCTAATTTACAGTTATTCAGTTAAGAATGTGCAAAAGAGGTCCAGTGGGTGGTGCTTGACCTTTTTATTGTATGGTCAATAATGCAAAAGATATGCATATAGAAAATGAGCAAACTAAGCAAAACAGTGTATCCGTGCAGTGGAATTTTTTTTACTGGTTAATTTGGCTGTGGCATATTAATGAGGAAATTATCAGTGGCATATTAATGGATATATTATCAGTGTCTATTAATGGTCAAATTGTCAGTGGCAAAAATAAATACATTATTAGTGGCATATTAATAAGCAAATTATCAGTTTCATATTAAGAAGAAAACTTAGCAGTGGCATATTAATGGACAAATTATCAGTGGCATATTAATGAGCAAATTATCAGTGGCATATAAATGGACAAATGATCAGTGGCTATTAATGGACAAATTATCAGTGGCTATTAATGGTCAAATTATCAGTGGCATATTAATGGACAAATTATCAGTGGCATATTAATGGATAAACTAACACTGGCTGTGGCATATTAAGTCTTGGATGTGCAATGTGGGTAATGGGGCAGCAACAGATCCTGGATGTGCAATACAGGTGATGGGGCATGTCCTGGGCTGTATTTAAATCACTCTCATGATATACAAAGACCTGGGTAAAATTACTTTGGGAGGGTAGTGGGGCGAGAGGTAGATTTTATGGAGGGGGTGCAGAATTTTTTTCAGTAAGAAATTTCTAATGGTGACCCTGCCCATAATACTATTACAACCGTAATGCTGGCAAAGCATCAAGGGAAATATAGTTCACAATACCTGGAGTGCAGAAGGTAGCCTACCACTAACGTAGACCATCCCACTTCAAATAATAACTCTGACACCAGACTGGAAGTGGAGTACAGCCTCAGCTTTATTTTAATTCAAACAAACATAATCAGAGAGAGCCAGCTGCCATCAGATATCCAAATATAAACAGCTGAACTGGACATGCTACAAATCTCTCTTTCTTTTTCCAGAGTCTCACATAATCCATAAAACATCCCAGAGTACTCCCCATTCTGACATTTATACAGGCTGGTGAGATCTCCAAAAACTGCTGCTATGACTAAAAGATACAAAAAACAAACAACACCAAGAAGGAATGAGTGAGGGAGAACTATGAACTTTGCAATTATATCTGTGTCAGAGGCAATATTAAACACAAATCTACACACACCAGAAAGGCCAAAATGCTGGATTTTCCAACAGAAATATCACTTTCACCGTGCTACCACAACTGTGTGGGATTCTAGGCAGGCATATGCAAATGCATTTGTGATATTTTGCCTCTGTATCCATATTATACATGGACCCCTTGGAGCATATTTATGCTGTACATGAAAACCATTTAAGCACAACTCAGGAAAGGTGCAGAGCCAGATAACCACTCATTTCTTTTTTTATTAAGGTGCCTTCAACATTGTGCTCTATGTGCCAAACCAAAAAAGTCTTCATCCTTCAGGTCCCCTTCACTTTCGGGACAGGTGCAGGGCCGATCCTAGGGTCACGGGCGCCTGGGTGCAGGTTTCCCTTTGGCGCCCAAGGGTGGGCGTGGCTATATTATGAACTCCTCCCCTTTAGACATTTCTGTTCCAGACATGCCCATTTCAATATTGGGGAGAGGGGAAGGGAGAAAACTTTATTTTAATGTAAAGGACCAACGTTTATTTTAAATAAAGATATATATTTTGCCATAATACTGTGCAGTGGTTTTATTTATTTCTATGATGCTCAGCCAGCAACATGGGAGACTTTTTGCTGGCTGGCAGAATGAGTTTTTACTACCGTTTTACTACCATACTACCCATGATTCCCAACCAGCCAAAGTCTCTCATTAGTCTGGCTGAGCATCATTGGAAAAGAAGTGCACAATGAGTGATAAATAATATTCCACCAAGTCAGTCACTCACGTGTCTCTCTCTCTCCCCGTACCCTCATGTCTGTCTGTCTCTCCCCGTACCCTCATGTCTGTCTGTCTCTCCCCGTACCCTCATGTCTGTCTGTCTCTCCCCGTACCCTCATGTCTGTCTCTCTCTCCCCGTACCCTCATGTCTGTCTCTCTCTCCCCATACCCTCATGTCTGTCTCTAGCTCCCCATTCCCTCATGTCTGTCTCTCTCTCCACTCATGCTCCATGTCTCTCTCTCTCTCCATTCATGCTCCATGTCTGTCTCTCTCTCTCTCTCTAAGTCATCACTGTGCACGGAAAGAGCAGAAAGCGCTGACTGAGGTCTAAGGGGAAACATGGCGCCGATCTGCAGAGCTGGCTCTGAGAGGCAGCAAAGCAGCAAATGGGCAGCCCATTTGCAGAGGTGTTCTTAGGGTACACTTTGCCATTAACATAAGCAACAGCCAGTTTGCCTATTAAAAATGCTACAGTTTGCCCAATAAAAATGCCAGTTCGTCCATTTAAATACACCAGTTTCCCAAGTAATATGCCAATTATTTTGCCCATTAATATGACACAGCCAGTTTGTCCATTAATATACAACAGCCAATTTGCCCACTGATATGTCACAGACAGTTTTCCCATTTATATACCTATGCTAGTTTGCCAATTAATAGGCTACAGTCAATATGCCACAGTTAGTTTACCCAATAAAAGCATAATCTCCTCTCCTGCCTTCCCCAGTACTCACCTTGCTGCTGCTCTCGCGTCCCCGGCCGTCTCCTCCGCACAGTCTTCCCTCTACGCACGCTGAGTGCAGGAGGCGGGAAATAGACGCCAGCTGGTTGGGGGCTGGTGCCCTCCATGTGATAAATTGATGAGCGCAGTGAGGGCCCCGGGCAAGAACACACTTGCACACAGCCACACATAATTACACACAGTCATACATAAATACACACAGTCACACATAAATACACACAGTCACACATAAATACACAGTCACATATAAATACACACAGTCATACATAAATACACACAGTCACACAAACACAGTTACACACTTAGTCACCCTCACAGACATACATTTACACAGACACCCTTATACACACTGTCACACATACATAAATACACACACAGCCACCTTTACACACTTAGACACAGGATACACTTGCACAGACACTCATGTACACACACTTACACAGACAGTAACACACACATAGTTATACACATTGACACACACATACACATTCACACACACTTACACAGACAGTAACACACACATAGTTATACACATTGACACACACATACACACTTATACACATACACACTCACTTACACAGACAGTAACACACACACATAGTTATACACTGACACACACACACACTTACACAGACAGTAACACACACATAGTTATACACATTGACACACACATACACACTAATACACATATACACACACTTACACAGACAGTAACACACACATGGTTATACACATTGACACACACATACACACTTATACACAATCACACACACTTACACAGATAGTAACACACATAGTTATACACATTGACACACACATACACACTTATACACATACACACACTTACAGAGACAGTAACACACACATACACACTTATACACATACATACTCACTTAGACAGTAACACACACATAGTTATACACATTGACACACACATACACACTTATACACATACACACACACACTTACACAGACAGTAACACACACATAGTTATACACATTTACACACACATACACACTTATACACATACACTTACACAGACAGCAGTAACACACACATAGTTATACACATTGACACACACATACACACTTATACACATTCACATTCACACACACGTACACAGATATTAACACACACATAGTTAAACACATTGACACACACATACACATTCACATACACTTCCACACTTTCTTTTTTTATTTTATATTTTAACAATACCCTCCACCCCCCAAACTGTTATCACCTCCTCCTCCTTGGTAATCCAAGCACAGAGCAACGGGGGAAAGCTCCGCCCCGTCACGTTCTGTGATTGGCTGCAGGGAGGAGGATGTTCTCTATGGTGTCTTGGCAGATACTCGAGAGAACGTCCTCCTCCCGGCAGCAGCCAATCACAGAACGCGACGGGGGCGGAGCTGTGCTTGCTTTAACGAGGAGGATGGCAGGGAGAGAGCTCCCTGCTTCAGCGCCTCTCCTCCCGTGTTCCTGGGCGCGGTGTACCCCGTGCACCCGCCCAGGATCGGCCCTGGCCAGGTGGGTGAGTCTGATCTTCTGGTACCCTTAACCTCACAGACTGGGAAGCACTGTGGTGTTCTTCCTTCCCTGGACTGTGCACTGTAAAAAAATAAAATAATAATTTGATAAAAGGTGCCATGATGTGTACCCAGCTTCTTACTCTAGAGTTTTAAAAATTCCTCTCACCTACCATCCAAAAGGCTAGGGCAGGGAAGTGAAAGTAGTAAGATGAAACAAAAGAAGCCAAAGTGAAAAAGTGCCAATGTGTGTCATCTTGAGCTCAGTTAACCACTCAGTGAGTACCAGTAGTGTATCTTCCACAAGGCAGACAAGGCACTCGCCTAGGGCGGCACTTTGCCAGAGGGCGCCACTTTGCCAGAGGGTGTTAAAGCACACTTCTGGTGCTTCAAACATTTTCGCAACTCCCCCACAGTTCAGCAAGCTTTAGCTCCTTCCAATTAATCGGGGTGATGGGGGAATGTATTGGATGTGGTGGGGGTATGTAATGAGGGTGATGGTGGCATGTAAAGGGGGTGATGAGGAATTCAGTGTGTATGCAATGTGGCTGATGGGGGGATGTAATGGGATGATTGGGCATTTATTGTGTGTGCAATTTGGGTGATGGGGCATGTTGTGGTGTGCAACGTGGATGATGGTGCATGTCTTAGGTGTGCAACGTGGGTGGGAGGGTGCCCAAATTTTGTCTGCCTACGGCAGTACAAAACCAAGATACACTACTGGTGAGTACACCCACCAGGCTAGTCCACAGCCTGCATTCACAGTGCTACTACCACTGCAGGATTCTGGATAGGCAAATGCATTTTGCCTGTGTATCCATTCGATACACGAACCCATACATAAATATAGAGGCAAAAGATGATCATTATTGACTGTATTTGCATATGCCTTCCCAGAATCCCTTGCAGTAATGGTAGCACTGTGAATGTGAGATTCATGTGGTATAAGCATTTTGGCTTATCTGATGTATGTAGATTTGTGTTAAACATGCATCTGCTCAGGGGACGGCTGGAGATGTTTGTCCCGGGGGAAAAACAACCTAGTGGCCCATTTTGCAATTTCATTAGCCGACCTATTATCATCAGAGATAGACACAAATAAACAGGCAGGACAGATATACTGACAGATAAGGTACAGAGACTGATAGATAGATCCATATTGAAAGGCAGGACAGATATCCTAACAGATAAGGTGCAGAGACAGACAGACAAAACAATACACACTACTAGGGCATTTAGAAATGAAAAGAAGTGCAGCCCCAGCCTACTGAGCTAGGGTAAATGGCAGCCTGGGGACAATTGCCTCTCTGCCATCCTTGTCAGCCCTTCCACAAGGCAAACAAACCACTCGCCTAGGGCGCCACTTTACCACTGGGCGCCACTTTGCCAAAGGGTGTTAAAGCACACTTCTGGTGCTTCAAACATTTTTGCTTTGGTGGGGGTATGAAATGAGGGTGATGGTGGCATGTAGTGGGGGTGATGGGGCATTTAGTGTGTATGCAATGTGGGTGATGGGGCATGTAATGGGGTGATGGGGCATGTTGTGGGTGTGCAACATGGGTGATGGGGCATGTCGTAGATGTGCAACGTGGGGGGTGCCCGAATTTCGTTTGAGATACACCACTGGGTTTAGCCCTCTTTTCTAAACAACACCTAAACAAAGGGAGGTGATAAATTATATAAATTTGGGAGATAGTGGGGTCATGCAGTCATCATCCAATGTGGTAAAGGCACACTGGGCCTTGTTTCTTCCTTCAAAACCCCTGACATAATAAAATCAATATAATACTGAGACACAGTTCTGATAAATTGTATATGTGGCAGGTTTTAACTCATGTTAGACTGTCCCTAGTTCCTCCCTGGCTCAAAGTTTAAACTGAAACAACATGTATTCTTGCCCAGATGCCTAGAATTGTGTGACTGTATTCACAGAGGAAGTGGCCTGTAACGATATCAGGTGAATCCTTGATGCAGATACTTGACACTGTGATGTGATGGAGACAGACCATAACCTGGGCCTTTGAGTGATGAGAGGAGGTCTTCTGCCCCAACCATAGCTACCTTTGGTTGAGCCGCAGGCACAAAGGAAAGGTTGCTGCACCCCTACCACTCTCCGGACACCAAGCTGGGACAGCGTCAAAACAACAGAGAATAGTCACAGGACACCAGGAAAACAGGAAGCGAAGTCAGGGTATGAGCCAGGAGGACTGGACTGGAAAGCCGAGGTCAGGAATGGAGAGGACAACGTTGTAAATAAAGCCAGGCCGAGGTCAAAACAAGGGACGCAGGAGAATGAGAGTAGTCTGAGGAAAGCCAAAGGTCAATACACAGGAACACACAGAATAATACTCAGGAGCCAGGACAACGCAGAGGATACTAACACAGGCAATGAGAGAGGGTCAATGAGCAGAATTTATACCAATAGGTGCCATTAGGACCGCCCAGGGGTGTGGGATAAAGGTATAAGTGTGGCAGCCATGTTGGAGACCATAGGGCTCCAAAAACATGGTGGTGCAAGATAAAGGTTATAAGTGTGGCATAGTTGCCAACATTTTAAAAAAAATTCCAGGGACACTTTGCAGTTTATCTTCCAATTGACCACACCTCCTTTCAAAAGCTCCGCCCGCTTAATATAATTCGCATAATGTAACTCCACCTACTTATCACAGTGTAGATTATATCACCAAGTTCCCACCATCATTACCATGCATCCTTGGTATACAACAGATACATTCACAGCACAACATCTACATCAGGCAATATCACTTTTACATGAAATATAGTAAGGCAGTGTGCAGATGTGCTGCAGTCAGAGATCTGTGTCTACACCATCATACATTAGTGTAAACCTACCACTTGTGCTGTGAAGGCATTCCACGTATCCACTCCCCTATCAGTAAAGTAATACTGCCTGGCCTTATCTTATATCTAGGATAGCCTTATACCTATCCCATGCATGCTTAAACTCCTTCACTGTATTAACCTCTACCACTTCTACTAGAAGACTATTCCATACACCCACTACCCTCTCAGTAATGTAATACTTTCATTAGTCCCTGGCCTTATCTTATATCTAGGATAGCCTTATACCTATCCCATGCATGCTTAAACTCCTTCACTGTATTAACTTCTACCACTTCTACTGGAAGACTATTCCATGCATCCACTACCCTCTCAGTAAAGTAATACTTTAATTAGTTACTGCCCTTATCCTATATCTAGGATAGCCTTATCCCTATCCCATGCATGCTTAAACTCCTTCACTGTATTAACCTCTACCACTTCTACTGGAAGACTATTCCATACATCTACTACCCTCTCAGTAAAGTAATACTTCCATTAGTCCCTGGCCTTATCTTATATCTAGGATTACCTTATATCTATCCCATTAATGCTTAAACTCCTCCTCTACCACTTATGCTGGAAGACTATTCCATGCACCCACCACCCTCTCAAAACTAATATTACGTTTCTGACAACAACAAAAATTAAAATATTATTTCCAACATTTTGAAAAGCTTGAGATGGACCCCAAATAAATGTATATAATTAGTTGCATTTATACTTATATGACCTTTTAATATTGTATTCAACTATTTTTTATATGTAATAAAAATGTTATTGAAAAATGGTTAATTTCTTATTTTCCCATTAATATGCCACTATTAGCCTGGCCATTAATATGCCACAGTTTAATTGCCCAGTAATATGCCCAGCCTAATTGCCCACTTATATGCCATGGTCTAATTGCCCAGTAATATGCCCAGCCTAATTACCCACTTATATGCCATGGTCTAATTGCCCAGTAATATGCCCGGCCTAATTGCCCAGTAATATGCCACAGTTTAATTGCCCAGTAATATGCCACAGTTTAATTGCCCAGTAATATGCCCAGCCTGATGCCCCAGTAATATGCCAGTTTAATTGCCCAGTAATATGTCCAGACTGATGCCCCAGTAATATGCCAGTTTAATTGTCCAGTAATATGTCCAGACTGATGCCCCAGTAATATGCCAGTTTAATTGCCCAGTAATATGCCCAGACTGATGCCCCAGTAATATGCCACAGTTTAATTGCCCAGTAATATGCCACAGTTGAATTGCCCAGTTATATGCCCAGGCTAATTGCCCAGTAATATGCCACAGTTTAATTGCCCAGCAATATGCCCAGCCTGATGCCCCAGAAATATGCCAGTTTAATTGCCCAGTAATATGCCCAGCCTGATGCCCCAGTAATATGCCAGTTTAATTGCCCAGTAATATGTCCAGACTGATGCCCCAGTAATATGCCAGTTTAATTGTCCAGTAATATGTCCAGACTGATGCCCCAGTAATATGCCAGTTTAATTGCCCAGTAATATGCCCAGCCTGATGCCCTAGTAATATGCCAGTTTAATTGCCCAGTAATATGCCAGAGTTTAATTGACCAGCCTGATGCCCTAGTAAAATGCCAGTTTAATTGCCCAGTAATATGCCCAGCCTGATGCCCCAGTAATATGCCAGTTTAATTGCCCAGTAATATGCCCAGCCTGATGCCCCAGAAATATGCCAGTTTAATTGCCCAGTAATATGCCCAGCCTGATGCCCCAGTAATATGCCAGTTTAATTGCCCAGTAATATGTCCAGACTGATGCCCCAGTAATATGCCAGTTTAATTGTCCAGTAATATGTCCAGACTGATGCCCCAGTAATATGCCAGTTTAATTGCCCAGTAATATGCCCAGCCTGATGCCCTAGTAATATGCCAGTTTAATTGCCCAGTAATATGCCAGAGTTTAATTGACCAGCCTGATGCCCTAGTAAAATGCCAGTTTAATTGCCCAGTAATATGCCCAGCCTGATGCCCCAGTAATATGCCAGTTTAATTGCCCAGTAATATGTCCAGACTGATGCCCCAGTAATATGCCAGTTTAATTGTCCAGTAATATGTTCAGACTGATGCCCCAGTAATATGCCCGTTTAATTGCCCAGTAATATGCCCAGCCTGATGCCCTAGTAATATGCCGGTTTAATTGCCCAGTAATATGCCAGAGTTTAATTGACCAGCCTGATGCCCTAGTAAAATGCCAGTTTAATTGCCCAGTAATATGCCAGAGTTTAATTGACCAGCCTGATGCCCTAGTAAAATGCCAAAGTTTAATCGCCCAGTAATATGCCCAGCCTGATGCCCCAGTAATATGCCCCAGTTTAATTGCTCAGTTATATGCCCAGCCTAATGCCCCAGTAATATGCCACAGTTTAATTGCCCAGCCTGATGCCCCAGTAATATGCCACAGTTTAATTGACCAGCCTGATGCCCCAGTAATATGCCAGTTTAATTGCCCAGTAATATGCCCAGCCTGATGCCCCAGTAATATGCCACAGTTTAATTGCCCAGCCTGATGCCCCAGTAATATTCCACAGTTTAATTACCCAGTAATATGCCCATCCTGATGCCCCAGTAATATTCCACAGTTTAAATGCCCAGTAATATGCCCAGCCTGATGCCCCAGTAATATTCCACAGTTAAATTACCCAGTAATATGCCCAGCCTGATGCCCCAGTAATATTCCACAGTTTAAATGCCCAGTAATATGCCCAGCCTGATGCCCCAGTTTTAATGCCCAGTAATATGCCCAGCCTGATGCCCCAGTTTAAATGCACAGTAACATGCCACCACCCTCCTTCCCCATTACTCACCTGCTCCATGTCTCCTCTGTGCACCGGCAGAAGGTTTGTTTGTTTTGATTAAAGTTAAAAAAAAAAAAACTCCCTCGCTCCGTTCAGTCTGTGAGCTGAGCTCACAGCAGCCTGTTACCAGCCCTATCACACGCGTCCTGCCTGCTTCCAGCAGACGCGTGTGGCAGGGATGGCTACAGCAGGCTGATGTGAACTCAGCTCACAGACGGAACTGCACGGGTCACGTGACGTCGCGCTATGGCGTCACGTGACACACGATCGTGCTAAAACAGCGCAAATTGCTGGGATTGTCCCGGGAAGGAGAATTCCCCAGGACAATCTTTGTTTTCACGGGACTGTCCCGGCAAATCCGGCACAGTTGGCAACTATGGTGTGGCAGCCTTGTTGGAGACCATAGGGCTCCAAAAACATGGTGCTGCAGGATTTTGAAACTGAAACTTGCTGCAGCTTGAGGACTGCATGGACAGACAGGTTGGTGACATGGCCTGACTGGTGGTGCAGAAACTGCCAAGAACTTTTGCAGTTTAAACCTAATTCAGCATGTGTTTTGCTGGAAAATCATTACAGGAGAGGTTTTTGACAGTTTTTGAAGATTTAATTGACCCTGAATTACTGAAGCAGGGAGTCTTGGTATCGGTGATCTTCACGATGGTCAGGTATATATTTTTCTTGGGTAGAGAAGAGGGAAAGGTGCCTTAACCCTAAATGTTTGAAATCAGATTCAAGCATACATCTGAGCTACCATTCACAAATTGAACCAGCTCTGAATGGCCTACACATTCCTAGAACTTCTACAATATGTACAGAGGGCCTAACATGGCTTGAACCACGAGGACTGCACTGGTTGTATCAAAGGTAGTTTTGATGACACAACAAAAAACAGGCTTCTGAGCAGACCAAGTGGCTCACTCAGGGAAGAAGATGTGAAAGTACTGTGAAGTTCCAGAAGGAGCTAATTATACATCAGATACCATTGTAATAGCAGAGATGATGTACCCGTTCTATATACATTGCAATGATAGTTTTCCTCCTTCTCCTATAGTAGCTATTCTGGAGCAATTTCCATGTAGCCACCACAACTTCCCTACTTAACAATAATCAATAATATGTCCTATTATATTTGATCACCAGAACAAAGCTGTTTCCACACTGCCAGTAAGGTCCTTTAGGTCTCCCTGATAAAGGCTATTCAGCCGAAACGTCGGGGACCTTTCTTTTGCGCAGTGTGCCCCTCCAGTTTATCCCTTTTTTTTTTGTCTGATTACTTTTTTTGTGCCATTTGCCTCTCTTACTTTATATGTAAGTATTTGGAGTTTTTGTATATTTACTTATGTTTGCATAATCTTAAGTATATTTATTTTTATGGATTTGTTCTTCTAATAAACTTTTGTACTTTTGTAATATTATAGTTTGGATTTTTGTGTGCTCCTCCTACCTCCTTTTTGTATATACTATTGTTGGGGGTGATATGTGGACTCCCATTGGGGTGATGCACGTGACTACTATTGTTTATATTTTTGTGGTGTGCTTCTCTGATTGCTTTTTTCTATTCCACACTGCCAGTAACACAGAAAATAATATAGTACTAAAGAGACACTCAGATCACCATCATCATGTATATCTACAAATACAACTACAGCAGCTGATATCCGCAAACTTGTTACTGTTGCCCAATTGCCCTTAAAAATATAATTACTGACAGCATTTTAATGTAATTTTAAATAGAACAGAAAAAACACTCAGACTGAGCAGTATAATATGCATGATGACAGGCCTGGTGTTCAAGCATAAAATTCTGGTCTGAGTCCAAGAAGTGTTCCCTGTGTGACTGTTAGTGTCATTTGCCTAGAGTCAGCTGGCCAATGTATTTCAATTCATAGCATGACACTATTATCCATGACACAGAGCCTGTTATCTACTCGGGGAGGGAGGAGGGGGGAAGGGGGAAGAAAATTTGGGAACCTCCTGGTATGAATTTATTTTTGTTGTCTGTATTTTCTTTATCCTAGTACTCCTGAGAGACAAGTCTGGTAATGATAGGCCAAGTGATTACAAAATATAATAACTGTGACAGTGCTTTCCAGTCAGACAGAAATAAAACAATTCTTTACAATCAGAATAAGCAGAACAGTCGCACGGTGAATCAGAACAGCCTGTCAGGATTAGCTGTTTCACAAGTGCTGTGTCTGCCATATTGTTTAACTGTTCTAAACATTTCGTCTGTGTTATCAAATTCCAGCTAGCTTCTAGTTTTTGTTAATGCTTATTCTGCAACTGTAAAGATTTCAAGGACTTAGTCATACGGGTAATAAACTGCTTTTAAAATATAAGAAATCAATAGCTGTGCAGTTTTAAATTATATCTGTAAAATACTAAAACCTAACAGCAGCTGCACAGAGAAGGTCAACCATCAATGCAGAAAACACACACATTAGCCAGATCATACCACTCATGCAATAACTGTACACACCTTTCAACTGTTTTAAGTACATATCCAATGACTCCCTGACCTACAGTCACCTACATTTGTAATTCCTGTTCTATTTATTTGTATGCATTAATCAAGCAGATAAAACGGTAAAAGACGGCATAATAGCTGTCTAAAACACTGTAGAAAACATACAGGAAATTTTGCGGTATATGTGACTACACCATCAGTGTACTGGGAATTATAGTTAAACCTTTACTGGTACATCATGTTGCATATGACGGTGCTTTAAATATTTAAGAGTCTGGCACTTGTTTTCAGTAATGTTTTTAATTATTGATTTTAATTTGTTACTGTAAGAGAATAGAATTGTTTTTCTTTTTTCCCAAAATAATTAAAAAGCTATAATTGTAAAAAGGCAGACAAAGAAATAAACATTTACTGTGGTTGAAAGTCTACTAGAAGAACATCTACAAGAAAACAGTTTGTGAAGAAACACATCACTGCATATTAAAAAAGTTAGACAAAATAAGTTGTAATGAATTTCTCCTCTTTCTCCTGCTTTGAAAACAGAAACTCGGTGGTCCTGTGTGTCAGGGATTGGCCTAAAACGTTTATACCTAGGGTTGGCAGTCAGTTGGTATTTTACTATCAGGCCAGAAGAAAAAAATGAAAAGCTTGAGGTCAATGTTATGTCTTTGGAAGCAACCAAATGTATAGTAGGTGGGGCTACATTTACCTTTATAAAAGTCCACACAATTTTAGTTCTAGCTATATTGCAAATGACGCAGAACATTTAAAAGTCAATAAGAATAGATTTTTGAATTTAATTATTGAATGATTAGATGCCAAAATCGCTTTAATTTCAGTTAGCCATAAAGAGCACAACTCTAAACATTGTTCATGTTCCTCGCTCAAGTGGTTTTACTCAAGTTTTGAAATATGTATTATTAAGTGTATGTTTTCACAGAAATCACTATGGAATCCAGCAGAATGAACTTCATTAGCTTGATTTATTTACTGTTGGGAATGGCATGAAATGATGTGCTTAATATCAATTTAAAGAGCCCTAATCAGAAACTAATTGTCCAATTAACACTGGAGGTTATG
The DNA here is from genome assembly GCA_036172795.1 of Pelodytes ibericus. Taxonomy (NCBI): domain Eukaryota; kingdom Metazoa; phylum Chordata; class Amphibia; order Anura; family Pelodytidae; genus Pelodytes; species Pelodytes ibericus. Next base: position 86,640,330 of record CM069859.1, read on the forward strand.
ACACTGAACATTAATGAATAATTCTGAAATATTGATAAATTAGCTTTTTTAAATTTTGTTATATTTTTCTGTGAAATTATGATTGAAAGAACAATGTCAAAATACATCAAATAAATTAAACATGCATGAACACTTATAATTGTATTGTGACGGATGAGTAGACATTTAGATTCAATGTGACATTCAGTTTGTGCATTAACAACTAAAAGAGAATTACTGCAATTGTTCTACTTCTATTCCATCCGCTTTTTGTAGCTTTTGTCTAATTTTACTTAAAGCTGTTAATTATGTTTACTTTTAAAGTCACTGTGCGCACCCTGATGTGTGCCTGCCTTATGGCAGTTTACTGACCACAGCTGATGTATAGTAATTTGGAAAATGTACCTGTTCACACCACAGGGTTGCAGGTAACCATCTTATCAACTCAGTTCCTCTTTAGTAGAAGAAGTATTAACTATCTCAAATTAATTACATGTAAAATAAAGTCATAAAACCAAATGATTCATAACTTATCTGTTTGCAGATGCTCATATTATATTTGTTTGCATTCTATCTTACACATTGTGTTATTATTTTTGTATAGCTCAATACTGTGAGGGGCCCAGGTTCACAAAGTTGTCTGTGTTTTCCTTCGATTATTTTGTGTTGATTAGATTAGCCATATAATTGCCTATCTGGGGTGGAAGTAAAATGGTGGCAAAAAGAAGAGCCAGAGGTAGGCCAGTCAGGAGGGTATGACAGTAGTTAATACTGGGCAGGAATGGGCAAATGTATGCAATGATCCTTAGCAGCAGGCGGGGAACGAAGGAGAGAGCCTTTATTGTAATGACCTTTAAAATATCCATAAAAGACCAAAACCCAAGAGACTATTTCACCCTCACAATCCCCTCAACACAGATGAGATTGCCATCCAGCCAGTAAATGGCTAAAGGCTATGGATATTGTTTATGGTCTATGGAGGTATTAGTCTATGGAGGCAATAGTATTGTTGGCATTTTTTGTAAGAAAGGTGTCATCCCTAACTACAGTTTTACTGTGTGGACCACATTTCCATGATGCTTAGCAACGTTTATTGCTAACTGGCATCATAGCTCACAGAGGCGTCGCTAGGGGGGGGCTACTGGGGCTGAAGCCCTGGATCTCCCCTCCATAGCCCCGAATGGAGACTCTGACCACGCCCACTAGTGCTCGGCCCCCCTCCTCACGCTCAGCTCTGCCCCCTGCATGCTGCACTCTGGGTGCTGAGCAGCCCCAGACTCCGCCCCCTTGTGCTCGGCTCCGCCCCTCACGCTTAACTCCGCCCCTCAATCGTTGAACATGAGTGTCTGGCAGAGTGTAAGTGAGAGTGGCAGAGTTCTGACTTTGTATGCATGTGAGTGGCAGAGTTATGAATGTGAATGTGTATGTATGTGAGTGGCAGAGTTATGAATGTGCATGTGTACGTATGTGAGTGGCAGAGTGTAAGTGGGTGTGAGTGGCAGAGTTATGAGTGTGCATGTGTATGTATGTGGCAGAGTTATGAATGTGCATGTGTATGTATGTGAGTGGAAGAGTTATGAATGTGCATGTGTATGTATGTGAGTGGCAGAGTTATGAATGTGCATGTGTATGTACTGTATGTGAGTGGCAGAGTGAAAGTGGGTGTGAGTGGCAGAGTTATGAGTGTGCATGTGTATGTATGTGGCAGAGTTATGAATGTGCATGTGTATGTATGTGAGTGGCAGAGTTATGAATGTGCATGTGTATGTACTGTATGTGAGTGGCAGAGTGAAAGTGGGTGTGAGTGGCAGAGTTATGAGTGTACATGTGTATGTATGTGGCAGAGTTATGAATGTGCATGTGTATGTATGTGAGTGGCAGAATGTAAGTGGATGTGAGTGTCAGAGTGTAAGTGGGTGTGAGTGGCAAAGTTATGAGTGTGTGTGTGTGTGGCAGAATGTAAGTGGGTGTGAGTGGCAGACTGTAAGTGGGTGTGATTGGCAGAGTGTAAGTGGGTGTGAGTGGCAAATTTATGAGTGTGCAGGTGTATGTATGTGAGTGGAAGAGTATAAGTGGGTGTGAGTGGCAGCGTCTAAGTAAGTGTAAGTGTGTGAGTGAGTGTTTTGAAGAGCGTAAGTGTGTGTGAGTGTAAGCATGAGTGTCAGAGTTATGAGTGTGTGTGTGTGTGTGTGACAGAATGTAAGTGTGTGTAAGTGGCCGAGTGTGAGTGTGTATGTAAGTGGCAGAGTGTGAGTGTTTGGAAGAGTGTAACATGTGTGAGTGAGTGTAAGCGTGAGTGTCAGAGTTATGAGTGTGCATGTGTATGTGTGTGAGTGGCAGAGTGTGTGAGAGTATAAGTGTGAGCAGGAGAGTTATGAGTGTGTGTGTGAGTGTAAGCATGAGTGGCAGAGTTATTAGTGTGCGTGTGTATGTGTGTGAGTGGCAGAGTGTGTGAGAGTATAAGTGTGAGCAGCAGAGTTATTAGTGTGTGTGTGAGTGAGTGTAAGCATGAGTGGCAGAGTTATGTGTGTGCGTGTGTATGTGTGTTAGTGGCAGAGTGTGTGAGAGTATAAGGGTGAGCAGCAGAGTTATGAGTGTGTGCGTGAGTGAATGTAAGCATGAGTGGCAGAGTTATGTGTGTGCGTGTGTATGTGTGTGAGTGGCAGAGTGTGTGAGAATGTAAGCGTGAGCAGCAGAGTTATGAGTGTGTGTGTGAGTGGCAGTGTGTAAGTGTGCGAGAGTGAAAGCGTGAGTGGCAGAGTTATGAGTGGCAGTGTGTGAGTGTGAATCCCAGTGAGATTACTAGGAGAAAATGTGACTAATGACTATTATTCATATTGAATGTGATAATCAATTGTGAAACAATGTAATCATCTCATATTATTTTTATTTTCACACTTGATTATCACATTCAATATGCATAATAGTGATTCATCTTTATATATAGTCTTTATATTGATGGCAATAAAAGTCCATAAACATGGCATTAAACATCCCATGTACCTGGTTATAGTATTAAACCCATACATTATGAGTGAATGTGCTGCTCATTATATTATGGGCTTTACTCATGAAAGAGAGAAGTGCAGGGAAGTGAGATGGGAATATCAAAATTAAGGCCAAAGTAGCAGAGTTGGAAAAATTCTCCCATTCAGTTGAATTCCCATCTCAATTCCCTGCACTTCTCTCTTTTATGAGGTTGGTAGAAGGAGCATACCTCAGCCTATTCTTCCCAGGTTTTGACCCCTTTTTATTAAAAAATAAAATATTTATGATGTGCGCGTGAGAGTTGCAGGTTTACACACGTGTCTGCGTGGCAGAATATCTGTGTGGGAAAGGCCATCTGTGTGTATAAGGGTGTCTGTGTGTAAGGTTGTCTGGATGTGTGTGTGTGTGTAAGAGAGTGTGTGACTGTAAGGTTGTCTATGTGGGGGTGTAAGGGTGGGTGTCTGTGTGTGTGTGATATCCCCTATATTATGACATATTATGAGACTGTTGGTCAACTTTTTTCTCAAAGTCTGGTAAATGGTGTATGCAACGTGTGCAATGCTCAGTTATTTTGAAATCATGGGAATTTGCTCACATACAAGTGTATGTGTGTAAGTGGGATTGTGTGTCTGTGTGTAAGGGTGTGTGTATGTATGTGTGACTGTGCAAGTGTGAGTATATGTGGCTGTATGTGTTTGTATTTGTGGCTGTGTATTTATGTGTATAAGTGTAACTTTGAGTTTTTTTGTGCTGTGAGTCTTATTGTGTATTGTGGTACAGTAATGTGCAGCATGAGTGTGTGATACACTCACACACTGCACATTACTGTGAGTTTTATTGCTGTGGAGGTAGTCACAGACAGACAGACACACACATACGGACAGGCACACACATACAGTTGGTGACAGACAGACATACAGTCAGTCACACACACAGTCAGTCACAGACAGACAGACACACACACACACACACACACACATGTAGTCAGTAACAGACAGACACACACATCCAGTCAGTCACATACGGACACACACATACAATCAGTCACAGACAGGTACACACATACAATCAGTCACAGACAGATACACACATACATTCAGTCACATTCAGACATGCAGTCAGTCACACACTCATACAGTGGGTCACAGGCAGACATAAAGTCTGTCACACACACACAGTCAGTCACATAAACACACAGTCAGTCACACATGCAGTCAGTCATATACGCACACACACACATACACACACACTGTCAGTCACATACACTTACGCACAAGTCAGCAATTTTGTTGTTGTTTACGATATAAAAAGGGCATCTATCAATATGTCCCCCTCCCGGCTGCTATACCTCATTATAGCCTGGTTTGTGCCCTGCTGTTGTTTCTAGACCCGCTGAGCAAACTCAGCGCTCAGGCACTATAGTACAGTGCATGTGGGAATGGAGCAGGAGGACTGTGCAGCCAGTGCACACAATGCTCCCTCGCGCTCCGCTGGATAAATAAATAAATAAAATGATCCCAGCGGTGAGGGCACCATGCAGGGACAACAATAACCAGGCACCAGGTATAATTTCCTGGTGCCCAGGATTTGTTGAGCCCTGATATATACCCATATATACCTATTGCTCATTGGCACCAAATATATCAGTCTGTATGCCGCCTAAGCATGTGAGCTTATTTACTCCACTTCTATCAAAACTGTCATGGGCTCCAGCCCCGGATATTTTGGAGACCTAGCAACGCCCCTGATAGCTAATGTAGTACCCCGGAAAAAATATTGAGGGTGCCAGGTACAGAAATGTTATATGTCATAAACAGACCCTATGCTTATCAGACAGGCTGACACAAAGATACACACAAAGACCCTTGAGTACTGCATGTTGGCATACATAATTATGTATATAACGAGCAAGTGATTCTGTATTTCTTGCTTCCTTAAACACGTGTTCTATAAAAACAATTATTGGCCATAAGACAGGACCAATAGTCACTTTGCTTCCACCATTTTATTTAATTGAATAATATTCTATTAAAAAAAATTTGTCTGCTTCATATACTTTATCACATTTCTATCCCAATGCAAGTGCATTTCTCTTTGTCTATCTTGTTATATTTTGTAACCAAGAGTTTGTAAGCATAAACAAAATCCACATAAATCACCAAAAAATTATCTTTTCTTCTGTCTCCACATGAATGTATACATACGTTGATGATTATATTGTGTACTTTCTGTTTGTTGAATTGACAAAAATGAATAAACTTAAATAATGAAAAAAAAAATCCAATTTTTTACAATTGTGGTCTAAATGTTAGCTTACTTCTGCACAGAAAGCAAGTAAATATGTATACCATTATACTAACACACCAATCTGTTGTTATATATGTTAGAAATGAGAGCCTTTCAATAATAAAAAATAGCATACTGAGTTTGCTAGGCACTTGTGGGTTTATAGTACCTTACACCGGCAAACTACACCTTTTCTTTTGTTAACTGTTTTTTTGGATTTTGTCTTGTGTCATCTAAGGATATGCTGCCTGTAACGTTTTGGTATTACCTATTTATTTTCAAACCTTCAGACATCAGCACTTCCTTGCTAAATAAAGAAGATAAAGACTTTGAAAGAGCTCTTTGCCTTCTCTTCTTCTTCTCTAATTACCAACCCTACTCCAATTTTGAAAGGAGCTACATTTTCTGTCTTTCTGCATTGTAGATAAACTAGAGGGAGTTTTTTTTTTTTTTGTTGTTTTATTTGTATTTGTTGTCTGTGGATTTCTACTGAATTATTTATCCCGGTCTATGAGCTGTAAACACATTATTAGCATATTGACTATGATCTTACAAACATAAAATGTCTTGCTTGATCATAAATATTTTTTTTCTTGATCACTATATTATCTTCCTTGAATCTGGTTCTAGTTTTTCCTTTTTTGTCATAAAAAATTAGTTACCTGTGTTCGTTTTCCTGTTTGTTTATTGACATGATTTGCCATCTTACTCATAGGGATTTAAGGCTTTCACCCTATAACCTGTCTATTTGATGGCTAGCACCTTTCAAGTAAAACCATACTACTGACCCAAAAGTATCATCCTCTCCTAGAAAAACATCATCATTATTGTTTCAAGTTGCATGCCAATTTTAAAATATAAACCTGTGAGTATTCATCTCCATACACTTCTAAACACTTCTTACACCTCTTTCTCAGACACGCCTTTGCTTTCCTGTTTCTCACTTGGAAGCTATTCGACCAGAGGTGTTAAAATGCAACCCCTCTGCTGCTGATTGTCTACATCTAACATAATACTCTGTCAGCTAAGAGGCAAACAGGGGGTACTGATGATGTACAACCAACAATTGGAGAGCTCCATTTTGACACCACTGACCTAGACTGTTTGTCATTTATGCCCTTAGCTGCAGATAATCCTAACTAGATTTCTGACATTACCCCATGACCACCCTTATTTGATTTTTTTAACACAAAAAATTAACACAATTGTGATCATTGCATGTTAGAAATATGCAAGTTTTCATTTGTGGTGACTGTACTTAGTGACTGATAGCAGGAGCCACAATACAACAAATAAAAAAAACTGCCTGGCTTTATAAGCTTTCTTTGCATCTCTCTCTTGTTTGTTACTTTTGCTTGTTTCAGCCCTTGTTTTACATTTTTACTCCTTTCTTGCTCGACCACAGTGTGGTGCCCTATCCTTCCCTTGTTTGGACCCAGCTTGGCACCTGCCAATTTGGCCAGAGTCTGTCCAGTTGGTCCCAAAGCAGCACCTGACCAGTTGGCCCCATAATGGCACCTGTCTTTGATTAGCTACCGTCTGGTACCTGTCTAGTCATAAGACCGGCACCTACCCAAACCTAGCAACAGACGGGGACTTGCCAAGTCTAACTGTCATGAACGCGGGCTATTGGCCTGGCTGAGACAGTGGAGAGAGTGTGGGAGTGAAAGGGTTAATAACACCAGATCCCTGGTTACCTGTTGCTAGTCCCAGCAACCACTAAATTAACCCATGTAACACCTCCTACACTATTACCCTAGTACACAATTTGCTGCCACCACCAAGACTTTATATCCGGCCGTCTTCGGTTACCCCAAACACAGTACAATATAGTATCACAACCTTACTTCACTGATCAGACATGTATATATAATTAACCCTTTGATAACGTGTTGTACCTGAGCTATCCTCAGAAGAGTGAGTTCATATTAGAGAGCAAAGACAGGAGCTGATTAAGTAAACATTTAATCTGAAAAAAGGCTTCACAGTGCTGTGTACAAAAATACAGAAATAAATGACATAAAGAAATACAAAGTACAAATGCAAAACAGTCTATAAAATAGGATAAAACACAAGAAATCCTTCCATATAATTACCGGTATATATAATCCTTGTGGGAGATTCCGATGTTAAAGTTCTCCATACAGTTGTTAAAAAGAAATCTCCATTTGGATAATCCAACATTCTGATTATATAGATGCCTGGTGATTTTCTAAGAGACCAGCCACCCTGGGTGGATCAGAGGGGCTTGGCCTGACAGCTTATGGCCCACTCCATCATACCTGTCCAGGGCACTAGTGTGGATAGTTACCTAAAAACACAATGAGCTTACCAAAACGTGGCATGTACTGTATAACGCCATAATTTAGTTAGGATCACATTCCTTATATTTTTAGGAGTATTAAGACATCAAACATGGATGTTTTAACTGTTTGGAAAGTAATCATTCTTGGTTCTTGTGACAGTAACACATTCCGCTGGCCATATTTGATTCAAAAGAATGCAACCTGGACAATCTGAATATATATTTATACTGGACTCTTGCACAATATATACATGTGTTCACCATATTTAATATTTTGTGGTTGTCCTCTGATTCACCCAATGTCAGAGCACATGCTCACAATACCTTTTACGACCCCAGCTCACGAAGTCCAGCTCTGGTGAGGGCTATCTACTACTTACATTTTATGGCTTAGGCCTGGTGTTGGATCAAAGCCTACAATACATGCTATTATAACATAAACATAACAAATTATATGAATGCCAACTCATGCTTTGGCATGACACTAACCACAGACCGGTACCTGCCTAAGTCTAGCTAGTTCGATACCTGCTCAAGCCTAGCCATGATCAATCCTGCCTGAGTCTGGTTAATGTCTGGCACCTGCCTATGCTTAGCTATGGTGCAGATCCTGCCCTGTTCCTAGTATCCCTGCACCTGTATCAAGCAACCCTGTAATGGGTCTGCCCTGTATCGTAAAGCCCTGTCACAGTTAAGTCTTTTCTTAGAGTCCTGTTTTGTTCTGTCTTAGAACCTGTTAAAGGGTTTCCTTGTTTCATGCTTCAGTTCCTTTCGAGGTTTTCATTCAAGTTTATTACATGTCCTCTCTGTCTGTGAAGTGTCATATTATGTTATGTTATGCATTTGCTAGTTTATTATTAGTTCTATTAGGGACTTACCAATGTGAAGTACCTTGACTCTGGTGCCAAGCTTATTATCACTTTGACAACTAGTGTACTAAATCATGGTTTACCATCTCACAGCATTATGTTAGTTCCTGTATTTATGTTAGTTTGGATAAGTTCCCTTTCCCTCTTTCCCTGAAGCACCCGAGGATCTCGGCTCCTCTCTCCTATCCCCATGCATTTCAATCATCATGTTTCTGCTCTGTTTGTTTCATGCTCTGCTCTGCTTAGTTTATTTGTTTCAGCCTGCAGACATCCCAGTATCCTATCAAGGTTATGTCCTATGCCTGCTCCAGGATGTCTACAGAGATACTCCGTTTCCCATCTAGATTATAACTGGATACAGCTGCTGCAGTCATAGGGCCTTGGAATGTGACTGATCATACCTAGAGCCTCAAGCTCTAGGTTACCATACACCAGACTCTGTGTTTCCTCATGCACATTGGACTCCTGCATCTGGGCGCTACCATCCTGGATCCCGTTCATGTCATATGGCTAAAGGCCACAGTCAGGCATTTGTGACAGAAACTTTACTGTGCAATATACCTTTTTGAAGATTTATAGTGCTGGTCTTTTGTAATATTGTCTCTAATATGTTGCTACAGCAGATGGTTTTAAAATAAGAGTTTAAACCATGCATTTATGACAATACTCCCAGTCTTATTGCAATGCGTTTAACAGGTGTTTGTTCTTTTTTCTTTTCTCTCACTATCGTACCTATTCTCTTCTCTCTTACTCTTTTTTTCATTCCAATTCCCCCAGTCCTCATTTTTTCATTACCCTTCATAATATGTAACATTTATCACACACCTTTCACACAATAGCACAATACTCTCCATAGTGGAACTAAAGTTTTTTGTGTGTGAAAATCCAATCTTATAATTTTAACAATGAAAAGCAGTTATTACACAGTTAAACAATAAAATAAAGGGATATAGCATAGTTAGACCAGTATAGAGAGAAGCATGCACTACATGGGGAGAGATTTAATGGATTTCTTTGGTGAAGTAAAGTTTAAAAGTCATCCGGATGAAGCATGTGGTGAAACGATCGTTGGTCTCTTTTTTCATTTGTGCTCAATCAGTTTATCTGGCTCACAACCTGCAAGCATAAATGCTAGATGACTTCTGTTTAAGGCACTACCTCATTGGGCTGTACCAGAGCATGGCAACTCACATGTGCTCCACCCCGCGACAAGTGTTTTGTCCCAGTCTTTGTTTAGGTGTTTTACCACGGAGGAGGGAGTTGCAGCTCTGCTGTTGACGGGCAGTGAGTGTTTACTTTCCCACCCTGAATTTACCATCTAATATGACGTCGGACGGGGACACAGGTGAGCCTAATTGGTATCCATATGGATTTTACTTTCATCTTGACATCGCCACTTTACCCGTGATTGGCCTTTGCGTTTTTTGCTACAGTTTTACATTGATAGCTGCTCCAGCACTGCATACTTTGGAAGAGGACATTTATTTCTAAATATCATTTCAATTTATAACTTTGGATAGACTGCTTACTTTATTTATTATTTTTTGCACTATTCAGCTTGCCTTGCATTGTTATTTTTTCTCTCCTTTTTTCTGCTTGCTTACAGGTGGTTTATTACTATTTTTGTGTTCTATTTTTTGTTTTGTTTTTTTTTGCTATTTTTCTGGCATTTTTTGCTGCCTTCTCCATATGTTCTGCTGATTGATCGGTCTTTCTATTTACCATCTAGCTGCTATCTATTTTTATTGCAGAGTCTGAGTTTTTATGTATTTATCTGTTGTATACTTTTTCTGTGTATTATTTTTTGTGGGTGTTGTTTAACTGTTATTTAATGTATGATGACCCTGTGGGCCGCTATGGGATTTCAATAAATTATAACTTTATATTTTTGCTAAACAGCGGTAGCTCCCTTCTTTTATGTCTCGTGTGTGCCATTTTAATAGGTCTACTTTGGTACGGTTTCTTTAACCCTACCTTAATTGTCCTTTCTTGTTTCTTTGTCAAGATTTTTGCCTATGTTATGGCCTCTGATGAAGCCTATATATATATGCGAAACGTGTCAGGTGTAAGAAGAGTCGTTAAATATTAAATATAAATTATCTCTCTGGACTACATGTGATATTAATTAACATATATTTCTGTAATCTTTGCACACATATTGTGTATTGTGTCTCTGTACGTTATCAATGCTTTTTTCAATTCTTCTCCAGTTCATGCACTGGATATGACAGTAGCCATGAGGGGGCGGAACCAGCAGTATAATACTGAAGGCACACCTAAAAACCAATTCTGTCTCCTAACCAGTGCTCAGTGCTACTGTTGCTCGACTGGTGTTAGGTTCCTTGCTCCCTGGTCCTGCTTATTTTCCTTTGGCTATCTTATTGGATTAACTGTGCCCTTCTGACCTACTTGCCTGCTTTGGACTACCTTGTTGCCATTTGCCTGCCCTGACCCCTTTGCTTGGCCCTTACTCTGCTGATTTGCTCTGGAGCCCTGTTACCTCAGACTGTCCCTCACTTGCCTCTATTGTGTGTATTTGTCTGGCACTCGTGGCCCATGGTATGACTTCATCAGCCCACCCAATATCATCAGAGACAGATAGACAAGCAAGACAGACATGTTGACAGATAAAGTACAGAGATTGACAGGTAAGGTAGACAGAATAGACAGATGGAAAGTACCATGCTCTAGGCATTTGGAAGTGATGAGTGGTACAACCCCAGCCCATTGAGTCAGGTTAGAGCTCCAGTGAGGGCAGTGTTTCCTGAAAAATGATCATGGTTTTCGGGGGTGGGTAGATAGACATGATCATAACCAAAGGTTTGATGTCATTTTATTTGCTTTCAGTACAGCACATTGTAAAGTGTATTACATATTCTCAGTTTTATTCATATCTGTCTATTTAGCCAACATAATGCTATAGAGATTCAGGTTGTTCAACAGAAACACTAAATACAAAGGAGTAGTTTAATTCACTTACTAGCTAAAGTTTGCAGTGTTGTAGTTGCGTAGTAATATATTATATGCAGAAAAACAACAGTTGAATGAGGTATTTTTACCCTGGAGACAGAGTGTAAATCCAGAAACTTAACATTTAGGAAGAAATCTGTCATAGACTGAGGAAGTAATCCTTTAAAGCAGTTTTCGGCTAATCAGGCAATTTGTTAAAACATTATTTATTGAAACTATTGTTAAGACTGCCTTGGAGAAATATAAACCACATAACAGCATAGCTAAGGAAACTGGGAAAATATACAATTAATTATAGATATTTATACTAAAGAAGACACAGGCGTGTTAGTGGTTTAAGCAGATAAGGCATTACATATATTTTACTGAATTGATGTAAAACATACTAACATCTAAAATATTTGTATTACTTCGGAATAGGATTATTAACAAAATCAGGAGCTGGTTTAGACATTCTACAGGGTTTGTGTATGAAAGTAGCTGTTGAAGTGAATCTGTTTACATGTATCACTAATGTACCACAGTTAAATAGAAACTATAGTTAGAGTGAAAATTCCCAAACAGTAACTAATATTCAGGCAAATGTGCACTAAAACTACATGAACTGGCAAAAATTCTTGTTTAAACACTTAATTTCTTGGCAGACCACAAAATATTTGAAGGACATTTCTGTATTTAAAAGAGGCAGTAATGCTTGAACTTAAAGGTACACACCAAAAAAGATTTTGTTTCTACATATTTTGGAGAATGTTAAATAAAGCTTTGTATGCATGGTAAAATATTGGAAATTGGATCATGCTAAATAAAGTGCCCTTTCCCAGGGCCACCTGAATGTTAATGTGACCATGGGAAAGCATCTATAGGTACATATTTGCTAACATTTGAAAAATGGGGACACTTTCAGCACAACTATAAATTGATTACCTCAATTACTTACTTTAATGTTTACCACACTGCTTACTTACTTTAGGCACTGCCAAGCAGAGACATGGCAGTGACAAGCTGTTTGGGGACAAATATGGCACTGCCAAGCTGTTTGGTAACAAATGTGTCACGGACAAGCTATTTTGGTAGAAGTTTGGAAACAACGAATATACAAATATGTGCAACATGATTGAGAAAAACTAAGGTGCACTGCATGTTGTACATTCTAAGACATGTATAATTATTGGAAATTGCCTGCTCAAATACGTCAAGAACCACCTTACTGAAGAATATTGACATCATACCCGGAAGTCCAAGCCCTCCCCAAGCCGCACGGAGTGTTGGCGAAACAGGACTGAAGTCTGAACTAGTTCTTACAAAATTAGCTATTTTGTGAATATACCTGCTGTTGTCCTGGTACAGAATTAGAACATCTAACTACAGCCTGCCAAAGATCTTTTCCTTCAGTATAACATATTCCATCAAGCTAGAGCTGCGGCAAGTATGCCTTGTTAAATGCTGATTCCACGCTCCTAGTTTTATAGGAGCTGTGCTTGTGAGTTGACCCATTTAAACATAATTTTTATGATTTACTTCATATTGCACTAGGTTTTGGTTATTTTTATGGTTCTTTACATTACACGAGTATTGATATTGTGTTAAGTATAATTTGTTTTTTATTATGTTAATAGCACAGTGTAAAATTTGATCACAAAGTGTGCACTGTGTGCATCTTACATAGAACACGACAGGCCCCTTTAATATTTTTAAGTATGTCACCAAAAGGGCATTTTATGGTCTATACACTGTGCGCTGGAGTGTTTTCTCTTTTTCTATTTTTACCATACAGTTTGAAGCTGTCTATAGCTCATCTTTTATTCTTCTGTCAAGTTGATTGGGGGAAAAGATGGCAATTTGGGGGACATATGTGCAGGACAAAGAAAGACAAAAATATCCTCTTCTAACATTTTCCTTCAATTATCATAACAAAATACTTAAAGAATTAGTATTTTCCTTACCTCACAGATCTTCCTGATTCCTCTTAGTGTCTATAGCATATCATAAATAAGACAAATACCACCTGCTTCTACAATCAATTATAGAAAAAACAAATAAAGTTTGTTCTCACTATCTTTGGCTTTAGAGACAAGAAATTAAAAAAGAACACAGTTTAGTTCTGTCGTCAAAGCATGCAAACTGAAAATTGTCAGGACATGGGTGTCCATCTGGGAGGGGGTGCAAATCCTGAGTGTTGGGTGAGTGCAATATGCGTTCAATCCAGTTAGCCCAGTGAGTGCAATATATGTTCTGGGGCAAGTCCTAACAGTGCAATCTGGGTGCTGGGGCAAGTCCTGGGTGTCAAGGTAAATCCTGTGAGTTTAGTCTGGTGTGATCCTGGGACCCATATAAATCAAAACCTATTGACCAAATATTTTTTTTCCTGCTTAGCTATATTATTTGCTATGACCACGGTGTAACGGCACCCCAAGAGCTATGCCCCCTGGCCAATCAAAATCAGGTCCACAATTTCAAACTTACAGAATGTACACAGCGACCGGGCTTAACCTTTATTGACAGCGGTCACTGAAGTATGTTTCTGGGGCAACAAATACAGTGATATTAGCTCTTTTAATTGAGTGAAATACATCAATCGCTGTCCAGGTAACCAGACCACTGTAGTCACAAATGGATTTATCCAAATTAGGCTTATAACCTGAAATAAATCATATATTCTTCCAAAACCTTAATCAGTTATTCTACGGAATCCACTGGATTTTCCAGAGTTATAATAATATCATTGGCATGTAGGTTAATTTTAATGCATTTTTGTGATGTACCATTTTATGGTTCAGTTGAGTGCATGTACAAGAGGGGAGATAGAGGACATCTATGTCTTGGTTCGTTAGTTAATTTGAACCAATCAGAAGTAAATTAATTTTCAACAATTCTGGCTGCAGAATAGTATATAATGTCATGATGAAGTCCACTATTTATTATATTATTTGTAGAGGATCTCCCTTGTACAAATCCCATCTGGTCTGCATGTATCAATGAGTGTGCATTATTTTGGATATAGTAGTTTAAGTATATGCCATATTATTGCCTTGTAAATTGAACTTGGGAGATAGAAACATAGATCCTGTTTTATGAATGGCTTTTGGCCACCTTTAGTGGCATCTAGTTTTTCATAATTTCCTTTATCTCTGACAGGTGAGCGAGAATGAAAAACAAAAAGCTGAGCTTGTAACACAGACTTTAAAAATATTTATTTTGTTGCACAGAATAAATTCAGGTGCTTTTCAAACCAGAGTCACACCTTAATGTGGCAATGCTACATTGATGTTTTAGCAGAACAGTCCATTAAAAAATAATATTAAGTGAATATATGAATGATAAAGCAGCATTTTCTGATTACTTTTGTATTAATATTTTACCATTTAGGAGCACAAGTAGAGTTACTTTGCAGTTATAGTGGCGATAACACAGCAAGTAATTTTTTATTTTTTTTTAAGAAATGGTGGCAACCCAGGCAAGGAACAGTATAACTTTACATGCTTTATGAAGAGATAGGTCACAGGATTATTATGGCAAAATATTAAAGCTTCTGCTACAGAGGATTCAACAAAATTACAATAAATATGCTGGTAAAAAAAACCAAGATTGTTTTTTTCACTTAAGCATGCCTGCCCTCCCAAACCCTCACCTGATTAGTGCATGTCTCCCCTGGCCAGGTGTTTAAATTCTGTTTCTGGACATGTTGTTTGTATTAGGAAGTTATGTCTCTAAGTTTCTGAGAGGCTGGAAAGTTTCTGCTCAAACTGACATAAGAAAACACAGCGCATTTTAACTTAAATCTGTGTGAGAGTCTGCTGCAAAAAACGTAATATTTTCAAAATATCATTAACCTTCAAGATTGCACTCAGACATGAAATAATGAGAAAGGGCATACTTTTATATTTGTGCTAGGCATCCATCAATATCTGTAAGGTATTTCACCTAAGACACATGCAAATGTAAAACTCATATCACAGGACTGAAGGGAAATTATAACTAAAATAATTATTTTTATCCTTTATGAGGAGGAGTATTTTGTAATGCTTCCAAATATATGTGACAGGAGATATCTGACATTGTACTATTTTCAGAAGAATGGAAGAAGGAACATTCCTATGTCTTGTGTTATATCTTTCAACCATGTAACCCATTTGGACGTTTATATATGTCCTGCAAAGCATGGTCCTTTCTGGCATTCACTCAGCATATGCTTTGATCGCGTTGATATGCAGGTGAGGAGAGTATGCTCCTCCAATATGGCCCTGCCCTGTGTCCAGCAGAGGGCAGAGAGTTAGTATGAAAAATATAACCTAAGATCTACTAACCCTACAATTAGGTTTGTTAGATTGGTTAGGGTTACAATCAAGGTTAGTACAAGGGTTAGATTAATGGATGGGGGTCGATTTAGGGTTAAATGTAGGGTTAGGGATGGGGTAAAAAGTTAAAAACACTACTATCCTTTATTGCTTTATAACTTGCAAAAAACAACAGAAACACATGGAAACATTGGTATTTCTAAACTCAAGACAAATATTAGAAACTATGTAGATGGGTTTTTTTTCCCATTTGTAATTGTATAAAATATTTTTAGGTCAAAGTTAGAAAAGGTGGGGATTTTTCATATTTTTATCATATTTTATGTTTTTTTTTAATAGTAAATTATATCATATTATGAAAATAATAATAATAAAGAAAGACCCATCTGACGGTGGAATATTATTGGGCATACTGGTTGTGGAATATTAATGGGCATAGAGTGGCATATTAATAGGAATAGAGTTGCATATTAATGTGCCTACTGGCTGTAGCAAATTAATGGGCATACTAGCTGTGGCATATTTATGGGCATATGGTGGCATATTAATGGGCATAGAGTTGTCTATTAATGGGTATACTGACTGAGGCATATTAATGGGCATACTGCTGTGGTATTGTAAGTTTGATGCGGAGCTGGAACCACTGTGCAGAAATAGGTATGGCATATGTAACTGACCCAGGCAAATGAACAGAATTCTTCTGCCGGAAGGAATTGCACCCTACGGTTGAGCCTCAGGTTTCCTGAGGGGTTTTGCACTCTGACACTTACTAGGATACCAAAATGTAACCAAGAATAAAACTGACACAGAGGAAAATACCAAAGCAAAGGTACAGGGGGACGAGGCAGGAGAATGGTCAACAAGCAGGAATCGAGGCTGGCAGCAATCAATCGGAGTCAGGAAACAGGCAAAGGATCAAGGCAGGCAGCAATCAGGCAGAGTCAAAAAACAGGCAATATCAGAAACGGGAGTCAAAAGGCAGTATGAGTACGCTAGAAAAGGCTAGGAGCACTATTTAAGGTGAGGAACAAGTGCACAAATGAGGTTTAAATAGCCCTCCTACCAAGCAATCAACCAATGAGGAATCATAGAAGAAAAAGGTAACTTTAAAACCTGGCCCTTTAAGGTGAGTAAGGGCAGAAAGCTAAAAACAGAGCTGTGCATGCACAGAACACCAACCTGGGGATTAGTCATTAGTCCCTGTACCTGAGTTTTGAGCAGGTAAGGAGGTTGGTGGAGATGGTGCAATCGGCAGAATGACAGCGCTGTCGTGACAGGTATATAAATGGCCATAAAGTGGCATATTAATGGGAATACTGGCTGTGGCATATTAATGGTCATAGAGTGACATGTTAATGGGCATCCTGGCTGTGGAATATTAATGGGCATACTGGCTGTGGCATATTAATGGGCAGAGATGCATATTAATGAGCATACTGACTGTGGAATATTAATGGGCATAATGTTGCATATTAATGGGCATACTGGCTGTTGAATATTAATGGGCATACTGGCTTTGGCATATTAATGGACATACTTGCTGTGAAATATTAATGGGCATACTGGCTGTGGCATATTAATGGGCATAGCATGGCATATTAATGGGCAGAGAGTGACATATTAAAGGGAAAACTGGCTGTGGCAAATTAATAGGAAAACAGTGGAATATTAAAGAACAAACTGGCTGTGGCACTATAATGGGAAAAGGGACAGAAAAAAAATTAAGACAATTAATTAGTGGTATAAAAAAGGGACACTCCCATCCAAAAATGAAAAGGGTTTTTTTTTTTTTCATTGTTGTTTTCAGAATGTCTTTTGTTTTTGTTATGTGAGTTTATATTATGAAATATTTTACTAAACAAGTATGCCATGCACTGCCATTTTGTGAAATATAGTGTTTTTGGGTGCTACCCCCAAATACTTTACAGCACTAGTATCTCACTTTGGGGTTGGGGACACAGAATGTAGTCTATAAGTCAGAATTCTGATCATAGACTTGCATTGAATGGGAGGGTATTGTAACTATTACATCACAAGAGGCAGAGTTACGATCCTGTTTGATTAGGTCAATCTCCTTTCTATGTGTTGGAAGGCAAGTAAAAAAAAGTTGTACACAGCCACCTAGTAGTGGCCTCTATGATACACAGGAGCCAGTAAGAGAGTAGGGGTGTACCTTATGACATCATCATGCATGCTTTGGACACAGTTGTAAAGTGAGACTTGCTGGACGATTTTGGAGAATGCTGAATCATGGGTACAATTCTCAAAATGGATGCTGGAAATAAACACCTCATTTTATTTTTACATTTATATGCAATTTTAAATGTACATGTAATCTAGTTGTCCATTTAAGGGCAAACAATGGCATATTAATAGTCATACTGACTGTGGCATATTCATGGGAAAACTGGCTGTGGCATATCAATGTGCAAACTGTTGCATAATAATGGAAAAACTGGCTGTGGCATATTAATGGACTAAGTCTTGGATGTGCAATGCAGCTAATGGGACATGTCCTGGGGGGCAGCAGCAAATCCTGAAGTAGGGCGGGGAGATGAAGATATGGGGGCCCCAGAAACATTTTTCACTAAGGGGCCCTACATAGAACTCTTTCACTAAGGGGTTAATGGTTGTCAATCAAGGCCAGCCTGTAAGCAGAATGGATGCTTACATGATAAATTGAAGCTATAAACCTTTTGTCACTTAGATTTTTAGAGTGGACCATAATGGTAGAGTCTAACCAACCAGAGCTTCTCCTAACACCAAAGAAAAGTAAAATGTTTGCCTGAGAGCAAGTGTGATGGTGAACAAAGTGACAATGCTTTTGTATCAATATTACAATTTTAGCAACATATTATACATATCAAGATTTCAAGACTTTTAAAATGACTGCATCAGACCTTTCCTCAGATGTGTACTATGCCTTTAAGAATATGTCAAGTGGTTGGGCGATGCACCACACTCTACCCACCCTTCTGCCACTTCAAGTATTTTATTAGCTACTTCATATTCTTGTCACTACAAATATTAAGTTCAACTATTACGCAACTTACTAATTTTTGTATTCAGAAAAATATTTAACAAAATAGTCTAGTGATTAACAAAAAAATACACATACCATAGCTCTGAAAATGTTTTTTTTTAGTATTTTTTAGTCACAATATGCTCACAAAATATGTTGTAAAAGGGAATGTTTCTTATCAAATAATCTTGGCTCAGTGCTGTTATTATGCAAACATTCCCTGGGCATTTAAAAACACACACTGCATCTGTGTGTCTTCACGCTGGAAAATTCCTCAAGAGTACGTTAGCACATAAAATGAACATTATTAATGCTGCATTACAAACTTAACAAGGACATTTTTTAAGAGGCATTGCAGTCAGGGAACAAAAATACTAAGAAGG
Organism: Pelodytes ibericus; assembly: GCA_036172795.1. NCBI lineage: Eukaryota > Metazoa > Chordata > Amphibia > Anura > Pelodytidae > Pelodytes > Pelodytes ibericus. Next base: position 86,659,427 of record CM069859.1, read on the forward strand.
TTGCTATTTTATGTCAAAAAATTTGGCATTTAAAACAGAGTTTGGGATTATCAGGCAAAGATTTTCCAACATCCTACACACATACAGTGTGTAGCTCATTTTCCACATTGTAGCTACATTAAGCACTCATGACACATAAAATTCCCTGCCAGCAGCTCCCTACTGATTCCTGGCTCCGCTCATTGTACTTGTACTTCAACTGTGGTTCGTAGTGCGCCACTTGCTGGAAGGCCTGACATGTTGTTTTCATTAATAGTTTCATTTATTACTTGGGTATTCTGGAAGGAATGCAGTAGTGCTATATATTTATGTCTGCAAGACAGGTTACAGGTTTATGTTTACAGTAACAACCCATTTGTGGACATGTGGAGTGATGAATGTGTAAAAATACTGATGTGAAATCAGTACAAACTATTAAAACACTAAAATGCACACATTTAAAAATGAAGTAGCCTTGGTTTGAAATGGCATACAGAAATAACAAGGCACCCAGCTCACAGTATTGTACATTCCCGTTTACTAACCAAAATCGTGTTTAAATAATATTGCTATTTTTAATTTTAAATGTGATCTTTTTAGTCATATTTTCCCCTTTGCAATATGTATAAAGCTGTCTGAATGGATTTTGTACAAAAAAAGGCACAGGTGTGACATTTTGTAGAGCTCACACCAGAGCACAATAAGAGAATTATAGTGCAATAAAATAATATTTAAATCCATCACCTACAACAAAATTATTAAACAATAATATTGTTTTTTATATTTTGGTGCAACTGACTCGCTGGTGTGAGTGAATATTGCTATTACAAAAGAAATATTATTATAAATTATATTACGTATTCCCAATCTCTTTCATTATATATACTGTGGAATAGAAACTCCTATTACAAAGAGCCAGTCAGCCAAACTATTGTGGAAAAGGAATGTAGCTTTGGACTAAATTGTAGAGATTAATGACCTTTCGCCTGCATTGTTTACAATGTACCCTGCAGGAAAGATTTTCTTTTGCAGAGCACTGAGAATGAATTTCAGGGGAGTGCCTCCCACCTATCTCCTATTACACACTCAAGCTGGAGCAATAATGTATTGCATAAAAGCACAGTGTTAGCTGTGGAAACACATACAATACCTTTTTGGTTAATTTATGAAAGATGGAACTAAAATTATTTAATATATTTTCACAACATGTAGGTTTTTCAGAAAATAAGAAGAACATATATATTTCGAGATCAGTAAATGATAAGATAAATTTTGCAATTAACAAGTACTCTAACACATAATTTCAATTCAGCTAAAGTTTCTTTGTTCAGCTGCTCGTCCTGGACAAAAGGGCCATAAAACCAATTGACATATGACAGATCTATGTTTTTTAATTCACACCATTGTAAGAGAAAGTCTCTAGCAAATGATTAGGGTATTAAAAAGTAGTATCAGGTTGACCTCCCATCATTTTCTCTCCCTCTGGGTGTGGCACAGACCCATCAGTACAGTTATTGTCACGTATTTAGTATTATTATATCTTTTTCCTGGCATATAGTATGTGAGAACTAAATCATTTGTGTTGTGGTCATCACAAATATTTGGGATATTTCACACAAATGATGACAAAAAAAGAGGTGCCAGTCATAGTGCATCATGAACTACTATATTTTAAAACCCACTAATAAAGTACACTTACAAAAGAAATGGCAAGGCAAACCTACCTGTGCCAGAGTAGGAGACAACATTGGAACATTCTTATAATCAACGGTAAACAGATATAATACAGTTTATAAACGTGCAATACAGTATATTAAAGTGCAATAAAGGTATCATACAAATAACATTGACCAGGTTCAATTGAGGGGGAAGCATTTTTGTAGTAATTGATGACCATATGCATGTGAAAACAGAAAGAAGAAAAAAAATATTCACAGTGTGCGTAGTGAAATAATTAGCTGGTTCATTTTAGTGATTCATTGCAGTCACTGCATTTGAATGCACATCAAATGTTGTCGCCAGAGATGTATCCATAATATCTCAGTACCTCCAAATAAGAGAAACATCCAGTTAATAATGTGGCAAAAGTACAAACATTTATTTAATTGAAGTATCTTACATGTCAGTAAGCTAAGTCCTGCTCCAGTAATTACAGAAAAGGAAAATATCCATAATGTCCAATAAGTGATAAGAAATCCAACTAGCACAAATCACCAATGCAAATTTGTTTTGTCACCAAAGGCTTTCTCTAGCAGGATGGTGACCAGAGTAGATCCAGTGTATAAATATGAATCCATCTAATCTTGGTTGCTGGCATTCATGCGAGATCTCACGATAATTTTGGTTTTGGCATTTCCGGTGACGTCATCATAACATAGTAAAAGCGTTATTAGTAACTCCATAGAGTTGAAAAAAAAACTATGTAAATAGTGCACATTGCTGTATTTAAACATTGCATTATTTGAACAATGCAATCATATACTGTCTGCATTTTAACCGCTTTAGAAACACTGGACCTACCACGTACGTTAATGACAATGGATGTAACTGGTATGTCCTACACAGACACATGCATAGGCAGCTATCAATGGTTACTGTCTATGTTTAGTCAATGATGATGTGATGCCTCGGTATCAAGGCATCCAACTATACCAAATTTTGGGCCCCAGAGTGATCAGAGATGCCATATTGGAAGGCAACATTCCCTTCCAATATGGTGCTGCCCTGTAGTCAGCAAGTTATCACTTCCATTGCTCTGTTGCTAACCTGCTCTAGAGTTGAGGTAGTGTGATTATTAGATTTGGGGTAAAAAGATCACTGTAGGAGAAAATGGTTGGGAAACAAAAATGCTACTTTTAGTTATTACCCTATAACTTGCCAAAAACAACATGTACTTTATAAATATTAATAAAAAAAATTGTCTCAATTGTACCTTTTATCATAGGACCATGGTTAAGTGTTGATAAAGCACAAAAGACATGTGCTCAAAATAAAAATTCTACACCCATATTTTAATTTGAAATAATGGTTATTGGTTTTCTATCTGTGTATGTAGGCATACTTAAGGAGTACATTGAAAATCAGAATGTTTAGAATTTTACCATAATATACATGCAGATATCCAGCATGGGCTTATGGATAGGCCACCACAACATAGTGTATAATACTGTGGCTGTCTGCTGAAATTGAGCCTTATAATACTTACCATATGTTTGCTTTATTCATGGATGCACAATCTTGTGCCATGATGACAGAGCCACATTAACCTGCTGGCTAAGTGGGCACTTGCCAAGGGCCTACTGGTAAGGAGGGGCCCACTCCCCACTCATCCACCTGGCCACTTTCTCACCCGTCACACAGAGCAGGGAAGCACAGCACATGGGGTGAATTAATGCACTGATGCCTCGCACTTGCCGCCTTAATTAAAGTTGGAGCCATCGGCAAATAGATGTCACTGTTTGGGGGACAAATATGTCACTGACAAGCTTTTAGTGGACAAAGATTGGTCTGGCAAGTTGTATGGGGGAAACGCTGGCAAGATAACAAATTTATACCTATGACTAAGTCCTATTGTTCAGTATGAAATGCGTGAGGTGCGAGCTGATACTATCTTTCTGTTTGCTGAATTTTTACTCATGTGACTTAAAAGTTACTTTTTACAGAAGGACCATTGCCTTTTTCTACAATATTTAGGAGTAGTGCCTTTGCTGAGTTTTTCAGTTTCAACTGTTATGCCTTAGAGGCAATTATTATTATTTTTCACTAAGTGTTTTTTTCTATTATTAGAAAAATTGAGTACAAGAAGGAACTTTGTCCAGGACCCACTACAGCCTTAAAACGACCCTGCATGCTGACTCTGTCTGAAATTATGTGAAAGAGTTACACCTACACAAACCATTTTTGTGACACACAATTTCTAGATCATTGTGATTCATATAATAACACCAATTTGTAGGCGCAATCCAGTTACACCTCTAAGTTTTATCCAGATCAAAACATTTTTTAGAATAAAATGTAATGTAATTGAAACTGTAGCTGTAAATGTGTACATTGCTATTTCTTGCAATAAATAATCAAGTTTAATAACAAACTTCGTTATGTTATGGTCAGCACAGTAATTAAGGGAGTTGAACTTGTTGGAGAAGAAGAGCATTTCATGACAATCTTAGTAAGGTCAAGAAGGGTGAATGTTGTGCTTTTGTTTTTAAACTGGTATGGTAACTGCATTCTTGAAGCCGAGTGGCAAATAAGTCTATGAAAAGGAATGGGCAAGAACGTCTGATTATAGTAACAAGAGGACCGACAGGAGACTAAAGGAATTTCAATATTGCAATAAGCACTGCAAAGACTCACATATTTTGACCACATGCAGCAATATAAAGGGATGCTAATGTCTTAAAATAACTTCATAATACAGCCAAGATCAAATTTGTAATCCTTTTGAGTAATTTACATTACATAAGTATATATAATATTCCTTTTACTTACTGTGTGAGGCCTACCTATCAGTTGGTTGTAGCCTGTTAAAATAGTTTTTGTGACCATAGCAAGAATGTGAGGAAGGACATTTAGGGCCAGAAACTCTAAACACAATGAGGAGTGGATACCTCCAATGCTTTATATTAAATTTAAGTGCATTAGTATTGCCACAGATCATTTATGTGGTTGTTATATACAGCTATGCAGTAATGATGTTCAGGGTGTAAAGTAATAGTTTTAAAAACGGTTTTGCATTTAGTGTTAGCCACACCTGGCATTGATTTTATTTTTATTTTTTTTAAAGTACCATTATATACTGCAGTGCTGTACCATGGGGTAAACATACAATAATTCTAGGTCAGCCATTTTTTTTATATCCAAAACTACAGTATATTATGCATTGGATGTTAGAACTTAAACGGACTGTATCACCTAAATATTGTTTATACTGTGAATGTGAGGTTAAAAAACTATTGAAAATGATCTATACATTGTGTTAGCAATATTGCAAGTAAAGTTTGAAATTAGGAGAAAATTATGCTTTAAATGTGTCTGTAGAATTTCCTGTTTATGACATCACCTGTGGCTTCATAAGCAATTTAATATTTTATATTTACATTCTCCATTTTAAAACCAGGTCTTTTGCATATCAAACCTCAGGTGACGTCACATACAGAAGCCGTTACAGGCACATTTAAATAATTTCTTTTTCCTTATTTATGTATTTGCTTGCCTAACAAAAGTATAGATCATTTTCAATAAATTTTATTCTCTACATTCACAGTAGAAACAATGTTTGTCGGAAATAATACATTTAACCCTTTCGCAATATAGGACATACTAGGTCCATTCTGCCTGGCAAACTATTGCCGGCAATGGAAGGACCTACTCTATCCTACGGTGTTGCTATAATGCCTCGATGTAGAGGCATTAAGCAACACCGAAATTCGGTGCTCAGGGCACCCATGATTAATACATGGATCGAATCACGGGCATCATACTGGAGAGCAGCATGCTCATCCAAAATGGCGCTGCCCTCTTGTGGCTAAGAACTTTGGAAGTGATGACATTTCTGTTGCTCTGTTGCTACACTGCCCCTAGAGGCAGCAACATTGCAATGTAAACAAAACAAAAAAATAAGCCTGACATCAAGGGTTAACATAAGGTTTAGGTTTACAGCTATATTAGGATTAGCATAAGGGTTAGAGTTACAATAGGCTTAGCATTAGGGTTAGGATTAGGGTTAGCATAAGGGTTAGGGAAATGCAAAGTGCCAGGAGTTATAAAAAAAAAGCCGCAGTAGCCATGATACATAGCAAACGGCAATTGCGCCTTTTTATAAAACACCCGACACTTTGCAGTACATACATAACCCCCAGATTTTTAAAAAAAAACTTCTTGAGATCTATTGCACACCAAATTGAAAAAGCAGCAGGAATTAGCTTTGTAATTACAATGCTACCCATGGTTCTTTATTACAAGCCTTGTATTAAGAATCCTTCAAGTGATTACAAAGTAGTACACACTGCTCGTTTACACATTCCACTAGGCCTTGATACAGCTGCACCCTGCTTGATCCCTATTGTTCAATATTATTTGAAACTTTACTTTACAGTTCCTAGGGTAACACATATTGATAACATTTGTATAAATTACTAATTTGCTATTATCTTGGTATCTTCATGATTCTGTGATTAATGAATAATATTTCCATTGAGTTTTTTTTTTTCAGAAATATGAAAATGTTTTACTAACATGTGTTTGAGACTTGTAGAGATGATGCCTATTGATTTTTTTGTGTATGGATTTAGGTATTGAAATGAACTTATGGAACTCTTAGTATGGTGTTAAATGTTTCCAGTTGTATCATCACTGCTATGAAATCATATATGGATCCAGCTGTCACGTCTAATATGTTAACAGCTGTGATATTCCAGGCTTGTACTTTAATGAATGCTGTGTGAAATGGGACCCCTTACTACCCCACTTACCATCTATATAATTCTCCTTTTATTTTCTCTACAGATAATATAATGCATCAACAGTCAGCATACGAATTGTGGAGTTATTGTCAGGGTGTCTATAATAGAGCAACTTGTTTTACCTTGATATTATGTGCTTAATTAAATACTCTAAGGTTTGGTGTAGTGTAACATGACACACACACCTATGACATGAGCGTTTAACTCTATTAACCATCAAAGAAAAAAGAGTGGTCATCCAGAGCAAAACAAGCTTTATTGATCACAAGTTTCTTTTTTTTAAATCATAAAAACGGTATGAGCCACATGGCAACAGACAATATGTTGAAGGGTATTTCCATTGTGATCTTGTTACAAACACTTGTAAGCTACCTTTTCTGACTGTAAGCCTAACTCTGTGAAGTAATTCAGTAATTTGACTTTGGAGGCTGACTTTCATTTTGAGACTAATTCGGCACTCTAGTTTGACTTTTTAAAAATCCCATGTTTGAATCTTCCCCGTTGAAAGTAATGGGAGGCAAAATGATCAAAGCTATTTTTGAGACTAATTCAAACTCATATGTCGAATTTGACTTAGTCTCAAAATGAAAATCGACCTCAATAGTCAAATTGTATTGAATAGACCCAATTGTGTGGTGCTGTAATAGAATATATCCCAGCAGCAGTCTTAATCTTGGAGTGATGTCTAAGTTAAGTTCCACAGTAAAAAAATAAATAAAAAGTAAAATGTGTTGGAACTGTAGCCCATTTTTGCTCCACGCTGGACAGAAGCCTTAGGAACTCAGCGACCACTGCATGGGTAGGAGCCTGCCAGGAGTCCTGAGGCTCCACAGAGGTGTAAGGAGATTGGCACACATTGATATTAAACAGAGCTTAATGTACACCTTCCTAGCACTGGGACAAGGAAGACTCAGATTCTGGAAATAAAGCAACAAAACGTGTAACTTGGTAGAACAGAAAATGGTGAATCACAATCCACTGGTGAAAGTCCAATTCCCAATAATACAGCACCCTATATCCCCCAACCCCAAACAGTCAAGAACGCTCACCCTTACTATGTAGCTATCTGACTGGAGGTGATGAAGTGTGGCTGTTTGGCAGGAATTGACACTCTTAGTACTTTCACATTGTTTCACTGTTTTCTCCCTCTCTCTCTCCTGAAATTCCAGGGTAGGCTCTCCTATCTTCTTCACAAAAATGAAAAGCAAAAAAGGGCAGAGTCACTTGCAAGATAAAAGGGCCAGAGCCACTTTGTGAAAAGGGGTAGAGCAGAGTCAAAGTCTCAGGAAAGCCACCTGGATAAAGAACATCTGGTGTATAAGACGCACTAATGGCATCCATAAGTCAGTTATTCATATAGTGAGGCCTATGAAACGCTATGAGCAAGCATTTAAAATCTTACCACATTATTTGCAAAAGGCAATATCCAATGTCACAGTAACACATGCTCTGTACTTCCCAAATAATTTTCACTGAGGGAATTCCTTGGCATATGAAATTATGCATACAGCACAATATTGCAAATGTTATGTGAGGGGAGGATGGAGCATGCTAGGTTTTTCGGTGCTCAAATATACAAACACTGCATATTTCACTATGAAAAGAATAGTGTATGCTTTATGCAGCATGATCCACTAAAAATGCTGCTGCCACAGTGAACCTTTGACTCAATCTCTGCTTTGATATAATTAAATCTGTTTTCCATGTTGTTTATGCATTTTGTTGTTTTCAGTATAATGATCTATGGTACAATACCATATAAGTAATTCCATTTTTTTTTTTTAATTAAGTCAACACTTAGGTCACACAACATACTTTTTTGTTGGTTCCATTTAATTTCCTTATGATATCAAACATCAGACTTTGATCATGTATTCTTGCATCAACATTTCCAAAGTGAACTTAGCTAAAGAACTTCACAGGAATAAATTTGAAACAATCAAGGCAAGCCAGTCCTTTGTTGACCTTTCTATCTCTTTATACATTATCTTGAAAGAGACTGCAATATGTTCCAGAGAAAATGACTATAAAGAAGCAATATCTTAAAGAAACTTGGATCTGTCAAGCTAGTTAATATCCAAATATATCTTTGGTTTTAAATTAGCCTAATACATTTTGAGGTTAAGCATTTAAAGCCCTGTAATAGATCTAATAACCTACCATTCTAAATGATATCATACATTTAGCATTTATCTTTTTTGTGGTGATAGTAATGCTATTTTTGAAGCATGCACCTTTTTCCCTATAATATATACAGTCATCAGAAACAGATTTGATCAGTCTTTTATTTGCAGCTGTGCTAATATTTTAAAAGACAGTGTCAGGAAGGAAAAATTAGTCCTCAAGGTCCTTTGTTATGTCAACATCCTAGGGTTTCTATAGGAATATAAATTATTTAACATTAATCAGTTAACTTCAGCACCACTATGGCTTGTTCTAGGAATTACTTTAATGGATCTCAGTAAAAATCTAGGGGCTAGATTTACCAAGGCAAAAAAGGTGCTATTTAAAAAAAAATGCTCAATTTGGAGCAAACTGCTATAGAATTGCATTGGTTTCCATGGTTATCACTACTATTTTATCACTTCTTCCAGAAATAGCACCAGTTTTGTCTTGATAAATAAGGCCCTGAGTTTGGTAACTCCTGAATAAAATAACAGATTATCTAAATTTATTAGGATACTCATACTAAGTGCTTTCACAGTACACTGGCATTTTACAGGGAACCATCTGAACATATTTTGCATGAGTACAACTGTAGCTGGTTCTAATCCGACTGACCATGACCCCTCCCAGCCTCAGGGGTTTCGCCATGGCAAGGTTTTTTGTTTGGAAGTTGGTGTCTCCTGTGTTCGCCCAGTCACTCAGGGTGGTAGGTTCCTTAGAGATCTGTACTAACAGAGTTTTACAAGTGACCTTTCCTGCCTGTGTGGTGCTCAGTAATGCATGGAAGTCAGTAACTCTTGTGTCTTTAGCCAGCACAGCATATTTATTTGTTGGAAAGGTTCACATGAGGAGTAATCTCAAACTGCAGCCATCTTCTACAGTTATTTTCAGGAAATATTCAATGTTACACAGACTGACAAATTAACATATAGTCATCAGAAACAATCATACTCCATGGCATGGTGGTCTGATATTCTTCCTTGATAGAGGAAATGGCAATGTTAGATTGTCAGCGAACACCACCAGGAGAGTCTGCAGCGCCCTGATGCTACATATTGGCAGGATAAACTGAAAAAAAAATGCATGAGCTTGAAAATGCTTATTGACACTGAACACACACAATTCTCAATTTACTCCTGGTAGTCAGAGAGGGGTCACCCTGGCAGAGCATGCAAGGGGGCAGAGCGAGCAGCCTTGAATTCCAAAGTAGCAAGAAACTGCAGTTGTAATTATAAGTTGTATAGTGGGTACTAACAGAAGTATCACCTGCAGATAACAGATTAAAAGTGAACTGTCATGCTTAAGCCAAAATGTAAAACAAAAATGATGCTGTTTCGCAAGTCAAACTTACTCCTAAGTATGAACCATTAAGGTCAAGACCTTACTGGGAATATTTGTTACTCGTAGAAACTATATATTTTTTTTTAACCAGATAACAACAATGGGTATGCCAGGCCAGCCTGGCTACATACTCCCTTGCCAACATTAGAAATAAAATAACAGGCATACCACGATTGGTCTGTAAGTGGCATGGTTGAGTGGCTCAGGGCTGAGGTACTTCAGCTATGTCTGTGGAGACCCCCCTCTGACATACCTAGTCACCAGTGCCTGACTGACAGTTTTCCCTGCCCCACAGCAATTGTGTAGTGTGGGCAACCTGCCATAAGCACCCCAAGAATTTTGGGAAAAAAATTAACATATTTAATTGGTCCTAGGGTAATGGATACAATGTCATTATAGTTAATTTTGGGGGGAAATGGGTAATAGAAAGCAATGCACTACTTGTACATATTGCAAAACTCAGGACAAATATAATCTATTTAGCAGGTTTTACAATTAGCTTTTGTAGACGTATAAAAGATATATTCCATCATATTATTTTATTTTATTGTAAATTATATGATATGATCAAAATATTTAGATTTTTTTGTTATCCTTAAAAAAATGTATAATTTGTGTGGGTAGAGTTAATGAGAAAGAAGAAAATTACAGCTAAACAAAAAACACAGCAGTAATGTTAAAACAGCCATTGTCCAGCATGACCAAATTTTTAAAAAAATCCTTTCACAAAGGAGTTAATGAAGCAAATCTTTTGATACCATATATATCCTTCTAAACTGAATTTAATATGATTTTCTTTTAAATTAGCCATGACCATGTATACATTCATTCAGAAACTAATGAACAACATAAAATAAAATTCTACCAAACTCTTATTGAATTAGGCTAAAACAGGTGGACAGTGAGAGAGTATAGTAATGATAAATAAAATTAGACATGGCAGACAATGAGATAGAGGCGGGTTCTCCACCTGATCTTTTATTTATTCTTTGTTCTCTGTCACATAATGGATTCACACATATTTTATACATGATCTCCACATTATCCATTCTTTACATTAGCTGTTGTTAAAAAATGATTGGTTCCTTCTTTGGAAACCTTACACCTGGCATGCTTTGTCATGATAGTGGATTAGCAATAATCTTCAATTTCACTGAGTTATTACTTTAAAATAATATTTGTATTTTATTTTTATTACAAATTAAATATTACATCTTTCACATTTTCAGTCTCTGGACCCTTATTCTGTAGAAACTTTTCTACCCAGAGTGAACCTAAATTATCCAGTCCTCATAGATTTCTGGTGTCCGTTTGTGTAATGTGTAAACAAGCCTTTTACTGATTAGATTTGTGGAGTCTATTCAATTGGTAGGCCCTCTACTGGGCAGTAGGAGCTGCTGCGCCCTTAGAAATATTCACTGAGTGCTACTTCATGCAATTAAATTATTTCTAGAACCACAGTAAAACAACAGCACTATTACTCTTTCTGGAAAATAATAGTTATCACAGAAAATTACAACGATATTTTATCTTTAATATTCGAAACATGATATCTTCAAGAGTAGTATTTTGTATGTTAAGGCAAAAAAACAAAACAAAAAACAGTTGACACTACAGCAACTGTGCAACTACAGCTCCCATCATGCTTAGCCAACTGTTTGCTTCGTATTGTAACTGGAGTGCCAAAGGTTCCATATCAGTAACTATAACCAGCCACGTGATTGAACACATGCTCATTCACTTTCTGCCAAAGGGGCTTTGTTACATTTTATAGCATTAACGGGTCAACCAAACCATTCACTGAAAGTTAGGCAGAAGCGGTGAACTGAAAAACAATGTTCCTCCCCCTGTAGTTCTATTTTTGAAAGGAAGCTGTTATGAAAAGGCTTTTACTGGAGTATGGCATGCATTTCTGAGTCCCGTGGTATGTGCAAACAAAGGAGGCTGTCAATGGAAAATCTGGGGGCTTTTATCTCTTGGGTCTATGTAAAAACAGTATGAAATATAAACCTACTTTAAATTACTTTTGAATCATAATATAATGTGTTACAGGTGCCAGCACTGAAAAGGTTAAAGAGGAAACCAATTATTACATGTATGGTCTTTTTATGTCTGGGATATTTATGTTAATTGTATAATGTCCTGCATTATTGTCTGTTGAACAGAGCTGCAAGAATGTCGTACTCTTGTTAGATATTTTTTATTATTATTTATTTATATTAACCCCTTAGTGACAAGACATTTTGACCTTCACTTTCCCTTGGTGACAAGGGCTGTTTTTACATTTCTGGGGTGTTCGTGTTTATCTGTAATTTTCTACTTTCTCACATACTGTACCCACACAAATTATATGTTGTTTTTATCATCATAAGAAGGGCTTTCATTAGATACCATTATGTTCATCATATCTTATAATTTACTACAAAAAAAATCAAAAATATGATTTAAAAAACACTTTTTTCTAACTTTGACTGAAAAAATAATTTACACAAATTCAATTGTTAAAAAAGACCCCATCTAAATAGTTTTTAAATGTTGTCCCGAGTTCAGAAATATGCTTGTTTCCATGTTTGTCTGCAGTTTTTAAGCGAGTTATGGGGCAAAAAAACAAAAAGGTTTTGAGGTTTTTTCCTAAATTGACCTTTTGACCCCCAACCCTAAATTTAACCCCAACTCTAACCCTTATGCTAACCCTTAATATATTTTTTATTTAATTTTAACCCTATCCCTTATGCCAGTCATGTCCAAAGTCCGGCCCGCGGGCCAGTTGCGGCCCGTCCTTTACTTCCATACGGCCCCAGAGACACGGCTGATCAATGTCTCTCTCTGAAAAAAAAAAAAAGCTTGCAGGCAGAGACGGAGGTGAGAAGGGATCGGAAGATCCCCCCCCACCATCGCTCTGCCTGCCAGGCTGCACGGGGATCCGAACAGGCAGCACGGAGAAACCTCCGTGCTGCCTGTTCGGCTCCCCGTGCAGTGTGCCGACACGGAAGTGCCGACAGGTCACGTGACCGGCGCGCTGACGTCATACGCGTGCCGGGTCACGTGACCTATCGGCACAACCACCTGTGAGACGAACAGGCAGCATGGAGAAGACCATGCTGCCTGCCACTAGCCACCAGGGAAAGGTAAGTGCTGGGGACTGGGGAGATTGGGGGAAAGTACTGGGGAAAGAGGCAGGGGCTTGTTAATGATAAGGTAACACTGACATATTATTGGGCAAATTAGCTGGGGAATATTAATGGCAACTAACACTGGTATATTACTGGGCAAATTGGCTGGGGCATATAAAATGGCAAATAACTGGCATATTACTGGGCAAATTGGCAGGGGCATATAAAATGGCAAATAACTGGCATATTACTGAGCAAATTAGCTGGGGCATATAAAATGGCAAATAACTGGCATACTACTGGGCAAATTGGCAGGGGATATTAAATGGCAAATAACTGGCATATTACTGGGCAAATTGGCAGGGGATATTAAATGGCAAATAACTGGTATATTACTGGGCAAATTGGCAGGGGATATTAAATGGCAAATAACTGGTATATTACTGGGCAAATTGGCAGGGGATATTAAATGGCAAATAACTGGTATATTACTGGGCAAATTGGCTGGGGCATATAAAATGGCAAATAACACTGGCATATTACTGGGCAAATTGGCAGGGGCATATTAAATAGCAAATAACACTGGCATATTACTGGGAAAATTGGCAGGGGCATATTTAATGGCAAATAACATTGGCATATTATTGGGAATATTGGCAGGGGCAAATTAAATGGCAAAAAACACTGGCATATTACTGGGAAAATTGGCAGGGGCATATTAAATGGCAAATAACATTGGCATATTATTGGGAAAATTGGCAGGGACATATTAAATGGCAAATAACACTGGCATATTACTGGGAAAATTGGTAGGGGCATATTAAATGGCAAATAACACTGGAATATTATTGGGCAAATTGGCTGGGGCATATTAAATGGCAAATAACACTGGCATATTATTGGGCAAATTAGCTGGGGCATATTAAATGGCAAATAACACTGGCATATTACTGGGAAAATTGGTAGGGGCATATTAAATGGCAAATAACACTGGAATATTATTGGGCAAATTGGCTGGGGCATATTAAATGGCATATAACACTGGCATATTATTGGGCAAATTGGCCGAGAGAACCATGCATGGGAAGGGAGAAGAGAGAGACATAAATGGAATGGTAGAGGAGAGACAGACAGACATGGGTTCGCAGAGGAGAGACAGACAAATATGGGATGGCAGAGGAGAGACAGACAAACATGGGATGGCAGAGGAGAGACAGACAGATATGGGATGGCAGTGGAGAGACAGACAGATATGGGAAGGGTTAGTTGTGTTCCTGACATATATTTCAGCATCTTGTGTTGTTGTTTTTTTTCATCTGGCCTTCAGATATGAAAGGCAGAGTGATTTTACTACTGTTTAGAATTGTCATTCAAATCGTTTGCAATAAAGTTTGCATAAAATAGTTCATTTGTACTTAATTTTAACTGTCAGGCAAAATGGTCGGCCCTCACGCATGTTCACTTCATCAAGTCTGGCCCTCTTTGAAAAAAGTTTGGACACCACTGACTTATGCTAACCCTAATTTAATTGTAATCCTAACACCTATTCTAACCCTAACCCGAGATTTAAGCTAATTAAGTCTGCCTCTAGGGGCAGTCAAGCAACAGATTCAGAGCATCGGAAGTGAATTTTTTTTTCACTTCCAAAGCTTTACCCACAAGAGGGCACAGCCATAATGTAGGAGCATGCTGCTTCTGCAATATGGTGCCCACAATCACTCCGTGGAGCGACTGTGGGTGCCCCAGAGGCGGAATGTCGGTGCTGCCTATTGCCTCGATGTCAAAGCGATAGAACAGCACAGTCAGAGTGATTTTTGCGATCGTTGATGAGACACGTCCTTTGTTGCGAAGGGGTTAACCAGTTCCTGGTTTCTAAGAGTACACAACCATTTCTTATTTACTCACTAATCTTATGATTTATGCAAACTTTGCATTTGTTGACAAAGGAACATTTTCACAACAAGCACTATCACATTAGATGAAAAAAAGGGTTTTGTTAACAAACAAAATATTACTCATATTAAGATAACATGTATTGATTATGGTGTTAGTTTTTTAATGTTCTGTGAGAATTTAATTTGCCATTATTATTTGATATTATTTCCATTATTATTACTGACTGGCATTTCTGTGATAATCTGTTATATTACTATATAATGTAATGTATCCCTTTACATCACAGGTATCATTACTGGTCTTTGTTACTTAAAGGACAGCTGTCAGCAAACAATATGTTATGTCTAACTGAAAGATTGTATCAAGTGCAGACATTTTAAATCGAAATTCTTTAATTTAAGACTTTAAATAAAGTACCTGATTGAGCCCTCTGTGCCGCTATAGCTCTATCAAGGGGAAGACATTTTGTTCAGAATCTTGTCAGATGAAGGAAGAACTGACCCATCTGACCCAAGATGTCTGCTGACTGTTGAGTCATTCAAGCAAAGAGGGCTCAGTAAGGTACTTTATTTGTATACACTTGATGCAATCTTTCAGTTAAACAGAAATTAATTTTGGCAACAGTTGTACTTTACATAATGTTTATTAGAGAATACATCAGATATGTATACACTGTGTATACAGTATTGAAAGAAAATGCACAGGTAAATAAAATCTGGTTACCATTTCGCTATCCTGTTTCCTTTTTCTCTGTTGTTACAATCCTTTAATTTGTTTTTTGTGAGTGCCAACTAGAAGAGGTAAGTAGCCTGTAACACATTAGGGATGTTTACCAGTATTGCTATAGTATATATAACACTCACAAGTGATAAACCATGTATTGTCCCATAGACTGGAATATAAATTGTCAAATAAATCCCAGCCATATGTATATTAATAAAAACTGAGTTGTAGATGCAAAATAAAACTAGGGATCAAATAGAAGACTCGTGTTTTATTGATAATTCTAACAATAAAAATGTGTCTCCTAATTAACCCCTAGTTACATTATGGAAGCACTTTTGCCGAAGGTCTCACCAATATAAAGATAATTGAATAAAAAATGATTCCCCCCTCCCAAGGATGAATGGCGCTGGCCAGAGGTGTCGCTAGGGGTGGGCTACTGGGGCTATAGCCCCGAGTCCCCCCTTCATAGCCCCGAATGGAGACTCTGGGGCTAAAGTATTCTTTAGCCCCGAGACTCCAGGGCTATAAATATATTAAAAAAAAAAAAAAAATCCCCCGGTGAGCTTTCCTCCGTCTGGGACATAGTCCCAGAATCGGAGGATTAACCTCACGCGGGTGTGAGGGCCGATCGGGAGGAGAGGCTGCTATAGGGAGCTCGCTCCCTAGCCTCTCCTCCTGGCCATAGAGATCACAGAGCGACGGGTGCAAGCTCCGCCCCCTCGCGCTGTGTCAGCTGCTTGCCGGATGTCAGGTGGACGGACATTCAGCAGAAGGTCCTGGATGACGGACCAAGTGTAAGGTAAGTAAAAAAATGTTAAAAAGTGTGACTGTGTATGGAGTCTAGGTGTGTTTGTCAGGGTGTCTAGGTGTGTGTGTGTGTGTCTGGGTATTACTGGGCTATGATTGGCACAATATTACTGGGCTCTGACTGGCACACTATTCCTGAGCTCTGACTGGCACTATACAGGGAGTGCAGAATTATTAGGCAAGTTGTATTTTTTAGGATTAATTTTATTATTGAACAACAACCATGTTCTCAATGAACCCAAAAAACTCATTAATATCAAAGCTGAATATTTTTGGAAGTAGTTTTTAGTTTGTTTTTAGTTTTAGCTATTTTAGGGGGATATCTGTGTGTGCAGGTGACTATTACTGTGCATAATTATTAGGCAACTTAACAAAAAACAAATATATACCCATTTCAATTATTTATTTTTACCAATGAAACCAATATAACATCTCAACATTCACAAATATACATTTCTGACATTCAAAAACAAAACAAAAACAAATCAGTGACCAATATAGCCACCTTTCTTTGCAAGGACACTCAAAAGCCTGCCATCCATGGATTCTGTCAGTGTTTTGATCTGTTCACCATCAACATTGCGTGCAGCAGCAACCACAGCCTCCCAGACACTGTTCAGAGAGGTGTACTGTTTTCCCTCCTTGTAAATCTCACATTTGATGATGGACCACAGGTTCTCAATGGGGTTCAGATCAGGTGAACAAGGAGGCCATGTCATTAGATTTTCTTCTTTTATACCCTTTCTTGCCAGCCACGCTGTGGAAAACTTGGACGCGTGTGATGGAGCATTGTCCTGCATGAAAATCATGTTTTTCTTGAAGGATGCAGACTTCTTCCTGTACCACTGCTTGAAGAAGGTGTCTTCCAGGAACTGGCAGTAGGACTGGGAGTTGAGCTTGACTCCATCCTCAACCCGAAAAGGCCCCACAAGCTCATCTTTGATGATACCAGCCCAAACCAGTACTCCACCTCCACCTTGCTGGCGTCTGAGTCGGACTGGAGCTCTCTGCCCTTTACCAATCCAGCCACGGGCCCATCCATCTGGCCCATCAAGACTCACTCTCATTTCATCAGTCCATAAAACCTTAGAAAAATCAGTCTTGAGATATTTCTTGGCCCAGTCTTGACGTTTCAGCTTGTGTGTCTTGTTCAGTGGTGGTCGTCTTTCAGCCTTTCTTACCTTGGCCATGTCTCTGAGTATTGCACACCTTATGCTTTTGGGCACTCCAGTGATGTTGCAGCTCTGAAATATGGCCAAACTGGTGGCAAGTGGCATCGTGGCAGCTGCACGCTTGACTTTTCTCAGTTCATGGGCAGTTATTTTGCGCCTTGGTTTTTCCACACGCTTCTTGCGACCCTGTTGACTATTTTGAATGAAACGCTTGATTGTTCGATGATCACGCTTCAGAAGCTTTGCAATTTTAAGAGTGCTGCATCCCTCTGCAAGATATCTCACTATTTTTGACTTTTCTGAGCCTGTCAAGTCCTTCTTTTGACCCATTTTGCCAAAGGAAAGGAAGTTGCCTAATAATTATGCACACCTGATATAGGGTGTTGATGTCATTAGACCACAACCCTTCTCATTACAGAGATGCACATCACCTAATATGCTTAATTGGTAGTAGGCTTTCGAGCCTATACAGCTTGGAGTAAGACAACATGCATAAAGAGGATGATGTGGTCAAAATACTCATTTGCCTAATAATTCTGCACTCCCTGTATTACTGGGCTCTGAATGGCACAATATTACTGGGCTCTGACTAGCACAATATTACTGGGCTCTGACTAGCACAATATTACTGGGCTCTGACTAGCACAATATTACTGGCATCTGACTGGCACAATATTCCTGGGCTCTGACTAGCACAATATTACTGGGCTCTGACTAGCACAATATTCCTGGGCTCTGACTAGCACAATATTACTGGGCTCTGACTAGCACAATATTACTGGGCTCTGACTAGCACAATATTCCTGGGCTCTGACTGGCACTATATTACTGGGCTCTGACTAGCACAATATTCCTGGGCTCTGACTGGCACTATATTACTGGGTTCTAAGTGGCACAATATTACTTGGCTATGATTGGCACAATATTACTGGGCTCTGACTGGCACAATATTACTGGGCTCTGACTAGCACAATATTCCTGGGCTCTGACTGGCACTATATTACTGGGATCTGAGTGGCACAATATTACTGGGTTCTGAGTGGCACAATATTACTGGGTTCTGAGTGGCACACTATTACTGGGCTCTGAGTGGCACACTATTACTGGGATCTGACTGGCACACTATTACTGGGCTCTGACTAGCACAATATTACTGGGCTCTGACTGGCACAATATTCCTGGGCTCTGACTGGCACTATATTACTGGGTTCTGAGTGGCACAATATTACTGAGCTATGATTGGCACAATATTACTGGGCTCTGACTGGCACAATATTACTGGGCTCTGACTGGCACAATATTACTGGGCTCTGACTAGCACAATATTACTGGGCTCTGACTAGCACAATATTCCTGGGCTCTGACTAGCACAATATTACTGGGCTCTGACTGGCACAATATTACTAGGCTCTGACTGGCACAATATTCCTGGGCTCTGACTGGCACAATATTACTGGTATCTGAGTGGCACACTATTACTGGGTTCTGACTGGCATACCATTACTGGGCTCTGACTGGCACAATATTCCTGGTATCTGAATGGCACAATATTTCTGGG
This sequence comes from Pelodytes ibericus, assembly GCA_036172795.1. NCBI lineage: Eukaryota > Metazoa > Chordata > Amphibia > Anura > Pelodytidae > Pelodytes > Pelodytes ibericus. Next base: position 86,678,646 of record CM069859.1, read on the forward strand.
CTCTGACTGGCACAATATTATTGGACTCTGACTGGCACAATATTATTGGGCTCTGACTGGCACACTATTACTGGGCTCTGACTAGCACAATATTCCTGGTATCTGACTGGCATAATATTACTGGGCTCTGAGTGGCACACTATTACTGGGCTCTGACTGGCACAATATTACAGGCATCTGACTGGCACACTATTACTGGGCTCTGAATGACACAATATTCCTGGTATCTGACTGGCACAATATTACTGGGCTCTGAGTGGCACAATATTACTGGTATCTGACTGGCACAATATTACTGGTATCTTACTGGCACAACATTACTGGGCTCTGAATGGCACACTATTCCTGGTATCTGACTGGCACAATATTACTGGGCTCTGAGTGGCACAATATTACTGGTATCTGAAAGGCACAATATTACTGGTATCTGACTGGCACAATATTACTGGGTTCTGAGTGGCACAATATTCCTGGTATCTATAATTGTACAATTTTCAAACACTGAAAAAAATTGTGGGTGTTTTCTTACATTTTTTTTTGGGGGGTGCAACACTCAGGGTCCGCCCCGGGTGCCAAATGCTCTAGGTACGCCCCTGTGTGTGATCGAGCTCATCTGGGCTCTAGCCCCAGATCATCCGAAGACCTAGCAACGCCCCTGGCGCTGGCACCATAAATAAATAAAAAAAGCCCTATGCTCTATTAAACTGAAGTAGCTCTGGCCCTCCTTTAATGGTAAATATTGCTGGGAGCCTGCCCAATGGTCCCCAGCCCCTGTTATACACATGAAGGGTCAGGGCAGGTAGTCCTGAATCTTCCTATAAAAAAATTGGGCCGCAGGTGGGCAAATGCCCTCCGACCCCCCTATAATAAATGAGGCTGGGAGCTGGGCAAATGCTGCTTGCCCTGGCCCCCTATGATGAATGGGCCTAAATGGCTCCAAGAGCGAGTATAATACATTGGGGGACCCCAATTCAATAAATAAATCTCCCGGGGTCTGGAGGCTGCCCAAATGCCCCATACATCCATGAATAAAAATTAACCCCTCTGTCTGGCTAAAAAAATTGACATAAAGTTAAAAAAAAAAAAACTACCACCCCTCCTTTAGAAGAAGACGGTATAGACTCTGTGGTGGACAACGTACCACAGGTTGAACCTGACCGCTTGGAGAAACTCAAGAACGTCATCAACAAGATCTTTTTGAAATTTTGCAAAAATTTGCTCAGGTAGGGGTGATGAATCAATAATAATACCATTTGGGTGCCAATAGGTAGGCATTGAAAATCACTGCTAGAGGCATACATAGTATCCCTTGGCAAAGAGCTGCATTGGTGCTTCTTCTTCCACTCCTAATGTGACTTGGCCCAGCATTCATATTTCACTCACAGGACTTGCCCCAGAACCCAGGACTTGCCCCAACGCTCAGATGGCACTCATAGGGATTGACCCCCAGTGCCCACATTCAGGGCCGGACTGGGAACAAAAACGAGCCCTGGAAAAAATTGGTATACCAGCCCCATCACATAACATTTTTAAACCAGCCCCATAGCATAATATAATTTTTTTTTTCATAGAAGGGAAAATCATGCATTTTAAAAAGCACATCTGAACAGTGTATTATTTATAGATAAGACTGATATATAAGCCTGCCTAGGGCAATATATATACCTCCAGTATATACACAGAGTTATGTGAATTGCCCTGTGCAGAGGTATATATCAGGGCAGTGTGTGAGACATATCCTGTAGCCTGTCTCTCGCATATCTGTAGCCTGTCTCTCGCATATCTGTAGCCTGTCTCTCTCTGTCCTTTCTGTGGCGTCTCTCTCTCTGTCCTTTCTGTGGCGTCTCTCTCTCTCTCTGTGGCATCTCTCTCTCTCTCTCTGTCCTTTCTGTGGTGTCTCTCTCTCTCTCTCTGTCCTTTCTGTGGCATCTCTCTGTGTGTCCTTTCTGTGGCATCTCTCTCTCTCTCTGTCTTTTCTTTGGCGTCTCTCTCTCTCTGTCCTTTCTGTGGCATCTCTCTCTCTCTCTCTGTCCTTTCTGTGGTGTCTCTCTCTCTCTCTGTCCTTTCTGTGGCGTCTCTCTGTGTGTCCTTTCTGTTGCATCTCTCTCTCTCTCTCTGTCTTTTCTGTGGCGTCTCTCTCTCTCTGTCCTTTCTGTGGCATCTCTCTCTCTCTGTCCTTTCTGTGGGGTCTCTCTCTCTCTCTCTGTCCTTTCTGTGGTGTCTCTCTCTCTCTGTCCTTTCTGTGGTGTCTTTCTCTCTCTCTCTCTGTCCTTTCTGTGGGGTCTCTTTCTCTCTCGGTCCTTTCTGTGGCGTCTCTCTCTCTCTCTCCTTTCTGTGGCGTCTCTCTCTGTCCTTTCTGTGGCGTCTCTCTCTGTCCTTTCTGTGGCATCTCTCTCTCTCTCTGTCCTTTCTGTGGTGTCTCTCTCTCTCTCTCTCTCTCTGTCCTTTCTGTGGTGTCTCTCTCTCTCTCTCTCTCTCTGTCCTTTCTGTGGTGTCTCTCTCTCTCTCTCTGTCCTTTCTGTGGCGTCTCTCTCTCTCTCTGTCCTTTCTGTGGCGTCTCTCTCTGTCCTTTCTGTGGCGTCTCTCTTCCCCCCCTTCCCCCTTAGTGTCTTTCTTCTCCCCTTAGTGTTTTTCACCCCCTCCCCTTCCCCCTATAGTGTCTTTCACCCCCTGTAGTCTTTCGCCCCCTCCCCTTCCCCCTGTAGTGTCTATGTCTCACTCACCTTGCTTCCTCTGCTCCCCCTGTAGTGTATTTCACCCCCTCCCCGCTGTAGTGTCTTTCACCCCTCCCCCTGTAGTGTCTTTTACCCCTCTCCTTCCCCCTGTAGTGTCTATGTCTCACTCACCTTGCTTCCTCTGCTCCCCATCCCGCCGCCGGAACTGCTGCTGCAACATCCGGCGGCATCAGGCGAACTTCTTAAAGCAGCGACGGCCGCCAAGAAATTTGTCTGCTGCCACCGGTTGTTGCAGCAGCCGAACTCTTAAAGTGGCGGCCGCCGCCAATTCACTTTAACTGGCCAAGGTGGCCCCGGGGCAGGCGGCCCACCGGGATTTTTACCTGGTATACCGGTGGGCCAGTCCGGCCCTTCCCACATTGCATCAAGGACTTACCCCAGTGCTCAGATCACAATCAGGACCTCCAGCAGCCAGCTCCCCCTCTGGAGGCTGAGCATTAGGAGATCATGTGACCCTTGATGATCTGACATGCAGGGATCAAGGCAGCCTAAGATGATGTCTGTGTACCAAAGCAGCACACAGACATCGGCTCTGGTCAACCAAAGAGGGATGGTGAAAGGGTGATCTTCCCTGCCAGCGCCTCTGACCGACTCGGGTTGTGCTTCTGGCGGGGCAGGTTTTGCCAAACCCTTGGTACACACCAGCAAAACATTTTTTTAAACCCTGATTTTAATTAAGGGCATGGACATTTTTTTAAGTTTAAAGGGCCAGTGGCAGTCATCTGGCCCTAGGGGGCAACTTGTACTTATTATTTTGAAATGATTTACATTTCAATTCTCCAGTTCATAACTGGAGAATTTAAATTACCGAAATTCAACAGTTTTTGCCTATTTTGCATTCTTTTCGGGGGATTTTGGCCCATATTGAGTAGGGTGAATCCATAAGTTTCTCATGGCCAAAATCCCTGAACCAAATATGGGCGAAAATCTGAAGAAAATCATCAAAAAGTGCTGATTGTTTGTCAAAATCGGGTTTACAGCGTAGCTGAATTTAGGAATTTTAAATAATTCTCCTACTTTGACCGATCTAGTGACAATTAGGGTCAGATCGGTCTATACTGAGTAGACCCTTTAATCTTCTGTAGCCCTCTGTATTGCAATTTTCTCTTAACTCCAGGCCACACAGTAATATTGATACCTTGTGACGTGATAAGATGTGACGGCCCAGCAGTAAAGTGTCCCTGTAATTTATTTATAACATTGTCAGAATACAATACACGTCCCTGCATATCACATACTGCTTCAGGGCCCACAGAATGCATGTTAGAAATCTTGCCACAGATGCACTTGCCATATATAAGAGTAGATAATACAAACACTAGTGAAGAAAATGTAGCAGTACAATCTTGTAAATATATATGAAATAAAAAAAATGCATAAATAATATATTTATTATATAATTTGTACATCTATGTCAAGCCCAATTTCCACAGTGTACACACAAAAAATAATATTTGTAAATAGATAACTATTGTCCTCCAAATAAATGTAAAGCATTTATACATATATATTTTAGAGTGCAAGTATATAGGATTATAGATGCATAATCCAAAGCAGAGAGGTTCAAGCTTCTCCATATCAGTGTTTTTCTTTAGAAACTAGATGCACATAAAACAGAAAATAAGGGGGAATGTGTCTATTCCCCCTCTCCATTTTTATTTTACTTTTGAGCACAGCAGATTACAGAGAGATGGCAGTTATCTGACATTGTGTAATGCCATAATAATCTACCTGGAGACAGCTCACAATTTCTCAAATGTGTGTGACAAATGCTATATGCTAAGTGATGGGTGTTTTAAAACCTGGTTAAAATAGTCCCTACATGTTAACTTGGGCATGTGCTAATTCCGCATGCTATACCGTATATTTGATGCCTTCTTGCAACTAATGCTCAGATGTTTAGGTGCTTTCATCACACAACGCATCATTTTGCATGCTCTATCTAATTGGTTCTGACCTTGGCTATGACACTGATTTATCTGGCTTTTGAGTCTGTATATAATATTTATGCCAACTCCCTGGTATCTCGACTGTTGGCTTTGATTATTGTTATTTTGTTCACTTTGAGGCCCAGGCATTCTTACTTCTGGCACAAATAAGTCTATTTGTTCTTCAATGTTCTCAATTTTCAGATTCAAAGTTTATACAGTGTTCTGATCCACCTGTACAACCACATTTGGTGTTTTTCCTGTCTGCATTCAGGCGATCCTTAAATACAGTAACATATTAGATAAATAGATAAGGAGACAAAAATGGACATAATATTTTGTCCTTGCTTATTTACAGTTTCCTTAAAGCAAAAATCAGGTATAAACAGTCTAAATCTATACTCCCCCTTTCCACTTAAGACCACTGTGTTGTGAAATTATCACATGAAACAAATCTAAAAGTTAAACATGTAAATATGTCTTCACAGTGAAAGATCGTCTGTTTCCAAAAACTCTATGAAAACTGGTATAACAAGTATTTCTTTCTGCGTTCACTTCAAACTAGCTGTAGTGAAAGCCCACAGGAATGTAAACTTTTATAAGGCATTAAAGGTGAAGAATACATTAATTTGGATGTTTAAAAATATTATCTGTATATTATCTGTCAAAATGGAATTATTGCCGCCTAAATATTCTTTATTGTAACCTTAGCTCGTTCACAAACTTACATTTCCTGTATAACATTTTGTTGTCATTTGGACTAATATATATATTAAATTGCAACAAAAATCCCACACACTCTGAAATAGAAATGTTATTATTTCAGTAAAATATAAAGATTGATTTTTATCTGTAGCACTATCCTCAGGGTTAAATAGATAGAGAGCATTTAGGTCATGTTATTGATTAGCCAGTACACTGTGTGTCTGTGAAGAATAATTTGGTATTCGGCCTACAATTGACTAAAAACAAGAATATGAGATGTGTGTATTAAATACATACACATTTTTGTATAAACTGACATTTACCTTCAATGAAGAAGGTGGATATTCTCACATTGTTTACAAAGTTGCTTTGCTAGTATATAGTTTATGGGATGACATAGTCATCATGATCTTTTAATTTTGTGGTGTTCATAAAAACTCTTTTAGAGACTTGTTAACTTTCAGTCCATCAAATTCCATCTTCTCTTTGTAATTCAGTGGACATTTTAATTGCTAGTTTTAAACTGGTGTGAAAAACTCTCTGATCTGGAAGCGGAAGTATCTAAAAATTAGTTAATGTGCGTTTACTTAATATTGGTTATGTGTTGCTGATGATTACAAACGTGACAATCATTACTTTTTTTAGCAATAAATATGCTAGTTTGGTAAATTAAAAATATTGCCAAGTCAGTGAAATATTGAATAGTAATGTTTTTATTATATATATTACTATGATATACATATATAAAAATATTAATATAATTTTTACATTATTAATTTATTGTGTGTTTGTAATTAGATTTTATTAGTTATTGAACTATTTTATTTTCATTTTATTTAAGATCAGCACATGTCGGGTGGACTATGGCTATTTTCGCAATTGACTTCTATGGGAGGACTTCGGCTAATAGCCCAGGTCCTCCCGAATTAAGCCGACATCCTCCCCATAAAAGGAGTTTGGCTGCCGAATTGCCAGCACAAAATTCTACCACACTGGCCAATTTTGGGGTCAATTCAAGATCACTTTTGTGGTCTCTGAGTAGCCTGAATTTGAGGGCTTCTCAGATCACCAAAAATCAGTTGGGTCTGAAATTCGATTTTCTTAATGAAAACCCTTAGGTTTTACTCTTGATTAAAATAATAAGGTATTGTATAACACAATTAGGCCTGAATGCTATCAAGACTCCATTTTGTTCACCTGGACTTGTCAGTACATGCTGATAGGAGTAAAACACCATATTAGACACATTTCATTTACTGAACACCAAACCTAAAAGCATAGTAAATAGTATCTGGTTTCTTAATTATGCTCTCGGTTGTATATGTTTTTTTATTTTAAATATTATTGACTACTACAATTATTGAAATACTAAAGTTATATACACATGCCTGGGGGAATGTGAAGACTGACAAACACTGCAAGCAGATTAGAATTGTCCAAAGTAAATGGAACATGCTATAAGATGTATGTATGAAAATTGGAAACCTCATTGTTTACTTTGCGATATAAAAGGAAATAGGTCAGTGACTTTGTTTCCATGGTGACTATTGTTGAAAAAGAAAAACTGACACCTTTGCTTATTTTTTCCTCCAGTAAACACCCTCCCGTAAATTTCATTATAAGTTAAGCTGTCAGTGCAAGCAATTGCAACCTCTGGAAGTTATTACAAAATAAATCATTAGCAGATTTGCAATATAAACACACATTTATTATCGTTTCTTTAGTTTTTTTTCTGTATGCCTGTACAAAAATAAAATATTTAACCCCTTGACAACATTGGACGTGCCATTCACATCATTGCAAACATACAGTTCTGATCGTGGTATGCCCACTGGCATATTGAGATTGAACTAAAATAAACATGGCTGAGTGCCTTTGAATGCTGGAAATGCCCTAGTCCCCTCCTGGCTTGAGGATGTCAGGTTGTAGTACTGTTTTTTGTTTAGGTTTGGCCAGTTGCTCAGAATGGTGGGTTTGTTCTGATAGCGGAATTCTACAAGTGGCTTGTGTGGAGAAGATAGCAATAGCGATAGCCAAGAATTCTTTATATCTCAAGCTTTTTGGGACATATTTACTCATCAGATCAATTAAGACAATTTCCGAAGAGTAGGCTGTTGCATTTTAGCTGGGTCTTATTGGCTAGGGCTTGTTAGAATATAGCCAACGTAGATGGGATGGTAGCAGGAGAAAGGGGGGGTCTGCAAACACAGGACAAAGGGTGTGGCATAACGGCCAGATGGCAATATATTCCAGATGAGCCTCGGGGGAATTAAGGATCCAGAGGCTGGTTTTGTTAAACCTGTGCACAGGGCTGTAGCTCATCTCAGGTAATCCTGCCCTTTGTGATAAAGGTGCAAGACAGAAATACATCTATCCTGTATTCAAGAACCAAATAGGGATTTTGAACACTCCAGCCCCCAAATGTTTAAAGACAATAGTCTGTAAAAAAACAAAACAGAAACCATGTCCTATCAATATAGCACAGGGGGCAAGAAAGTTAGGCATTGGAGAAAATTAAAGAGGTCTACTTGCATATTCCAACTGTACAGTAGCTGCTATGGACATCCCATTAGCTCCTGGGGAGTCCAGCCCCTGTAGTTATCTAAGCTACAAATCCCAAATGGCTGTACCACAGACAGCCACCGGTTGTGGTGGGCACCACAACCAACATGAATAACCACCTTGTTCACTATTGGTCCCTCCGAAATGCCACAGCCAAGGTTGCTGGAACTATGGATTAGTGTATCAGGTGTAAAGATTGGGTTCTTCAAGTCTCCAAATCCAATCTGGTTATATGTACCAACTCGGGAAAATGCCACAGTGTTAGAAGTTTCAGGAACATGGGCCTCCATAATCCACAAATTCAATTTAAGGCAGCACAATACCTTCTGGTATAGGAGGCAAATCACTGGAGGGGTGGGGGTGAGGCCATTATTTTGCTGATGACCTGAACCACACCCACATTTCCCCAAATAGCGAGCACCAGATTATCACTGAAACCACAATGGGAAAAAGTTCCAGGAATGCCAGATTATTTGTAGGCTAGACTACACCCAAGACGGGAACCTGAACCAGCACACCAATGTCCTGAAAGAATACCCCAAAACTAAGTGAACCAGAGACACCGATCCAAAGGTTAAGTTCCTTGTTGGAAACTAAGATTTTTAAGAAAATGGATCTACCATTTTGCCTTTAAACCAAATGGAAAGATTCTGGCTATTTAAGCTTGATACTTCATATCCCAAAGGCCTAAATGAAGGCTTTGAATTTGTCTCCTTCCTTTGATACCTTCCAGTTTGTCACCTTTTTTCTTTTTTGTGAAAATGGGTTTATGCAAATATACTGTTATGTATACACATGCTCCCCCTTTTTCTTTTTCTTTTCTTTTTTTTTTCCAGTATTATTTATAATGTTTTTTTATATTTTTATTTATTTATTTTTCTTTAGTTTATTCTCAATATTTTTTTTTTTTTTATTACAAAATTATAAACATTTAACATACATAGCCCCATATATATAATCTTATCATATTTCCTTATTAAAATTCCAGTCTCCATTATATTTTGGACATTATTAGAATATTGACCATAATTAGGGGCAAACATATAAAACATATAGACATTTAAAACATTATAACACTATTGACACAGTTTGACACATTGGCTACATATATTGCATGGAATCTGCCGGGAAGGGAGTTTTTATCCTGAAGGGGTCTTACTTTTACTCCTCCCGCCAGGTTCTATTTAAACCACCTCTGGAGATCGATCTTCCTTTCTCTTTTCCCATTCTTCTATCCAAGTATTCCAGTTTCTCCGGTTTTCCTTTTTATTATTCTGCCTCATTCTATCACTGGCTCTCTATTCTCAATATTATTGTTTTTATTATTATTATTTACATATTTTAATTTCTTGTTTAGAGTGCATACCTGAGAAGGGATTTTCTGTATGATTTGATTATCAACATGTTTTTCTTGTATAATAAATGTTCTTAGATATATGTATATCCTGTACCACTAAGCAGACTTAATATGTGACTTAATTTATGATCTGATGACTATACAATTCTTATAATAAATGTTTATGTAATTCAAGTTGTTGTTTCAAACTTTTGCTGAATATATATTTCAATGTGTTTTGTGTATTATGAACTCTATATATGATGTGACACAAATAGATTGTATAATAGATGTTACCTGGGGGATATTTGCTGGAGAACTGTGACAGCCTACGCCTGTGCCGGCTATGCGGCTGGCTGACTTGTGTGCTTCACCTCCACCGCCAGTGTCCCATGAGTTGTACTCATTTGTACAGTTAGCTTGTGTATGCTCTGTAGTTCACTTAGATAGATCATTCGGATGTAATGTTGTCTTAACCCCTTAGTGATAAGACATTTTCACCTTGACTTTCCCTTGGTGACAATGGCTGTTTTGACATTTCTGGGGTGTTTGTGTTTAGCTACAATTTTCTTCTTTCTCACATACTGTACCCACACAAATTATATGTTGTTTTTATCGTCATAAGAAGGGCTTTCATTAGATACCATTATGTTCATAATGTCTTATAACTTACAATCATTAAAAAATGCCCCATCTAAATAGTTTCTAAATGTTGTCCCGAGTTCAGAAAAATGCATGTTTCCATATTTTTCTGTTATGGAGCAAAAACCATAAATATAGTTTTTTGTTTTTTTCCTATATTGATCTTTTGACCCCAACCCGAACCCAAAATTTAACCTTAACACTAAATTTAACCCCATCTCTAACCCTTAATATATTTTAATTTTAATTTATTTTAACCCTATCCCTTAAGTTAAACATTATTTAATTTTAACCCTATAGGCTAATCTAAGTATATAACCAGTTTTTATTTAATTAAATATTTATTTTAATTTTTTTACATTGCTATGCTACTTAACTACCACTAGGGGCAGTCAAGTAGCATATTCAGAGCGACGGAATTGACGTTACTTTCACTTCGGAAGCTCAGACCTGCAGAGGGCATAGCCATATTGACGGAGCATGCTGCTCCGTCAGTATAACTCCCACGAACGCTCCGTGGGGCGATTGTGGGGGCCCCAGAAAAAAAATTTCGGTGCTAGCACTGTTAAAGCGGTGCTAGCACTGTTAAAGCGGTGCCAGCACTGTTAAAGAGGTTTTCGCGATCGTTGATCGTGAAAACCGCTTGATTCACCACAGGACGTGCCAGGCACGTCCATTGTCGGGAACAGAGTTCCCGGCAGGACGTGCCTGACACGTCCATCGTCGCGAAGGTGTTATATAAGGTCCCTATCTGAAAGGCGCCTTCTTTGCTTTACTCTCGGCCTAGGTTTTTCTGGGTTCTAAGAGTAAGTAGGTTTTTTGGGCTACAGAGTTGGCCTTTAAAGATAAATTCATGTTTCTATCCTATTGGGCTTTTTATGCATACATTGTATTTATTTATCCTTTTAATCCCTTTTTTTATTTCTTTTATGTATTACAACAATTTTATGTACATTCAACAATACTGCCAATATATCACTCTGGAGTATAAAAGGATATGCAGCTGACCCCTTTGGATCAAATTGTATAAAAAAAAAAAAAAATTTTAAATTTGGTCTTGAATCTTTAAATATATGGATACTTGAGGTTTTTCTTTATGATATTTACGTGGTGTGTATATTTTTCACTGTACATGTATATTTTATTTGTTCAGAAACTAAGCAGGCTGAGACAATCTGGCCCTAGTAGTTCTATCCTTAGGAGGTGTCGAATCAGAAAACCTCTGTGACGTAGGAGGAAAAGGCTCAGTGCCCTGGATCTCCCCCATTTTTTCTTGAAGCCAAGCTTCTCCATTAATGAAAGCTGCATCCCTCAGCTGGGACAGCATCCCATCCACCAAACTCATTCTTGATTGGTAAACATAAACAAAATGCAGGAACAAATAGCAAAGTTGTGAGAAAGCTGGTGATAGGAGATGGTGGGAGAACTATTATATAATCTTGGCCCCACCTCCTTCCTATATGTCCCACGCAGACATAATTTATTAAAAAGGTGGGAGGCTTAGTGGATTAATGAACTTGACTACATGACACCCAGGGGATTAAAAAGAGAACTTGATCTTTCCCCTTTCTTTAGGATATTTTAGAATAAATAAATAAATAAATATTGCAAGTTTCTAATAATATTTGTGATCATTCTTCTCTCTCTCTTTTTAGGATGCTGAATCTGTTCCTCTATGTGCAGCTGCTCCTGTACTCGGACTGTATGAATTACCAAACGAAATGCTGTTTTTTTCTAGATATGCTTCTTTTTAAAGATATGATATGCTTAATGTCATCACTTCCTTTCAGGATTATTTTTGGTATATATTTTGATATGGAAGTATAAGAACAGCTGTGCCATGTAAAATGTTTGAAATTTTGTAAATAATTCGTAAAAAATCATGTTCTTTATAATTGTGTGTCTGGGACGGTCTTCCATTTAGCATGCGGCTATTTAATATGTGCTCGAGACGCAACATGTCTTCTTACCATTTGTGCCTTGAAAAATTCTGTTTACAGACTTGCTGAAACGCATTGTTACGCAATTAAGGCCATAGAGGTCCTTAATTTCCCGGGTAAATCTTAAATCCTCTCTCCACATATTTTAAGCGAGTGTCCAACATATGGGATCACAATTTTAAAACTTTTCTCCTTTTTATGTGTCTAATTCCTTGCACCCAGTAACTAGAGTCAATTTACCTATCTACCTGACTCTTATATATAAATCAAGAAAAAGTGCCATATTTAGGGAAATACAATTTTATGTGGATGTCAATGTAATTATATTATATATACTGTTTATTGTATAATTCAAGACTTTACAGTGTATATTGTTTTATTCTGTATTATTAAGTGTTCTTGCATAGCAAGACCACTTAATGTTATCTCACATATATATTATTATTATTATAGCAAAATTTGCCACCCTAACTCCTCCCACAGTTTTTACACTACATAGACAAAAATTTACCAAAACGTGCAGATTGTTCCCGATCGGATTGCTATTACTTTGTGGAACGTTTCGCCGAATGGTTCACGGAATATCGTCGTTTTTGTGGCGCAATTTGTCCCATAGGAATGAATGGCAAAGCTAGAGTGGGAGCTGCCAAAAGCTGAAAAATCAGGACATGATTTCTAAACTGCCACCACTCCCTCATTTTCAAGCCCACCTACACAAATCTTATATCAAAACGTTCAGCTATCCCTGGTGCCACTAAACATGTAAACGGCTAAGCCGTAGTCCTGATAGTTTTCACAATATGACCATTTGTTTGCAACCAACGCCGTCCATTGACATTCATTGAAACTTCACTCTGCAAAGCTCAAATTTGAAGTGAAATTTCTAAACTGCGGCTGTGCCTTCATTTTTAATACTTCAGAGACATACTATGCATCAAAATGTAGGTCTGGGTCTTGTGATTCTCACAATATAAAGCTCTTCGCTGTAGGATTGATAGTTTTTAAAATACGACCGTTTGAATATGGCAACCGCCAAAATACTCTGACCTGTGTCAAGCTGCAGCAGCAAGTGATGTCATAGACAGGGCCTTTTGAACACCTGCTAATGTTTTTATAAATGTATGGTTTAATGTAACTGTGCAACAACGTTGCAATTAAATGTGCTATGTAAATGATAACAGTTACTCCGCCCACTCCAGTTGTAGACTACAGGTGGAGGCAAGAACACTTCACACAATTTCCCCAGAAATTGTAACTTTTCTAGTTTATATTGTTTGTCTCCTTGTGTATATTTTATCTTGATATTTACACCTTAGTGAGTTCTATGCTGCATTTGATGTGCCTTGAAGACCAGAATTCCATTATTTTTGTCTTGCGTTCGCTTAACTGTGATTTCTTTCTTTGTGTTCAGTACATCCACACAAACTATATATCATCTTTTAAAGGACAGATGGGACTTTCTTTTGATACTATTAATTTCATCCTTTGAGTGAGCCCTATAAGTATGAAAATATGCCAATAAAAACACTTTTTCTTAACTTTGACCTAATTTTTTTTTACAAACAGTAAAAAAGACCCCACCTAAATAGTTTGTAATATTTGTCCTGAGTTTAGAAATACCAATGTTTCCATGTTTTTCTGTGTTTTTTTTTTCGAGCAATAGGGCAGTAACCAATAGTAGTGTTTTTTGATTCCTATTTTCTTCTAGAGTGACCTTTTGACCCCAACCCTAAATTTAACCCTAAATCTACCCCCAGCCCTCAATCTAACCTTGTACTAACCCTAACCCACCTGTAACCATAACCCTAGTTGTAACCCTAACCCTAGATCAAGGGTTAGTCGATCTAGGGTTAGCTTATTCCTTTTTTTTTCATTGTAATGTTGCCTCTAGGGGCAGTTAATCAACAGTTTCAGAGCGATGGCGACGCCATATTAGAAGAGGGCAGAAAACGGGTGTTGCATGAAGGGATGGGACAGTTCATCGCGGCTGCATTAACGCAGCCGCTTCACCGCCCCCTCTCGTGCAATGGCCAGTTCATCGCGCAAGAGGTCATCGCGGGACATTTCATCGCTAAAGGTGAGTATTGGGGGTAGCATTAGTATTATGGTTAATTTTAGTATTAGAGTTCGGGGGTTAATTTTAGTATTAGGGTTTGGGGGTAGCATTAGTATTAGGGTTAATTTTAGTAGGAACTGAAGCGCGCAGGGCGGAGGCTGCCGAATGCCTTCTCGGAGGCTGTTTCACTTCCGAAGCAGCCTCTGAGAATAACTGCTGGCATGTAGCATTGGTCCTCAATGACCATGCTTTACAGGATGTATATATAAGTCCAGGTGGTTAAGGGGTTAAATAACTTTTATACAATAACCATAACAATTTTGTTTGCAGTAGTTTAGTTTTTACTTCAGCACAGTCCACTTTATTTTTATTAATGCCACTGCAAAATCAAGAGCATAGCAATGTCTTTGGTATGATCATCATCTGCTCAGCTGGAAGTGTGTTCAGTGGCATACACGCCACACGCCAATCAGCTCTGCCAGGTCATGGAGAACCATCTCTATGACATACAAATCAGAAATATGACCTGCTTCTAAGCTATTTTTAATCTGATAGAAATTATTTTCTGTCAGATTAAAAGGAGGGTTTAATCCCTTTTTAACCTCCATGATGGGCAACACTTTGGAGACCACTTTTGCTTCTCATGTCTATGAAAATTCTATACTGACCTAGCTGCATAGAGCAATTTGTTAAAATACATTGTCCTCATATATGTACTAAATTCTTGGCAATTTTGTTATCATGTAGCTGCAGAATATGCATTATTAATGTCCCACTTTTGACAAACTGGATAAAAAAAATTTTATTACCCCTTTAGATGACAGATAAGAACATTTTTATTAAGTTTTCTAAGTTATAAAATGCATTTATTAAAACGGCATACAATTTAGGCAATATTTTATTATGAAAAGGTGTAATAACTTTATGTTCTTTAAATTAGTATTTAAGACATCATATTTGAGTTATGGATAACCCCTGTGCTATTAGTCACATTGTAATGTACAGTGAATGACAGAACATGGAAATTGATGTAGATTCTGTTTTAGAACCTTCAGTAATATTTCTGGAATTTTGATTCATGCCTAGATGCTATGAAGTTTTACTAAGTGAAATGCTAGATATTCCCTGGCTCCTAGCCAGTCCATGGCATCAACAACCAAGACTTTATAAAAAGCTTCCTTCTCATAGGGACAGTTCGAGCCACTAAAGATTCAACACTAAACACAGTCACCAAATAGAGTATATTTAAGGTGCATGTTAATGTCATTATTATACCACAAGAGCTATTATGTCAGTGTGTAAAATAATGTTTTAATGTGCATACATATGTATGTATACGTGGCAATTACCTATCTTTTATTAGGGTTACTAAGTGGCATGTGGGTTATTTGTATTATGTATTATATATGTATTTATGTATTATTGTATATTGTTGTATTTATGTCAGTATTTTAAATATTTATATACTATATTAACCCCTTCACGCCCAATGACCTGAAAGGACTGTCATGATAAAACATCACTAGAGGACGGAAAATGATACTGACATGTCATGAATTAAAACGAGTAGCCAGAGATTGCTCCCGCTGCTCATTTGCTGTTACTGTGTGCTTTGGACTTGATGCAGACCAGTAACAGAGAATAGTAATACTTCCGCATCATATGATCACTGTAGGAGCAATCACATTGGTTCAAATTCAAAGCCAATATTTACTAACATTGCCTTTGACAGTGATCTCTCTTAACTTTTTAAGTTTTTTGAGGGAGACACAGATCAGAATTAAATTGTAGTAGTGGGTTCTCTGCTGTATTCCATTTTTTTTCTAATATAACAAACAAAACATTGTGTTACTGTATTTCTCGCTCCATAAAACGCACCTGACCATGAGACGCACCTAGTTTTTCGAGGAGGAAAACAAGAAAACCACTCAATATGCCAGCATTTAGCCCCTCAGTATGCCAGGATTTAGCCACTCAATATGCCAGGATTTAGCCCCTCTGTATGCCAGGATTTAGCCACTCAGTATGCCAGGATTTAGCCACTCAGTATGGCAGGATTTTGACCCTCAATATGCCAGGATTTAGCCCATCAGTATGCCAGGATTTAGGCACTCAATATGCCAGGATTTAGCTCTCAGTATGCCAGGATTTTGCCCCTCAATATGCCAGGATTTTGCCCCTCGATATGCCAGGATTTAGCAACTCAATATGCCAGGATTTTGCCCCTCAATATGCCAGGATTTAGCCACTTAATATGCCAGGATTTAGCCATTTAATATGCCAGGATTTAGCCATTTAATATACCATGTTTTGTCACTCAATATGCCAGGATTTAGCTCCTCAATATGCCAGGATTTAGCCACTCAATATGCCAGGATTTTGCCCCTCAATATGGCAGGATTTATCCATTTAATATGCCAGGATTTAGCCATTTAATATTCCATGTTTTGTCACTCAATATGCCAGGATTTTGCTCCCCTCCTTCACCCCTTCTCTAGTACTTACCTCCTTGTTCCTGTATCTCCGGTCGTTTCCTCCGTGCAGTCTAACCTCCTGCATGGAGGAAGGAAACTTTGTTTTTTTTTTTAACTTTATTGAAGTCGCGCAACTTCAATAAAGTTAAAAAAAATGTATATAGGAAAATGCACCTTCCTCCAGTTCCTGCTGATATCTGCAATACCATAAGGATGGTGTTAAAAGGGGACAAGAACTGGGGCTGCACTTTCCTTAAGAAAAACGCCAAATGATAAAAAGGCAAACCACAGAAATGCTGCCATGTCTGCTACAGTAAAGGAAAAGGACAGACACAACAACCTACTTGGTCTTGATTGCTCTTCACAACCCATCCTGTGCATTGGCAAAGTTTTAAACCTCTACTGTTTAGTAGCATTTAAAGTGCATATTTTTTATAGACGTCACTGTTTCACTTTTTGAACTTGATATATTGAGAGCAGAACATTTTAATTTAGTCAGTATTTACTTCTTTTTTCAGGAGTTAGTTTAGAGAGTGATATCTGCACATTTATTCTTGGACCTTAAAACTTTTTTTCAGACTGCAACACTTAAGAGGCTGTCCAAATACCTAAACCTAATATGTGTGTAAAACGCAGAAATCGAAAATTACCACCACACACGTTCCTTGAATTTTTTGGGGGGGGCATGATGGTTGGGGGAAAGAAGTCAAAACACCCCATATGCGATAGTCTTGGATGCTTGCTTTATAAAAATGTATACTTTTTTTTTTTTACCAGCATACCTGCACACAGTTCTTTGTAATATAGTATTAGTGATCCCAGAAGTAAGTAAAGTACTTATGCTGGTTTCAGGTAAATGCACCGAAACCAGTTAAGTACTTGGTGCAGTATTTTTAATTCCAGAAGTCTGATAAGTACATATAGGCAGTCATTCCTGTGGGGCCCAAAGCAGTTGCCCCTTGTGACTGCAACAACCTTTGAGCCACTAGCATGACACCATAAGACAGTTAATTTGTTCTCAGCAGCCGTGATGTTTACCCAGAGTACTTGATGCCTGTGCTGAGAGGCAGCTCTCCCTGAGCCAACAAACCAGTGCATGTATGGCAGCAGTGTACTCATATGTTGCTGAACACATATTGGGGTGTTGTTAAAAAATTAAATACAATAAATATCACATAGACAAAATAATATCCTCAAAATAACTAGCTATTACATGATTCCTTTCTTACTTACATGAGTCCATGTACCTACAGCACTATAAAAAAAAACTTCCGTTTCCTATGCATTTATAGTTGCAATGCTACAACATTCTCTCTATTGAATTCTCTATTACGTGACCTTTGGCTTGTCTCCTGGATTACCGTGTTTGCCTGAACCCTGACCCTTGCTTGTATTACCTTTTATTCTTGACCGCTGTCTGCCCTGATCTATTGAACTGTTCCTGACTGTGCTTTTGGATTACCCTTTCTTTATTTGTGGCACTCTTGTGCTCTCATCCTTACCAGGTTGCTCTGCCTATCTATATCTGTGGACCACCTGGTAAGGGTGTCTGGCAAGAGATAGCATTTCCTGCTCTACGCTCCAAACCCCAACCTTGACAAAAGTAATGGTGAGAGCAGGCATCCCTGCCTTGTCCCATTCAACAGGGTCAGTGGATCTGATAGTGTTCCATTGATTTTTATTTCTGGCCTTAGTGTCATTATATAAGGCATGAATCAATTTTAAAAATGTTTGTCCAAGTCTATTTTTTGAGAACCTCCATCATTTACCACTCACCTTGTCGAATGATTTTTCAGCATTTATTGACAAGAGTATGGATAGGCAACCCAGCTCTCTTGAAAATTAGATTTTAATACTATTATCATGCCTCTCTCTTTTCCATACGGGGCCTGTTTGATTGCAGTGTCTGGCATTATACATTTTAATCTAGTAGCAAGAATTTTAAATTGTATCTTTAAGTCACTATTCAGCAAAGAGACTGGCCAAAAATTACTACATAGCCAATACAGTAATATGCACCACTAATGTTCTTGGGTCTAATTTCCCCCCCACTGAAATTATTTTATATTTTTCTAAAAGTACAAAAATTATTCATCTTATGAAATTAAATACAATAAATGTCACATAGACAAAATAATGCCCTCAAAATATATAATTTCCTTAAAATATAGGACCCGTTCCTTCTGGAAACAACGGTAGTAAGCTATAGGAAATCGGTCCAAGCCCCGGACTTTTTCCTGCTGGAGATGTTTTAATTGCATTCAATATCGCTTCCAAAGTTACTAATCTATCTAAACTTTCCATATGATCTATTGTTATATTTTTCTTGCAATGTTCATCTAAATAATTATTTATCCTGTCAATCAATGCAATTTTTCCCTCTGTCCTTTCTTTTCCATGCAGGTTATAGAGTGAATTATTGCTGGAAAACATTGGCAATCGTTTTTATTTCATATTGTCTCTTACCCTCATGATCTCTAATTTTAGCTATAAAATTCTGTGACTATTTAACCCTCAATGCTCTGGCAAGTAACTTGCCCGGTGTCAGGGTTCTACCTTGAACGCGACTCCTCCTCTAGAGGCCTCCCTACCTTTGTTTGCTTGTATTACTATCCTTCTGATGGTGTCAGGTGAGCTTGTTAACTTTTGCAACACACCAATGTGTTCCCGCTATACCTACAGTGTATTGCAAACAGGTAATTTGCATTGTAGTTAGATGCCTGACTTCTGAGAGCTGCTTTTTCTGTTCCTGATCCTCTGCTAAAGCTTATTTTGAATTTCTACCCTGTCAAGGAACTGGGAAACTGAACCTGGATGGCTCAACTAGCCAGTGGATGTTTTTCAGCATCTCCAGAGACCCTTTGGCTACAGAAAATTTACTTCAGGTAAGTTACTCCCTTAAAGGGCCCACTCCTCTTTAGTCACCCTCTGTGGGGTGTTCCTGCTTCAGTCACCCTCTCTGCTCCTGCTTCAGTTACCCACTCTAGGGTGTTCCTGCTTCAGTTACCCTCTCTAGGGTGTTCCTGCTTCAGTTACCCTCTCTAAGGTGTTCCTGCTTCAGTCACTCTCTCTAGGGTGTTCCTGCTTCAATCACCCTTCTAGGCCTCACCCTTACCTAAGGCCTCACCCCTTGTTTAACTCTCTCTCTACAGTAGGGTTGCCACCTTTTCTTTAAAAAAATACCGGCCGGTGGGGGCGGAGCCAAAAAGGGGTGGGGCCACAAAGGGTGGAGTCATTCAATGTTCCAACCAGATTAAGCTTCAGGCTCCTTGGTACGGTACTGGGTGCCTGGAGCTCAAGTATATATGAATATAATACATCTATATACAAATGTACATGTTTCGGACATTATATGTGTCTACTTATATGTGTAAACTAATATTTGATATGTGTAGTATATACTTGTAAATAGGTATAGTATGCAAAATATGTATACTGTTTTATATATATGTAAATGGGTGTATTGAAAAAATATGGTGTAAATTTGTATAGAATATGTAAAATAGGTATATTTTATAATATATATATGTAAGTAGTATATTGTATGTAATATATACATGTACATTTGGCATATTGTATAATATATGACAGTGTAAGTAGTATATTGTATGTAATATATTTATGTATGTAAAATAAGCATATTATATAATATATATGTGTAAATTGGTGTATAACGTAAAATAGGTATATTGTATAATACATATTTGGTGTGTGTGTGTAAGTACTATATTGTAAATATGCATATTGTATATAATACACTGTTACTGTCATTCCATTGCATATCACAATCACAGAGAGATAATTATACACATTTCTGCATAACATTTTGCACAATAAACATTCCATTAACCTGCATTTCATGTGTTGAATAAAGGCAGGACATTATAAATATATGTAACTGAGAGATCAAGCAATCCAATCTGAGGGAGAACTGTAAATTTTAAAGTTTCTCTGCAGAAATGAAGCAGTAACTTGAATAGTGAGGAGCAGGACTTTAGTGCAGATACAGAAACAAGTGTAATAAACAGGTGATGGTGTGTATATATAAAATGCTCAGTGTGTAGGGTGCATGCTCTCACCCAGCACCAGGGTGAGAGCATGCACCCTACTAAACACTTTCTGGGTCTGCTCTGTTGCCAAGGTTACTTTGTGTTTATATGTGGATTTCCCTTCTGGTTACACACCCAGACAGGGCTGCTTGCAGACACTGACAGCCAAGCCTACCTGATACTCAGGGGAGCTAGAATCTGGTCTCCATGGTACAGGCACCACACAGACCCCATGGAGCAGCCTCTGAGAAGAGCCCACCGGAGCCATACTGTTTGCAGCAGGTTTCTGTGATACCAGCACAGCCTGACTGGGCATGGAGAATAACCGCTCAGAGCATGGAGCAGCCGCCTACCTCATATCACATGTTCAGTGTGTGATTGGCTAGATGGGAGACACACCCACGGCCAGCACCAACCATTGCAGCCAGTCTGGAGACATCCTACTCCTAACTAAATGTAAGTGCAGCATGCATTCATCCTAAATCCACCATCTAATCTCTATAATGGCCGACAGAGCTCTCACCTGCAGCTTACAATGCTAATACCGGCTATTAAACGGCCGGTATCAGAGTTACACCGGCACCGGCTCCAGAAGCTGGATTACCGGCTGTGCCGGTAAAATACCGGCCGGGTGGCAACCCTACTCTACAGTCCCTGCTAAAGCTCTTTGTTTATATTGCAGCTCCTACTCAAACCCTTTTCCTATTCTTGCTAAATTTCCCTTTTGTCTCTGCTTCAGTCCTTATTCCAATGTTTATCTCTTTGCTTCTATATCTGTTCTCACCCTTCACAATGAATAACAACATACTTCCAGACACCTCCTCTATCCCTGCACTGAAACACCTATCTGACCTGGTAAAGGCCCTCACACCTGGTTCATTATCTTGCTCTAGAAATAAACCTTTAATGGACTCTGGCCAGTGGTGCTCGAGGGGGTGCAGACCACACCGGGTGACAAATTGGCTGTGGCATCTGAATGGCACAATATTACTGGTATTTGAATGGCACAATATTACTGGCATCTGAATGGCACAATTTACTGGCATCTGAATGGCACAATATTACTGGTATTTTAATGGCACAATATTACTGGCATCTGAATGGCACCATATTACTGGTGTTTGAATGGCACAATATTACTGGCATCTAAATGGCACAATATTCCTGGTATCTGAATGGCACAATATTACTGGTATTTGAATGGCACAATATTCATGGTATCTGAATGGCACAATTTTACTGGTGTTTGAATGGCACAATATTACTGGCATCTAAATGGCACAATATTCCTGGTATCTGAATGGAACAATATTACTGCTATTTGAATGGCACAATATTCATGGTATCTGAATGGCACAATATTACTGGTATTTGATTGGCTCAATATTACTGGCATCGAAATGGCACAATATTACTGGCATCTGAATGGCACAATAATACTGGCATCTGAATGGCACAATAATACTAGCATCTTAATGGCACAATATTACTGGCATCTTAATGGTACAATATTACTGGTATCTGAGTGGCACAATATTACTGGCATCGTAATGGCACAATATTACTGGCATCTGAATGGCACAATAATACTGGCATCTTAATGGCACAATAATACTGACATCTTAATGGGACAATAATACTAGCACCTTAATGGCACAATATTACTGGCATCTGAATGGCACAATATTACTGACATCTGAATGGCACAATATTAATGGCATCTGAATGGCACAGTATTACTGGCATCTTAATGGCACAATAATACTAGCATCTGAATGGCACAATATTACTGGCATCTTAATGGCACAATATTACTGGCATCTGAATGGCACAATAATACTGGCATCTTAAAGGCACACTAATACTGGCATCTGAATGGCACAATAATACTAGCATCTTAGTGGCACAATATAACTGACATCTTAATGGCACAATATTACTGCCATCTGAATGGCACAATGTCACTGGCATCTAAATGGCACACTGATACTGGTATCTTAATGGCACAGTATTACTTGTATCTTAATGGCACATTATTATTTGCATCTTAATGGCACAATATCACTGGCATCTTAATGGCACAATACCGTATTTACTCAAATATAAGATGATCCTGATTATAAGACTACCCCCCAAACGTTTAATATTCCTTCAGGAAAAAACTAAGCCTGAATATAAGACTACCCTATAGAAAAAAAAAGTTTACTTGTATATATTCACATGTAAATTGCTTTTTAATATTTAATTAAAATGATGATATAAAAAATGCATTTCTTGTTTTTATTTCCAATGCAGCCTCTCTCCCCCTAAACGTTGTCTCTCTCTCCCCCTCCAAACGTTGTCTCTCTCTCCCCTCCCCCCAACTTTGTCTCTCTATCTCCCCCCTTCCCACAAGTGCTGTCTCTCTCCCCCAAACATTGTTCCTCTCTCCCCCTCCCCCCAATCTTTACTATCTTTTTCTATCTCCCACTCTCCCTCCAAACATTTCTCTCTCCCCCTCCCTCCATAAATTTCTTTCTCCCCCCTCGCTCCAAACATTTCTCTATCTCTTTCCCCCCCTCCCCCATCAACCTTGTCTCACTCTCCCTGGTGGCTAGTGGGGGCAGCCGGGGGATGTCTGCACGATATGTGACGACATCCTCCATGCTGCCTATCACTTCCGTCTATTATGATGGACAGCCGGTCCGTCATAATAGACAGAAGTGTCAGGCAGCATGGAGGATGTCTGCACTATCGTGCAGACATCCCCCTGCTGCCAAAATCTCCCTGGTGGGTAGTGGAGGCAGCCGGAGGATGTCTACATGATGCGCGCAGATATCCTCTGCTGCTGCCCGGCACTTCCGCCGGGGCTTCTATGATGAAGCCGGAAGGACCTGGCTTCATCATAGAAGTCCCGACGGACGTGTCGAACGGCAGCGGAGGATGTCTGCGCAGCTGTTAGCGAGGGGGATCTAGGTCCCCTGCAGCTCTGCAGGGGTCCTGGATCCCAGTCTTATAGTCTGACCTCAATTTGAGGTCAGACTATAAGACGACCTCGATTATAAGACAAGGTAGTTTTTTTTAGAAATTTTTGTCTGAAAAAACCTTGTCTTATAATCGACCAAATCCTCATTTGAAGGCCCAGGGTTCCATTTATATGCAAGATAAGCCACAACATTCAAATCTTTCATACCTAACACTCCACATTCACGTAGTTCTGAACTGGAAGGGGTGAAGGCGTATCAAATTCGTTAGATGAGCAGCTAGACCGGGGGATCGCGCTGCGGTGAACAGCAAAATGATTTCCATACGTATAGGTGATACAAGCAACTCACTGGGTCTCTGGCATTATGCGTATATTAGTCTCTGTGCTCAATATTACATTCCAGATGTTCCATATTTTTTCGTAGATGTCACTCATGTCTTCACTATGAGTGTAGAGTTGTTTCTCAGATTTAACCTGGAACTCTATTTGGGCCCTGATCTCTGGCCATGTTGGAAGGTCTGACCTTTTCCAATATCTTGTTATGCATAACTTAAATGCCAGCAAGATATTAATACATAGATAGTGAATAGGCCTATTTAAAGTAGGGAGTTCTAAGTGGAAGAGAAATGTTTGAGACTTTAATTCAAATGTATATCCACATATAATGGAGAGCAGAGATTATATTTTTCTCTTGAAATGCTCTAGTGTTCTACATTTCCACAATATGTGATAATGGGTGCCCGGTTCAGTCATACATCTCCAGCATAAGTTATTTGAGGTCTCGTGAAATTTAGATAGTCTGGTTGGGACCAGATACCATTGATGTAGGAGTTTAAAGAATTGTTCATGAAGGTTGATACAGTGTATCGCCCTTCTAGTATTGGTTCAGGTTTTAAACCATGTCTCAATTGGAAAGTTTTGGTTCATTTCATCTTTCCAACGTAAAAAGGCCTTAGGTTTCTCTGTTAATTCATTAGATTCAAAGAATCTAAGGATTCTAGAGATCACTTTATTTGTTGGCCTAGATATAAGTATTTTTTCCCAGGCGTCTGGCTCTACTAAGGTGTTTGAGAGAAGGAAAGATTTTGCTCTGAGATAATTAAAGAGTTCCATCGGCGGAAGGCCGAATTTGCTACAGATAACTGGAAAGGGAGCAATAGTTCCATCAATGTACAGATCCTCAATATATGATATTCCCCTATTAGTCCATATCTTCAGATCTAATTCATTCACGCAGATAGGAACAATATCCAGTGGAGCCTTCTTAGATACTACGTCATTAATTTTCAGAGTTTTTTTAATTCGTAAAAAGGAGGTCATAAGATCTTTAATTAATAATGATTTTATATTAAGTTTTTTATATTGTTTAAACGTTAACCAACACAACAATGCAGGATCTGTGTTACTGCATCTTGCCCTTTCAATATTGAACCAGCCTGTTTCTCTCCTGCCTGGTTGGTTCCAAGCAAGGATATGAGCTAATTGTGAAGCATTAAAAAGATTATTTAAATCAGGGTAACCTAACCCATCTTGGTTCAGGCTGTGTCTGAGAATTTTGTTAGGAACTCGTGTTTTTTTGGCTGACCAAACAAATTTCGAGAATAGTAATTCAATTTCTTTTAAGGTATTCCTAGAGGCCCTATATGGTATTGTTCTGAAGATATAGAGTACTTTAGGGATAATGTAAGCTTTCAATACATTAACGTGTCCTAGCCATGAGACCTCTAGTTTTATCCACTGACTTATTAATATCTTCAATCCTGCTAAGAGGTGAGAATAGTTTAAAGGGACAATATCTTCCATATTAGGACAAATCTTTATTCCTAAGTATTCAATTGGTTCTGAGCGTGACATGTAGGGTCACAATCTTGCTAGGAATTGTTGTTGCGATGTTGATAAATATAAAGAAATGCTTTGTGTTTTTACATGGTTTAGTTTATAGTTTGAAAAGGTACCATAGAGTTCTATTGCTTCTAAAAGAGCTGGTATTGTAAGTTCTGGCTGGGACACGGTCAGAAGAACATCATCCGCATAAAGCGTAATTAGATGTTCCCGCTGACCTATTTTAATACCCTGAATTATTTGGGATCTTTGAAGATATTCTGCGAATGGTTCCATAGTGAGAGCATAAAGAAGAGGGGCCAGTGGGCATCCTTGCCTAGTGCCGTTTCGAATGGGAAAGTATTCCGAATCCAGGGAAGGGCCGGAAATTTGGGCTCTGGGATTTGCATACAGCGCCATGATCCGCCTAAATATCAACCCTTCTACCCCAAATGCCTGCAGGGTTAATGCCAGGAATGACCAGTCCACTCTGTCAAATTCCTTTTCTGCGTCTAAGGCATGTGGTTTAAGGCAGGGTGTTTTTTTTTGATGGATTATATCCAGGATATCAAACACTCTACGAGTATTATCCTCACCAGATCTCAGAGGCATAAACCCTGCTTGATCTGGGTGGATCATCCCCGGGAGTATTTTTTTAAGCCTGTGTGCCAATATTTTAGAGAAGATTTTAATATCTACATTAATCAATGAGATTGGTCTATAGTTAGTGACAGCTGTAGGGTCCTTCCCTGGCTTTGGAATAAGGGATATACTTGCCTCCATCATCTCCGCTGGGAACTCAGAGATATCTCCAATGGAGTTGAATAACCGTTCGAGAATAGGTGTTATCACAGGGTCAAGTGTCCGATAAAAAAGAGCCGAAAAGCCGTCTGTACCAGGGGTCTTGCCGATCTTTAAGTCTTTAATAGCTCCAGAGATCTCAGCCTCAGTTATGGGTTTATTAAGAGTAATCAAACTCTCATTGGATAGCTTAGGAAGATCAAAAGTAGCTAAAAATTTTGATATTTCTAAACCAGTTGAAGTAGGCTTAGAGATGTTGTATAGGGATTTATAATATGATCTAAAGGCAGAGGCAATATCTTGTGGGGATATATGTGTTTTCTTTTCATAAATTATTTATTATTACTTGCTGTAAATTATATTTCAGTTTTCTTGTGAGTTGTTTGCCTATTCTGTTATTATTGTAGTACCAACTAAGGCTATTGCCTTATCTGCTTTTATCGTAAGTGCCTTTCTAATCTGGTCTTGTACCTTCTCTATTTCCTGAATATACCCAGTATCAGGTCTTTCCTTGTTCTTCCTCTCTAATCTTGCCAGAGTAGCAAAAAGTTCTACCAGGTCTTTCCCTCTTTGTCTTCTAAGCTATGAGCCTCTTTTAATCAGATGGCCTCGAAGTAAACTTTTCATGGTGCACCATAATGTTGAGTCTGATACTTGTTTATTATCATTAAACTCTAGAAAGAGCTTAGCTTGGTCAATTAAATCCTGTTTGCTCTTTTGGGTGTTCAGAATAGATTCATTTAGTTTCCAATTATTACGTTTCTTATATCTGGAGCTATCTCTGATATATACAAACACTGGGGCATGGTCTGACCATGTGATATTTCCCAGCCTTGAGCTGGTACAGTTTTCCAGTGTTGGTCCCATCATTAGAAAATAATAATACGAGAGTATGAAGCATGTACTGATGAGAAGAAGGTATAATCCGTTTCTTCTGGGTGTTGTGATCTCCATACATCGTATAAATTATGTCCATAGAGGCACCTTGAAAATGCTTTAGCTCTAGCCATTAGGCGGGCCTCATTTTTAGGTATCTCAATGCCTTTTCTGTCCAATCCTGGGTCTCCTATAGAGTTCAAGTCACCTCCTATTATTAACAAGCCCTGAGAGAATCTCTCCACCACCTCCATTGCAGAGTTTATAAACCTGACTGTACCCTCCGAGGGGACGTAGAGATTCATCAGGGAATAGAGAACATCATTGATCCGACAGATCAATAATAAACGTCTGCCATCTTGATCACTTTCCTGATGTAGAAATTCAAATTTATTTTTGGCTGAGATAATAATAGCCACCCCTCGTTTTTTGTTGTCAAGAAGGGAAGAGACAAAAATATATGGGTATTTACGATATTTCCAAAGTGTCTCATTACCTTGTCTCCAATGTGTTTCTTGTACAAATGTTATATCCACTCCCTCTCTTTCCATTAGTTCATATAGATAGGATCTCTTATAAGGGGAATTTAGACCCCGAGAGTTGAACGTCACCATCTTAAGTGTCATCACCGTGCGTGTCACCCAGCCCAGATCCCCCCAGTTCTAGTCCCTTCCCCCCTATCCCAGTCCAGAAGTCATCAACAATCATCCTAATCTTCCATACATACATACGCATTGCTCCAATTACATACAACGGGGAAGAAGAAATTAATCTCTCCACCATTCGAAAGTAAAGAGCAACGAAAATCCTTGACCCATCAAGGATGGGGCGAGGTCCAGAGTACGCCGAGGAGTCTATCAGAGATTATTAAATTGAATTATATTTATTTTAGATAATACAGAGATGCCAGTACAATAGTATAGTACGGCTTCAATAAGTAACAAAGGGCGGGGGGGGGGGGAGGGGAAATAAACGGGAGCAGGGAGGGGATAGGAAGCGAAAAGCCAAAAAAAAAAATTTTAAAAAGGGGGGAGAAAAGGGTGTACGAGAGTGAGGGAAAGGGAGTGGATTCGGGTATATATACAATTAACTATTATATCTTATAATTATATTTTATCTATCATCAAGGTGAGTGCCTTTGAATTAATTGCTTCTATTTGAGTACATATGCATTTTAGAATCATCAACCTATATAATCAATCAACTGCGATCTTGGGTCAGGCATCGTATTAAAATAATATCATAGTCGCAATATTCTCAGGTGAATATCCTTTTCAATGTGAGCAATAAGCAGTTGGTGACTTTAAAAATCCTTCATAGTACCCTACATGAGAACAAATAAACAATATTATAGTAATCACAGTGAAAAACAATTTCTATACAACAGGTGATCATTACTCATGGTGCCAACGAAGAAAAAAAAAATATATATTTTTTGCATCTTAATGGCACAATATTACTGGTATCTAAATTGCACAATATTACTGGCATCTTAATGGCACAATAATACTGTCATCTTAATGGCACAATGGTATCGGCATCTTAATGGCACAATATTACTGGCATCTGAATGGCACAATAATACTGGCATATTAATGGGCAAATTGGCTGTGGCTTATTAATGACAAAATGATACTGGCATATAATTGGGCAAATTGGCTGTTATATAGAGAGAGAGATGTCTGTATGTATAGATATGTGTTTTGTTTTAGAATTGTACAATTGTCACCTCGTGGGGCTCCTTTGCATAATTAATGGGGGTCCCATGTGTGGCATAATTATGGGGCGCTTGTGTGTGGCATATTTATTGGGCCCCATGTGTGGCATAATTAAGAGACTCTTTTGTGTGGCATAATTATGGGGCACCTGTGTGTGTGCCATAATTATGGGGCACCTGTGTGTGTGGCATAATTAATTGGGCTCCGAGGTGAGGCATAAATAGTGGGGCTCTGGTGTGGCATAATTTATGGGGCTCTGGTGTGGCATAATTTAAGGGGTTCCTGTGTGTGTCATAGTTATTGGGCTGCTGTGTGTGGCATAGTTAATAGGCCATCTGACTGGCATTACTAAGGAATCTGTTTGGCATGGTATTGGAGGAAATCCAGGGGGGTGACACCATGAGCTTCAGCACCGGGTGACACCAACCCTAGTGACGCCTCTGACTCTGGAAAATCTCATTTTTTTTAAATTCCAGCAATATTTTGATTGACATTGTTGTTTTATGGGCCTTCTCGAAGCATCCAATTTGTTTTAGAAATCTATCCTTTTCTTCTGTTTTCCTCTTTCTAGTTAGGGCCCGCAGTGATATAACGTGGCCCGGAAAACTCCATTAACTTTCTTTACAAATATTAACATTAATTTAAATTCAGAGCATAGATTGTCACGAAATGAGTTTTGGAGATATACCATGACTGGAGCCCTTGGAAACCCTGAGGGCCAAACACCTCCCTGTAAAGGACTACCCCTCCCAGAGGAGCTATGTCTCATGGAAGCCTGCATGCCCTAGGCTCCCCTGGAACTAGAAGGGGTTATAGCATTCCCAAAGGACAAATCACGGGCCCCCTTGCTCCTTGTTACCTGTCCCCTGGATCTACTATTGACTAGCTCTATGGGGCCCCTTGTTCTCCCCTTTAACCAAAGGCCCAATATCCTGTCAGTACCCAGGGCCTTTGCCTTGTACACACCTTGGCAGCAGGGGCGTATCCTGGTTATGAGAGAAAGGTGTGCTGCTACTTAAAAACAATAACAATGTAATGTCAATGTCAGATACCAGGAATATTGTGCCAGTCAGATGCCAGTAATAGTGTACCAGTCAGATACCAGGAATATTCTGCCAGTCAGATTCCAGTAATAGTGTGCCAGTCAGAGTCCAGTAATATTATGCCATTCAGATGCCAGTAATAGTGTGCCAGTCAGAGCCCAGTAATTTTGTGCCAGTCAGATACCAGTAATATTATGCCATTCAGATGCCAGTAATAGTGTGCCAGTCAGAGCCCAGTTATAGTGTGCCAGTCAGAGCCCAGTAAAAGTGTGCCACTCAGAGCCCAGTAATAGTGTGCCACTCAGATACCAGGAATATTGTGCCAGTCAGATACCAGGAATATTGTGCCAGTCAGATGCCCAGTAATAGTGTGCCAGTCAGAGCCCAGTAATATTGTGCCAGTCAGATACCAGTAATATTGTGCCAGTCAGATGCCCAGTAATATTGTGCCACTCAGAGCCCAGTAATATTGTGCCAGTCAGATACCAGGAATATTGTGCCAGTCAGAGTCCAGTTATAGTGTGCCAGTCAGAGCCCAGTAATATTGTGCCACTCAGAGCCCAGTAATATTGTGCCAGTCAGATACCAGTAATATTATGCTATTAAGATGCCAGTAATAGTGTGCCAGCCAGAGCCCAGTTATAGTGTGTCACTCAGAGCCCATTTATAGTGTGCCACTCAGAGCCCAGTAATATTATGCCACTCAGAGCCCAGTAATATTGTGCCAGCCAGAGCCCAGTTATAGTGTGTCACTCAGAGCCCATTTATAGTGTGCCACTCAGAGCCCAGTAATATTGTGCCACTCAGAGCCCAGTAATATTGTGCCACTCAGAGCCCAGTAATATTGTGCCAGTCAGAGCCCAGTAATATTGTGCCAGTCAGATACCAGTAATATTATGCCAGTCAGATACCAGTAATATTGTGCCAGTCAGATGCCCAGTAATATTGTGCCATTCAGAGCCCAGTTATAGTGTGCCAGTCAGATACCAGGAATATTGTGCCACTCAGAGCCCAGTAATAGTGTGCCAGTCAGATACCAGTAATAGTGTGCCAGTCAGAGCCCAGTAATATTGTGCCAGTCAGATACCCAGTAATAGTGAGCCAGTCAGATACCAGTAATATTGTGCCAGTCAGATACCAGGAATAGTGTGCCAGTCAGATACCAGGAATAGTGTGCCAGTCAGATGCCCAGTAATAGTGTGCCAGTCAGAGCCCAGGAATATTGTGCCAGTCAGATACCAGGAATAGTGTGCCAGTCAGATACCAGGAATAGTGTGCCAGTCAGAGCCCAGTAATATTGTGCCAGTCAGATACCAGGAATATTGTGCCAGTCAGATACCAGTAATAGTGTGCCAGTCAGATGCCCAGGAATAGTGTGCCAGTCAGAGCCCAGGAATATTGTGTCAGTCAGATACCAGGAATAGTGTGCCAGTCAGAGCCCAGTAATATTGTGCCAGTTAGATACCAGGAATATTGTGCCAGTCAGATACCAGGAATAGTGTGCCAGTCAGATGCCCAGGAATTGTCTGCCAGTCAGATGCCCAGAAATAGTGTGCCAGTCAGATGCCCAGGAATATTGTGCCAGTCAGATACCAGGAATAGTGTGCCAGTCAGAGACCAGGAATATTGTGCCAGTCAGAGACCAGGAATATTGTGCCAGTCAGATGCCCAGTAATATTGTGCCAGTCAGATACCAGGAATAGTGTGCCAGTCAGATACCAGGAATAGTGTGCCAGTCAGATGCCCAGGAATATTGTGCCAGTCAGATGCCCAGGAATAGTGTGCCAGTCAGAGACCAGGAATATTGTGCCAGTCAGAGACCAGGAATATTGTGCCAGTCAGATACCAGGAATAGTGTGCCAGTCAGATACCAGGAATAGTGTGCCAGTCAGATGCCCAGTAATAGTGTGCCAGTCAGAGACCAGGAATATTGTGCCAGTCAGATGCCCAGTAATATTGTGCCACTCAGAGCCCAGGAATATTGTGCCAGTCAGACACCAGGAATAGTGTGCCAGTCAGATACCAGGAATAGTGTGCCCGTCAGATGCCCAGTAATATTGTGCCAGTCAGAGCCCAGGAATATTGGGCCAGTCAGATGCCCAGGAATATTGTGCCAGTCAAATGCCCAGGAATAGTGTGCCAGTCAGAACCCAGGAACCACCCTCCTCCCCATCACTTACCTAGTAGCTGCTGCTCCGTGTCCCTGGACGGACACCTCCTCCGTGCAGACAAAAGCCCGCGAAACGGGCGAAATCTCGCGTCTCGAGAGAATTGGACTTTGAAAAAAAAAAATCACGGCGGCTCAAATCCATAGGTGTGCGGCGCACACCTCGCACCAATGGAAGATCCGCCACTGCTTGGCAGTGACCTGAGGGACCCAATCAGTGCACCAAGGAATTCAACACAAGGTGCCCAGGCAAATCTATGCCAAGCAGTGTGTGCAATGTTATTATATGTCAGTGTTGAAGTGTTTACTTATATAATCAATAAGTATTTATTGTCCTGTGAGCCATCTATTGTCCATTGTAGTCTGGAGGTCTGTATCTAAAGGTGGCATGTTTATTTTATGTTAAGTTATACTGTTTTTAATTACCTGTTTAAGATTAGGTTTGACAAATAAATTTTGTTCATTCTTGCTGTACCTAACTGCTAGTGGTCCTGTCTGCTATTTGGGTACAAAGAGCAAGGTTCCAGGCAAGACTTGCTGGGTGGATGCAGAGTTTTAATTGGGGGCTAAGGAGGTGATTTCTTACAAAGGGCAGAGGTGCTACCGGCCTGGGGTTACAGGGGGGCCATCACATAGATCAGTTCTCCCCTCCTGGTCCATCCAACTATCCATTTGTCTGTAAAGGAAGGTTTTTAGATATCAAACTAGCAACTCCTGTTACAATTCAAATACACTTTTGCATAAAGGGGATCATATAACTTTGGTTGTTTCCCTTCCTTAAAATGGGTCTCTTGTATAAATTCTACATGTACTTTTTGTCTTCTTAAGTCATAAAACCTACTTCACCTCTTGCTAGGGATGTTAAGTCCATTGGCATTTATAGGTAATATTTTTATAGAACCCATTTTGCCTCTGGAAAACTATAGAGAACCTCCTATTTTCATTTTGATACCAGGCCTAGCATCCACTCATTCCCCCTCTCGATCATCCTGAAGCTACACTTACTCACACATAAAAACCCAGTGAGATTTGCCAAAGCCCCAGCGTTACCTTGCACATGACAGACCCCATTGGGCCCTGTAGCTAAATATTTGGCACTTATACTCCAGAATGAGGGTATAGCCTGCATCCTGGTTATGATCCTTTTAGGGGCATGGGTCTGAACCAGTACCTGAGTTGGGAACACAGACTTAAAATGCCTATGCTAAACTTACCAAAATCTCTTTTCCAAACAGCCCCTAGTTTCATATCCCCCCTTCTGGTCCTACACCTATTATTTTAATTACCCATAAGGAAGCAAACCAAGTGAAAAAAATAAGTAAAGGTTATTGCAAGTTAGTAGTGTTGAGCGAACCCGAACCGCACTGTTCGGGTTCGTACCGAACATTATGGTTTTTGGACCCCGGACCCGAACACGGACATTCCACTGTATGTTCGTGTTGGAGTTCGGCGATTACATTGTATGGATTGCTATTGGCTTTCTATAAACCGAAAAAGAGTCCCCATTCATAAGAATTTCTTATGAATGGGGACTCTATTTCGGTTTATAGAATAGCAATAGCATTACATGTATTCTATAAACCGAAAGTCTATAAACCGAAAGACATTCGGTATATAGACTTTCGGTTTATAGAATAGCAATAGCATTAAATTGAAGCACTTAATGGAGAAGATCCGGAAAAGGCTATGTGGATAGACCCCGGCCTCTTATAAAAAGATTACCAAAAAAAGTAAGGCACAAAATTCAATAGTACAAAATCTGATCAGCTTCTGGGCAAAATTTAGGAATAGAAGAGGAATAACCAATCGTGTACCCCAGGAATGTCCAATGGGTGTGCTGGAGATAATAGTGGAGGATTTAAATCTTAGGGAATGGAGAACTAGAGGAATAATGAAGCTGAGAGATATACTTCTTTTGGATAAGATAAGAGAATTTCCAAATCTAGTGACAGAATTCCATCTTACACCTAGGGACCTATTTACATATATTAGAGTTAAAAGCCTGATCGAGACTAGGGTTATGAGAGAGAATACTTGAGGTTTGTGTTTAGCTGCAATTTTCTTCTTTCTCACATACTGTACCCACACAAATTATATGTTGTTTTTATCGTCATAAGAAGGGCTTTCATTAGATACCATTATGTTCATCATATCTTATAATTTACAACAACAAAAATCATAAAATATGATGAAAAATTAAAAAAAAAACACTTTTTCTAACTTTGACCTATAATATAATTTACACAAATAAAATCATTAAAAAAGACCCCATCTAACTATTTTCTTAATGTTGTCCCGAGTTCAGAAATATGCATCTTTCCATATTTTTCGGTATTTTTTTACGAGTTATGGGGCAAAAATCAAAAATAGTGTTTTTTGTTTTTTTTCCTATATTGACCTTTTGACCCCAACCTGAACCCAAAATGCAACACTAAATTTAACCCCAACTCTAACCCTTATGCTATCCCTTAATATGTTTTAATTTAATTTTAACCCTATCCCTTATGCTAAAAAAAATTATTTAATTTTAACCCTATAGACTAATCTAACTATATTACCAGTTTTTAGTTAATTCAATATTTTTTTAAATTTTTTTACATTGCTATGCTGCTTAACTACCACTAGGTGCAGTCAAGTAGCGTATTCAGAGTGACGGAAGTGAAGTTACTTTCACTTCCGAAACTCAGACCTGCAGACTGCATAGCCATATTGACGGAGCATGCTGCTCTGCCAGTATGGCTCCCACGATCGCTCCGTGGGGCGATCGTGGGTGCCCCAGATCAGAAATTTCAGTGCTGGCTATTGCCTCAAAATCGAGGCAGTAGACCAACACTGTTAAAGCAGTTTTCGCGATCATTGATAGTGAAAACCGCTTGATTCACCGCAGGATGTGCCAGGCACGTCCATTGTCGGGAACGGAGTTCACGGCAGGACGTGCCTTACACGTCCATTGTCGCGAAGGGGTTAAAAAATGTCCAAAACGTAACATGGGCGCAAGCTGCCTACATGTCAAAATTTCAAGTTAAAATCCAAAATGTGTACCTCCAAAATGTTGCCTTTTAATCCCCAAATAACCCAACAAACCTATGCATGGGAGATACACCTATACTTAGAGAAATGGCTGAACATAACTTAAGGATTTGTTTGGCAGTACCACTTTACATTTACAGTACATTTATACCTGAATTGCAACAGTGTGAAAAATAAATTCATGACAGATATTAGTGTTACAATGTCACTATTGCTATTTTTGAATAATTTTTTTTTTTAATGTATACATTTATGATTTTTTTGTAACGAATGTTATTTGACTTCATATCCTTGAATGCAATATGAGACGGTTTTTACTTTTGACACATCCCCATTATATACAAGTGTATATGTTCTTACATTGATAATACAAGGCACTGCACATGCACAACGTTTGACATCATGACACTATGATGTCATGACGGTTGACGTTATGATGGCAGCCGCCATGACGGTAATCAGTGTTGATCTGCCTATGTGTGTATATATAGGCAAATCTTCTTGAAATTGAGAGGATTTCCCTTGAAAAAGCCTTTTTTTCGAAACGTTCCCTCTTCTGTCTAGTTGAAATTTTTGTTATATTGTTTGCCTTATATGATGTGTTGCAAGTTACTACTACTTCTTACGTGTTGTGACAATTTATTATCACCTCTTTTTGGCTATGTGACATTATGACATAGTGCCAGTACTGCTGCAAACTTAAAGGGACACTAAACTCTTTTTTTCACTTGTATGAGGATAAACTGGCATGTACTTTTAATAGTATAGGTAGCAGGCAGCCATATGGTCGAGAGACCCTCATTTTTGCATGGGATCATCTAATCCCATGCAAAACCGATGGTCTCTCTCTCTCTGTGCTTGCAGCTGGAGACCCTTGCATTGGGATTTCAGAGCGGGCGAGATATTGTCAGCACGCGTCGACCAGGATCTCCCCTCGCCAGCATCTCTGTGCGAGAAGGCAGCATGGTGTCTGTGCACCTTCCATGCTACCTCTCTTGTGCTCCCCATGCACTTATCTGCCGTCAGAGCACCAGCGTCACATGACCTTCCAGTGCTCAAACTTCAGATCAGTGCGTGGGGAGCGCAAGAGAGGCAGCGCAAGGAACTGCCTCATACTTGCCAACTGTCCCGGATTTGCTGGGACAGTCCCGTGAAAACCAAGATTGTCCCGGGGGAATTCTCCTCCCCTGGACAATCCCGGCAATTTGCACTGTTTTAGCACGATCGCGGGTCACGTGACGCCTCTGCTGGAAGCAGGCAGGACGCGTGTGACAGGGCTGGTAACAGGCTGCTGTGAGCTCAGCTCACACACTGAACAGTGCGGGGGAGTTTTTTTTTTTTTTTTTAACTTTAATCAAACAAACTTCTGCAAAGTTACATTGTGGTATGTTCTGGAGGGCAAATTGACATTGTGGCATGCTAAAACCGTGTGGGTGCAAAGTGCTGTGGGTGCTGTATGGTGCTGTGTTAAGTTCTTTAGGTGCAATGTGGGTGCAGAGGAAGGGATACAAATAATAAATGAAAAAAATTTCAATAACAGTTTTATTACATATAAAAATAGTTGAAAACAATATCAAAAAGTTCATATAAGTATAAATGCAACTAGTTATATACATATATTTGGGGTCCACCTCAAGCTTTTCAAAAGGCTGGAAATATTTAATATTTTAATGTGTTTTTGCAGTCAGAAACGTAATATTACTTTGCTGAGAGGGTGGTGGGTGCATTAACCCCTTAGTGACATGACTTTTTTGGCTTGTCCGACGCTTGGTGACATGGGCTGTTTTAACATTTCTGAGGTGTTTGTGTTTTGCTGTAATTTATTTCTGTCTCATTTAGTGTACCCGCACAAACTATATATCGTTTTTATCGTTATAAGAAGGGCTTTCAAGGATACCATTATTTTGATAATAGCATATCATTTGATGTAAAAAAAATAATAAAATATGGCAAAAAAATTGAAAAAAATTTTTTTTATGACTTTTATTTGAAAAATCGTATACTCATGTACAAGAGACAACAAAAAAAGACTGCTAAAAAGTTTCTAATATATGTCCTGAGTTCAGAAATAGCCGATGTTTTAATGTTTTTGTGCTTTTTTTATTCATGTTACAGGGCCAGAACTATAAGTGGTGCAAAGCTATTTTAAAATCCTTTCTTTCAAAATTAGCGATAATGACATTGTAACACTGATTTCTGTACTAAATCCATGAATGACCCCCAACATGTACATATTTTTGAAAACTAGACCACTCAGGGCATTTAACTTGGGGTATTTTGACACATTTCATGTAGCCATTTTACCACCAATCTATGCCAAAGTTTGCAGCAAAAAATCTTTTTTTTCAATTTTTCACATATATTGCAATTTAGGTAAACATTACCTTAAAATGTGAAGGGGTATTTCCAAATAACACCTCAATATGTGTTCAGCAACATCTCCTGAGTACAGGGATACCACCCATGCATAGGTTTGTTGGTTTGTTTTGGGGCTTAAAGGCCACATTTAGGGGGTGCGCATTTTGGTTTTCCAACTTGGAATTCTAACATGCAGAAAACTTGTGCCCATGTCCCATTTGAGACATTTTTGAAGCCAGAAAGTGTATTCTACCCCACAAAACCATATATTTTTTTAAACTAGACACCCTAGGGTATTTCAAATGGTAGTATTTTAACACTTTCCATGCACTAATTATACTACCAGCCTATGTCAATGTTTTGGGTAGTAATTTTTTTTCACATACATTGTACTTTGGGCATGAATTCACAGATCCTGTTATATGTCAGTGCCAAACAACACCTCAATATGTGTTCAGCAACATCTCCTGAGTACAGGGATACCCCCCATGTATAGGTTGGTTAGGTTATTTGGGGGTTAAAAGGCCACATTTGAGAGGTGCGCTTTTTGGTTTTCCAACTTGGAATTCTGACGTGCAGAAAACCTGCGCCCATGTCCCATTTGGGACATTTTTGAAGCCAAAAAGTGTATTCTATCCCACAAAACCATATATTTTTAAAAACTAGACACCCTAGGGTATTTCAAATGGTAGTATTTTAACACTTTTCATGCACTAATTCTACCACCAGCCTATGTCAATGTTATGGATAGTAATTTGTTTTTCACATTCATTGTACAACGGGCATAAATTCACAAATCCTATTATGTGTCAGTACCAAACAACACCTTAATATGTGTTCAGCAACATCTCCTGAGTACAGGGATACCACCCATGTGTAGGTTAGTTAGATTATTTGGGCGCTGAAAGGCCACGTTTAGGGGGGGTGCATTTCCAACTTGGAATTTTGACATGTAGTCAGCCTGCGCCCATGTTCCATTTGGGACACTTTTGAAGCCTGTCAAAGTATTTTACCCCATAAAACCATATATTTTGGAAAACTAGACATCCTAGGGTATTTAAAATTGTGGTATTTTAACACTTTCCAAGTGCTAATTCTACCACCAACCTATGTCAAAGGGTTGGGATGTCATTTTTTCCCCACACACATTGTAGTTCAGGCAGGAATTTTCAGATTCTGGTATTTGCCACTGCCAACCAACACCTCAATATGTGTTCAGCAACATCTCCTGAGTACAGGGACACCCCCCATGCATATGTTTGTTGGTTTGTATTGGGTCTAAAATTCCACATTTAGGGGGTGCGCAATTCCAACCTGGAATTTTGACATGTAGTCAACCTGCGTCCGTGTCCTTTATGGGATATATCTTTGAAGCCAGCCAATGTAATTTACTGCCACCAAACCATATATTTTTTTATCGGTAGACCCCCATCACTACTTGTGGCAAGGGCTCAGCAGCCACCGATACATCGCTAGATGATGTATCAGAAAGCTGAATAGGGTCAAAATCGAACCCTGAGTCCGCGGCCTCAGAATCAGTGCGTAAGCAGTGATCTCGAGCAAAGAAGGGGTTAATAAGAGCCTATCTAGTACTGTAATACATTACAGTACAAATAAATTAATCCATAAAACAGTGCAGACAGCAAAACATACTGTTGCTGTGCAAGATTACTGCTTACACAGTGATGAATGGCAGGGAAGGGGTTAATACACAGTGAAAGACTTTCATAAAACCTGCCAATTTTATAAAATGTTATTTTATATCACTAATACTGATCTGTCTCTTTTCGTCACAAAAATGTAAGTGAGGAGAGGGAGGCAGATCAATATTTGTGAATATTGATCCGACCAATTTTGATCTGACCAGGGCGAATGGTGAGCTTAATTGAGAAATCACCAAACCGCCTTTGCCACTAATTCGCTGTTACTGATCGCTATGCACTCAGGCAGCTTAACAAAAAAAAAAATCTCAAATATTTTTACTTTACATGTAATCCGCTAGCGGGTATGTGTAAAAAAAATAAAAAAAAATAAAAAATATGCAGACAGATAAAAATTGCTTTGGCGTCAATATCATTGCGTAAGCAGTGATCGACGGCAAAGAAGGGGTTAATAACTCTTAGAAGAGCCTTTTTAGTACTGTAATAAATTACAGTACAAAAAAAATTAACCCCTAAAAAATGCACAAACAGCAAAAATAAATGCGCTGATGTGCACGATCCCTGCTTATGCAAGATCAGTGGCAGGGAAGGGGTTAAACGCAGGGAATTGCTTTAATAAAAAAATGTTTATTGTTTTATTATTTGTGTGTTGTGTATTTATAGTTTTTTTTAACTTTTACTTACTTTTAGAACTTTGATCTGTCTCTCTCCCTCACTAAAAAAAATGTGAGGAGAGGGAGACAGATCATAACCGGTCAGATCAATATAGGGTTAATATTGATCTGACCAGTCAGTGGGGATGTTCAGCAGAACATCCCCACTGCCTGTCAGTGTGCCTGGCAGTCACTGATTGCCTCTGTGAAGAGGCAATCATGTGACAGCCAGAGAGCACAGGAAGCAGGTACTTCCTGCCTCCTGTGCTCTTGCCCTTAGTAGGGCAGCGCCATCTTGGTCATTCAGTGACCAAGATCGTGCATTTTCTGAGCATAGGAAGCGAAAGATTCGCTTCCTATGCTCGTTTTTGAAATGCCCGCTCTGTGCCTTTAAAACCGGCATTTCGATCGCTCCGTGCCGACGGGCATTTTTTTTAGTATTGT
The DNA here is from genome assembly GCA_036172795.1 of Pelodytes ibericus. NCBI lineage: Eukaryota > Metazoa > Chordata > Amphibia > Anura > Pelodytidae > Pelodytes > Pelodytes ibericus. Next base: position 86,718,610 of record CM069859.1, read on the forward strand.
ATGATGCTTCCACACGGAAGCATCGTTACAATACCATCAGAGCACTGAAAGCGTAAAAACTCAGCTTTCAGTGCTCGTTTTGACACAGGACGGACTAGGTCCGTCCTGTGTCACTAACACCTCGGCACACAGGACGGACCTAGTCCGTCCTGTGTCGCCAAGGGGTGACAAGGGGTTAAATAGTCTTCCAGCATAAGTGGTAGAGGAGGAGTTTAAGCAGTAATGAGGGATAAGGTTATCCTAGATATAATATAAGGCCAGGGACTAATGATAGTATTACTTTACTGAGAGGGTAGTGGATGTATGGAACAGTCTTCCAGTAGAGGTGGTAAAGGTTAAAACATGAAGGAGTTTAATCATGCATGGTATATGAATAAGGCTATACTATATATAAGATAAGGCCAGTAACTAATGAAAGTATTACTTTACTGAGAGGGTAGTGGATGCATGGAATAGTGTTCCAGTAGAAGTGGTAGAGGTTAATACAGTGAAGGAGTTTAAGCATGCATGGGATAGGTAGAAGGCTATCCTAGATATAAGATAATGCCAGGGACTAATGAAAGTATTACTTTACTGAGAGGGTAGTGGATGTATGGAATAGTCTTCCAGTAGAAGTGGTAGAGGTTAATACAGTGAAGGAGTTTAATCATGAATGGGATAGGTATAAGGCTATCCTAGATATAAGATGAGGCCAGGGACTAATGAAAGTATTTCTTTACTGAGAGGGTAGTGGCTGCATGGAATAGTCTTCCAGTAGAAGTAGTAGAGGTTAATACAGTGAAGGAGTTTAAGCATGCATGGGATAGGTATAAGGCTATCCTAGATATAAGATAAGGCCAGGGACAAATTAAAGTATTACTTTACTGAGAGGGTAGTGGATGTATGGAATAGTTTTCCAGTAGAAGTGGTAGAGGTTGATACAGTGAAGGAGTTTAAGCTTGTATGGGATAAGGCTAACCTAGATATAAGATAAAGCCAGGCAGTATTACTTTACTGATAGGGGTGTGAATACATGGAATGGCCTCCTAGCAGAAGTGGTAGGTTCATACTAATGTATGTTTATGGTGTACATACAGCTCTCTGACTGAAGCACATCTGCACCAGGTTTTACTATATTTCATGTAAAAGTGATCAAATGCACCTGCCTGATGTAGATGTTGTGCTGTGAATGTATCTGTTGTATACCAAGGATGCATGGTAATGTTGGAGTGAACTTGGTGATATAATCTACACCAGGGGTCCTCAAACTACGGCCCACGGACCACATGCGGCCCGCCGAGCACATTTATCCGGCCCGTGGGGGGTGCTGCCGGCACAATATTCCTGGGCTCTGACTGGCACATTATTCCTGGGCATCTGACTGGCAAAATATTCCTGGGCTCTGACTGGCACAGTATTCCTGGGCATCTGACTGGCAAAATATTCCTGGGCTCTGACTGGCACAGTATTCCTGGGCATCTGACTGGCATAATATCTGACTGGCATAATATTTCTGGGCATCTGACTGGCATAATATTCCTGGGCATCTGAATGGCATAATATTCTTGGGCATCTGACAGGCACACTATTCCTGGGCATCTAACTGGCATAATATTCCTGGGCATCTGACTGGCATAATATTCCTGGGCTCTGACTGGCATAGTATTCCTGGGCATCTGAATGGCATAATATTCCTGGGCTCTGACTGGCATAATATTCCTGGGCATCTGAATGGCATAATATTCCTGGGCATCTGACTGGCATAATATTCCTGGGCTCTGACTGGCATAATATTCCTGGGCTCTGACTGGCATAATATTCCTGGGCATCTGACAGGCACACTATTCCTGGGCATCTGACTGGCATAATATTCCTGGGCATCTGACTGGCATAATAGTCTTGGGCTCTGACTGGCATAATATTCCTGGGCATCTGACTGGCATAATATTCCTGGGCATCTGACTGGCACAATATTCCTGGGCTCTGACTGGCACAGTATTCCTGGGCATCTGACTGGCATAATATTCCTGGGCTCTGACTGGCACAATATTCCTGGGCATCTGACTGGCATAATATATCTGGGCATCTGACTGGCATAATATTCCTGGGCATCTGAATGGCATAATATTCCTGGGCTCTGACTGGTATAATATTCCTGGGCATCTGAATGGCATATTCCTGGGCATCTGAATGGCATAATATTCCTGGGCTCTGACTGGCATAATGTTCCTGGGCTCTGACTGGCATAGTATTCCTGGGCATCTGAATGGCATAATATTCCTGGGCATCAGACTGGCATAATATTCCTGGGCATCTGACTGGCATAATATTCCTGGGCTCTGACTGGCATAATATTCCTGGGCATCTGACTGGCATAATATTCCTGGGCATCTGAATGGCATAATATTCCTGGGCTCTGACTGGCATAATATTCCTGGGCATCTGACTGGCACAATATTACTGGGCTCTGACTGGAATAATATTACTGGGCTCTGACTGGCACACTATTCCCACTGAAATAATGGTAAGTTTGTTGATTTAACTTTACTTCATTTTAAATATTGTATTTGTTCCCGTTTTGTTTCTTCACTTCAAAATAAGATATATGCAGTGTGCATAGGAATTTGTTCATAGTTTTTGTTTTTACTATAGTCCGGCCCTCCAACGGTCTGAGGGACAGTGAACTGGCCCCCTGTTTAAAAAGTTTGAGGACCCCTGATCTACACTGTGACAAGTAGGTGGAGTTACATTATGCTAATCATACCGAGTGGGCGGAGCTTTTTAAAGGAGGTGTGGTCAATTGGAAGATAAGCTGCAAAGTGTCCCTGCAAATTTTTTTCAAATGTTGGCAACTATGCTGGCTGTGGCAAATTAATTTCAAAAGAGTTGCATATTAATGTATTAAAGGGCATACTGACTGTGGCATATTAATGGGCACAGATATTAATGGCCATACTGACTGTGGCATTTTAATGGGCAAAAAGTGGCATATCTGCATGCTGGGGTAAGACCTGGGTGCAGAGAAAGGAATTAAAAACAAGAAATGGATCTCAATAACCTTTATTACATATGTAAAAAGTTGAAATATAATGTTTTTTTCTTTGGCCCGCAATGCGCAAAATGTACAAGGTGGCAGCCTACTGAAAAGTTTGGAGACCCCTTGTCTAATACAACAGATAGACCAGCTTTGATCGTTTGATTCGACTGATAGACGTGCTATGATTTTAATTCAACTGATTGAACTGCTGTGATAGTGTAATACAACAGACTAGCTTTCATTGATTGATTAAACTAACAGAACTGCTGTCATAGTTTGTCTTAACTGATCAAACTGCTGTGTTATACTGCTGCCTGATTGAACTGCTCTGCCGATTGATACAATGGCTCAGCTCATAAAACTGCTCTGCCGAGTCAAATAACAGCTGGTTGCTGCACACCCAATTCGTCATTCAACAAAATAACTGCGCGAAAATGTCATTTGCATTAACATGGGCGGGTATTGGTTTCCTTCTAGGCACCTCCCCTACGCGTCAGCCGCAATGCGACGCAGGCGCAGCGCGATGATTCTTTTCCTGTCACACAGTCGAGTCCTCCCGCTTGGAGGACTCGCTTTGCGAACCGCAGCCACAGACAAAATTCCGCTGGCGGAAAAACATGTAAAAAAATAGCCCAAAACAACCGTTACCCGCCACCCCTAAAAACAGTACGTAAAAAAAAAAAAACAGCCCAGTTCCGAAGGCTAACAGCGGAATTGGCAACTGTGCAACGCCAATAGATTCACCCCTCTCCTCTGCTTCCTGTTCCTGCTTTAGTAGGAAACCCCCAATATGCAGGATCTAAATGGAGGGGAAACTTCCAGATGCCCTGCCCAGCAACTGCAGTGATGCTCCCTCTGCCTCCAACATTGCTTCCCAGTGCCAGACTAGTAAGTAAATAGTGAGTCTAGCAGCATATTTGAATGTGTGTTAGTATGTATGTTTGTGTTCAGCACCTGTTTTTATGTGTCTAACTGAATCTCTGTGAGCCATCATGTGTTGGTGTGTATATACGTGTGTTTGTGACAGTGTGTCTCTGCATGTGTATGTTGGCATTTAAATGTGTGTATGTATATATATATATATATATATATGTTTGTGTGTGTGCATGTATATAAGAGTGTTAACATCTATAAGTGTGTTCCAGCATTTAAGGGTGTGTGTGTATTTGTGGGTGAGCAAGTGTGTTTGTATCTATGGCTGGGCATGTGCGTATGTCATTTAGATATTTGAATGGACTGGGACTAAAGCATTTTACTTTGTGATAATACATTTACGACTGGCTCCTAGCATTTGCAGCTGGTCCCCAAATGTAAATTAAATTTGACAAACCCCGATTCCTTTTATTTTTTATTTTGGTAACCAAAAATAATACATCTAATATACATCAATTAATCCAGTAAAGTGACTATAACCCAATGTATTATGCAGTGACACAATATTGGCAAATCCTGCCACCTTACTTGTTGAAATTGACATGAGTATCGATATATATGTGTGTGTGTGGAAATTGTCTTAAAAATCTATATTCATATTTGGATTTTCTGTAAACGTTGCAGAAGGAGTTTTAACATCAAATGCTGAGAATAATAATTATGTGTACCATGGAACCGGCCACAAGTGTGGCATCTGCTTGTTATCCTTTCCGAAGGAAACTCAGTACCAAAAACACATGCGTGACCATGAAAGAAATGATAAGGTAAGAAAATAATAATAGTTTACAGTGTTTGTATTGAGCTGATCTGTTCAACTGACTTTTATTAAGACTTGGAATAGTTGCCTAACAACAAAATTTTAATTAAAAATATGTTTTTGTTTGTTACACAGCCTCATCGATGTGACCAGTGTCCAATGTCCTTTAATATTGATTTTAACCTGACTCTTCATAAAGCTACGCATAATGTGAATAACGCCACATGTCCAGCATGCAACAAGAAATTTTCTCGCGTGGCCAGTCTGAAAGCTCACATCATGCTTCACGAGAAAGAGGAGGTAATTAAAAGTAGGCATTGACATAACAATTTATTTTTTCTTATTCCTTATTTATACAATATCTTGGCTTGGCAGGGTGTTAGCACTATAGTGCATGTACTCAAATTGACAGGGCTACTGCGCATGCATAGACATCTGCTATTGAGCAGTTTTCATTCTTTGTTGTTTTAAACATTGGAGAATGAGATTCGGGATAGTGCTCCTGCATTGGGACAGTCCCACTTAAAACAGGACAGTTGTGGGGGTATGTTATGCCATACATCTGAATCATTGACTTAGTGATTACATATATATTACATACATACTGTCCCTAGCAGTAACCAGCTGATTGACACCATTGTTGGAGTACGTTCTATGATTTTAGACAGATGTTCTTAATGTTTTCAAATGATTTTAAGCACAATTAGAACCCTTGGGATCTAAAGTCTGAGATTGGAGGACGAACTTAGCTCTAAAAGACTTCTAATAAATGGGGGTGGGGGGGGGGGGGGGTTGTATTGAGGCCGTTTATAATAGGGTGGGGGGTTGGTCAAATGCTCCCAGTCACCCGTAATAAACACGCCCCCAAATTTAATGATGGGTCTGTGGCTGCCCAAAGTAACCCAGACCCATAAAATAAATAATATCTAAGGGACCCTGTCCTGTTTCATAGCAACTGGACACTTGTTTTTTTCCATTAAAAATGTTGATAAAGGAAATAGGTTTACTTAGTTTCTTTGTCAGCAAAATTTCTAATGCTATTAATTAATTCTATATGTGACAAAAAAAATTTTTTTTTTATGTGCTGTTGTTACTGCCAGCCTGTGGCACAGAGGGAAAAGTCTTCCTCTTGTAGAAGAAAAGTCACACTTCCTTACTATTTTCTGAATACGTTTTAGGGAAATAATATTTCCAATGCTAGGGATTGCTTTAAAGTCAGGAGAGGGGCGTTTGTGTTTCTTCTCACATCTATTTACACTTAATTGCAGCTCTATTTGCTAAACCCCTTCCCGACGCTAGGACATACTATGCCGTCCTGATTTAACAGTACCTAAAAGACGCTAGGACGGCATAGTACGTCCAGCGTTAAACAGCTCATCCCGCAATGAGCTGTGCTCGGATCCTGCCTCAGGGACTTGCAGCGGGATCCCACCTGTCAGATGATGCCACTTTGAGTGGCCTCAGTCTGACAGGGAAAATGTAGCTGGTGCTCAAAGTGAGCACCGGCTACATTTAACTAAATCATGCTGTGCCCGAACTTCTGTGTTTGGGGATGCATCCGTGACGTCACACGTGACATCTGGAGATCTTGCAGTCTTTTTGGCCGGGACCCACAGGGTCTCTGCCATAGTGTTCCTGGCTACTGATCACCTTGTGATCGTGACATTTCGATGCTTGCCTGGGACGTCAGGGATGCAAGCACCATGCGTCACAAAGGCGTTAAATATAGTTAATATATGTTTGCATACAGACTGCACTATCTATTGTGTCTTTGTGTTGTGCATACCAGCTCCATAAGAATCTGCAAAAGTAGCAAGGAAGGAATTTCCTCAGATGAAAAATGTTGCGTCAACCTGGATGTGAAAGTTTTGGTACTGATGGGATTGTTCTGCACGCAGAGGGAGAGCAAAAATATGGGAGATCAAATTAATATTCCAGTTTAAGGCCTTAAACACTAGCATTAATACAGACAGTGAATTTATTTATCGATATAATCTTATTACTTTTTTATAAGCCAAGGATTGCTGCAGTGGACTTATCTCAAACTGCAAACATTTGACACCTTCTTGAATCTGGCATGTGTCTAATGGTTTTATGGCCCCCTAACCAGGGAGTGGAGGGATTAGAGATGCTCTGACCAAACTGATTTTATCTGTTGGATCTCTGTAGAACTGGCTGATTTACTGCTGAGAACATTCTTCAATACCCTGGTTTTTCTTGCCATTATATTACATTAACATTCCTTTATATAGCGCCAACAATTTATTTAGCATAGGTACAGAGCATAGAAGGGAACTACATACTAAGTTAGACAAACTGGTACATCAGGTAGAGTCCTACCTCTCAAGCTTACAATCTAGAGGGAATGGGGTAAATGAAATGTATAAGGGAGTGAAGATGTCAGAGGGAAGGTAGTTGTAACAGTAATGTGACTGGTTGGCGCTAGGTGGGTTTGGCCAAAGATTAATTGTGTGAGTACTAGCTGGGTTAGTTGAAAGCTACCTGATACTATCAGTGATTGAGGGCAGCGAGATCTAAGTGGGATTGATTAGCTAGTGGTAAATTAACTGGTATACTAGTGGGATGGGTAGTATGCTTCTGTAAAGAGATGTGTTTTGAGGGACTTTTTAAAGTTTGAAAAGGAAGGAGAGAGCTGGATGCTCTGTGGAATGGAGTTCCAAAATTTTGCAGGAGCGAGTCGGTAAGATGTAATGAGGTTGGAGGAGAGCTGTAGTCCCATTGAGGAGCGCAGAGGTTGTGGAGGGAAGTTTCTGTTAACGAGAGAGGCAATGTACGGAGGGGCTGAGGAGTGGAGGGCTTTGTAGGTTAAAGACAGAATTTTATCCTAGAGTAGACGGCGAGACAATGGAGAACGTTGTAGAAAGGAGCCACTGAATCGACCGATGAGCGAGAAAGATGAGTCTGGTAGCTGTGTTTTGAATAGATTAGTGAGAAAGACGAGCCGTAGGTAGTCCAGTCAGGAGGCTGTTACTGTAGTCAAGGCGAGAGATCACAAGTTAGTTCACTAGGATTTGGCGGTCTCTTCTGCATGAAGAATGGGCAAATGTGTGCGATGTTCCTTAGGTGCAGATGATAGGATTTGGCTAAAGACTGAATATGGAGAACGAAGGAGAGAGCAGAGATTCAAAAGTGACCCCAAGACATCAGATACGGTCAGCAGGTGTCTTTTTAAAAAAACAAAAAAAAAATGTTTACTCTTTTTGTTTCCTGCTTTTCCACAGCCATTTTAACTATACATTTTTGCCAATACAATGTCGATATTGGTTTTAAAATTGTGTGAGAGAGAGGGATATATTACTTTGAGGGTTTGGGGTCATTTCTGTGCTTCTGCTTAGAGAATACATTTGAGCTTGTGCTATGAATGTATATTTTTTTTTTTGGGGGGGGGGTTATTTTTATTAATCTTTATTGATTATATAAAAACCATAGCAAACATGATTATAAATATTAAAACTACATTTACATAGTGAATGTAATTTTGTAGTTTTCACTTCCCTATTCCATTTACATTTTATTCTATATCCCATTCTTCTACTGGTATTTTTCCACTCCTCCCAATTTTGTGAATTCTTATTTGTGCCCCTAATTATATTAAAGGGACACTAAACTTTTTTCTAATATATAAGCACAAGTGAAAAGTTAGTTGTCCCTAGTATGAGGATGAACTGGCGTGTACATTTTATAGTACATGCCAGTTTATCTTCTGACCGAGGCTAGCGCAGAGAGAGATACTCGTTTTTGTATGGGATCAGCAAGGGGGACCTTAACAAGACCCTCGCATTCAACTGTCAGAAAGGGGTGAGTCCCCGCTCTGATTGGCTGTCAGCCTGCGACAACCAGGAACTTCTGTGTCTCGCATTTGAGAGACAGCAGTTAGTAAACCTTCATGTATCTATTAAGATACACGTTGGGTTTACTTAAATGTACCGGGACATGTTTTGTTTAACCTTTGCTTCCTTCAACCTTTTGCTTCCTTAGTTGGTATAAAATTTGGTGTTTTAAAAGTACGGCACTAAATGGTTGGGAGCCCTTTCAGTTTCTTGCCATCTTTAACTTAGCCCACGAAACAATGGGTCATAAATTCTACTTGATCTTTATTTACATTAGGCCAGTCAAGGTGTAATAACATAACTTGTGGCCTGAAGGGAAGACTAATATTACAGGTTGAACCTATTATTGAAACCACCATCTCCCATAATCGGGCCACTTTTTTACACCTCCACCATATATGGAGGTATGTGCCTTTCTCCTTACATCAACATTCATCCTTATTACAAGAGGAGATTTTTGTCATTCTGGTCAGGACCATATACAATTTATTGACTAATTTGTACGTTTCCACCAACGATAGGCTATGTATGATTTTATTCACTTTAGAGAGAGCTACTCATCTATAAGAATGTTCAAGTCTCTTTCCCAGCTTTTAATAGCTGGTATGGTAGAATTTCCTTTCCCCTGCTTTGCTAGTATCAAACATTGTTAGAAAACGTAATGGATTTTCCAACTATTACCAACTGAGGCATCCGTTAATGTAAATCTGTAGCGCTATAGCAGTTTTAACCTTGAACTCAGAGGGATGTAGATACTGCTGTGTATAGTGTTGTTAAAGTGTCTATTACAGACGCTACTACTTTTCATTCCACTGATGAGCCACATTTTAGACAATTGCTTTCAGTTTGGGGGTCATTGATTTTAACTGTGATCACATACATTGTTGAATTAAATTACCTTTCCAGCCTAAAAAAAAAAGTCCATACTAAATCTGAAATTTAAAAAAAGTGATAATTTTTTTCTCCTCATTTTTAAGCATGCATTTTTGTCCTGTGAGGGCAAAAATGCATGCTACATGCATACATGCATGCTAAATGCATACAAATGCAGCATGGTACACCAAATAAAAATAAGCGAAAAATAGTTGTTAATGGCTCTTGTTGATTTCTGAAAGAAAATGTTTTTTTTTTTTTGTTTTTTTACTTAATGGCCAAACTCAAAATGCTTTGCATTGTTGTTCTCCTGGATCTTGAAGTGATTTACTAAATGGCACTGGAAATTGTGTTTTCATACCATAATAACAGTGTGATTTGATGCAGGCATTCTGCATAAATTACATTTTTAATATTTTTCTCAAACCTCTCCCCCCATCCAGGGATTACTTTGCGTGTTTACTACAGGTGCGGTGATTATATAGACACTGAGTATATAAAGCTGGGATTCATTTAGTCCCTTCCTGTGCTGCCAGAATTTAATGCATTGTGTGGAATGTAAGTAACCTTGCTCTTGTACACATAGGATCTCTTAACACATTGTCTGACGACATCACTAGAGAAAGAGTATATCCCATTCATTTGAATGGAATTATTCTCATTGGTTCCTGCAACAACAAAAAAAGGAAATTACTTTTACTCAGCTAGTGTGGGCAGTCCTGGCTTCTTGCAAACTGCTGTAATTTCACAAATTCATCTAAGTGTAATTTTTTTTTAAGCAATGCAAAATGTAATACATTCATTTTAAAGTACTTTTAAAGCACTATTATGCATTAACATTTGGAAGATGTATTTTGGGCACCAGACAGTAGAAGAAATCCTCATTTAATGATTTGTCAGAAAAATAAAATATGCAATATTGACTATTTATGGTATAGAATGTTTGTTTTAACAGTGTGCAGTTATTTCGGAAGCTATATTTTGAGCTTTTTTAATAAAAAATAAAAAAAATCAATTACAATTTAGCCAGAGTGTAAGAGCTTGTAAGAAGTAAGCAAATGTAAACTTCTAACATTATTTAATTTGTTTTACAGATTCTCATCTGTTCGGAATGTGGAGACGAGTTTACGCTACAGTCTCATCTGTCCTTGCATATGGAAGAGCATCGACAGGAGCTGGCGGGTAACAAGACGTACAGTTGCAAATCATGCAAAAAGACATTTGACACTACAGTGCAACTCAAAGATCACATGAAAACCCACTTCAAAATCAGGTAGGGAACACTGGAAATTAATGAACCATTTTTTTGGTACTGCATATACTGAATATATTTCTTACCAGATTTGTAATCAACGATTTGCTAAAACTAACAAGTGGTTTTTAGAAAGCAAACATAGGCAGTGTATAGATCAAACTTGATATTTTTAAATAATTTTTGAATAAGGCCTGTTGATAGGAGATGGTAACTCTTATGGCTAATTCTGTGTATTAGTGATATTTATCTTCCTATAGAAGTGAAACACTGAGTGATTACATTTCTTAGAGTTTGCAGTCCTCTTTTATTTATTTTTCCTTAGTTTTTAGTGTGTAACAACTGAATCCTTATTTGCAGGGTTGCCAGTACTAGGTCTTATAACCGAAATATAGACAGAAGTGGGTTTTCATACTCCTGTCCACATTGTGGCAAAACATTTCAGAAGCCAAGCCAATTAACTCGTCACATTAGGATACACACAGGTAAGATAACCACTGTTTCATTCAGCGTGTGTATGGATGAAGTTTGTTTTAGCTACTATAAAAAGAAATTGACATGGGTACTTGAGCATTGTGTTTTAGGTTAAATCATGAACTTCTCTAAAGCCCTGTTTCCCAATAGCATTAATCTTAGTCCTTCTAATATTATGGTCAACTTTTGTTCTTCTCACTTCTCCTGCTTCGGTCTTAATACTCCTACTGCTGAAAGTCCAAGTAAGTGCTACAATATCCACAGCCTCATATCTTTTTATTTTTTATTTTTTTATAACTATTTATTTTCTGTATATGTTGATATCAAAAAGACGGACATACAGACCACATACAATCCAATTGTGTGTTTAGGCCACAGTCCAATAATATTAATAATACACTACTATATTAAGGAGAGATATGTGATATGTATGTTTAACATACTTATGAACGAGCATAGAAAAGGGGGTCTAGTGGCCATAGTGTTACATCACAGGGATATTTACAATTTAATTTGTATTGGTAACGCAGCTCATGTGACACCTAGACTAGATTTCACTTTGTAACCAAGGGGTCCATATTTTATTATATATGTCAGAAAAATCATGATCCCTGTTATAGAAATATCTTTCCGACACACATTGAAAGTCTATTTGTGCTTTTAATTCTGTCCGTAAGGGATCTTCCCGTTTCCTCTAATACCTGGCTAAGCAGATCTTAAAAGCGAGTAAAATATTAATGCACAAAAATCCTATATTTTTTAGTGCCAGGAAGCTCAATATGAAACAGGAAAGAAATGGGTTCCAGATTAAACTCTACTGCCATTTGACACAATTCTACAGTTCTGTCCCTCTAAAGTCTGAAGTTGGGTATCTGATAAATAGAAATTATAAGAACTATATTCTTAAAACAGTTCAAGGATTTTTGGAACATAGATTAGGGGGGATAATGTTATAAGAACATCATCTGTGTACATTGATACCATATGATCTTGACAGCTTATCAAAAAGTCTCTAGGCTTCTCCTAATTAATGCGGCCAACGATTCAATTGTAGAGTAGAGTAGGGGTGACAAAGGACACCCTTTGGCGAGTAACATTCCGAACATCAACAGCAAAACTCAAAAATGGGCCAGTGATTTTAGCTCTTGGAATAGTGTACAATGCCATAGTGAATTAAGCAAAACGTCCAGTTAGACCGAACACCCGCAGAGTCTCTGATAAAAATCTCCAAATAACTCTATTGAACATCTAATGCCATAAGGACATAGAAACATAGAATGTGTCGGCAGATAAGAACCATTCGGTCCATCTAGTCTGCCCAATGGAATATGTCTCTGGTGTATTTTATCAATAATATCAAGGACTCCGCAGCTGTTGTCCTCTCCAGTTCTACCATCCATTTGGGCTAAGATCTTAGAATACATTTTGATACTGGTCTGTAATTTGTTACAATAGTTTGAATTTTTGGCGGGCTTCAGGATTGGAGAAATAGCGTACTCAAACATTTCAGGAAGGAACACATTTGGTTTGCCCACAGCGTTGGACACAGATTCAAGAATTGGAATTTTCACTAGATGTAGAGTCTGATCAAATATAGAGATAAAGCAATCCGGGTCTGGGGCCCTCCACCTCTTTAGTTCTGTAATTTAATTTGGAATCTCGGCGAGAGAGGTTCGTTTAGATTCAAAAGACTCAATTTCTTTGTAGGCAAGAAGGCCAAATTCTGATTTTGTTTCAAAAATCTTTTATTTTTGATATCTGTTTTAAGTGGTTCCAGAAGATTGTATAGAGCTTCATAATATTATTTGAATGCCTTGCCAATCTGAAGAGGGGAAAGGGAAGTCTCGCCTTTATCAATTATTTTCTTTATTCTGTATCTTTGAATTTAAAATTTGTTTGCTTTAACTGGGTTATGGCCTTAGCTGCATTCAGTCTTAACTTGGTTTTAATTTCCTCTTGAGTCAAGGAAATATCTTTATATAGATTTACGCAGGGCAATCCTTGTTTATCCTCTCCATCTTGGCAAGGGAAATTATATAGGGCTGCCAGTGATTTGCCCTTTCTTTTTGATATGTTGCTTGTTTTATTAGGTGTCCTCTAAGGAAGCAAGCAACCTCCTGGTTCTCATTCTGTGCTAAGAAATCACTGGCCGCCTTTTCCAGTTCTAATTTACTTGTCTGAGATGATAAAATATCATCTGTTAGTTTCCAATTGCAGCAAATATTATATTGTGGGTTATCTTTTATAAGCATATGGACAGGGGCGTGATCAGATAATCTTATATCACCTATTTCAGAGACAATACAAGATCCCAAAGAAGTTGCCTTCTCAAGAAAGCGATCAGTTGGAGAGTAGGATGCATATGGAATAGAATAAAAAGTAAAATCTCTATCCTCGGGATGGTGTAATCTCCATTTTTCATAAAGGTTATATTTAATTAAGGCCACTGACATTGCATTGGCCTGTAAGTTAATTTTATACTCGGTTTTAACTTCTTCCACTCGGTTCTCCTATCCAGGTTAGAATTACCAGCACAGTTTAGGTCTCCCACTATAATCAGTAGGCCTTTGTTAATTTTTTCACAGATTTCCTACGTAGATTCAAGAAAGGAGACTGGGTGACCAGACGGTGCGTATAAGTTTACAAGGGTGAATGTACTATTGTTAATCTTGCAAACCAAAACCACTTATCTCCCAAAACGGTCTGATATTAGTACAAAAAGATGTCACCAGTGCAGATATAATTATGGCTACCCCCTGTTTTTGGCACGATGAATGTATATAAGGATATTTACGGTATTTCCATCATAATTATACAGGGCAGCATAGTTTGGCATAAAATATTTAATGCTCTTCAAGAGCTTATTAGTTATACAATGCAGCATAATCTAGCATAGATTTATTAACACAATCAAATCAACATTTATTTAAAAAAATTCTACATATTCTTTATACTACTGCCAGACGTTAGTAAAACATTAGTCAAAATTATATAATTTTGACTATCTGTGTATAATCACTTTTTTAGTGGTTATTATAGTAATGGTTGAACGTGATAGCAGTGGCGTCCCGAGGGGGGTGCAGACCACACCGGGTGACACCCCCAACTGGGGTGACATCCATGCTGCCGGCATCCCCCCGCACCCGCCACGCATCGAGCTTCTGCACTTTTTTTTTTTCTGGCAGCCGCACCTGCTAGAAAAAAAAAGTTTAAAAATAAATCAATGCGACCGGATGTGACGTTACAGTATTGCTGAGTGGCAAAAAAATACTGGCATATTGAGTGGCAAAAAAATACTGGCATATTGAGTGGCAAAAAAATACTGGCATATTGAGTGGCAAAATAATACTGTCATATTGAGTGGCAGAATAATACTGGCATATTGAGTGGCAGAATAATACTGGCATATTGAGTGGCAGAATAATACTGGCATATTGAGTGGCAGAATAATACTGGCATATTGAGTGGCAAAATAATACTGGCATATTGAGTGGCAGAATAATACTGGCATATTGAGTGGCAGAATAATACTGGCATATGATTGGGCAAATTGGCTATGGCTTTTTAATGACAAAATAATACTGGCATATGATTGGAAAAAATGGCTTTGGCTTTTTAATGACAAAATAATACTGGAAAATATTGAATGGCAAAATATTGGCACATTGAGTGGCAAAAAACTGGCATATTGAATAGCAAAATACTGGCATATATTAAATGGCAGAATAATACTAGCATATTATTGGGCAAATTGGCTGTGGCTGATAAATGACAAAATAATACTGGCATATTATTGGGCAAATTGGCTGTGGCTTATTAATGACAAAATAATACTGGCATATTATTGAGCAAATTGGCTGTAGCATATTAATGGCAAAATTATACTGGCATATTATTGGGCAAATTGGCTGTGGCATATTAAATGGCAAAATATTATTGGCATATAATTGGGCAAATTGTCTAGCTTATTAACGTCAAAATAATACTGGCATATTATTGGGCAAATTGTGGTTTATGAATGACAAAATAATACTGGAATATTATTGGGCAAATTGGCCGTGCCATATTTATGGCAAACACTGGCATATTAATGGGAAAACTGGTTTATTTTAATTGGCAAAGTGATGCTGTGGCATGGTCTGTGGGGCAAAATAACATGTACTATGAGGAAAAGGACACTGGCTAGTTCTGTGGGGCAAAGTGACACTGTGGTATGTTCTGTGGGACATTGACACTGTGGCATGCCAAATCGTGTAGGTGCAATATGAGTGCATGGCAAGTTCTTTGGGTACTGTATGGTGCTGTGTTAAGTCCTTTAGGTGCAATGTGGGTGCAGAGAAGGGGAATAAAAACAAGGAATGCAATTTTTCAATAACATTTTTATTACATATGAAAATAGTTGAATATTAAAAAATTCAAATAAAAATGCATCTAGTTATAGAGAGAGAGAGAGCGATGTCTGTGTGTATAGATATGTATTGTTTTAGAATTTTTAAATTGTCACCTGTGTGTCGCATAACTATGGGGCGCTTGTGTGTAGCATAACTATGGGGCATATGTGTGGGGCATAATTAAGCGGTGCCTGTGTGTGTGGCATAATTAATTAGGCTCCGAGGTGAGGCATAAATAATGTGGCTCTGGTGTGGAATAATTTATTGGGCTCTGGTGTGGAATAATTGATGGGGCTCTGGTGTGGCATAATTGATGGGGCTCTTGTATGTTTCATAGTTATGGGGCTCCTGTATGTGGCATAGTTAATGGACTCCTGTGTGTGACATAATTTGTGGGGCTCCGGTATGTGGCATATTTAATGGGCCATCTGACTGGCATTACTAAGGAATCTGTTTGGCCTGGTATTGGAGGAAATCGAGGGTGGTGACACCATGAGTTACCGCACCTGGTGACGCCTCTGCGTGATAGCACATACATACAATACATATATATAATACATACATTATATTTACTCCCGTTTGCTTATTGTAGTTATTCAATGCAACATAATCTGGCATACCTTTATTAACTTCACCAAAAGGTTACCCATTTAAGAAGGATGCAATAAATAGAGATTTAAAAGTCTACAACCCAGCGGAAGAACAGTAACTGTGAAACAAAAGTACCTTTGTAAATCCCATTACCGATTATGGTGCAATCAATCAAATCAACATTTATACGCAATTCTTCATAAGTTTTTGTTACTACCAGACATGAAAAAAACCTAAGTATTTTTATAGGGTACATCTCAGCAGGAAAACAGTGATTATAAAACTATTATCCCACAGGGATACACCCCCACCAACCCGTTGATGTGTTGGATGATACTAGTGCGATCTCAATCAATATTTATAAAAAGTGTCAACATATACTACAACCAACCAATAGTGATAATTCTTCATTATAAAATCTATGGTAAAGTTTGAAGTGAAGAAGAAGAGACAAAAAAAATAACAGGTTGGGAATCCCTAATCCAAAGATCCCAAATTACCTAAAATCAGATTTGTTTTTTTGGGGGGGGATGTTGGTCAGTTCAGATAAGAGAGACTCACCTTTCTGGCGCCCCATTTGTGAAGGTCCTTTGCTTCATGCTCCCGGGCGCCTTAAGTTTGGAGCCAGTGCATTTCGGGTAAGGGATACTCTACCTGTACATGTATGTAAACCCATTATATATATATGTATATTCAATACAGTGTAAACTAATTTGTGTTTAATTTCAACAGAGAGAGAGAAGAAAAACTCCCCCCCCCCCCCTCCTCTTCTACAGAATTATGATTTAATTCCCTCCCTAAATGTTTCTTGCATCTTAGGTTCCAATATTCTCAGTGTTTAATATAGAAACGTAGAATGTGTCAGCAGATAAGAAACATTCGGTCGTTCTAGTCTGCCCAATTTTCTAAATACTTTTACTTGTCCTCTATCTAGGATAGCCTTGTGTCTATCCCACGCATTCTTAAACTCCTTCACCGTCTTTACCTCTACCACTTCCGTTGGAAGGCTATTCCATACATCCACTACCCTCTTCATAAAATAATACTTCCTGCAATTGACCTCCCCAGTCCCTAGACAACCTTCTCGCATAGAAGTTGGTCTGTTTCAGGAGAGCGAGACACACTAATCAGCATAATTTACACTATGATTTTCTATTGTGTGTTTGTTTTTTAACATAAGTGAACACCATGTGATGAAGATTTATTCATTTCCACTGAATATGAGCAACATTTTCATTTTTATCATTGTACCAGTATAGTGCATGGTGTCACCGAAATAATCTGATATTTATCGTATTTGAGTATGCAAAAAATAAGCATGCGTTCCCTCTGGTCAGATTTGAAAACCTTTAGTGTGCAGCAATGCCAGTCTGTGCGCAGAATCGCACATGCCCAACACTTTCCTCATTGAAAATAACATAGAAACATAGAATGTGTCGGCAGATAAGAACCATTCGGTCCATCTAGTCTGCCCAATTTTTTTTTTTTTTTTTTTTTAGTACTTTTATTAGTCCCCCGTTCCCGGTTTTATAGCTAGGATAGCCATGTGTCTATCCCACGCATGCTTAAAATCCTTGACTGTGTTTACCTCTACCACTTCTGCTGGCAGGCTATTCCATACATCCACTACCCTCTCAGTAAAGTAATACTTCCTGATATTACTTTTACATCTTTGCCCCTCTAATTTAAGACTATGCCCTCTAGTTGTGATAGGTTTTTCTTCTTTTAAATATATTCTACTCCTTCACTGTGTTGATTTCCTTTATGTATTTAAATGTTTCTATCATATCCCCCCTGTTACATCTTTCCTCCAAGCTATACATGTTAAGATGCTTTGACCTTTCCTGGTAAGTTTTATCCTTCAACCCATGAACCAGTTTAGTAGCCCTTTTCTGAACTCTCTCTAAAGTATCTATATCCTTCTTGGGATATGGTCTCCAGTACAGTACAATACTCCAAGTGAGGTCTCACCAGTGCTCTGTACAATGGCATGAGCACTTCCCTCTTTCTACTGCGAATACCTCTCCCTATGCAACCAAGCATTCTGCTAGCCCTTCTTTAGGGAATATAATTGTCGTATAAGCAAACTGTAGCACCACTGAATGTCTTTCTGTTAGGTCTTGTAGCTACAGATAAGTCCTCAAATACCTTTAAGGCAGAAAGCTTAATATCTTGTTAATCCACTCTTTCCAGCGCTGCACCCTCTGGAACACTTATAAACATGCCTCCACTCATGACTTTTTTTTATTTTATATTTTTTACTGACCTTGGTACACTGCTGTCCACAACCTATCGCCAAGATCTTTTTTCCTATACTTTGAGTGAATGAGTCGCCCTACCTCCCTGCCACCCACAGACTCAGGTAAATCTGTTAAATATCTCTTCCATACATTTTATGTTTCCACAAAACAAAGACTCATTATAAAGCGCATATTGTTATTCTTTTTATTTTTCTATTTTGTCATCTAAATAAAGAGAAATATATTGGCTTTTTCAAGCATTCATATCCCCTCCATGTATGAATAAATTTACACCAGTGGACCAGCATTTCATAACACACTGAAAAATCCTGCCATTTTTAAATTATTTGTTACATCGTAATTTAGGTTAAATAAAAAGACCATCAAGTTCAACCCTTCTCTCTATCATTCCTGTTTTAAACTAAAAGAAGGCAAAAAATACCTTCTTGATTCCAAAAGGCTATCAGATATCTCTTTGGATCAATATAGGGCTCGACAAACCCCAGGTCGCCATGGCGACCAGGAAATTAGACCTGGCGCCTGGGTGCCGTCCGCCTCATGGTCCCCTCGTCGCTGCCATCCTTTTTTTTTTTAATTATTTTTTCGGAGCGTGAGGGGGGAGTGCAGACAGGAGATAGATTGCAATCTATCTCCTGTCTGCACTCTTGCACATGTTCCACTGAATATATCAATATTTTTTGTTTGGTCGGTTTTCTTGGATTAATAAATACTTTGTTTATACTCGGATTGGAGAGTGCCAACGTCCTATTTTTCTTTGTTTCTGGTATATGTAAAGTAGGTGTGTGTGAGGTGTTTGTATATGTGTATATGTAAAGTAGGCGTGTGTGTTTATCAATTGCGTGTATGCTTGCGTCATTGTCTGGCTCCTAAATTTTTTTGCTGGCTCCTAAAATCGAATTACATTTGTCAAGCCCTGGATCAATAAGCTCTATTATTAATGCGTATTCTATTAATAGCCCTGTATGTCCTGCTTTTCTAAAAAAAAAAAAAAAATATATATATATATATATATATATATATATATATATGCATCTATTGTATTTGATAGCACAACCTCTCTCGGCAGTGATTTCTATATCTTTACTGATCTTGACGTAAAGAATCCCCCTCCTTTGTTGTATGAAATCTTTGCTCTTCTAGTCTCAGGGGATATCTTGTTCTTTGTGCATCATGGTGCACATACCATAAAGTAAGCCCCTAGCTCATGTATATAAATAGAAAAGATTGTACATTTGTACAGTGCATTTTTTGTATGACATTTAAACAGACCTTGCATCTGTTAAGCAATCTTGTGAAGCAAGACGCTGTATTCAGTTCTCCCTGGGTTTCTAGTGCTCGCATTTGTAAAATGAAGTTCTTAATAAAGTGCACTAGAGGTCACTCTTCTCCCAGAAAAGGTAGACTTGCTATTATTGGTTGATTTTTTTGAAATTGAGTACAAGACTCTCTACTAATATTCTGTATTTATTTATTGCCTGAGCTTTCATTCATAATGACCTACTATTCAGACATTTTAAGCATTGTGAAAACACAGGTACCTATATATTCTGTGATTTCAAATTATTTTCTCATTCGCCTTCAAGAACACCCCAACTTTTATTGCTATTGCAGAGTCACTACCTCAATACTCCACAATTCTGGTTTTCCTCTGAAGAAAACATAGCTGTTTAATTATTTCATGGTCACATATTTTCTGCAGTCAGCAACTATAATGATTTTCAGATGTATTATTCAATGTATTGTTGTTCATTCAACCATCATTTTCTTTATACTACCAATTTTCCTCTCTCATTGTCTGTGCTGTTTTGATGAATGACTTGGACACTGGTAAAAAGACCTGTCACAAACAGGAGGTTATTTGGGCTTGCTGAAAGTGAATAATCAATGTAGCAACAATGGATTGAGTTTAGGACATATAAGTAAAAAAAAAAAAAGTGTGCGAGTACTGTGCCTTTAAATCACAAAAAGCTGCAATTCCCCTTGGATGTCTCAACCAGAAAAAAAAGTGGTAACAAGGATATAATTGGTTGTATGCTTTCACTCCAAACAAATGATATAATAAAAATCCAGGCTACATGAACATTTAGCCTGCTCAGCAATGCGATAGTGAGCACTACCACAGAATCACTTTGCACATTTTGTGAATATTTTTTACATATTTCATAGTAACATAGTAATTTAGGTTGAAAAAAGACACAAGTCCATCAAGTTCAACCCTTCTACCTATCATTTCAGCGTTTTGATTGTATTATTTACTTTTATTTTTCATGCTTATAATTTAATTTAAACATACTTGAAAACTTTTTTGCACCTTAAACCAGGACTTGACAAAACCACAAGGTCACTATGGTGACTGGAAAATTAGACATGGTGCCCAGGAAGTATCATCTCCACATGGGGCCTCTGACCCTGGTGATCAGTTTTGTTATTTTATTTAAGATGGTTTTATTTTTTCATCACAGCGCGAGGGAGCAGAGTGTGCAATGCATATACTTCCTGCTCCGCCCCCTCGCACTGTAGTGTAAGCGCAATGGGTGTCATGTGACATACTGCCACTCACCAAGATTGTGCAGATGGCGTGTACCTGTTTGACAGGCATGGCCCAGGATGGAGCAGAAATCCCTCCTCCCGTGCAAAGAGGTAAAGCAGCAGGGAGGGGGTAGATAGTGATATCATTACTGGCCTTTTTTTTTTTTTCTTCTTCTTCTTCTTTCTCACATCCACACACACAGTGTTTTTTTATGTATGTGAGTGTGTGTGTTTGTGACTGACCTGTACCTCTGTGTGTATGTTTGCTTGAATGTGACGTTGTCTGGCTCCTAGATATTTGTGCTGGCTCCTGAAACTAAATTAAATTTGTCAAGCCCTACCTTAAACAACTATTATTATTATTAACCCCCTGCTGACAGGACGGACTAGGTTCGTCCTGTCTGGCAAAACATTGTTGACAATGGACGAACCTTGTCCATCCTACGGTTAAACGAGCAGCATTTGCGATTATGTTTTAATGCCTTGAGGCATTAAGCCAGGGCTTGACAAATTTTATTTAAATCTAGGAGCCAGCTGAAAACTTTAGGAGCCAGTACCAAACGCTGTGTCACAAAGAAAAATGCTTGGGTCCCAGTCCATAAACATATATAAATGACATACACTTATGGATACACACCATTTTCACACATACTAATGCACACACAAGCTAACACACATACATACACAAAACACTTGCTCACCCACAAATACACACACATATCTAAATGCTGACACACACCAACACATGATTTCACTCTTGCATACATGCACAAACACATTAATATCCACTTAAATGCCAACACACACATACACAGGTCACACACACTCACACTGAGATACACTAACACATGCAGACACAAACATACACACTAATATCCTGATACACACACTAACACATGCAGACACAAATACATACACTAACACATGATTTCACTTCTACATACATGCACATTCACACATACTAATGCACACACAAGCTAACACACATACATACACAAAACACTTGCTCACCCACAAATACACACACATACCTAAATGCTGACACACACTAACACATGATTTCACTCTTGCATACATGCACAAACACATTCATATCCACTTAAATGCCAACACACACCTACACAGGTCACACACACACTGAGATACACTAACACATGCTGTCACAATTATATATACACTCTAATATGCTGATACACACACTAACACATGCAGACACAAATACATACATACACGCTAACATGCTGTCACACAGATTCTGACACAAAACGGGCAGCTTGAAGTTTTCCCTCAATTTTGAGGCAGCAGTAGGAGTTCCCATCACCTCTCACATTCATCTCTTCACTGCTACAGCTATTGCCCGGTGAGCAGCAGGAACAGGGGGGAGGGGGGGGGAAGGAGCTAATGGGCAGGCTGTTCTGTACTGCTTCTCCCACACTCTGCTCCTTATCTGATCGGTAGGTAAGGGATAGCAGAGTGTTGGACCGGGACATTGCAGTTTACTCTGCTCATAGAGTATTCCAGGCGCCAGGAGCCAGAATCTAGTCGCCATGGCGACATGGCGCCCGGTATTTGTCGAGCCCTGCATTAAGCAACACCAAAATCCTCGGAGCATATCGCAGCTGCCATATTGGAGAGCAACAGGCTCCTCCAATATGGCTGCTGCCCTTTCGTGGGAAGAGCGTCGGAAGTGAAAAAAAATTCACTTCAGTTGCTCTGATGCTGTTGAGGCAGTCGGCAACATTGCAATAAAAAAAAACTTAATTAGCTAAAAATCGAGGGTTAGGGTTAGAATAAATTAAGGGTTAGCATAAGGGGTAGAGTTAGGGTTAAATTAAGGGGTCAAAAGGTCACTGTAGATGAACACACTTTTTGGCTATTGCCCTAACACTTGCAAAATGACTTCATAAAAAAAATGGAAACAAGCATATTTATAAACTCGTGACAACATTTTGAAACTATTTAGATGGATCTTTTTTAATTATTGTATTTGTGTAAATTATTTTTTAGGTCAAAGTTAGAAAAAGTGTGTGTTTTAAGTTTCATCATATTTTATTATTTTGTTTTGTAGTAATTTATAAGATATGATGAATATAATGGTATCTAACGAAAGCCCTTATGGCGATAAAAACAATAAATCATTTGTGTGGGTACAGTATGTGTACAAAAAAGCCAGTGTCACCAAGGAAAAGACAAGGTCAAAACATTATTATTGTTCCTAAAGGATATTATTGGCAGTTTGGCAATAATAATATTGGACACCAAAACCCTTTGAACCAAAATGTTTTTTCTTTTTGTGTTTATGTGGTGTTAAATAATTTATGATGTACTTGCTTTCGTGATTTGTACACTAAATCACAAAAGCACTGTGCTTGCATTACACATTTTAGTTCTCATCTGCAGAATCTTCTACCCAGTGTATTTCCCAGTCTCTTTGAATAGATGTGTACTCCAGTCAAATTTTTACTTTTTTTTTCTCAAAAATATTGTCGGAGCTTGTTAGATAAAGCATGCCTTATTTTCTTTTATGTTCAGGCCAAATATGCATGGAGTCCAGTGAAATTTTAAGATCCCTCATCAGACATATGAGATAAATACATCTTCCTTGTCCCTGCATTTGCAATTGACCTCCCCAGTCCCTAGACAACCTTCTCGCATAGAAGTTGGTCTGTTTCAGGAGAGCGAGACACACTAATCAGCATAATTTACACTATGATTTTCTATTGTGTGTTTGTTTTTTAACATAAGTGAACACCATGTGATGAAGATTTATTCATTTCCACTGAATATGAGCAACATTTTCATTTTTATCATTGTACCAGTATAGTGCATGGTGTCACCGAAATAATCTGATATTTATCGTATTTGAGTATGCAAAAAATAAGCATGCGTTCCCTCTGGTCAGATTTGAAAACCTTTAGTGTGCAGCAATGCCAGTCTGTGCGCAGAATCGCACATGCCCAACACTTTCCTCATTGAAAATAACATAGAAACATAGAATGTGTCGCAGATAAGAACCATTCGGTCCATCTAGTCTGCCCAATTTTTTTTTTAGTACTTTTATTAGTCTCCCGGTCTTATAGCTAGGATAGCCATGTGTCTATTCCACGCATGCTTAAAATCCTTGACTGTGTTTACCTCTACCACTTCTGCTGGCAGGCTATTCCATACATCCACTACCCTCTCAGTAAAGTAATACTTCCTGATATTACTTTTAAATCGTTGCCCCTCTAATTTAAGACTATGTCCTCTATTTGTGGTAGTTTTTCTTCTTTTAAATATACTCTCTTCTTTTACTGTGTTGATTCCCTTTATGTATTTAAATGTTTCTATCATATCCCCCCTGTTACGTCTTTCCTCCAAGCTATACATGTTAAGATGCTTTAACCTTTCCTGGTAAGTTTTATCCTTCAACCCATGAACCAGTTTAGTAGCCCTTCTCTGAACTCTCTCCAAAGTATCAATATCCTTCTGGAGATACGGTCTCCAGTACTGTGTACAATACTCCAAGTGAGGTCTCACCAGTGCTCTGTACAATGGCATGAGCACTTCCCTCTTCCTACTGCTAATACCTCTCCCTATGCAACCAAGCATTCTGCTAGCATTTCCTGCTGCTCTATTGCATTGCCTACCTACCTTCAAGTCCTCTGAAATTATTACTCCTAAATCCCTTTCCTCAGATGTTGAGGTTAGGACTGTACCAAATAGTCTATAACAGAAGTATTGTTTGGTTGATGGTGATGTGATACATACAATTCAGACCTCTTGACTTTCTAGAGCTGCCGGGAACATCTATTTTAAGAAAATGTCAGAGATTCTTCTAGGTTAATATACCAAAAATGAAGCAAAATATAAATAAATGCAGGACAGAGCTTGAAGCAAACAGTATGTGTACTTTGCACATGGAAGCTTAGTAAGCTAACTTTTTTATGGCTACACATGCTAAAACTGCTAAAAAAAAAAAAAAAAATCCTCTATCGGAAACTACTAAGAATATGGAGCCCAGGTTGAGAAAGGGGAATCGCCTGCAGCAAAACAAAAGGAAAGTGACTTTTACTGAGCTAGTGTGGGCAGTCCTGGTTTCTTGCAAACTGCTGTAATTTAATCTAAGTGTAAGTTTGTTTTTTATATTTTAAGCAATTCAAAATGTTAAACATGCATTTTAAAGTACTTTGAAAGCACATTAATATTCATTAACATTTTGGAAGATGCATTTTGCGCACCAGACAGTCCCTTTTAAAGTCACAGAAATCTTGACACAACAGGCATATAACATAAGCCGGCAAGTGTTGATGCTCAGCACCAAAAAATGGCACACAAGCCTTCGAATTAAATGGATCCCGGAGATGGTTGGGCCCATTGATATCTGACCCCTTATCCTTAAAATGATGATGTCCCTATATTTGGGTGCAGCAAAGCCAGATTACGAACCACTTGCCCCTGGCCCTGTTGGTAATTTTTTTTGCTCCTGAGGGATATATCAAGAAGATGTGCTTTTAATTTAGCTCTATTTATAATTTATTCCTTTGCACTTTAAT
Organism: Pelodytes ibericus; assembly: GCA_036172795.1. Classification (NCBI taxonomy): domain Eukaryota; kingdom Metazoa; phylum Chordata; class Amphibia; order Anura; family Pelodytidae; genus Pelodytes; species Pelodytes ibericus. Next base: position 86,744,073 of record CM069859.1, read on the forward strand.
ATTATTTTTGTGCTTCTTTTTACTCTCATCTGATCAGTTGATGAAAATATTTGTGCCAAAGATATTTATATGATCTAAAATTTATGTTTACACGTGACCGATTTGTGAAATATATTTTTTACAAAATGAAAACTTTAATTACAAAAAAATAAAATATTCTGCGTTATCTACTAAGTCCCCCCCCCCCCCCCCTGTTGTGGCCCTTTAACTGTATTTGAATTTTTCTCTACTGCTTCTGCAAGAAGGTTTACCACCCTAGTGTAAAATTTTAAATGTTTTGCACTTTCATTTCCTACCCCCCAATTTTGAACCATATTGTGATTGTCTAGAAATTATCCAACTATACGTCTCATTTCCTTGCAGTAAGAGAACCTGAAAAAGATATGTTGGGATATAAACAAATATGTAGGTTTAGTATTCCTTTATGTGGTGTTTTTTTCTTTTTGTTTTTTTAACCATTCCTCAATGTATTTACTGTACAATAATTTTTTAAATTATATTTTTTTATCAGCTTCTTTAGATGTGGTATGTGTGAGAACTCACATATTGTGGTAATAACTAAACCAAATGTCTCCATTTCTGTTTTGAAGGTGAAAGACCCTTTAAGTGCAACCTATGTGGAAAAGCTTTTAACCAGAAGGGGGCATTGGCAACTCATATGGTGAAACATACAGGCGAAAAACCCCATGCCTGCTCTTTTTGTCCAGCAGCCTTTTCTCAGAAAGGCAATCTGCAATCCCACATACAGCGAGTTCATTCAGAGGTAAATAGGAACATCCAGTTACCATGTTTTTTCAGAGTGTGATTTGTTCTAAGTATTGTCTAAAAATGATGAGCTAATGAATGGTGAAGGCTGCAGAATTAATCTCTCTGCTGTTTTTGTTCACTGTGTTCTACAGGTAGCTTATGCTTGCAGATGTTTAATCACGCTGTTCACTGTCATTTCTCTCTCTTATGTTGTTATTGCACACCTAATGTTCTACTGACGTATGATCTATTCTTTGAAGGATATTTATTGTGCATTTAAAAGAAGAAATACCAGAAAGAATGGCTTGTAAGACAAATGTTGTCAATCTCCTAATATTGCAGACAAGCAGAAAAAGTATATCTGGTGTAAGATCAAGAAAGCCAGTACATAAATCATCCATATCACTCTAGGTCATTTCCTTCCTCCAGACTGGCCATTATAAAATGATTTTATATTACTTAATGTTTTTTTTATGGATATGCACAGTGCAACAGTGCATACCAACCACTTTGATGCATATCTCTGTTATGTGATATTCTTTTTTGATAAAGCATCGAGAAGATCTTTATCAGTATTACAACAAAACATTACATAGAGACTTGCATTTCAAAGATATTGACATAATGGACTAGATTCAATAGTGCCCATGTAAAACAGCCATTAGCGGTAAATTAATGGTCATCTGTGATTTAGTGATTGCAGCTAACAAAGTTAATGGGCGTGGTAAGATCATTAGTGCACCCATTAAAAAAAAAAAATCACACATTAACGAAACCCTATGCTTACCAAGGATTATGCTGCACATGTTACTTATACTGGAAATGCACAGTAGTTAACAAACTACAAGTGATTTAATGAAGTGCGGTAACCAGTAACGAGTTATTAAATGCGACATATTGTCCATTAATGTAACCTATAAAAACCATGACAAACAAAAGCAGGTGGAACAGTTAAATACAAACCCTTAACGCGTCTGAAAATGTATAACATTTAACTACATTATGTTAAGGCGGGGGACTCTGTAAACTAAGCTTTTGCTTTTCGTGTGAATGTAGATAGGAATAACTGTCTAGTGTAATAGAAATTTACAGTAAATGCATAAATCAGAGATATCTTTTGAAATGGATTTGTGGAGTCACTGGTTCATGACATTACCTTTTACTTGATCTGCAAACAAACATGTTTTCAGTGAGTAATGCCATGAACAGATAACTCCACATAATCATTTCAAAACCTGTATTTCTATCTTTTATGGTCTGTCTTGACTATATCATGTATAGATCATATTCCTTTATTACAGTCACACTAAAAACATTGTTTATGTGATACAGTCCCTATGACTTTCTTAAAAACCTGTCACGCTGTTTTTTTTATATACCTCTTGTGAATACAATACACTTTTTTTTATGATAATCATTACAAAGTAAGTTTTGGATTTAATATTACTGGAACACTGAGTGTATTAGGTTATCTACTTCAACAGTCCCACACATACCACACATGCATTTGAACCAAATGTACGCTGCACATCAAATACAAATGACATGATATATCTAGTAGGAGCAAAGTCCTGTGGAGGAGGTGGTGAGGCCGAAGACTCTGGGAATCAAGTAGAGATACAGCTGTTGTTGCAGATCCAGGGGAAAATATTATTAATCCCTGCACAATAAGGAAACGCCAAAAAAAAGTGAAGCAACCAATTTAGTGCTAAATCAAAACTGCAGTTTGATATAAACTACAGTGAAGGGGGTTCAATAAACCCAAATACTGAAAACAAGATGGAAATATAGTGTAAATGGTACTGAAACCAAAATATGTAATGGAAGAACTGGTACTCTCAATTGATGGTGCAGTGTGGAGCAGCATATACAGGCCCAATAACAAAAGTCTTTCTGCAGTCTGGAGCAGGACTGATGAATGGAACATGGAATATTACCCACCATGCATCGTGCATCTATAACTATTTTTTTTCTGTAGTTGAATTGTGGTTTGTGCACTACACTCCTTAACCCTTGCTACATCACTCCTTGACCCTCCCCATTCTTTTGACCACTCCTTATTGTACATTTCTTTCTGTTCCAGATGGATTTTGATTGCTGATATTGTCCCTCCCTCCTGCTACACTCCTCCTTTAAAAACTGCTGGCATTGTGGCTAGCTAGGAAATGTGTGTGCGTAGCTGTAGGTGGTGTCTGTGGTCCAGGGAAATGACTTGATAACTTCTAGCCAAATAGTTTTTTTCCCAAGTAAAACAGTTCACTATTTAGTGCATTTATTTGTTTTTATTTTTTGCTAAGATAAAGCATAGGATAGTGTCCTATTTCACTTTACACTGTATAAACTACCGTATTTGCTCTGCAAATGCTCTGAAAAAGTCCCCTTGTCTTATATTCGAGGGCGTCTTATAATCAGACCTCAAAATAGAGATATGCCTGTAAGACTTGGATCCAGGTCCCCCGAAAAGTCAGATGGCTATGTGGGGGAATGCATTGGCTAAATCTGGGGAAATAAAAGGAAATACAAACAAGAAATGCATTTTTTTTAAATAATTTTTTCAATTAAATATGTAAAAACTTTTTTATGTGTGAATTCATATTTACAAGTGAAACTTTTTTTTCCTATAGGGTAGTCTTATATTAATGGGTATTCTTTTTCCCCAAAAAGAATATAAAAAGTTTAGCCGCGATGAGCTGTTTAACACAGGACGTACTATGCCATCCTAATGTCTTTTAGGCACTTAAAATCAGAACGGCATAGGACGTCCTAACGTCATGAAGTGGTTAACATGTCTCCATGAGTATATGAAAAAATATGGGTTTAAATTAAAATGATTTAAAAGGTTAATGAGCGTTTTTTGGTTTTCTTGTGTTAACTTGCCATGAAACAAAGTGTCCACAAAGCCGAACATTTGTGTGACAAACTTCAAAGGACTCTGTTTTAATTGAGATCTGTCTTTATGTCAACATGGTTAATCACAAGGTTCCTATATTTCTTTTTCATGGTGTGTATGCAAGGCGTAGCTATAGCAAAAGACAGAAAAGGCAGTGTTTCTTTTCATCTTAAGTGTGCACTTGAGATTGTGAGTGCTATTTTGTGTATGTTTTGCATTATTATGAAATTGTTGTAGTTCTAATGCAAGCGAGAAATTGTATATTACATAAATGTTTTTCTTAGGCATGCTTTTGACTATGCCTTGGTCACCTTTGTTTACTTGGCACAGTAGCGCAAAAGAGAAATCAAGGACACCAAATATAGCTACATTTGTAGATGCCATGCCATATCATAGTATCAATAGAATGAATACGATCATATTTGTGGAAGGTTTTATGACTATTGTTTGTTGCCATTTCATCACGGCAGTTTCAGCGCTGACAGCTCAGCGTTGCCGCTTCAGTGCTGACAGTTCATCACTGCACCTTAACCCTAGACCAACTACTAATCCTAACCCTAACTTTCCGCTCGCCATGATGAAAGGTACCATTTTGTTTATAAAATACCATTTACTGGAGGATTTTAGTTACCAAGTTCTGATCTGGTCAATACTGATTTACAGTACAACACTACTTTTGATATTCATTGTAAATGTAATTAATTTCTCTTTCTGAAGGTGAAGAATGGTGTTACATATCACTGCACAGACTGTAGCTGCATTTTCAAAAGCCTTGGTAGTCTCAATACTCATATTAGCAAGATGCATGTGGTGGGATCCCAAAGTTCATCCGGTTCAACTGGAGGAACATCTCAAGTAATTACGGTAAATCTATACCATAATCATTATCACTTGTGTTACTCAACAGTGCGATTTGTGTTTCCATTACAAAGGTTTAGGGTTTTAAGAACACAGTTGTTTACTGAATTTTCAAAAGTCAGACATTGGTAGAATGCTCTACCGCAGCCTACTCAGCCAAAATGGCACCACCCAGCCCTTACACAATGTTTAAAACACTACTTATACCAAACAGTGAATATATTTTAAAAATATATTTGTGTAGGTAAATCTTTCCATTCTCAGAATTTCATGTACTGAGCATTATAGATGTACATTTGTGCATATGTACTCTTATGCAATCGTTTTAGTTTCTTTACAGCAAAAGGTGTCAACTTTTCAGTTTAGAATCCCTTTTCATCTATGTAAAATAAGTGCCTGCACACTGTATAAACAAAATTTGAATTCTCTTTCCCCCCCAACCATTTTTTCTTTAGAGGGGGACTAGAAAGTTGTGTTTTCATTTATGTTTGTGGTCATTGTTGTAAGGATATAGTGACATTGCCATCAACCTGGATTCTTTTAGTATTACTAGTCGATAGATTTGCTATGAATTCAAATATGTTAACATAAAAATGGATACATCTAGAAGTGAATGAGTGAAATAACTATTTCATGTTCATAAACAAAATACTTTCTAGAACTTCATGTCTTTTCTTTTGTTTAGGACTCTTCCCAGCAAACACCACTTTCTGATACAAGTCTCGAACACCATACATCAGATGATAAATGGAAAAATGTAAGACGCCAAATGTATTAAATCAGAAAACTTTTTTTTTTTAAATTTAAGTTGAGAACCAAATATCGAATCAGAATAAGGAATGTGGGAAATAGATATGTTGGGGAAATTCTTATATTATTGCAAGTGTGACTTTATAAGAAGACATTGTTATACATCTAAAGGTACTACAGATTATCATGCAACATTACAGTACCTGAGAAATAAAAAATTGGACATGTTATCGGAAATCAAAGGTTATTAGAAAACTAGTTCATAATTTTTAGATCCATCCACCATTTTCTTTAATAAAACGTAGTAGAGAATTACTAACACACCTATATTTCCTGTCATTTTTGCTGGGTATAGGGTACATATTGCATAATTTTCTCCTTTTTTTTACTGTGGAATTCAGTCCAACCAAGAATTTCCCAGATTCTGGTTGGTTGCAGTCAAGATTTTGTTTTAGAAAAACATTAACTGTGTGTCTAAGAGAGCTTTTTTGCAATTCCAAGGTGGCCACGGTCACAATTCATATCTTCAGTTGCAGCTAAATTTACAGTTGCTTGGTTGGATTAAATAGTATTTATCTAATATTATTTTAAACTGATTTATTAAAAAATATTTTTAGAAGACCAGCCTGGTTTAATAAACATTTCATCATTCAAGGGACAGTCTAGTACCCAAACTCACTTTGGTGCATGATGAGGATTACTACTTGGATAGTACAGGCTTTTTTTCCCAGTGTGATTTGATAAATCACATTTTTAATATTTTACTCAAGCCCTCGCCAGTGATTACTCTGCACGTTTACTACAGTTGTGGCAACACTGATTATATAGACTTTAAGTTGCAGACTTATTTTTGTGAATGGCGGGTAAGCAACCATTAGAACTTAAAATGTAGAAAAGCCAGTCAACTACGGAAAAACAAGAAGATGTCCGAGTAAAATATGCAAAATTTAAGTGTCAAGCCTTTTTTTTTTTTTTTTTTTACCGTTATAGATATTACTGTTATAGCTACACCTTGCTGCTTTTTACCTGTTCAAAGACTCATATTTTTATCTGGACGTTTTCTTTTTTCGGACTTGGCTGGCTTTTCTACATTTTGATATTCTGTTGCTGGACTGCGGAGCAGGTCTAATACAAGTTGCAGAACCTGGACCAGGAATCATTCACACTCCATTTTGGACTAAAATCAGGCTAACTCAGCATTTAATTAGGCTAAGCATTGTGGTAGTTGTAATCCACAAATAGTGGTGTTTCTAAAGATGGCTTGGTGCTCTTTATTAATCAGTTTGCAAAAGTGTTACTGTGTAGTTTATTTCACATGAGCAGCCATTAGAAAAATAGAGAAAAAAGAAAACGCTGATGATTAAACTTTTGCTGCTATTACAATCAATCACAATAGTACATTAAGCTGAGCTTGTAATCATGCAAAAGAGTGAATTTAAATTGCTCTTTTATCAAGTTTTCTTTGTTATATGCTCATTTAATTGTAACTATCACTAAGCATTTCATTTTATCCTTTATGTAACTGCATCTGATAGAGGTTAGATGTTTAATCGTCTCTGAAAATCTTTGAAAAGTAACCTGTTAATTCATCACTTTGAGCAACATATTAAGTGGTGTATCTAGTCTTACTCTTAATGGTTTCCCACTTAATATTTGATTATGGTGCTTTATCATTCTTATAGAAAAGGAATATGCCTTATTTGTGTCTAATTTTTTTTCTTTACGAAACTGAGAAAGTAAAGTTTAAGTAAAATTATTATGCACGTTCCACTGTGAACCAAATGTCATTAACATTTGTGTATTTTCTTGTGGTTGCATTTTCTGTCCTTTTCTCCCTCTTTTCAAGTTCTTGTGATACTTTTCCTTCATTCTGTTACTCATAATGACACGTTTTTATCCTTCTTTTCCAAGTCTGTTTTCTTCCTTTCTTCTATACATCCAGTCTGTTGTCTTCCTGAGTCCTTTTTTTCTTCTTCCACCATTTGGAAGATTTTAGGCGTATTCGCCTCTCCATTCTGTCCCACATATTATCCGCGTGCCTTCTTTCTGCCACTTTCTTAACCCTTTGCTCCTAAATTTCCACATATAACCTTATTTTCTCACTTTTCCAATTTTCTCCCAGTTTTGGTCCACAGGTCACTTGCCCCTTTTTCTGCTCCCATATGTATGCTGCTTTACACCATCTCTTGCGCTTTGCTTTTGTATTGCTTCTTACTCCTTTTTTTTTTTTACCCTCCTATCTTCCTTACTTTGTCTGCGTCCTTCTCCTATCTGTCATTGGAGTTCTCAACCTGCAATATCTGGCAGATTGATGAACTTGATGAACGCTGATACTGGGGCACCCATTTTCTGGTACATGCGGAACTTGTTTTTAAAACATGTCTGTAGAGTGGTGCTAATTGGCAAACTTTATTAACTGAATCTAAAACAGTCTATGACTAGAGGGGGGATTAGGGGCGCCAAATATTATACAAACATATGAAGCCTCCAGGCTAGCTCACCTTATGACCACATTAAGAGAGGACTTGAAATATGAATCTTGGTATCAGATAGAGACAGCAAGACTACCCCTTGCTAGTCCTAATAAACATTTTTTTTTTAAATGTTAGTGATGTTTTAAAATGCTGTCAAAAGGCAATACATACATTTTTTTTCTTCAAAAATAAATCTACATTTCGTTTATGCTCTTCAGCTCTTATGTCGGGAATATCTGAAATGAGACTAAAAGCAATAATTATGTGCAGTGCAATTTCTGTTCATTTATGTGCCCCAGATTCTAAGAGGAGAGGACATATGTGGAAACCTGTTAACATATGTTTCCCACACATGTATTTCATGTCTCAGCTCTTCTCTTGCGGCCCAATACCGAACTAATGACAAGACACTACTTATTCTTTGCCCTCAAGAAGATCTTGCTGTTTGTGAGACACAATTACTGGTCTGCCATGGTCACCCTGGTTCGGGAACACTGGGCCTGAGCCACTTCATGTATATACTCACATGTTAGAGCTGTCGCTCTTATTTTTTAATTTTGTCTTTTTTTTTGCCTGTTAAGCATCGATTATTGTTGGAACCTGCTTCATTGTCAGTGCTTTTTTTAGGTGCTTGATTTCCTCCATGCCCTATATGGAGCACCGTTTGTATTCGTATGCCAGATCATTTATGTTTATTGTTAAGGAACATATTGCACTATTTTCTTTATTTATTATAGATTTTTTTTTTTTTTTTTTACGTTTTCAAAAGCTTTATTCAGTAGAGAGAAAAACACATACATTACATCAGTATATAAAAGCAATATGGGAGCACCAATCAAGGGATGGGGTAGGAAATAGGAACTCTTAATGTGGTCATGAGACATATGCATCCTGGTACAAGGGGAATAGATACAGAAGGGTAGGGAGAAAATAGGAGGGGGGGGGGGGATGGAGCTAGAAAACAGAAATCTAAGACATAAATTAACATATCACAATGTATATACAATATCTCAATCTAAATCTAAGCTTTCACCACCTTTTTATTTTTTTCCCTTGTTTTATTTTTATTTGTTAATTTTTATTATGATCAATATCCTTTACATCACATCAATGTCACTAAGGGTACCACCCCAGGAGCAGTTAGTTAGGACTAGGGAAGAGTTGAGAGTCAAGATATGGAACTGCATATAGTAACCACCTGTCCCATATTTCGGCATTCTGCTTAATACGTTGAAGTCGAAAGGCCGCTCTAGTTTCCATACTTTTGACAAACTCAGTTTCTTCCTTGAGTTGAGTACCGTATTTGCTCGATTATAAGACGAGGTTTTTTCCAGAAAAAAAAATCTGAAAACTACCCCTCGTCTTATAATCGAGGTCAGATTATAAGACATGGATCCAGGTACCCAGCAGAGCTGCAGGGGACCTGGATCCCCCTCTCTAGCAGCAGGGGATGTCTGCGCAACGAGCGCAGACTCCCCTGCTTCCGCCCGGCACGACCGCCGGGGCTTCTGTGAAGAAGCCGGGTACTTCTGCTTTCGTCACAGAAGTCCCGGCGAGCGTGCCGGGCGGCAGCAGGGGAGGTCTGCGCTCATCGCGCAGACATCCTCTGCTGCCCCACTAGGCACCAGGGACAATCGGGCAGCTGGGGGATGTGTCCACGATACGTGCAGACATCCTCCATGCTGCCCGACACGGCAGACTATTATGACGGACAGCTGTCCGTCATAATAGACTGCCGTGTCGGGCAGCATGGAGGATGTCTGCAAGTATCGTGCAGACATCCCCCGGCTGCCCCCACTAGCCACCAGGGATCAAGGTAAGGGGAAGGGAGGGAGGGGGGGGCAGAGTGACAGGGGGAGGGAGGGAGGGGGGCAGAGTGACAGGGGGAGGTAGGGAGGGGGGCAGAGAGACAGTGGGAGGGAGGGAGGGGGGCAGAGAGACAGGGGGAGGGAGGGAGGGGGGCAGAGAGACAGGGGGAGGGAGGGAGGGGGGCAGAGAGACAGGGGGAGGGAGGGAGGGGGGCAGAGAGACAGGGGGAGGGAGGGAGGGGGGCAGAGAGACAGGGGAGGGAGGGAGGGGGGCAGAGAGACAGGGGGAGGGAGGGGGACAGAGAGACAGGGGGACAGGGGGAGGGAGGGGGGCAGAGACAGAGACAAGGGGAGGGAAGGGGTTAAGAGACAGAGACAAGGGGAGTGAGGGGGTTAAGAGACAGAGACAAGGGGAGTGAGGGGGTTAAGAGACAGAGACAAGGGGAGTGAGGGGGTTAAGAGACAGAGACAAGGGGAGTGAGGGGGTTAAGAGACAGAGACAAGGGGAGTGAGGGGGTTAAGAGACAGAGACAAGGGGAGTGAGTGGGTTAAGAGACAGAGACAAGGAGTGAGGGGGTTAAGAGACAGAGACAAGGGGAGTGAGGGGGTTAAGAGACAGAGACAAGGGGAGTGAGGGGGTTAAGAGACAGAGACAAGGGGAGTGAGGGGGTTAAGAGACACAGACAAGGGGAGTGAGGGGGTTAAGAGACAGAGACAAGGGGAGTGAGGGGGTTAAGAGACAGACAAGGGGAGGGGGAGAGAGAGAAAAATGGGGGCAAGGGAGAGAGAGAAAAATGGGGGCAAGGGAAAGAGAAAGGCAGCATTGGCACATAAAAAGAAATAAAAACTAAAAATACATTTTTTGATATCATAATTTTTTATTAAAAAAGCAATTTACATATGAATATATACAAGTTGAACTTTTTTCCTATAGGGTAGTCTTATATTCAGGCTTTTAGTTTTTTTCCTAATGGAATATCCAAAGTTTGGGGGGTCGTCTTATAATCAGGGTCGTCTTATAATCGAGCTAATACGGTAATTGTTGGAGGATGGATGGATTTCCATTACCTTGCTATAAGTCGCTTAGCTGCCCCTAAGATATGCAGTATGAGTTTTCGTGTGGGAGGGATAATCTTGGTGGGTAGCATATCTAATAATGCGATTTGGAGGGATGGGAGCCAAGGTATGTCTAGCAGCGAATTAATAAGGTGGAATACAGATGACCAATAATGTCTGATACGTGAACAATGCCACCACACGTGACCCATGGTGCCCCGAGCTGCGAGGCATCTCCAACATTTATCACTGCTAGTCGGGAAAAATAGATGCAATTCTAGTGGGTACTAAATACCATCTGAAAAAAACTTTTCGATCTGCCTCAAAATGGTTACTACATCTAGAGATGCCTGTCATACCATTAATAGCCTTGTTCCATTGGCTTGGGGTAAACGTTTTGCGCAGTTCATTTTCCCATTGGATCATATAAGGCAGCTTCGCTGGAGCCGAAGCCAAGATCAGGGCTTCATATACGGCAGATATGGCCCCTTTAGTCGCCTTAGGGGAGATCATTAACTGGCTCAATTTGAGTTTTCTACTTTGGGGAGGTTTTATTTTCAAGTCTCTGATAATTTCCCTAACTCAGATATAGGTGAAATGTTCTTGATCAGGCAGGGAGAATTCGGATTGTAGGTGTTGAAACGAAACAATGGAGGAGTCCGTGAGAAGTTGTGACACTAATGTGATCCATCTCTTGCTCCATGATAAAAGTGATAAATCAGTAGTGAGTCGGGAAAGCATGGTGATAGGGGCAAAATTTAACGCTTCATGGCTAGGGAATTAGGATCCTATTAGTTTTTTCCAGAACGACAGAGAACATTTAGTACTGGGGAGGGATGGAGTCAATTTAGGCCACACCAGACTTGGCAGCCAGAGGAGGTCACGCACATGATACGTTTTAATGAAATGAGATTCTAAGTCCAACCAAAGAGGTGGTTCTGGGGATTTGTACGCGGTTAGCAATTGTGCCAGTACCGAGGCTGTGTAATAGTTTTGTAGGTCGGGGACCCCCAGGCCGCCAGAATATTTTGGTAAGCGCAGCGTCGTAGTAGCTATTGTAGGGCTCTTGTGGTTCCATATGAAACTGGTGAATTTAGTTTGGTAACGCCGGATAAGAGAGGCTGGGACTGGGACAGGAAGCGTGCGGAATAAATACATCAGTTTGGGCAGCGCTGACATTTTGGCTGCTGAGATGCGGCCCAGCCAGGAAATTTCGAATTTGGTCCATGTATGAAGATCTGCTTGGATATGGGGCCATAATTTGTTGTAATTAAAGTGTAATAGGTCATGAAACGTCTTAGTTAGTCTGATACCTAGATATAACAGAAAATCTTTTCTCCAGTCGAAGTCATATCATTGTTTAAGTGAATCTACAATGGTTTTGGGTATATTAATGGGTAAAGATTGGGTTTTAGCTGCATTGTTTTTATAATAAGAAACCTGGCCATAGTCAGAAAGCAGTTGGAGAAGAGGTGGAATAGAATGTTCGTGGTTGGAGATGGTGAGAATAATATCGTCAGCGAATAATTTTAATTTATGAGGTAAATGGTATATTGATACACCTTCAATATCTGGGTGGCATCTAATTGCGATGGCTAGGGGCTCTAGCGCTAATTAAAAAATCAATGGGCAGAGGGGGCAGCCCTGCCGAGTCCAATTCGTAAGAGAGAAAGCATCAGAATACAAGCCAGAATAGAAAACTTTGGCTGTCGGTTTGTCATATAGGGCTTGTATTGCACGGACAGAAGGGGGAGGGAAGTCAAATGTCTTTAGAGTCGTCAGAAGAAATGTCCAGTTAATTCGGTCAAATGCTTTTTCAGCGTCGAGGGAAAGTAGAAGAAGATCTTGTTTAGTAGATGATACGGATGAAATTAGGTCAATTATAATTCTGGTGTTGTCTGGAGCCTGCCTATTGGGGATGAATCCTACTTGATCTTGGTGTATTAGCGAGGGAAGATGAACATTCAATCTTGGGTGATTGTAATGATGGAGGCCTCTAGCATTTCTGTCGGGGATTGACCGGATTCGAATAGTGAATTAAAGACCTCTGTCATAAATGGGGCGAGTATGTGTCGAAAAGCCAAATAATAATCATTGGGGAATCCGTCAGGTCCCGGGGATTTCATTGTTTTAAGTGATTTGATTGCACGCAGTGTTTCAAGTTGGGATATTGGTTTGGAAAAGTCAGATTTTGCATCAAGTGATAGAGTGGGCATCCTAATATTGGCAAGGAAATTTTGGATCTCGGTTAGACTAGGTGTGTGGGTGGCGTTATCTTGATCTATGTTATACAATTTTGAATAAAAAGCAGCAAATTGATTGGCAATATGTTTTGGGTTCTGGACTATGGTGCCAGTCTGGGAGTATAGGTATGGGATTTTGGAGACCAGCTGCCGCTTTCTCAGTTTGCGGGCTAGTAGTCTGTCAGCTTTGTTTCCCTTAGTATTATATAATTGCTGTAAGGCCTCCAACGAATGAGCTACTTTATCGTGCAGTAATTGGTTAAGGTCTTCCTTGGCTTTACTAATTTGTTTAGCCAGTAGCCTAGTGGGTTGGCGTTTATTGGCTATGTCTAGTGTGGCTAGTTTGTATGTCAGTTCTTGCTTTTTGCTCTCCCGGAGTCTCTTGTCTTTGGCTCCCTTTTGTATGAGGACCCCCCTTATGAATGTTTTGTCTGCGAGCCAAATGGAAATATTAGAAGAACCTTGTGTAGTGTTCATTCTGAAAAACTCTGCAATGATTTGGGACATCGTATCCCTGAAAGTCACGTCCGTTAAGACTGAGGTGTTCATTCTCCAGCTCCCCTCCCCTCCCCTCTCAGGGGTACGGAGATCGGGAAAGAAGCCCTCACAGGGGCATGGTCTGACCATGTGAGTAGGCCGATGTCAGAACTCGATACATGTTGCCTTAAAAATTCAGCAAACAAAAAGAAAAACAATTTGGGGGTTCAGTAAGGTCCAGTAAGGGAGCTGCTCGCACCCTACGAGGCCCTGAAGAGTAAGGAGTAGGTAACAAAATATAGGTCAATAAACAGTTATCAAAGGGAACATAACAGTTAAACGGAACTCTGATCCATGTACCGTACGAGTGTCAATGACGGTAGATAGTGGTGAGCGGGACCAAGCCACCAAGTCTTGTTCATGGCACCGCTGGGTTCACTGTATGCGTGGGTTCACAGGTACGGATCAACCAATTCAAACGGGGGTGTTTATGTATTGTTGGGAATTAAACATTTGCTGTAGCAAATCTGGTTTCCCGTGTATTCGTCTTGTCGTCCGGTGGTGAGGGTAAATTCCACGTTTTCAGGGCTTCCAAGCCAGCCGCAGGGGACGTGAGGATCTTCATAGCACCATTCCTCGGCACCATTAATTTGGTGGGGAAACCCCATTGATAAGCAATACCTTGTTGCCTCAAGATGGAAGTAACAGGCTGGAACTCCCTTTTTTTGGCCAGCCTGTATGCCGATAGATCTGCAAAAATGGTAAGCTTAGCAAAGGGTTCTTGTAGCTCTTTAGCTTTCCTAGCAGCTTGTATGATGCGCTCTTTGGCTTGATATAAGTGGACTCGTGTGATGACATCTCTGGATACACTTGACGGTAAGCTTCTTGGCTTTGGGAGACGATGTGTTCGTTCCAAGGTGAGTTCCAGGACCGTTGGTTCTGGTGCCAGGGCTTTGAAAAAACTTTTTATGAAGGCCTGGAGCTCTGATGGCTGGAGAGACTCATCCACCCCCCGAATCCTTATATTGTTGTGGCGATTTCTATCTTCCAGAACCGCAAACTTGGATTTAAGTGCCTCATGATCATCTTCTAGGCTAGCTAGTTTATCTGCTAGGCTATTATGAGCGTCTGAGATTTCATCCACTGCGATCTTCTAGTTGGGCTGTTCTCTCTCCCACCGCTTGGATCTCTGTACATAGGTCTTTCACCATACCTTTCATGTCAGCTTGTAGTGATGAGCTGAGCTCAGCTAGCAGCTTTTTCAGTGTGCTTTCTGATAGGGCAGCCATCGGCTCCTTGTTTGGGATTCTGTCAGAGGGGAGGATTCTCTGGATCCATCATTTTCGCACCCTTTTTCCATCGGCATTGTTCGTGGCGTGAAAAAGGAGTCTCTTTGTCCCTTTTGCCTGTCCCTCTGCTTACCGGACCGCACCGCCATCGTAAACGGGTAAGTTCTGCAGCCTGTTATGAGAAGGTAAGGCGAGTTTCGGTTTGATTTTGGTCTGTTTAGTCGCGTTGAAAGGCCACAGGGTGTCTGAGCCAAACTCTCACGCGTCCATCTTCCTCGGCATTATACACCTGGGCATGGCTCACGGATACTATTATCTTAACACTGTGTGGTGGTGAGAAAAAAAGGCGGGAAGCTCTATTATAGATTTTACACTGGTTTTTCAAGTATATTTTCCCCTGCCACATTTGGGCATGTAGTTTTGCTTTTTCTTTTTTAAGCATACCATTTATTTACCTTTGCTGCATTGTGTCCTTTTTCATTTGGCCACTCCTTATTCCATATTTGTATACTACTGACATCTGTTTGGCCTGCTTTTATTTTGTTATAAAAAACAAAACTTAATAATTTACAAAAAAAATACAATGGTCTGGACATTTATCTGATTGTTTTTTTTGTTTTTTTTAGCATCTTACTTTTCATAAATCAATTTTTTGTATAAGTTTGTTTTCATTTGTCTTTTTTGTTGTCTTGGTTTATATGGTAATATCTACTAGACTGCAGTAAATGGGAAATAAATTACTTATAGCACAGTTGGTAGGTGCACAGTAGAGCATTCCTGCAGCCTGACTAACAGGATTAAATTAATTTGATAGACATAAAAGGGGGGGGGGGGGGGGGAAATCACACAGAGATCAATTGAAATTAATGTACAAGGGAAATGAGTGGCACATGTACACCATATTGTCTGTGCCCACTTTCTAGTCTATTACACAAGCTGCTGTGTCATTTATATGTACCTATTCTATTTCCCTTTAATATACTATTCACCTTTTTTGTGTTTTTATGTATTTTAAAATTGGGTAATTGTATTAATGTTTGATGTGACGTCATATAATTACAACTGGAATTCAATAACTGCAGTATCAATATTTTCCTTTCCCCCCTTTCTTCTGATGGAACTAGAGCTGGGTGTAATTCTTGTAACTTCTCTTTAGCAGGCAGTAGTTTTCCGATCTGTACCAGCTCATACGGACTCCACAGGCTCTTCAGCTTCTGGGCAACAAGGACAGCAGCCAGCTGTAACAGATGTTATTCAGCAGCTTCTTGAGCTGTCCGAGCCGGTGTCTGTAGAAAATCATCAGAATTCACAATCAGAGCAACAACTTAACATTGCTGTGGGGATAAACAGAGATATTTTACAGGTGAGTCTACAGAGCACATACATTTAGATATTTTCTTTTTCTTTTGAAACTTCAGATGGAACATGGGGGTTATGCATACAAGTGTTTCAGTCAGAAATGTAGTGGCATAATTATTGTCTACCTCCATATATAAAATGATTTGTGCCAGAATGAAGCCACTGAGCTCCCCTGCGCCAAAGTAAATACATTATCTAATTGTTTAAGCATTGTGTTGCAGGTTATGTAGAAAAAAAGTAGCACAATTGCAGGAATACAAAGTGGCAGGCAAAAACCTGACTGAAGGAACTTGGACTAGACATAAAACAGCATCATTATTTAATATAACCCCGCGCTGCCACTCAAACATGGTTAACTGCTGTGGAATTTGGTTAATGTTTAAAATGGATCTCTAATAAAGGTTTTTATACCGATGTCACAAGTTGATTTTAACACACCACCTCTTTTCCTTCTTTTCATGGATAGTGATTATGAATTGTAGCTCTATAGCTGCATAGTTATGAATACATTAAATAAAACTTATATTCATGTTTGTTATTGTTATGGTGTGATTCGTCAGATATATATATATATATATATATATATATATATATATATATATATATATATATATATATATATATATATATGTGTGTATGTGTGTATATATATGTATGTATGTATGTATGTATATATATATATGTGTGTGTGTGTGTGTGTGTGTGTATACTACATATACTATGTATATGTTCACCGAGCCCCTATAGTGCCACAAATCGTGGTTTGCCATCAACTACCCCTACTGCAAAATAATTCTCCTTCGTATAAATGGGATAGATTTTGCTATATTGTATTAAAAATAACATGCACTATGTTCACTAATATGCAAAGCATTTTAACAACTGCACTCTGTCACCTTTGCCAAGTATAGTTTTACAGTGTTCATGAACATGAATTAGAGCTCTTTCTCTTCTTTTGCTGTCATACTAGCAAGCGCTGGAAAATAGTGGGCTGTCATCAATCCCAGTTGTGGCCCTTGCCAATGAAACCAATCAGGTCAAGGTGACCGTTCAAGAAATGGAATGCCTCTCAAATCAGGAAATGGACTGTAATGACCAAGGGCATGTGCTGCAGCATGAAGATCAGGAAAAAGTGGACAAACCCGAGAAGAGGATAATTAAGAAAAGGTCTACATTTTCTGCAGGTGCTTATGTGGTTGGCTGGTAGTGGTCACTGTTTGTGGCTGTGTTGCACTGTTATGGGTAATGCACATAATTTTAAAAATAACCATTAAGTTTTTTTAAAAAGTTTGTTACCGGTATGACATCCAGGAACACATTTGGTTTGTGGTTTTTCATTGGTACACAACACATGCCACCGTTCTCCTCAAGACCACATCTTGGTCTTACAAACAGTAGACATAAGAGGCTAAAATCGCTGTCTTTAACTAGACGCAAACTGTAGAAGTTGAGTGAGCATCGGTTCCTGCTGCCAGTAAAATAATGAAAATAATGTTAAAAACAATACTCAGGTTTCCTAACTAGAAAATGGTCTGTAGTCAAAAACGTGTTGTTATTAAAACTATTTAGTGCTCATTTACTATGTGTTTATACATTAGAATTGGAATATAAATACAAGCTGCTCTAATTTACCATTCACAACATATTTGAAAAATGAATTTCACAGGCAACAGATCCATTCTTTGTTCTGCTCTCCTCCTTCAGGGCAATGCAAGATAAACCAAGACAGATGCTAGTGTTAATTAATTGACCATACATACTTCAAATAAAACAAGCTGAATGTTTTGTGTGCTATAGGCAGATCATTTTGTAAAGCATTAATGGCAAAATATAGTTTATTTTCCACTGCAGTATTTCAAACCATAGCACACATTTGTAATGTGCTAATTCGTATCATGCCTTAATTTCTCCTAATTAGTGATAATGTCAATACCTTTCTAGTCTCCAGAGAGGAATTTAAAAATGAAAGAGGGATTAAAACATTCTATGATATATGCAGCATCATTCATCAGCATCCCATTTTATTTGGAGGTCTCTGTGCCATGTTGCGGAGCTGATTGGTGTGTGTGACGTCACACCTCCAGCAGGGGAGGAACTTATCGTTTCCTGTCCCACTATTTGCTGTGACTCACACGTTTGGCGCACAGATACCCCAGTGACAAAGAATGCGTAAAGCAGTGTCGTAGTAAATTTTCCTCACATGCGTCAGAGTATTAACCCTGACTAGTACAAATGCGCATTGTTACATTCAGGGTAACCTCCATTGAGTAAAAAATATCCTTCAAGGTGATGCTACTTACAGGAGAACACTGTAGTAACTGCCAATGACGTGGGTGGATCACATGTCCCAAACTTCAAGGTAGAACCAAGTCCCAGCACTGAAGGCACAGATGAGTAATGCGCTAATAGAATAGAATACTATGTGATTTCATGTAGGGAAAATCTCACCACCCATTTTACCCCTCTACTTTGCTCACTATTCACCAGGGTGGGATTGTGTGTCTTGCAGTGACACTTCCCCTACATTATTGCAAGCTACCCATTAGGGTATAGACAAAATCATTTGGAGTCTTTATTCTTATTGGCACAAATGTGGCTTTTATGTCAGATTCACAAGAGTGCTATTTGATATTCAATTGTCTTATATACAGTTACTGAACACCAATTGCATAAATGACAGAGAAAAGGGCTCTGTGATAGTAGGTGGTAATCTCAACCTAGCAATTAGCTGTTACAGATTCTGCTATTGCTAAGAGAACAGAAAGAGCAATACAAATTGATAGACATGTAAAACATTATTGCACATGTTACATCCTAATGAACGTGATCTCACTTTTTTACTCCCATCCTCATAAGTTAGGATCGATTTATTTTTTAACAGATAAATCCCTTTTCGTAAGAATAGAATACTGTAAAATTGGTGTAATTGACTGGTTGAATCATGCTCCTATACTACTTTCTCTAATGGTCTTTTCAAATGCAAAGACTTAATGACTGTTTGTTTATTTAATGATTCAAAAATTAAAGATCAAGTAAAACTCTGTATTTAACAGTATTTCCTAGAAAAATCTACAGATGATGTTTCCATAATTTTCAGTACGATTAACCCATAAGGCAGTCTTAAGGGGTCAGCTAATTAAATTGGCCTATTTAGCTAAAGATAAAACAATTCAAACGAAAAATGAATTGCTTTTTCGTTTGCAAAAAGCGCCAGCTGAACATAAAAATAGACCTTCACTCAAGTCTCGGAAAGAATTGATACAAATTAAAAGAAGAATGAGACATTATCCACAAATGGAATTTATTATCCGTAGATTAAAAACTACTTGCTACACCACAGGGGAAATGCTAACCAGAAACCCAGACAACAGACAGCTACACAGAAAATAGCTTTCCTGAAAAAGGGGGGAAAAAAGACATTGCTAATTTGACTGTACCCTGCTATATAATTTAAAAACTGATAATAGGCTCATGCAACCATCACAAGACTAAATTAATTATTTTTTTGAATCTAAGATTTCACATGAACAAGCTCACTACTTGTCATTACCCATTAGCAAAGAGGAAATCATTCTCACAATTAAAACTTTTAGAACCCCCAGGACCAGATGGTTTTTCTAATCATTACTACAAAATTCATAGAGATCAACTTTCCACATATTTATGTAGAACAGGGCTCAACAAATCCTGGGTGCCAGGTCGCCATGGCAACCAGGAAATTAGACATGGCACCCGGGTGCTGTTTGCCACTGCCATCTGTTTTCTTTTTCCAGTTCAGCGCAAGGGGGGTGGGGGAGGTCTGTGCAGTTTGCACAGACTGCAAGCTCAACCCTTTGCGCAACGAGCTCTATTGTCTGAGCGCCAGGTGTCACATGACATCCTGACACTCGACAGGAAGACAAATAAATATATTGCTGCAGCTGAAATGCCCCCTGCCCTGCAATGAGGTAAAGGTGTGGGGGGGGGGGGGGGGGGGAGATTGGTACATTTTCTTTAAAAAAACAAAAATTGACGACTTGTGTGTGTGTGTGACTGACTGGATGTCTGTGAGGTGTGTGTATGCGACTATCTTTGTGTGTGAATGATTAATGTGCTATTATCTAGCGTCTAAAATATATTTGCTGGCTCCTAAAGATAAATTTGATTTGTCAAGCCCTGATGTAGCACATTTAGTTTTTGTATGACCAGCAGTCAATTGCACCCTGAGAGGTTATCGGCTATTTTTGCAAAATTTTAGGTTTATCTCGCTCATAAATTCTGGTGCTAAAATATATGCTAAGATTCTGGCTAACCGTCTTTCGAGTCTGTTACCATCCTTTTTCAAGTGATCAAGTGGGATTTGTTAAAAAAGGAAAGTCTTTGACGATACCAGGAAAATGTTATACTCAATACACTTAGTCGATCACACCAAGACGCCTAGCCTTTTCCTATCACTTGATGCAGAAAATGCCTTTGATTGCCTAAATTGGTGGTTCTATATGCAAAACCACTTTGCTCGGCTTTGTAACCACAAGACCTTCAGTAATGGCTCTTTACATTAGCCCCACAACCAAAGTAGCTACATCAGGTTTTCTCTCCCAATCCTCTCATGTGACCAACTGGTTGTTGCCGGTGTGTCCTTTTCCCCTTCTACTTTATGTATTCTCTTTAGAGCCCAAAGCTATTAAATTACGACAATCCCCAGATGTTTCAGGTATATATATATATATATATATATATATATATATATATATATATATATATATATATAATCACATAATATTATATACAGGAACTATTCGCAGACAACATAAGGTGGTGACAATATGGTAAATGTAAAAAATGTTTAATTAAAATGACAATAAAAACACGTTTCTTCACTAGGGCTTCTTCAGGGGTGGGTGTACAGTTTGAAGTTGTTTGTACAGTTGTCACAATAATTAGCACCTTTTAGATTTGTTCTTGCAGCAGACGCATAATGAAGGGATTAGTTTCCAAATTGTATCT
Source organism: Pelodytes ibericus (assembly GCA_036172795.1). Taxonomy (NCBI): domain Eukaryota; kingdom Metazoa; phylum Chordata; class Amphibia; order Anura; family Pelodytidae; genus Pelodytes; species Pelodytes ibericus. The sequence goes on from CM069859.1 coordinate 86,765,010, forward strand.
GAGCAGCCGTGGTAGCTTATTTATGATCGTGGAAGCAAGGTAACCTCTGTGAGTTCAGTTTCTTTTCCTCATGTAAGTTTTACTATGTGAGGCAGAGGATTGGCCAGCGGCTGGCTGTTGGCCGAGTCAGTTACACAGCCTTGCGAGTGCAGATGTTTTTAAAGCTCAAGTGCTTCAGCTATGTATTGATATTCGGGAGACTTGAATCTGATTTGGTCCCACCTGTTAGTTTTGCTGCAGGTGAGTGACTGTTTTACCAGAGTACTGCTGAACTTCTTATCTCCTATAACCATGAAACCTCGTCTGGGTATCCAGATGTTGCAGGATTACATTTCCCATGCTCATCTGCCAGCCTCTTGGCTGCTAGAGCGTTATGGGCAATGTAGTTCATCGGCAGCTGGAGGGTCGCAGGTTCCCCACCCTTGCTATAAAGCTTCCTTACTAGTACAAGATGTCTCCTGTCACTCCCCTCCTGGCACTCATGGCTGGACCTATTGAACTCTGTTACTCCATTTACTCTATTACAGCCAACCCCATTTCTAAAAGGCCTAGAACATTGTTTATGTTGCCTAATTCTGCCCCCTCTCTCAGTATGTGGCATAACAATTTTAGTGAGAAAAAGTTTCCAAAACTTTGTTTTACTTGGTAGTAGTAAACATTTGGTACAATATGCAATGGTAATTAAATTAAATCTTTCTCTCATATAAAGGATATTTTTATTCTAAATAATGCTGATTTCTGTACTTATGTACAAATCTCCCATTTTGTACAAAATTATTTTAAGGGTCAAAGTGATATAAGCAATAAGCAGGAATGTTTTTAAAAAGCAATTCCAATGTTCCCCAAAGCTATAACTTTGTGTTACAAATTGTTGATGCAAACTAGTATAAGGCGCAGATATGTATTTATGTCGGCTTGGGAAAAAGAGTAAGGCATTTATTCATCCTAATGAGACATGGTTCAAAGCCGTAACTTGTAAATTCTGGTATTTCACACTATTCGTCACATTTGCAACTATTGAAAACTATGTATAAACGGTATTTAGTCTCTCGTAAATTGTCTAAATATAGTTCTTCTATAAGTAACAAATGCTGGAGAGACTGTGGCCACAGAGGTACAATGTCTCATATCTTGTGCCAAAACCCGAAGTTGAAACCAGTTTTGTTTGAAATTAACAAATGTCTTAACCTGACATTCGTTCCTGAACCAGGTATGGCATAACTGTGATTTTTACCTCACAACAAAACCAAAGTTTTCCCCAAATTAATATTTCATGTTTTAATAGCGATCATTTTAGTCGCAGCCAGAAACTGGAGGGTTTCTAGACCACCTGCTTTGAAAGAGAACTTGAGTTCTGCAAATAAATTGTGATTGTGGAAAAACAGTTTTATTATGCACAAAATGCGGGTCAATACTTGGAATCTCTGGTTTACTTTCCAAACGAGTTCTGACTGATTGAATAGTTAGAGGCAGGAAGGCTACTTTATTTTATTCTTTTTCTTTTCTCAATTTTTTTAGTCCCTTTCTTTCCTTCTTCAGAACACACCATTATATGTTTGAGTACTATTGTCCATAGATGAACTAAAATTTATTGTGGCCTTGAAATGAATTTGACTATTTTGTTTGCTCTGTACACCTCAATGATTATGTTCTTTCCCTTCTTTTTGTCATTATCCCTGTTTAAGTTTTTATTGGAAAAAAAATATATGATTTTAGATGTTTACAAAATCGCAAACAAATGCACTGATTTAGAGAAAAATGTTTTTCAAATGTCTCTCCAGTATCTTTATTTCCTATTGAAAGAAGTAAATTTGCATTCTGCGTTGAACGATAATGTCGTAAAAAGACACCACAGACGCATTAAAATGAATTTCTTTCTTAATCTATACGTCTGCTTAATTCTGCTAAAATAATTCTGTATATTTACATTTAAGCAATATTTAGATGACCAAGTCATCTCCATTAATCTGTGATTTACATTCAGTTTGTATTGATATATTTTTGGAGATTGTTGGTAAACGATTTACTCATTTCAGGTTCTGTTCGTGAGGAGAGTGGTGTCCGCTGGCATATTTGCACATACTGTGCAAAAGAATTCAAGAAACCCAGTGACCTTGTTCGACACATTCGAATTCACACTCATGAAAAGCCATTTAAGTGTCTCCAATGCTTTCGGGCTTTTGCAGTGAAAAGCACTCTCACTGCACATATCAAGACACACACTGGCATTAAAGCCTTCAAATGTGATTTCTGCATGAAATGCTTTTCCACATCTGGCAGTTTAAAAGTTCACATCCGTCTACACACTGGTAAGAAACCATACTTTAATTTTTCTTTCCACTAAATTATTCCTGAAATCTGATATTCACAGTTGATTCACAATATAGTAACCTATGTGCTACACAATATGCAAATGTATATTGTGAATTTAACTGAATGGAATTTCAAATGAGCAGTTTAGTGCAAGTTAACAGGGTGTTTTCTGGAATTCAGTATATTTAGCTAAATGGATTGTGTACTAGCTTTTTACAACTGAGCTGTGTACAAGTAAGAGCAAGAGATTACAATCAATTTCTGCTGTTTTGACCAATTTTTTTTTATTTTCTTTGAAATAAAATCCATATGGAAAGTTGTAAATCTTTGGAAAGCTATAACTCTTTCAAAAATCTGTGATGTCACCATAGATAATGGATTGGGTGGTCTCATAAATTTCTTCAGGCTGCCATTAAATCCCAGTACACATCTTTCCTGCTACTGATACTAGAAAAACACTTGGTTAATAAAATATGAGCAGCTAAAATACTTGGTTATTGGCCTACATTTAGTTGGTTCAGATTCACACTAATCTTAATACTACCTGGTAAATTGTAATATGAGATTGATTGCCTAACCTTGTATCATTGTTTTTGTAGGTGTAAGACCATTCGCCTGTCCACATTGTGACAAAAAGTTTCGTACTTCTGGTCACAGAAAGACTCACATTGCGTCACATTTCAAACAGTGCGAGTTGAGAAAATTACGGCAGCAGCGTAAACCTGGTAAAGTTCGGGCTGGGAAAACAAATCTTCCAGTGTCCGAAATCCCGCTACAGGAACCTATCCTCATTACAGACCTCGGTAAGAAGAAAAATCCATTTTCACTTTGAAATAAATCAAATCATAATGCATATATGATGTCTTCAGTGTAGGCAAAATAAAAGGCAGCATTAGGAATAATCTGGTTTGACAATTTTAATTTCTTTTCCATACATTTTTAATAAATCAAGCCTGCATCAAAAATTCTTTGTTTCCTGTTTGTAACGATGAGATCAAGAAATCTGAATAGTTGGATATGGCCATGTTGGTATAATTGGACTTGAGAGAATCAGGAGTTCTGTATTTCCTTTCTCATTGGCCCAAAATAAGCTAGACTTTATACTGCGTCTCGTATGAACACTTCCAGATCAGTTACCTGTGTTTCTCAGGAACGCCAGCTAGTGCTATGGAGTAATTTGTAATTTAATTGAAAATACAAATATACTTGGCCTTTTAATGTGAAAGAATAGGCAAGTGTATTTATAATATGTTCTTCATTACTGTAACTGTCTATCTGGTGACGGCAATAGCTGTCTGGATAATGATCCTTTAATCAGTTGATGTAGTCCTGGTAATTGTTTCCATATAATTGTACCAGAAGGATTGACATGTTGTGCAGGCTTTGAATTTTCCTTGTTCCATTCTGTAATACAAACAGCAACTTATTTCAAGAGGAACATTGGCACTGGTCACTGAGATTTCCATTTACTTGCCATGTAAAGTGTTGCACAGCAGTGCTATGAAGCAGTTTAGACTGAAAGCAAAAAAAAAACCACAAACAACAAAAGCTTATTAAGATGTATCCCACTGAATGCACAAGGGAAGAAAATATAAATGGATGTATCACAGTTCACTTGAACACATTTTATTATTTTGCCAATCACTTTGTACAAGATATGCAACCTATTTTGGTACTGAGAGCAAAAGGCTTTCAGTGGCAGACACAAAATAATCCGCATGCCCATAAGATCAGCGTTTAATGCACGGCCAATTTTAGGCACATATATTTTAGAAGCTTTCTGTACACTTCCAGCCTCTTCTTTCGATGTTGCAAACCTAGTAATTTTGGGAAATTATGTTAGTGTCTGGAAAAGTAATGATTGTTGTTCTTCCCTCCTAAATAACTGTATATCACAGCAAATGGAGATGCCAAGCAAACACTCTAAAATCTTAAAATTGTGAATATTTATAGTATGCGCAAAATATATTTTGTTAGAGACTATACACAATGTTTTGTACCACTGGTTTATTTAATGTACAGGACCAAATTAAACAAATGTTTGGTTTTAGAGTGTACTACACTGTATTAGTGGGATAAAAAAATGTATTAACCGTAAAATAAGTGTGGTATTTTACCCAGATTACACTGATTTGAGCTAAAACATGTGCCACTGTCAGTGCAGTTTTCCTCACAGAAGTCCCAAGTGGTGAGGAACGCTGCTAAAGGGCAAAACCCCCCAGCAGGACCAAAAGTTATATTTCTTGACTCCTGTGTGTTAAAAGGTTGAAGGTGAAAAATCTTCTTGCTTGAGTGAAGGTTGCCTGAGAATAAACTTTCTAACAAAAACATTGTAGGGTGCACAGTCTTTCCTGGTGTTTGTTGAACTGCTTAAATATTAAGTAGTTATTGTTTCAGTGCGATTTGTATCTGCTCAGCACACCTCAAACATTGTTTTGTCAAAGAATTAAATACAGCCCTACTAAATCGTATCTGCTCAGCAGTGTTTCTCCATTAATGTTTTAGCATAGCGGAAACACCACCCGCAATGTATGTGTTCGCACACTGTAATAATGGGGCAAGTATCATGTCTTGATAAGCCAGGCTCCATGCACTTTTTCAAAACCTTACAGGATCTGACTAGACATCTGATAAATTCAGCATATTCATCTTTTTTCTGTTGTAACTCTTTACACACTCAAGCAACAGAACTGGAGTTACTTTCTCTGAGGTTTGACTAATTACCATTATTCAAAACTGTGTTTACGTGATTTGCGCCAAAGCAAGTAAAGAACAATTTAGTACTTGCTGTTTTAGGTATCAGTAGTTGTATGGCTTTAGCCTGCATGAAAAATTATGGTTGTCATTATTTATGTTTTGTAAACGGTTTTAAACTCGAGCACGATGCTGCCAAACTGTGCCATAACCACGCTTCCCTTGCCATGTTAGAGTGCTCAACATGGTAGACAAAATATTAACATGTTAAGCAACAAAATGTTTAAATATATCAATTGGAGCCAATCAGTGCTGGCGATAATATGAATTGTGCAAATATATTTATCATGTGTTCTATTCTTTTGTAATTGTTTTATGAATCATTGATTCACACTTGATAGATTCTTGCTTGATGTTCTATCACTAACATTTTTATTGTTATTTATCTAATTGAAAATACTGAAAACTTAAAGGTGTTATTTTAGATCAGATCAAATATCAACGTCTGCTGTTTTTTGTAATACACAGGTCTCATTCAACCCATTCCTCGAAATAGTCAATTTTTCCAAAACTATTTCATTAACAGTTACACTCACGAAGTTGACAGGCCGTACAAGTGTTATTATTGCCACCGAGCGTACAAGAAATCCTGCCACCTCAAACAACATATCAGGTAACAAATGAAACACAATGGTTGGTGGAGATGTTTGTGTTCCACAAAACAACACTGCAAGGAAAATTCACACAGGTGCTAAATCACTTAAGATAGAGATAAGCACAGATATACACACGAGACACCACAAAGACTTGAAAGGACATTTCAGTATTTATGTTTTCTACATATAAAATATATAACTTTCAGAGGCCACTTCTAGAAAAGTAGTTGAGCATAATTTGAAGATTTTCATGGAAATGTAATGGGAGCTTATCAGAAAGTATTCTCAGACCCCTTCTTTGAGCCAATTCATATGTTTTTTATGTGTGATTCCTTATTGGTAAAAAGACAGATGAGGACTGTGGATAGGTCATGTGACTACATATAAGCAGGGAGTAATAGTTGCCTAAATCTGGGTCAAAGATCAGACTCTGTACTCCTTTTGACCATCTATGAGCCTGATCTGTGATTTATTTGTGGAGTGTGGAACCAGCTACTCTTTGCACCCACATAAGTGAAATGTGTGCTGAATTATTTTCTTGCTACAGGTTATGGCTCATGGAAAATATAATACACCGTAGCGGAACTGCAATGGCAAACGTTTGCCACTCCTGCTTTTGTGGACCAATACCATGAGCTTGTGGGAGTCCCAGATATATTTTTGCTTCAGTGCCCCACTGTTCTTTTCCTCCTCTGTCGCACACCTCTTAGATCTGCTGGAAAACATAGCTTTGACTTTGTCTGATTGTGCCTATTTTTTTATTTTTTTTACAATGAAGACTAGCAGACAAACACTTTTTTTTTTAATTCAATGTAATTTTCCTTTAAAATAGGATATTATACTGTAAACCAATTATACCTTATGTTGTTTTGGTTGGTCTTTGGGCAGCATCAGAATCCTTGGCCAACCAATAAAATGTATTTTTTGTCAAATAATATGCCATAAACCGGTAAAGGGACAGAATCGGCATGCATTTTAGCAAACGTTTGTTTATTAAAGCTTATTTAAAAAAACAGGTAAAATTATTCTTATTGTTTAAAAGACTTTTCAAATGTTTCTTTGTGCTCCATGATATAGAGTGACATACAAAACTCTGCTTTATATCCACTAACAAACCGTCTACACCAGTCATTATCAACGGTATTAAAAATAAAGTTATGCTTTTTGAATTTTACTTGTATTGCTCCAAAAAGTCTGCATTTTCTATCAGACTAAGAAGTGCCATTCGTTTACATCTTTATTTTTGCACTTTTTAATCATTTAACTAAAGATGCTATGTTATTTTGGGTTATTTATGTAGTACTTTGCTTTTCATTTATGTAGATCACATACTGGAGAAAAGCCATTTAAATGTACACAATGTGGAAGAAGCTTTGCAACATCTGGTGTGCTTAAAGCACATATTCGAACACACACTGGACTGAGAGCCTACAAGTGTCTTATATGTAATGGAGCGTTCACCACTGGTGGCAGTCTTCGACGTCACATGGGTATTCATAATGATTTACGACCATATATGTGCCCTTATTGCCAGAAAACATTTAAAACATCTTTAAACTGCAAAAAACATATGAAAACCCACAGGTAAATGTTAAATGATGTTTTGGATATAATTATGAATCTGATGATACAAGTTGAGTATTCCTTATCTGAAATCCTCAGAACTGGCAGAATTTCGGATAATGGATACTTGCAGATAACAGATAATTTTGTCAGCACCAGCCCGAAAAATGATCTACATTACCTAAATTCAATGTGAGCAACTTGCTAACATTATATTTAGGTAATATATATCGTTTCCAGCAGTGGAGCTGGTGAGCTTACCTGCTCTACGATGCTGCCGAAACGATGTTTCAGTCAAGTGTACACTACTGAACTACATTTCCCATGAGCGCTGGCTCTTCATTCATTGCGCCCGGGAGGGTGAAGCAAAGGAGCTTCATCACCGGATGCCAGAAAGGTGAGTATCCCTTATCCGAATTGACCCACGTCCGAAATTTTTTTGGGGGGGATCTTCGGATAAGGGATACTCAACCTGTACTTTGTATAGATTGTTTAATGCTACAACTCTCAGCTCTGAAAGCATTGCTGATCCAGTTAGGTGCAGGTAAAATCTCAGTGTAGTTGCTGCAATGCCAGAGATGATGTTTACAGAAAAATTGAAATTACATGGATCTTGCTTTTGTCACTTATCTGTTTTATGCAACCTAGATGTTAAAACATTGCAATGATCAGAAGTATTCTCCAGCTGGTGCAGGAACAGGGTCCCACGGATAAACTGCCATCAAAATAATGACCAGAAATCTTTATTATCTTCCAAGCCACTTTACTGTGTTTCATTTTCAATAGTAAATATAAAACTAAAAACATGTACTGTATCCTCCGTATATATATATATTTAAATATTACAATTTTTATACCACATTCCCATGAAAAAAGTGTATGAAAACCAAAAATTCAGTGATTTTAGTTTTAATAACTGGGTTATTGGTTTTCATCTAGAATGAATTTGTTAAAATGTACTGTTCCCTTCTTATATTCTGGCTAATCTCACATGTACAAGCTTATCAGCTAATATATATATATATATATATATATATATATATATATATATATATATAACTTTTATCAACTATTTTGTTTTCATTGAAACTTACAAAAAACTGCTTGGAATAAAAAGAAACGTTTTTGTATGTTTTAAAGGGAAGTATTGAACTAATACAAATTAATTGTACGTTATGTTCCCTTATTGTAGGTATGAAGTTGCCCACCAACTTCAGCAACACCAGGCAACAACCTCAGAAGAAACACCTGTTGATCAGATGCATGTATCAAATCAAATGCAAGTGGAAATCGAGGGAGATGCACTTCATCAAGCAACAAATGTTGCATCACAGCAAGATGCTATGTTACAGTTAAGTCCACAACCGGTTATGGGCACTGTTTCACCAGCATTGGGCCAGGCTTTGACTGATCAACCTCTGGAAACTGATGAAGGTAAGCTGGTAACATTGAAATAAGATTATTAAAACTAATACTTATGTATATACAGTGAAAAAGCAATGTTGTCACTAGAGTATTTAAAACACTGCATGTATATAATCAATGAAAGAATGGAAATTGCCAACCTGCAACAGAGTCACTTTGATAAACCCCCACCATAGCCAAAAATCCCCTTTTAAGTTACCCTGGGGTTGGATTTGTAGAGTTTAAAAATAATTGTAATATCCGGTTTTCTGTAAATGGTTTTTCATTCGTTAGTCATTATTATCATTTGAGACCAACAAAAAGCTATCCACTTCTAAATACACTACATTTCCTAGCTTACAGGCTAAGCTAACTGCCTTGGGTTTAAAACACAGATCACATACTTAAATATCTGACTTGCACAAAGTCTATCCAAATCCTCACTAGGACACCCTTGTCTGAGGCCCACAACACAAGGCCTCAAAGCAGGCCCTACTTTTACTTAAATTTCTTATGTTACAAAATGACTCCGGTTTACAAAGGTGCTCCCTGATCCACCAGCCACAGACATATTTTCTCATTGCACTGCTCATGAGTTAAGTTGTATAAAATGCCATTGACTCAAAGTGGCAAACATGCCAACTCCTATGGCACTGATCAAATCGGCTGTGTACTGATATACAACTGTTGTTCCCATAAGGTACTAATTTTAACTTGAATCCATAATTTCTCATTTGATTGACTTTTACTAGAAAAATGAATGTCACGGGGTCAAAAATTGAAAATAATTGTAATCAAAATATACTCTAAAAATAAACTCTATATATATGAGTTTTTTGTGAATGGAGAAGATTGTCTGGTGTGTTCATTATGTTTCTACAATTTTTCTGGTTGTTAATTATATTATCTGTAAATAAATACATTACTAAATGCACCTAATATATTTAACTTTGCAGTTAAATTGCATGTATTGTTTTCAGATAGATATGTTACTTCCCAGCATGCTCTGCAAGAAACTATCACTCAGTATGAACCCCAAGATTTGCAACCTCAGACCTTTGACCAGCAAGGTCTCTCACAAGGTAATTTTCATTTTGCTTAGTTTAATACATACCTTTATTAGAGCTAAACTACAATTGTTTCAATCTGCTGTTCACACCCTAACACAACCATAATAAAACCCGATTATATCCAGAAATAAATGAATACCAACTGCAGTAGAACATAAAGGAAAGGCATACACAAACTTGAACCGGCAGATTCTAGGCAAACTTTAGAGGTTTAGATTACTGTCTCCATACCTGCATATCAAGGCTGAGATAGTAGTACTCCAGTATACTTTTGTAAACTGAAGCTTAAAATGAAAAAAAAAAAAAGCAACAAGGGAAGGGAGGGGGCGGGGGACCAGAGCAACAAGGGGAGGGAGGGGTAACAGAGACAAGGGGAGGGATGGGGGGGAAGAGACAGAGACAAGGTGATGGAGGGGGGGGGGGGGGGAGAGAAACGGGGGGGGGGAAGAGACAAGGGGAGCCACATAAAAGGAAATAAAAACAAGAAATGCATTTTTTGATATCATAATTTTTTATTAAAAAAGCAATTTACATGTGAAATATATACAAGTTGAACTTTTTTCCTATAGGTTAGTCTTATATTCAGGCTTTTAGTTTTTTTCCTAATGGAATATCCAAAGTTTGGGGGGTCGTCTTATAATCAGGGTCGTCTTATAATCGAGCAAATACGGTAAAACAAACATAAGACCGGATATATTCTCAAACTTGACGAACCAGTTCCCATAACAACGTATTCTTTCACTTGGTCTGTCTGAGAAGAGAATCAAACTGCAGAAGATCTCGGCCTATATAGCTTATTCTCAGTGTTTGAAATGACCCCCATCTTTACTTTAAAAAGGAATATTGCTCATGCATGGAATATGGATGTGTTTAGTTAGTTTATACTATAAAATATTTAAAATGCCTTAGCTTGTTTACATGTTGTGCTGAACTGGTCATCAATTTGGTAACTAGGAAACAAAAACATATATGTCACGTGAGTTTTCATTGCTTTACCCCAGAATAAGAAAGGCAGCACAGTGTTATGAAATGACTGATAACAAAATTTACTGTTTTTAAACCTGCAATATTTTTTTGCGTTTGTTTAGTTTATGGATTGCTATTTCGTTTTGACCAAACCATCCTTTTTGAATTTATTTATTTTAACATCAGGATTTACTGATGGGTTTAGTCAGCAAGGCCAGTTCCCAGCTGTGCAACAGTTACAGGACTCAAGCACTTTAGAGTCTCAAGCACTCTCAACCAGTTATCAACAGCCAACTCTTCTGGAAGTCCCCACCACAGACACGATTAATGTAGTAAGTACCAACCTAGAAATTGCACTTGACTAAACTATTGTCCTTGGGGGCGGGGGGAAAGTCTTACTATCACGGAACCATTACAACTTAGTTCCATTAACTTTACTCTCTTTTGTCAGTTAATTCACCAATTTTACATTGGTGTGCTTGGAAATTAATGGTACAAGAATATTATAAAAGATTCAATCCTTTCCTCTTATTTGCTAAATTGCTGTTCTGCTATAGATGAACAAATTGCATTGAACTCTGAGGATAAAAATGTTCGCGCAAAGTAGTTATGTTTTGTCTTTCTAATCTCATTTAAAGTAATTGAGGGTGTAAACGAAAAGAAGTAAACACTATAATTATAGCTTTTGGTAAAACTATGTCTGTGTAAAAAAAATAGTTGTTACCAATATTGTAGTTCAATTATTCTTTAGTTTTTAATGCAAAATTTCACTAAACGACCCTGCTCTATAGTTTAACATCAATAAATCCCCATTTACCCATTTCTCAATGTTTCTTTCTTTGTAGACTACCCGTCTCATACAGGAAGAGTCACATGAAGAACTTGAACTGCAGAGCCAACGTGTGCCGTTTTTAGAAGCCACAGAGGATCAAAGCAGACGTGTCTACAGGCAAGTGATCAATGTGTAAACAAAAAGCTGTGACTTTTGATCCTTATAGAATTCCAGATTTAACCCCTTCAGGACAATGGTTTTCTTTGTTTTGATGTCCGTTCTGGACATTTTTTTCTACTTTAGCTATGTGTGCATTTAAATTAAACATAGAAACATAGAATGTGTCGGCAGATAAGAACCATTCGGTCCATCTAGTCTGCCCAAAATTATTTTTTTTTGGAGTACTTTTATTAGTCCCCCGTTCCCGGTCTTATAGCTAGGATAGCCTTGTGTCTATCCCACGCATGCTTAAAATCCTTGACTGTGTTTACCTCTACCACTTCTGCTGGAAGGCTATTCCATACATCCACTACCCTCTCAGTAAAGTAATACTTCCTGATATTACTTTTAAATCGTTGCCCCTCTAATTTAAGACTGTCCTCTAGTTGTGGTAGTTTTTCTTCTTTTAAATATACTCTCTTCCTTTACTGTGTTGATTCCCTTTATGTATTTAAATGTTTCTATCATATCCCCCCTGTTACGTCTTTCCTCCAAGCTATAGAAAGCGCAAGCTTGCTATTTTAATGAATCCTCACATGTAATATATTGGGGTTTTTTAAGGACTTTCTTTTCCAACTATTTTTTATAACATTTAACCCTTTTTGTAAATATATTATAATTTAATAAAAAAAAAGTGTAAAAATGGTAAAAAAAAAAAAAAAAAGTGTTTTTGTTTTTTTATTACATTTTTTTCTGGCACACAGTATAATTCTCTCCTTTCTCTCTCTGACACAAGATAAAAATGTATCCGGGAGAGAGGGAAGATTTTGACAATCAGTGTTGATATAGCACTGATTGTCATTTAATGTAATTTTTCATTTATTGCACGTGATTTATTATCACAGTGATTAAAATAATGGTTGATCCTGGTGTGCCTTACTGTTAAGGCAACCAAGATCAACTTTCCCCATCTCTCCACTCAAATTTGGGGGAGGATTGCAATGGATTGTGATTAGCCTATTTGGTAACCACAATCCACACTGCAATGGCTGAGACAACCCCTTTTCAGGGGGGAAAGTGTTTCAGACTTTCCTCAATCATACGCAGTCTGAAACACCCCTCACCCTATTTGCATAGGGTGAGGGGGTGTGAATGACAGGTCAGGTCTGTTGTCAGGTCATGGGCATTCCCGACGGCCGTTTTTTTTTTTTGTTGCTTTCCTGGTTGCCTTCACTCGTGAATCGCAGCAAAAACGCATGGATGGGCATTTTCGTTAATGGGTTAAAGGGGAATTTAAAAATGTGTTTCTCTTTCAAAATCCTACTAGGAAAAAGTCCCTAGTTAAAGGATTTTTTTTAAACACACTATAGTGGCATTTAATTCAAGAGATAGTGTCCTAGCTACAGTGGAAAATTAGTCTATTTTTTTTATCCTGTTTATCTAAGGTAGGATCTTCCTCTCACGCTATAGATTTGTTTTTCTTTAAAGAGCTCTGGGTTGGATGCACTAGAACCAACACAGAAATGTTAGTGTCCATTGTTGGTCAATATTTTTTTATCTGTTATTGCTTTTTAATAGGTGTGAATATTGCAATAAAGGTTTCAAGAAGTCCAGCCACTTGAAGCAACATGTTCGTTCCCACACCGGAGAAAAGCCCTATAAATGTACAATGTGTGGCCGTGGTTTCGTTTCATCAGGAGTGCTCAAGTCACATGAGAAGACTCATACAGGTATATTTCGCAAAGCAAAAACTTATTTTGGCATTCGTGTGGTTTGGTCTTGCACGTGCATGTTTATATAGTCACTATTCCAAACGTGACCTGATCATGACAAGATTGCGGCCTAGTTTGCCACAGCCATTTCATTTGTCACATACTGAAGCTGCTAAATCTTTAGACTGTATGTTTCTGTACTATTGCAGGGGTTAAAGCATACAGTTGCACTATATGCAGTGCTGCCTTCACTACAAATGGAAGTCTGACCAGGCATATGTCAACACATATAAGCATGAAACCGTACAAATGCCCGTTTTGTGATGAAACCTTCAGGACAACAGTACATTGTAAAAAGCACATGAAGAAGCATCAGAATATACCTCCAGCACTTGTATCTGATAGTGAGGCCACTGCGGTAGAAGAAGGTAAGCAACCGTTTGTTTTTACTTATCAATCAGTGGCATCAGAGCACATATAAAAGGAGCCTTTTCTTTAAGAAAAGAGAAATATGGCTATTGACTGTGGTATTGCCATTTATAAAGACCAGCATGTTTTTCAAATTTTTTTTACCAAGGAATAAAAGCCATTATGTTTGCCAGTTAAGGTTTCTTTCCAAACTCATATGGAACAGTTACAGCTTTGCTATCTCAAGAGAGCTCTTCAGGTATTGATGATTTATAACTCCTGCCCATGAGTGGCTGGGCATTATAGAGCTGCCTGGCTAACTGTTTAAGACATCTAGTAAAGAGTGTCAGGATCTAGATGGTAAAAACATATTGCAGTGCAATAAATAGTTGGGATTTTAAAATGTAACTTTGCTATTGCTTATATATGTTAACAATGAAGCCTGGAGAATCTAAGCAGCACCTCAGCCAAGGCTTGCAAGTTTTACCCGATAGTGAACTTCTAATTCTATGCAAGGTTATAGTATGTAGACCCATGGAATAGCGCATTGATCACGAATATAAATGTTGTAATCTTTAGCGTCTGTTATTCTTTTAAAGTAAGATTGCAAAACCCTGCTGTCCTGAAAAATGAAGTTCTTGCTAGTTTCTGCTGCATTTCTAAGCCCCATGATGGATTTGAAATCCAGTGTATTAAGGGCTACACATAACATTGAATATCTCTATAGCTAGCCCCAGAAGGGCAAAATCTGTTATTTTCTTTACTTGTCTCTAGTACTGAAAGGACCAACAACAAATAAGATATTAACCCATAAATGAGATTGATAATGTTCACGTTTTGACTCACACATATATATATACTTAGCTTACCTTCAACTGCAATGTTTAACGGTACTGGAGCCACACTTGAAAAGATTATAGAAGAGTTGACAACCACTTTTCTCTGGGCTTAAGCCCTGTAATGTTCTTGCTCATATTAAAGTAGTTAGTCAAAAACTAAGTCTGAAGACCATTAAAGAGGCCACAGGAGGCAGTGAACAAAGTATGGTGATAAAAAAAAACTATATAATTTGAGTACAGTAAACGAGAGAAGAAAGCTACAGCTAAACACAATCCAGAAATGTCTTAACAGCCCATGTCACCAAGAGAAAGCCACAGGCAAAAATTCATGTCACTATGGGGACAAAAGAACACTTGTAAAAGATGTGATATCAGAAGAGATATGTAAACAGTTGGTAGGGTATAAGAAAAAATGCCCTGTCTACATGGGGTCTATGTGCCTGGTTTCCTTTTCCAAACACCCAACGGATCTCAAATATATGTCCCGACTTTACTGAAATACTACATTGCCAGCTTAGCTTCCTCCCAACATGACACATTCTTGTTTTTCCTGCAGGGTCTTGTAGTAGCCCCACTGCCTTACCACCCTTATCCCATCCTATTATTTCCCAATATCCTGTGCACTGTAATATGTATATTATGATACCTGTTCTCATGATTCACTACTGACTTCCCATATGAGTGAATCTGGACCCAGCACTCTCACTTACAGTTTCAATAATCCCCGTACCTATTGCAGAGCACGAGGTGGACTTTTATCAGCTTGCTCACCTTCCCTGCAAGTCTCTAAGGACTTGTGGTTCTCATGCTACAGGTCCATGCATTATCACTTTCCTACCATTTGTTGAATTCCTTACCCCGATGTATCTATAGCCTTCATTATACACCCTATGCTTATGATATGACATATTGGTTTCTGTATGCTATGACTACAGGACTCAACAAAAGCATGGACTATACAATCCTCCGACAGGTCTAGCTTTCCAGCATCTATAAATTCTGCTTCTATTACCCCTTCTTACCACTCTCTATTATACCTCCCCACTCATGTATTGAAGGAATAGTATATGAATATATTAAATAAAAAGGGGGGTAGGGTACAGACAAAAGCACTGATTTCCTGTCTGGCACACAAGTTTCCCTGGTAGACAAGTTGTTAATATAAGCCAAACCGTTTCATTAGCTTTTTAGCTATATTAAAACTATTTTCTCTTCCATCCCTCAATCTAGTTTTTTTCTATTCTTTCCTGCTGAAACTCCCTCAGGCAGACTTGTCACTGGTAGATAGTGGCTAATCCTACCCATTATCAGGGGGGTTTGTTTTATATGCACTTTTTCTTCATTTATTTGTGTCACATTTCCGATAAATGTTGCCCCAGTTTTCCTCCATCCCCTTCCCAAAATAGGTTACCACTATTTTCCCAAAGGGCAGGGTAGATGTTCCACCAATATCATCAAAGTTCTCCTTCATATAATGTGTGGTTATCGGCACATCTCATAACATCAAATTCTGTTTGTGGAATGTCAACGGCTTAAAAAAACTTTTCGCATAAAATGAAGGTATGTTTCATTGAAAGATTGCCTCAAGTGTAGTCTTTTTACAGTAGTCTGGTCTAGTTTAAATTGAAATACTTTGAGTCCACTTTGCTATGTAAAGCTCTATCAGAGGGCTGATATCTTGAGTCAGATGGGTGAGATCTTCCTTCATCCGTCTTAATATTCTAAACAATATGTCTGCCATTAGTTAGAGCTGTGCAAGCAGAGAGGACTCTATAAAATGCTTCATTAATATTCTTCCATTACAACAATTCTATTTAAAATGCTTCACTTGATACAATCTTTCTATGAAACATACCTTCATTTTTGTAGACTGTTTTCCTTTAAATAACCCCGAGAAGAGGACCAAATTATTTCATGAACTACATGGCCTCCAGGTTCAAGTTCCCTTTATTTAGGAAACTCACTTAAAACTCCTCTAGTTTTGAAAGAGTGGGAACTCTTAGCTCTGGCCAAATGCAGAATAAATACACTCCCATGTAAAAAAAATTGTTGACCAACAAGGCACTCACACTCTTACCGCTGTATCCTCTTGATACACAACTCTACCCCTCCCCCTAAGAAACTTTGCTCCACCACAAACTCCATCACATTTTTAACAATCTAAACAAGCAATGTTCAAGATGTTACTCCTTGAAGGCTGATACCACATCTGGTGGTGTTTCCCAAAGATCCAGGATTCTGGATGCAGATTCTAGATACCATCGAAACCAAGGAAAGCAGCAAATAAATCCCCTATCCCCTACACCTTACAAAGTCTACAGGAACGCCCTTTTGCTCCACCTATATAATGTAGCCAAGGCACTTATCCCCATGTGACTGACACCTGTAAAAAAGAGGAACTGGTTCTCCTCTACCCATACTGGACTGCCTATGCATTACAATTTAGATACCTCTCTACTCCTGCCCTCCTTAAACCAACCCCCATTTCCTCTCCTCCTGGATGGTACAACAAATGTTGTACCATTTGTTGTTCTTGTACCCATTATCCTATTGCACTTTATTATGATTGTATTGCACTTCGTTTATTTTCTCTCAATAAATACATCTTAATAAAAAAAATCAATCAATAGAGAGTACCAGCATAGCAAGCATTCCATTGTCTTCTGTAATGCTTCTTATCTTGTCAGTCTCTAGTGATTTTCTCTTTCTTTCCATGCTTCATAGATCCACACAAATTACTGACTAGCCACTAGCTGCTCACATATCTGCTACAACACTGCTAAGAAGCGATAGAGACCTTGTGTGGGAAATGACCTTGATTGCTCATTTTGGATGGTTTTTGTTCAGAAACTGCATGTTAAAACGTTAAGTCATCCTCTTTTCTTGCTGTCATGACAAGGTTTGAGCATTTTGTCCGAGATCTAGGCAGCAGCTCTTATTATTTTATGTTAGGAGTCGCAAGGTGAAAGATACTCCCCATTTTTGTGCCTATGCTTTTCACACCAATTCCCATGGAAAGTCTTTCTCCATGCAGACTTAGACAAACCAGCTTTTCACTTCCTTAGTTGCAAATCTGCTGAACTATGGGAATGCTGTAACACTAATGTAGAAAACATGTCTTCTAAAAGTCCTTAATCAAAAAAAAAATATTCAGTAGCTATAAAGATTGAATTAGTTCATTTAGCTATGGACATATTTACTAACGTACATCTAATGGATTATCAAATTGTATTATCCTATGCTTACACAAAAATACCTAGCATGAATCCCAAAGTGCTTTTACAAAACAGTCAATTGAATGTAAACAAGAGTGTTACAACTCATGCCAGAATATCTAACAGTCTTCCAAAGTATTCACACTGTATCTGAATTTAACAAAGGCACAGGATGAAAAGCAGTAACCTAGACCTATTTCCATCATCATATTATTTACAATATTAATATTTTGCTTTCGTATGTTATGCGGTTGTTTTGAAAAACTAAGCTTCAATAGAGTAGTGACTTATATTTTTCATGCGCCTTTTATTTTGAAAATGTTATTTTTTGTTCTAGGTGTGCATAGTTCATGGGTTGTCCCTCAGTAAGAGGGGAAGAAATATAATTTTTTAGGAAATGTGTTGGTCTTAAACTCATGTCATAAAGTTATATCACTTTTAATACAGTTTTCTTGTTTGGCAGGGGATGTATGTCTTGATGAAGTAGATGAAAACTCAGATAGGTCTGCATCGAGAAAGTCCCGTCATGGAGTCATTACTTTCACAGAGGAGGAAACTGCAGAACTTGCAAAAATTCGACCTCGAGAAGGAGCCACCATTTCAGAAAAGGTCCTGGTGCAGTCTGCAGCCGAAAAAGACCGGATAAGTGAGATCAAGGATAAGCAGGCAGAGATGGAAACTGAGCCAAAATTTGCCAACTGTTGTAATTACTGCCCCAAGAGCTTTAAAAAGCCCAGTGATTTAATAAGGTACACTTTTTGCCACTGCACAGATCTCATACATTCCAGCTTCTTCTTTCTTTACACAGTATGGGTATTATGAACTTTTGTTAAGGTGAACTTGAAATAAAAACCATAGTTATGCCAAAAAATTGTTTGTGTAGGCCCGATTTCAAGCATGACACAACATAGGATGAAATGTATTTTCATGCCCATTCATACTATGTATGACCGTAAGTGTCCTTAAGTTGTGTAAAAACCATAATAGAGCCACTAAATGTTAAACATTTCTTTCTTTAACAGTTGTTTTTTTTTTTTACAGTGACTGTACGTTAAGAAACTTTTGCTGCTGATAAGCTGGGATCGCATACAAACATTTTTAATGTACAGATTGCAGCCATTCAGCTTGAGTGACTACTGACTTTCTCATAGAACAAACAAAACTAGTTATCATATTCTTCATCGATTTTAGACCTAAAACCAAATAGTCTGAACTAGATCTTCTAACTTGGCAGATAAATGGCAAATTATGCATTTTGAGTATATTAATAAACAAAGCAATATATAGTTTAAATGGTGTTTACTTGGGGAAATCCAGATTTGAAAGTAATTGTAGACAATAGACCAGTAGTGCACAATCCCAGCTGGCAGCTGTAAAGGCCAATAAAAAATTAGGATTTATTAAAAGCGGTATAGACTCACTGGAGGAAGATATTATTCTGCCACTTACTACAGGTCCATGGTAAGACCCCACCTTAAATATATGGTTCAATTCTGGGCCCATTAAAAATAAAACTAGATATTATGGAGTGCAGAGGAGGGCTACAAAACTAATAAGTGGAATAGAAAGTTTTTGGTTATGAGGAAAGGCTAAAAAGTTAAATTTGTACACTGTAGATAAACAGCAGCTTTGAGGGGCTTTGATTTTAAATAAACATGTACAGGGTGCATACAAAGGGCTTTCTAAAGAACTGTTCATTACAGAACAGTACACTATGTAACTATAGTCCTATGTTACTGCTTACCTACAAATTAAAAAAGAAAGATGTATGTAAAGCTTAGAGGTAGAAGACGACTAGTGTTTCCTGCAGTAAGAGCACTGACAATTGAATTCTCCGTTAGGGTTAGGATGATATGCTAGTGCTGAGAGTTCAGTTTACTATTAAATGCATTCTATAATGGTGACCAAAAGCCTTCTCAGCCTTGTAAGACTCTAAGTTGCATGTTATGTATGCCTGCTAGAGACCATAAAAGGACCATCCAGCTTATTTACACTAATAAGGTGTTATTTTTTTCATCTTTCATGTAGTAATTCTATGTGCTGTTGCATGACTCCATATAATCCCCATCATGTAAAGATAAGCTCAGAAAATAGATCTAGCATTTGTTTTTTTGTTTCTTAATGACCCCTGTCTTCTAAACAAAAATGAGTGAAATGGTATAGGAAATTCCTATACCTTGTGCATGCATATTTGTGGTTAGGCAACTTTGTGTTTACAGGGAGAACACATGTAGGGTTGCCACCTTTTACGTAAAAAAAAACCAAAACGGCCATAGCAATGAGTCTGCAAGGGTGAAGCCACAAAAGAGTTCTTACTATCAAGGGCTATCGTGGTTGCTTGGGAGGAGGGCATTGGATGTAGGGTGACCACATTTGTTTTCTGCTTTTCAAGGACACTTTTTCCCAACAAGTGCTTTTTATATGTTGTGCACATGGCAATAATCCTGTATTTGGCACTATTTCTGTCTGTGCTGCTTTTATATATAAACCACAATGAATACTTTCTCCAGTTTTGTCATAAATCAGTGTGATTTAGACCTTTTGTTCTGTACAAAAATATTTCAAGTATTATATGCAACATTTAATGCATATAGTACTTGAAATATTTTATAGATGGTTTGTTGCTTGCTACCTTGATGGCTGGTGGTATACTACACACAGTTGAAGGGGTAATAAAGCTACCACAGAGTAGGAATGGAGGGAGGATAACATAGGAAGAAATGTAGGGATACATAAGAATAGTAAGTACTAGGAATTGAAATAAGAATAGAAACAGACTGTAAAAGGAAACAAGGAGGAGGAAATGGAAGAAATAAGAATGGGGATGTGTTGACTCTTTTGTGCACCAGCTACTAAATAGCTGGCCAAGCAATGGCCAGCTGAGCACAATGAGTCATAGTCCAGAACATCCAGGGTGCCATAAATAAGTATTGTAATATTATGGCTAGACTTACATATTTATGGTATTGGTACGATTAGGGTGCATAAATAAATCTGAATGGGAAAGTTCTTTGCGGGAATTCGAGCACCTGACAGTTCATCACTGTTAAACGCTTCGTCAATGCAGGTTAGTTTTAGGGTTAGTTATGGGGTTAGAGGTCAGTATTAGTATTGGGGATCAGGGTTCTGAGTTTGAGACTTGGGGTAAGGGGCTACTTTTAGGGTAAGAGGGGGATAGTATTTATCGCTGACAGTACAGCACTGAAACCGCAGTGCTCTAACTGCTACGGTGAACTGCAAGTGTCCTAGACCACAAATAAGTATGGTACAATAATGGCTAACATTGGGTACTCGGGTCTTTGTAAAACTACACATCCCATAATATTCACGTTAACCATGCAGCTGCAGGCCAGGCATTATGGGAGCTGTACCCACTGCAGCTGGAATAGCTATTGCTGATTAGAGAAAAAAATAACAGGGTAGTGATGACTAAACTTTGACACCTCAGCTGCCATGCACTTCAGCTCCTTTAATGCTCAGCCAGTTATGATAGACAGATTTATAAATATATATCCAAATGTCTAGAGAGACGGAGGCGGACATAGACATATATCTAGAAACAGATCCTTAGATAAAGACAGATATACAGATGAAATACATATACACACTGAGGCAGAGCAGACACAGCTAGAGATCTCTGTAAATCAGTATATTAAAATAAAAAAACAAGGGAACATAGAGACGACATACTGCTCTTACCTGGTGCTAGGGAGTGGAGAGGCGGAGCACATTAAGCAATCAGCCTTTAAAGGAACATGAAGTGCTGAAAACTGGAGGTGAGAAGGCAGTAGGGTGTTTCGGGGGATACTGTCTATCTCCTGGGATCGGATCCCGGATAACACATTGCACAGCAGACAGTACGCTGCAGCTGACCATGTTCATCCAATGCCTGCTTGTGCAGACCTGTGGAGAAAAACCACAGTCCAGCCTTCCCCTGCTCACAAGCTGCACTGATCTGCCAAGTTTCTGTAGTTGCTGTCTGGTAGGTTGGAGGAGAGAGGAAGGGCTTTTAGAACTCTGCAGCCTCCTGCTCCATGGTCTGCTTGTGGTAATGTCAGATATGGGAGGGCACATGGGTTGAGGAAAGTTGAGTGACAAGATCCCAGCAGAGTTTCAAAGTTATAGCTGAAAAAATACCAGAAAAAATTTAGGACTAAAGTAATTTACACACATTCTAGAGTACTACAAAATGATATTGCTTAAAATGTGTAAAACATTTAAAGTAGTAAGACGACAGATGGAGAGTGGCAAAAAACAGCCTCATCTGAAGTATATTTTTTCTCAAAACTCAGACTAAGATGTTATTATTCTTCCTTCTAATAGAGCAGAAATTTCTGTAGGGAATATATATATATAATAATATTATATATATATATATATATTGTCTTCAACATATTTTGATCATCCTTTTTTAAAGTATATTTAAATATTTGTGTTAACTAAATGTTCTATGCATTGTTCACAATGTTGCAGACTAGTT
Organism: Pelodytes ibericus; assembly: GCA_036172795.1. Taxonomy (NCBI): domain Eukaryota; kingdom Metazoa; phylum Chordata; class Amphibia; order Anura; family Pelodytidae; genus Pelodytes; species Pelodytes ibericus. The sequence goes on from CM069859.1 coordinate 86,787,261, forward strand.
TGCCCCTTAATACAGATGGTAGTAATTCTAGCAGTTGCCTTTATGTCTGAAGCACAAATATGTTATTATAAGATAATGTGTGTTTCCACTGGATGGACAACATAAAACAAACTGTATAGTTGGCATGACAAAATCAACATGGAGATGATTTGCATTACATTGTAGCCCTGATATGACACTTTTGTGTTGAAGTTCTCTGGAGCCACTTCAGACATAAAGACTGCTATCTATATGTCGCATCCTTTGCCTAGGGTTGTCCCATACAAATAACCTCTAGCTTGCATGTGAGCATGCATTCCAACACATTTGATATCCCATTAATTAAAGTTGTATAAATCAAAGTAAGGCCTGTAATTTTCCATAGTGTAAGAGACTGTAACATAAACAAGTGCTAATTTGGAACTGATATATTGTAAATGTTTATGAAAACAAATATGCATCTTATTCAAGAGGGATTTATAGAACTTTGTTTGTCCAGCTATTTTTCTAAGCAGCCATTCATGATGCAATCTCCACCTTAGATGATGACTGCATTTCTGCTACCGTGTTTCTGTTGATGTGACTGGTTCACAAAATGTGCACTTAAATGAAGAATATCTCGGATGTGTTTTTATCTCTTCCAGTTGATGAGTATATATAGTGGCTACCAAAAGTTTATTCACCTTTACTGAACTTTTTGTTGGGAATTTTGTTGATGGAAAGGCTGAAATGAAGGCACATCATAATAAGATCTGTAACCCACCAAAAGTGAAAACTATTTTTTTTTTAAATGTTAATGAGTGCAAAGTTTTTTTTGCATAGATTCGTAGACTTTTGATACTACCTGTATATTATTTTAAAAACATAAATGTCAATATATGGAAATAAAAAAGTTCAAATAACATTGTAAACATATATTCACAAATGACCTTTAATATTTACTCAGCCCTGGGAAATCAATAGTTCGGAATAAAATCAGACCAAGATTTGTTTCTAGTATGCTGCCCTTGAAAAAAAAGTAATAATTATAGGCATAAAACAGGCTGCAGATTTTTATTTTCCGTTTAATTGAAAATGGCAGAGACTGTGTCTGTCTTCACATTGCGGCAATAAAACACCTTTGTTCAGTAATATAGTTATTATATATCATGTACTGCTCTAGCTGTGCATTCATTATTTTGCACATGGGTTATGTTAGTCAAAAGTGCATGCTAAAAATATGCATTTGTGTTGTTTTTGTTAGTATAATCGGTGGTACATCTTTACTTATTGTACTGTGTCTGCATAGTTAGAATTGTGAAGAGCTCTCTACTTCATATATCTGTCTGTCTCTGTTCATTTAACTTAACCTGTAATTCTCCTAACCTGTAATCTGTACCAAGTGTTGCATACATTGTTGGCGCTATGTTATGTAATGTAAAATGGGATCCTGCACAATAGATTTTATGTGTGTTTTTTAAATTGTTCATCTATATAAAGGAAAGGATAGTACATCTTCTATTTTACTAAGGACTTTGTATAACTTAGACTTAGACTACATTTCATTTTGGTGTCCTGATGCCTATTTGGTCACAATGTTTTTTTGGTTACTTTTAGGCACATACGTATCCATACTGGAGAGAAACCTTATAAATGTGATGAATGTGGAAAGAGTTTTACGGTAAAATCAACGCTGGACTCTCATGTGAAAACGCATGCCGGTAAGTAATAAAACATCTAATGGTGTGAACAGCACAAATTGTATGTTACTGTAGGAATAATTTTATAAATGTTGTGGTGTTTAAGGCAGGGCTCGACAAATCCTGGGCGGCCCTCACCATTGGAAATGGTATTTTTTTTTTTGCCAGTGCAGCAGCCTTTGCGAGGAGACAAAGTCTGTCAGCTCCACCATGTAGCGCATTGCATGTTAAAGTTAGAGCGTCGGTGTAACATAACATTCCGGCGCTCAGCAGGACAGTTCTTGTAGATGGTCTCTGCCTGTTAGGCATAGACCAGGGTTAGATAGAAGTGAGACCCCCTCTCTCCTCGCCTGTGTCTGTAGGTCTGTGCATGTCAGTGTGTGCCTGGGTGTCATCGTGTCTCTGTATGTGTCTCTGGCTATAGAAACCTAGAATGTGTCGTTAGATAAGAACCATTTTGCCCATCTAGTCTGCCCAATTTTGAATTTTTTTTTTATTTTTATCTTATATCTAGGATACCATGCTTAAACTCCTTCACTGTGTTTACCTTTTCCACTTCTGCTGGAAGGCTAGTCCATACATCCACTACCCTCTCAGTAAAGTAATACTTCCTGATTGATATTACTTTCTTTACCCCTCTAATTTAAGCCAATGTCCTCTTGTTGTGGTAGTTTTTCCTCTTTTAAAAATACTCTCCTCCTTTACTGTGTTTCTTCCAATCTATACATGTTAAGATGCTTTAATCTTTCATGGTAAGTTTTATCCTTCAACCCCAGTTTAGTAACCCTTTTCTGAACTTACTCCAAAGTATCAATATCCTTCTGGAGATATGGTCTCCAGTACTGCGTTCAAAACTAAGTGAATTCCAAACTCAAAGATTGTAGTTTATTGATAAGCTTTTTGTGTGTGACAGTGTCAAAATCCTTACTGAAATCTATGTAAGCAATGTCTACTGCACCACTTTGATCTATTATTTCAGTTTCTATTGTACAAATTCATGCTGTTTTTTTATGTTCAGAAGCTATGGTTATCACAAAATGTAATCTTGTAATGTAGACCCGCACACTTTTTGTTATTATAGGACAGAAACTTTTCAGTTGCCATGTGTGCGCCAATGCTTTCTCAACCAAAGGGAGCCTCAAAGTACATATGCGGCTTCACACTGGAGCAAAGCCTTTTAAGTGTCCGCACTGTGATATGCGCTTCCGCACGTCTGGACGAAGGAAGACTCACATTCAATGTCATTACAAAGCAGATTCCAAAAAGATCCGAAAGCCTGTTGCACGCAGACACCTTTCACAATCTGTGGTACCAGTCCCAAATACCACAACTACTACCACTGAATCACTTCAGCCAATAAGCCTGCTTAACACATCTGCTACAGACCCAAGTGTCTTCATCTCAAACAGCTCTGTACTTTCCAGTCAGTTTGAGCAAAATTTGCTTCAGCAAGGACTTGTAGGACAGACTATTCTTCCTGCGTCTGTATCAGGTAAGCATACATTTGTGCCCAAAAAGTTGTACTCATGGTACAGTATGATGCAACTAATGCATTTAGGTAAAATTAAAATATTATTCACTAACTGTAATTTAAGCCTTAACGGGCAATTAAACTTTGTTTTTCTCCAGTGCTTCTAATCTAGAAGCACAAGTTAAGTAAGCAGCTGTCCTGAGTACTTGCAGTTTATCCTCTGACTGGCAGCTGCCATGCTTCTCTTTTTTTTTTTCCCATGAGATCTTGACTAGCTCCACCTGCTGATCCCTGCTCTGATTAGCTTTGCGCACGCTGACCCTGTTGGTGGGCACCAGCCTCTATTTCTGCTGGGACATGTATTTTAACCGTTGCTTCCTTAAAGGAATCAAGGGTTAAATAAAGTTTAAATGCCATTTATATGTATTCTGACACCATTGCTTATACTGTAAATGTACATGAACAAAAAAGCCTTTAGAGGTACTCAGACTTCAATGCTGGTCCATTAGTAAAATATCTACAAATGTACCCGTTGATAAGGCTTCTGAGAATCTGAAATAAATTCTGTGCATTTCAGAACATCTTCTGATAAGATATTCTTAGGGTAAAAAATAGAAATCATAGGCTGTCATAATGTCATGTAATTTGTGTTTTGCATGTCAAAGATGCTTAAAGCCCCACTTAAAACTGAAATTATTATTCCGTACATGGTTGAGCATGCTGCATAATTATTTTTGCATATTGGTTAAAAATAAAATAACGTGCATATCTTTAGTTAAAGTATTCGCTTTCATGTGGATTATTTTATTTTGTAAACCTGGAATGGTCCTAATCATAGTGCTTCATGTTTGTGTGTGTCTCCTTGCGAGAATTGGAAATGTTTATAGAAAGATGTTTTATTTTCATGACAATTACTCTAGGTCTTTTCCATGCTTCTCACAATGGGCCTGTTTTTTTAAATCATATTTTTCTGTTGCAGTCTATGGGATACAGTGAGATGAGAAAAATTAACTCAGGCCATTGAATGTCTGTCAAATACAGCCTTAATTACATCCAAAACTAATATGTAAATTAATCTGTTGAAATTATGACCACTCTTGCTGGCCAAATGTTCATGGTTTGTTTATTGCTGATACGCTGTGCTGTGGATCTGCCATACAGTTATATTGTACATGTTGACTGTGTTTTTACTACATTTTTCAGCTGGTGGAGATTTAACAGTGTCCTTGTCAGATGGTAGTTTAGCCACTCTGGAGGGAATCCAGCTGCAACTTGCTGCCAACCTTGTTGGACAAAATGTCCAGATTTCCGGAATAGATGCAACGAGCATAAACAACATAACACTACAGGTAACCACATTGTAAGAAATAAAAGTAAAAAAACAGTAATTGCTTGGAGTGAATGGTAAGAAAACACTTTTTTTTTCTGCTTTCTCAATTTGGTAGATTGATCCTAGCATTTTGCAGCAGACTTTACATCACAGTAGCATGATTCCTCAGCAGCTTGCTGGTGACCACAACTCATCCCAGGTATCTAGCAGCCTGCAGACGGGTGACAGTGCTGTAGCAACCAATGTTGTGATTCAACCCCTAGCAAGCTTGTCTTTGCAGCCTGCCACCACATCCTCCTCCAATTTGACAATTAGGACAATAACTGAGCAGGATTCTGTGCTTACCTCCAGCAGTGCATGTAAGTTCCGATAACTGTTCTATCCTGTGATAAGATTACTAATTGTTACATTTATAAAAAGGAGTGAATGTTAAGGACTATGTAAAGGTGTATGCCAACATGAATGCAAACAGAGGCATGACATGAATAAATATGGACATTTTTTTAATTTCAACTATTTAATCCCACTTTAACCCCTTAGTGTTGTGTTGCATTTGATGTGCCTTGAAGACCAGAATTCCATTATTTTTGTCATACGTTTACTGAACTGTGAATTTCTTTCTTTGTGTTCAGTCCACCCACACAAATTATGTATAATTTTTTTAACGGACAGATTTTCATCATATGATATCATTTACTATAAAAAAAAAAATATAAAATATGATGAAAATATGCCATAAAAAGCACTTTTTCTAACTTTGACCTTTTTTTTTTTGTTTTTTACACAATTACAAATGGTAAAAAAGACCCCGTCTATATATTTCTAATATTTGTCCTGAGTTTATTAATACCAATGTTTCCTTGTTTGTCTATGTTTTATTTCAAGTAATAGGGCAATAAACAATTAGTGTTTTTTTTGTTTTCTAATCATTTTCTTCTACAGGGACTTTTTTACCCCAACCCTAAATTTACCCCAACCCTAAATTTACCCCAACCCTAAATCTGCCCCCACCCCTTAATCTAACCCTTGCAATCATCCGAACCCCCCTGTAACCCTAATTATGACCCTAACCCTAAATCTAGGTTTAGTAGATCTAGGGTTAGCTTTTTCCATTTATTTAATTTAATTTTTTCTTTCAAACCGTAATATACTTAACTGGCTCAAGGGCCAGAGACACCTTGCCTTTCACTTTAGGTTCGACAACTGCTCCCAGCCTCCTATATAATAGGAGTTACTTGCCTTGGCCACCCATGTAATATAATTATAACCCACCTCGAAGGCTGGGGTGGTCTTGAATTGGGGAAGTCCGGAGGCATTTGGCCAGCTTCCGAAACCCTGGGTAGGGACAAAATTTGAATTATTGGGATCTGGAGACACTTTGGCAGGACTCATGGAGGTGCAACATTTTTATTATTAGATTCCAGAGGCATTTGGGCAGCCTACCGATCCCTGGGGGGGTTAATTTTATTGGGGGAGATACAGAGCTGTTTTATTATTTTGTGGGCCTTCTGGCAGGCTCATTTACATTGGGGGAGGGGGGATAGGGCTATAATTTATGAGGTATCATTTTTTTTTTTTACAAATTTTTTTTCAATTCTCCAGCTTCTAACTGAAGAATTGAAATGCCTGTAATTCGGCTGTTTTAGACGATTTTGCATTCTTTTTTTAGAATGGACGAAAATTGCCGATTTGGTGCTGAAATCAGCTAAATTGAGTAGATGAATTTCTGACATTCGGCTGGTTTGACCAATCTACCCCCATTTCATGCTAGATCTGTGTATATGGAGTCTCCCCTTTTGTGTAAAAGCCACACAAGTGCATGGGAATATCAACTAAGCAATTTGAGTTGGTAAACAAGACATCACATTCAGCAAAAATCATCACTGAAAAATTAAATCCATCAGCACCTACTTCTCATATGATATAGTTGAAAAATAACTAAATACAAATATAGAATCTTCCAAAGATACATAAGGTGCGCTTGTTTGCTTGTGAAGTATTCATTTGCAACTTGATAAAGGTTCTTCCAGTATTTGCTAAATATATAGTTATGGACTAACCTGATATAGAGCTATGTTTCCTGCCTTTATCTGTATAACTACATAGATGAATGTCTTGGAATGGTTGATCTTGAAGGACATATGTCATTATTTAACCTTTCTAGCTGTATAACTATGTAACTGCTTGAAATACAAGCAAATGTCATTATTAGCCTGACCTGCTGATTAATCTGTATTTCTTCCTGCTTAGCTGGTCAGGAACTTTCTCAGGTGATGACTTCTCAAGGATTGGTATCCTCATCTAATGGACAACATGAGATCACGTTGACCATTAACAATTCTAGTCTTAGCCATGTTTTGGCTCACGCTACTGGAACCACACCCACTACATCAAATGGATCACCGCAGGAGATAACTCTCACCATATCTGGTTAGTTGTGTGTGTTGGTTATGTGGGCTTTTAATAATCAATTAATTGAATGAATTAGCAACAGAGATTTATTTGCAGCTGTTGAGAGAAAGAGAATATATGTATATTATGTATACTTACAGCCTCTTATAAACACACACTTTTTGCTCATTGAAGCTAATGCATTTCTGCTGAACATTATCTTTTGTATCACAGGCTTTAAAAGATTTCAGTCTGTGAAAATATGTGATAGAATAAATAACTTGTCTTTTTACTTATGATCCTGCTTATTCTTGTTTTTATCCACTTGTGTCTGACCTGCATTTTGGCAACACGTTCTGCTTAGCTCCAAAAGATTGTTTATCTATAATCTCTCACTGCCTTCTGTTTCTCCGAAAGGTCTTCTGTTTATTTTTTTTGTTATTCTCAAGGACTTTGATTTTGTTTCTCTGTTTAATTAGGTCAAGATATTGTTCAGCTGGGTTCATCTGGAAGCAGCGAGCTGAATGGGAACCTGAGACTCAACGCACCTGCAATTGTCAGCCAGTCACCTGAGACCACGCTGTCATTAAGCAATGACCACATTTTATCACAGTCGACTACATTAACAACTACCTCAGGTAGCACAAAGCACCAGATACTCGTATTCTTAAAAACAAAATACAAATTGTGATTTTTATACCACCCACGTTTATAGGTACTAATATGAAAAATGTATTAATTTCAAATACAAACAATTATGTGTACCTTAAATGAATATGTAGAATCCAAAATAAGGTGTTTGGGCGCGTGTTCATTATTAATTGCTTCTCTGTTCATCAATGGCACACACACAGTGACTGGCAGGATCTATCTATCTATTTATCTATCTTCCTCTGATCTGATTAGATGCCATGTGCTTAATCCCTTAGGTTAGATTGTCTCGTCTGACATTTTAAAATAATAAAGGCATTTTTCTTTAATAACTTTATATTCATATTTTTTCATGTTGGTTCTTTTAACTGCATTGCTCTTTTTATAGCCAGAAATTGTAGAATGAAGTGTATGTATAAATAAATGCTAATTATAAGGAATTATATAGGTGAGGTTGAAGCAGCATAGCAGAATGGTAAAGTGCCCAAGCCGGAGTCTCCACCGGTCCTCCACAATATAAGGAACAAAGACACAGATGGCTTGGCACTAATAAAGTGAAGCGGAATCACGGCTTGATAAAGACCCATTGGGTTGAAACGTTGCCGCTTGATGGAATAAATTGCACTTCACTTTATTAGTGCTGAGCCGTCTGTGTCTTTGTTATGTATAAGAATTTAAACGCACGGATAGGCCACTAATAAGTGATGCTTGATAAAATATCAATACTCATAGATACTAATTACCACATGTGAAATTCTCCTTTGTAACGTCATTTTTATTGTACCAAGAGTACTCACATAAACATGTTTAGCTAGGATACTCTATTCTCATAATCTATAATGCTAATAGACTCCATGCAGTCTCATGGACCTTGAATCTGCACTTTAGTTGAGGGTGAAATCGAAAAATAATAATGGGGTAATATTTTGTTGTGATTTGTTTCTTCACACAGAGCTGACAACATCTGCTGGCAGCCTTCCTTGTACAACATCAATTGCACAAACACCTGTATCTACTCAGAATTTGGTTATGTCATCTGGAGTTGGAGGAGATGGGAGTGTTACACTCACACTGACCGACACACAAAGCATGCTATCAGGAGGACTCGATGGTGTTACCCTAAACATCACTTCACAGGTATAAATAACATTATCCACATTCCCAAATCAGTACAGCTTGTTGTATTTTACCTTACTGTACGCACACAGAGGATCTATTATTTTTTTTGGGCTCAGAAGGGCTTTCCGATATTAGAGTTTGTCTTATACTCTGACCTCAAATCCAGATCTGACTATATGACGAGGATCCAGGTCCCACACGGTGCTGCAGGGGACCTGGATCCTCCTCGTTAGCAGCCAGTGGATGTCTGCGCGATGCATGCTTACACCCTCCACTGCTGCACGGGACTTCTATGACAGAACGCTGCAATCATGTGACCACATTGCTTTCACATCATGGAAGTCCCGATGGAAGGGTCAGGTAGCATCGGACGATGTGTGCCCACGCCGTGCAGACATCCACCAGCTGCCCCCACTAGACACCAGAGAATCACCATCGAAAGAGAAGGTGATGTCTGGGGGAAGGAGGGGATACAATGTCTGTGGCAACGGTGGGGAGGAGAGCATACAGTGTCTGGGGGAAGGAGGGGATACAATGTCTACGGGAAGAACGGGATAGAATGTCTGGGGGAAGTAGGGGACGTAAATTCTGGGGGGAAAGAAGGGGATGCCTTGTTTGGAGGCAGAGGGGAGGAGAGGATGCATTGGCTGGGGCAGGTGGTTATCTGGGGAGAAAATAGGGGACAAATTGGCTGGGGGCAGGTGGCTGTCTGGGGGTGGGGAGGGGATGCACTGGCGGGGGCAGGTAGCTGGCTGGGGGGCGGATGGCTGTGTATGGGTGCATTGGGCAAGTCTGGGGGCAGATGGTTACATGTGTGGAGTCTGGGGATTAGATTGGCAAATAAAAACAAGAAATGTATTTTTTTCACAATTGCATAGTAACATAGTAATTTAGGTTGAAAAAAGACACAAGTCCATCAAGTTCAACCCTTCTACCTATCATTTCAGCGTTTTGATCCAAAAGAAGGCAAAAAAACCCCTAAGGAAGCTTTTTCGAATGTTGCCTCCTAGGGGGAAAAAAATTCCTTCTTGACTCCAAAAGGGCAATCAGATTTCTCCTTGGATCAAAAAGCTCTATTATTAATGCTCATTCTATTATTAATACCCCTGTATGTTCTGCTTTTCTAAAAAAAAAACATCCAGACCATTTTTAAATGCATCTATTGTGGTTGATAGCACTACCTCTCTTGGCAGTGAGTTCCATAATTTTATTGTCCTTACTGTAAAGAATCCCTTCCTTTGCTGCCTATGAAATCTTTGCTCTTCCAGTATCAGGGGGTGACCTCTTGTTCTTTGTACATTTCTATTAATGAACAGGTCCCTGGAGAGCTCCTTTTATTGGCCCTGCACATATTTATATAATGTTATCATATCCCCTCTAAGACGCCTTTTTTCTAAAGTAAATAAATGCAATTTTTTAAGTCTCTCTTCATAACTAAGATCCTCCAATCCCCTTATTAATTTTGTAGCTCTCCTTTGCACTTTTTCTAGTTCCTTAATATCCTTTTTAAGGACTGGTGCCCAGAATTGTACTGCATATTCAAGGTGAGGTCTTACCATTGATTTGTAAAGAGGCAAGATGATGTCTTCCTCCCGTGAATCTATACCTCGTTTTATACATGCCAATATCTTATTGGCCCTTGCAGCTGCTGACTGGCATTGGGCACTGTTGCCAAGTTTGTTATCTACAATGATTCCTAAATCCTTTTGGTTAGTAGTTTTTCCCAGGGAAATACCATTTAACGTATATGTTGCTTTGTTATTATTTTTCCCATAATGCATAACTTTACATTTGTCTATATTGAACCTCATTTGCCACTTTCTTGCCCAGTTCCCCACTCTGTCCAAATCTTCCTGTAAAGAAAAAACATCAAGATTAGTCTTTATTACCTTACCTAATTTTGTGTCATCAGCAAACACTGAGACATGGCACTCAGCACAACGTGGGAGATCATTAATAAACAGACCCCTGAGGTACTCCGCTCACTACCCTGGTCCAATTTGAAGCTTTACCATTTACAACAACCCTCTGTGTTCTATCTTTTAGCCAATTTTCAATCCAAATACATACATTTGCCCCCAATCCTATTTCTCTCAATTTGTAGAGTAACCTTTTGTGTGGAACTGTATCAAATGCTTTAGCAAAATCCAAATAGATCACATCAACTGCCACACCTAGATCTATATTTTTACTGACCTCTTCATAGAATGTTATTAAGTTTGTTTGACAAGACCTGTCTTTCACAAAACCATGTTGACTTTTACTAATTATATTCTGATTCAAGATGTATTCTTGAGTGTACACCTTTAGCAATCCTTCAAATAATTTCCCCACTACAGATGTCAAGCTCACTGGCCTATAATTACCAGGCAGAGATTTTGATCCCTTTTTAAATATTGGAATGACATCCGTCTTTCACCAGTCTGTTGGCACTATACCTGAACTGAACGAATCCCTAAAGATCATAAATATTGGTCTGGCCAGAATTATGCTCAACTCTCTAAGGACCCTTGGGTGTATACCATCTGGCCCTGGGGCCTTGTCTATCTTAACAGAGTTTAATTGCATAAACACTTTTTCCTGTGTCAGCCAATCCCATGTTTGTGGTGACTGTTCCGTAACTTCCGGTAGCAGGGGCTCATCCATCTGTTCTTCCTTAGTATAAACAGAAGAAAAAAAAGTATTTAAAATGTCTGCTTTTTCTCTGTCCTCGCTTACCAAATTTTCCATTTGGGATAACAAGGGCCCAACATTTTCCCTCTTTAGCTTTTTTCCATTTATATACTTATAAAAAATGTTGGGGTTAATTTTACTCTCCTTAGCAATCCTTTTCTCGTTTTCCAATTTAGCCATTTTAATTGCCTTTTTGCAGGCTTTGTTGGCATCTTTGTATTTTATAAATGATAATGTTGATCCGCTTTTATAATGTTTGAATGCCATTTTCTTGTTTTGCATTTCCTGTTTCACGGTACATGTAAGCCACATTGGTTTTGATTTGTGTCTTTTGTATTTGTTTCCCAAAGGTATATATTGGGATGTGTACTTTTGTAATGTGTGCTTAAAGGCATTCCACCTGTCTTCTGTGTTTAGTCCAGAAAACAATCGTTCCCAGTCTAAATGTTCCATTGATGCCCTTAGTCCATCAAAGTTGGCCCTTCTAAAATTAAGTGTTTTGGTGGCGTAGTTACCAATTTGCTTTTTTGCATTAATCTCAAACGAAACCATGTTATGGTCACTATTGCCCAAGTGTTCCATTACTTTGATGTTTGAGATAAGCTGCTCATTGTTTGTTATTACTAAATCCAGACAGGCATCCATTCTAGTTGGGGTGTCTACTAATTGTGCCATAAATGTGTTATTAAGCAGGTTCAGAAACTTGCTGCCCTTAGCGGAACTAGTTGTGCCACAATTCCAATCTATATCTGGGTAATTAAAATCTCCCATGATTAGAACTTCATTCAGATTTGCAGCCTTTTCAATTTGTTATAAAAGCTGATCTTCTCCATCAATGCTAATGTTTGGTGGCTTGTAGCATACACCTACAAGTAATGTGCGATTCTTTTTAGTGTCTAAGCTAATCTCATGCACGCCTTCCTTAATACTGGGCTTTAGTTTAGGATTTACATATAGACATATCCCTCCCCCTTTTCTATTTACTCTGTCCTTTCTAAAAAGTGAGTAGCCTTGTAAATTAACTGACCAGTCGTGGGTCTCATTCCCACCACGTTTCCGTGATTCCGATTTAAATCATACTGTTCAGCACTTACCAGTATCTCCAGCTCACCCATTTTGTTTGTCAAGCTTCTTGCATTTGCTAAAAGACATTTGAGATTACTACCCATTTTCTGTTTAGTTGACAAACACGTAATGCCCGCAGGTTTAATTGTATGTACCTCCCTATGATCTATGTTAACCCCACCAGCGCTTTCCTCCTCCTTTGCCATAGCTATACCCACCTTCCAATCCACTCTAGCTGCCATTGCTTCATTTTGATCTTGACCCTCCCCCCCAGAGCTTAGTTTAAAAGCTCATCTAATACTCTAGCCATCCTCGCCCCTAATACCGCAGCCCCCTCATCATTGAGGTGCAGCCCATCCCGTCCAAAGAGTCTGTAGCCGACTGCAAAGTCTGCCCAGTGCTCTAAGAACCCAAATCCCTCTTGCTTGCACCACCTTCGTAACCACGCATTAATCTCCCTAAGCTCCCGCTGTCTCCCTGACGTAGCGCGTGGCACTGGTAATATTTCAGAGAATATTACCTTGGAGGTCCTTTCCTTTAGCTTCTTTCCTAGTTCCCTAAAATCATTTTTAAGGACCCCCCACCTACCATTTACTTTGTCATTAGTACCAATGTGTACTATGACCGCTGGATCATGCCCAGCCCCTCCCAATAATCTGCCTACCCGGTCCGCAACATGCTGAACCCGAGCACCCGGGAGACAACATACAGTTCGGCATTCAGGGTCCTGGCGACAGATTACCCTATCTACCTTCCTAATAATAGAATCCCCTACCACCACAACCTGTCTAGCCTTCCTAGTGTCCTGGCTCCCAACTGTGCTGGAGAGGCTACTCACCTGGCTGCTAGGAGAGTCCGCCTGCCCCAGAAATGCCTCTTCTGAGCTAATCCCCCCAGCATCCTCACACAAGCTGGCAAACATGTTGGGGTGAACCAGCTCTGAACAAGCCTCCCTAGCTCTCCGACCCCTACTGCCCCTTACACAACAAACCCAGCTCTCTGCCCTAGAAACCTCTTCCCCTCCATCATCACCCTCCTCTACACTGGCCCCAGCCAATGCCTGCTCCGTGAGCAGTAAACTCCGCTCCATGTTGCTTATGTCCCTAAGTGTTGCCAGTTGCCTCTTTAGATCTAATATTATATTTTCCAAAGCAGCAACCTGCTCACATCTGCAGCAGCGGTATGGACCCCGGGGAACTTGCTCCAAGACCGCATACATGCTGCAAGACATGCACTTAGTGGCATTGTCCAACATGCTCTCTAGTGTAAACCGCAAAATTAAAAATAGAAAAAAAAAATAAAAGATTTATACTTTACCCTCCTTCTTTCCTTTTAACTCCTTCTTTGCTTCTAACTCCCACACTTAAGAAGCTTTTTCACTTTAGTAGATGTTCCCCTGGATTCTCCTGGCTCACTATTCGCCTGCTCCTTCCAGTTAAATGGCCTTCAAAGTAAACAGACTCCCAGAGAAGGTTAATTAACTGATTGCAAACAGCCTTGCAAACCTTTTCCCTCCAAAACAGTTTATTTTTTTTTTTCAACCAGCAAATGCACACAAAATAAACAGTGCTCCCCTTGCAGTAAAAATCAAAATATACTTTCCTTCTTTGCTTCTAACTCCCACACTTAAGAAGCTTTTTCACTTTAGAAGCTGCTCCCTTGTATTCGCCTGGCTCACTATTCGCCTGCTCCTTCCAGTTAAATGGCCTTCAAAGTGTTAAATTGTTTTTATTTAATATGAAAAACATGTCAATTACCGTATTTGCTCGAATATAAGAAAAGGTTTTTTTCAGAGCAAATCTTATATTCAAGGTCGTTTTATAATCAGATCTTAAATCGAGGTCAGATTATAAGACTGCGATCCAGGTCCCCCGCAGAGCTGAAGGGAACCTGGATCCCCCTCGCTAACAGCCGGAGGATGTCTGTGCGATGCGTGCAGACATCCTCCGCTGCCACCCGGCACGACCGCCGGGACTTCTATGATGAATCCGGGTCCTTCCAGTGCAGACATCCCCCACTAGCCACCAGGGAAAGAAACAAGGTGAGGGGGGGGGGGGGGGCGGCAGAGACAAGGGGAGGGGGGAGGAGAGACAGAGACAAGGGGAGGGGGGGGGAGAGACGAGGTGGAAGGGGGGAGAGAGAGGGAGGTGGAGAGAGAGAGAAAAGTTTGGGGGGAGGGAGAGACCAATAACACGGGGGTGGGGGGAGAGAGAGACAATGCTGGGGGGGAGAGAGGCAGCATTGGCACATAAAAGGAAATACAAACAAGAAATGCATTTGTTTAATATAATATTTTTTATTAAATATTAAAAAGCAATTTACATGTGAATATATTCAAGATTAACTTTTTTCCATATTGAGTGGCTAAATTCTGGAATATTGAGTGGCTAAATTCTGGCATACTGAGTGGCAAAATACTGGCTTACTGAGTGGCAACATACTGGCATATTGACCAACTGCTCCCAACCCCATACCCCCCCCTCCCCCCCCCCACCGGTCTCTGGTGCCATAAAGCTTGGGGACCACTGCCCTAGAGCATCAGGCGCAATCACTGCAAAGTAGTGAATAGAAAATTCAATGGTTCACAGCAAGCATATTTTACAAATTATTTCATAGTATAGCACAAGGATTAATTGTTATTATTTCAAACATGTAATCATATTCTGTAGCACTGTGCAATAACCTTAATAAGGTTTCATAACCTCTCTGTGAATAGCACTCCAAAAGTCAGTGCAATCAGAATATTACATTGTATTATATGCACTGACAATATAACATTGTATTATAGACACATAATCAAGAATTGTGAGCAGGCTCATCGGCCCTATTAATAAGTCAGCATTGTCTCTATTCTATTTTACTTTATTATGCTTGAATTGCTTTTAATGTAATAGTTTAGGTGGTGTTGGTATATAATTAAGTAATGAGAAATATTATAGTAAAACAGTGACTGAACATAAATGAATTGTTCAATATGTCCCTGAAAATAACAGTTATGAGGAGTTGGTAATTGACACAGACCACAAGACTTGATTTCTAGCAAGCTGTCTTAAGTGGAGTCTGAGTCTCCCATCCGCTGAAGACATTAGCACTAATTCAAAGAGGTTTTTGGGTACGAACACTTAATCAAGTTGTCGTTTTGTCTTGGATCTTGGAAAAATAATTTGAAGTTACAGAAAATACTATCAAGCAGGACACTTGGCAAACAGCATCTGGTACACAGCATGAAATAAACAAAAACGATAAGCCACATTGTAAACAATTTTCCATTATATACGTTTGTTGTTTTTTTGGTTTGTTTTGTTTTCTTGGGTAGGGAGCTGATGTGCGAGGGAATGAGAAGAAGAGTTGCACAACAGTATAGTGATAAAAATATTTATTACAACACTAAAAATACAAAATGGATTCTCATACAAATGCAAACAATAGTAAAATGGAGTACAGGTAAGTACTAACACCAAACAATTGCCACCAAAAGACCGCAAGATATGCTATGTGGGAAAACGCCTAACACGTTTCGCCTACTACTAGGAGCTTCTTCAGAGGTAAGAGGTGACAAGTGTTTACAATTGTTGGCAATATAGATAAAAAAAGAAGAAACAATTATTTTCAGAAAGAAAGAGAAAAGAGGTTTAAACAACACTTTCTAAAAATGTACACTTTACATGTGGTCACATGTGTGAGCACAATCTCAAAATAAGGTTTAATTAAAATGAGTAGAAAATGCTGTTTTTTATGTCAATAAATAAAACCTTAAAAAGTTAGTTAATTACACACAACCAAAAGCATATATCTATGTATTAAATATAAAATAACATTATTATAAAGGCATCCTAGATTTCCTACACTGGGAATGAAGGGTCAGACTTGAGTAAGTGGGAGGCTCTCCTACTTTGAACCCGCTGGGTGGCAGTAGTTGATGTAAGTAAAGGTGCTGTGAGTATGGAGCAATAAATAAATAAACTGATAACCCATAGCTGGCTGTGTGTGGTCTCATTGTTTTAGTACATCAAATTGCTGTATAGGTGACATGTGTGAGTTGTTAAATGGAGATGCCGAATTTCAAAGGCTGTGTAGAGGGTCCTTAAAGCATATATAGTGGGGAAAGGATAGCTTGTTGAGGGCAAAATTGGGTGTCTATGATAGCAATGCCAGTCTTAGGTTGTGGGGTGGAAAATAAAACTAAAGCTGGTTAGGATTGGGGGAAATAATAAAAAATATATTTTTAGGGAAAGGGAAATATAAGAGATACATGAAATAAAAGTTTGATCTATTGGGAATATGTAAATGGGGGTAACAAAAAAAATAGGAGGCATGAAATATGGGAGATGTATAGAATGATAGAGGATATAAGAAAGAAAAAAAATGGAACAAAAGAAGATTTAGAGATGAAACACAAGAAAATTAATATCGAACACTGGGAGTTGTCTCCATTGTGTTTAACCTGTACCAACAAGTCTGGTTTAAAACCGTCCCAATCTTGTGTATTGTTTCAAAGCAATTACTATGGTCGAAAAGTCACACTTTGAAAGCAAAGCAGTGTTACATATCATACATCCAAGGAAATACAATCCACCTTTCAGCGTGATAATACAAAACATTATTATGGATTGTACATATGTGTTCAAGGGAAATGTAGCCCAACACCATATAGATTGACTCAAAAATGTAGGAGATGTGTGTATTGAATGTATCTCCTGTGGGAAGTTTGTGTGTATATAAGCTAATGGTAAGACTGAAAACTCCTCAGTCCATGGGGACGAAATGAGGAATTTGCACTATATAATGTCTTATAAGCACACCATTCAGCAGCCGGCCATCCCTCATATTTTAGTCTTTCTGTAACTGCAAAAACTATTTGTAACCCAGACAGGCTTGCATTACATCCAGCGCTTACTTATGCACTACAATGTTTGTAGACTGACTCACCGTGTCCACGGACATCAAGTATTTCCCCAGCAGCACTAATAATTGTGCTAGGAAAGTGTATCCATATATCTTACAACCCTAATTATCTGCCAAATAGCTGTCAGGGCCTTGCTCATATCACTATAATTTTTTTTATCGATCGCCCACATATAGCCAGCAGTGTGTGCTATTATCATATCACACTTAGAAAAAATGCCAGTAATTTTATTCAAGTAAGCTCAATCATCCTTAATTAGTCCAGTTAAGGTCAAGTAGACATACTCCTTGCATAAATTCAGCTCCCTATTTTTCGCTTCCATCGGAGCAGACATTGTCAACAAGAAGGTATGTTTCAAGCTCCCTTTTTCTAACAACAGGCATCCTTTACTTTTAAGCTGAACACACATAAAGTAATCCTGTTAAGATATTCATTCTCCATTTTTCTTCTCTCTAAAGACTATCCTTTCAACATCACAAATTCACCTTTAAAACTGTATCTGCACCTATATGTATTCAGATTCAGACTGAAGGAATGGACACACTTCGGCTCCCTACAGATTAACACAGGTTAAAGAGGCCACCCATAATAGAAAGTTCTTTTAACAATTCAACCTCAGATGTTATGTCATTTTAATGAAGACATTTTTACACCCTTTTATGTCATCTACAGCTGCACACTAAGAATTTACAATGGCTTACAAAGCCCTCATATATATTACATCCATCAATAGAGGTTTTACTACACATTTTTTTTTTTAAAGTGTACATTTTTATAGAGGGGTGTTTGATGGCCTTTTCTATTTCTGAAAATCATTAGTTTTTGTATTTTTTTTATTATCTAGGTTGCCAGCTGTTTCCATAACAATTGTAAACACCACCTCTTACCTCAGAAGAAGCCCCTAGTGGGCAAAAAGCATTAGGTGTTTCCCCACATAGCATACCTTGGGGTCTTTGGTGACAATTGTTTGTTGTTGGTACTTTTCTGTACTCCATTTTACTATTGTTTGAATTCGTATGAGAATCCATTTTGTATTTCAAGTGTTGTAGTTAAGCAATATTTGTATCAATATTCTGTTGTGCAACTCTTATTCTCACTCCACTTTCTGAATCACTGCACACATCAGCTCCCTATCCTAGTTACCTACTTCTTCTTGAACACGTAAAGGGACACTCCCACCAAAAAATGAAAAAGGTTTATCTTTTTATTTTGTATTGTTGATATCAGATATGCCTTTTGTTTTTGTTATGGGAGTTTATTTTATGAAATATTTTACTAAACAAGTGTGATTGGGCGTTTTTTAGTGCCACCCCCAGTGACTTTACAGCACTAGCATCTCACTTTGGGTCCGGGGACACAGAATGCAGTCTGTAAGTCAGAATTCTGACCCTAGACTTGCACTGAATGGGAGGGTAATGTAACTATTACATCGCATGGGGGCAGTATTATGATCCTGTTTGATCAGGTTAATATCCACTCTGTGTTGGAAGGCAGGTAAAAAAAGGTTGTACACAGCCACCTAGTCCTGCCCACTATGATACACAGGAGCCAGTAAGAGAGCAGGGGAGTATCTTATGACATCATCATTCAGGCCAGAAGTAAAGTGAGAGAATCATTTTTTTTGTTAATGTTTTAATAAAGATGTGTGGGCTTGGAAAATAATAGGAGTATTTTCTTATGGTCCACTGTCTTTTATCTCTCATATAATGCTCGTCCATTAAACAGACAGTGATTGCTTCGTGGAAAATCTGTGCTTTTAACATGATCAAGTTGAGGCTGTGTTTCACTCTCAGCAGGTTTAGACAAGCTAATATTTATTTTCTGAACATACAATCATTTAAAAGTTATTTTTGGAGGAGTGATTTGACGGCATTGACGCAATAAATACCTCAAAATCTAGATTGAATTGCTTTGCCTATCAGATGTAAAGTGTTTATTTAATTTTTTTTCTTACTGATGGCCAGTATATTTCATGGTTCATGGTTGAAAAATTATTCAAAAATAGTCTGCATAGTGTGACTGAAATTTGTCCTACTTGTCTTTTCTGTATAACATGTAACCTCTTGAAACAACATCAATTTCGGGATGTTTTATGGTCAAACATTAAGCAAATTGGCTTTACACAAATATAGTCTCACAGGGAGAAATGTGCAATGATAAATGTACAAATTACTATATGATTAGACACCTAAAATGATCAGTACCTGGACAAAACAAACAATGCCACAGTAAAGCTGTTAACCTATCCAATTAATTCAATTACTGGGATTTTACTAAAAGTATGTGTAATCCCTCCCTCAAATACTGCTTTCAACCTACGATTATAAAAATGGACACTGAATTGCTGTGATACTTTGTCAATAGTGATACATCAGAAAGCAATCCTGCTTCTGCGGTGAGGAAAAGATTTTCTATAGATATAGTTTAAGCAAGCTGTATAAATTCAGCACTCTATAGAAACTCCAGCCTTCAATATTCTCCTCTTCTGCTTACCAGTGAAGTGCAGTTACATTTCACATGAACGGTTTTAAACAACCTTTTGGTCAAAATGTTTTATAATATGTGGTACATCCAAACATTTGTAGAAAACAAGGTACAGTGTTGTATAGTTATTTAAACTGTCATTAATATTTTGTGTATTAGGTAAAGTATTATGTCATTTCTTATGCAACGCTTGACAGTTTACAGTCTAATGCTATTCACCCCTTAGCGGTGTAATCTTTGTGAGATTGAATTCTCCTTTATTTGTTAGACATCTCCCAATGTGTTTTTTCATATTTATGGCACAATATTTACTCTAAAATAAATTAATTCTTAAGTATTTGTTAATATTCAGCCCTCTCCAGTTTGTCATTAAATAACCAATAAAACTGGATGCGTTGTGAATTGTCGCAGCTATGCTGAGCTAAATTTTCAAAAAAAATAAACTATATCCTGTAACATTTTTTTGTATTATGTGACCTGTAATTTTTCTTTAATTACTTTTTAAGCAAACATTGATATTTAATTTTTACATGTTTCCGACACTGCACCAAGTGTATAGTCGACTGAATTAAATATGTGTTTGTTTTTCTTTAGGGTCAACAGTTCCCTGGTATCCTTTCTGATCACAGTCTATCTGGACAAAATGGCACAGGTTCACAGCAGGTCATCCTTGTAAGCCATGCAGCTCCGTCGAACAGCAACACCAATGAGCTCAATTATCAGGTACAGGACTGAATGTCTGCATGAAAAGATTTTCTTCTGACAAGCCTTTACCCTCTGTTTTTAACCTTGCTGAGTGCTTTCTGTTCTGTATTGTCTTGTCCAATGCTGATTTTTAAGCTCTCAAATAGTTTTTTTTTATTATTTATAAAAAAAAAAAAAAAAACAAGCTTCTGTGATTGTCGCAAAATTCTTTGACAAGGCTTATGACTAGTACACATTTTACAAATGAGCACAATTTATAATACATGTGATATGTTTATCCAGTGATAATTATTAGAGGGATACGTTGGTGCAACCAGCAGTGCCTCCAGCTGTACCATGCACAGTGTTTTTCTGTATCAAACTCCTTGCATGAAGTCATGAAGAATCCATGTTAAAGATTTTTGATCAAGCTCTCCCCCAAGTGGTCTGTCTTTATTCTCCTCCTATATACACACACCACAGGCCACTTGTTTTTTTAATAGTGAATTCTATTTACTCAGTGTGCTTTGTTTACTAAAACAGAGAGATGTTTATGACCCCTTTTGCTGTTTTTTCGTTTTAACTCAAACATACTGAAAGGTTTTGTGCTATAAGTTTGACAGTTCAGCAAGAGCCTAGTCCATTTTGGTCTAAGCAGACTAAATTTGGGTGGATCCCTCCACTCATATTGCAGAACTAGAACATACCTCAGCACAACAGGATGTGCCCCAGCACCCACATTGCACACCCAGCACATGCCACAGCACTCTCATGTACAATACAAATGCAAAGGGTCAAATATTGTTGGGCCACCTAAACCTGTGGCAGTTTCTATACAGCTTAATCCTGTGTCATTGAACCAAAGAGTGTCATGCCTGCTAACATAGTACATGGTACTCAATATAGTGCATTGTATAATCATTTGTAAAACACTAGACTACTGGTTCCCAGACCAGTCCTCACGCCTCACCAACTGTCCAGGATTTCAGGAGTAAGGGATTTCACTCTTGAGTTAAAAAAAACCCCCACACACAACTAGGTAAATCTTGGACTAGTTTGGGAACCACTACACTAGACCTATACATATATATTGTTCTTAATATAAGTTCCTTATTTTTAACACAAAAGTTCAATAATTTCTGATAGGTTTCAGAGGATGATGCTCAGATTGAAAAGAATAATGAGGCTGATAAAGAAGGCAGAGTGCATCAGTGCTTTGAGTGCAGTGATTACTTTCATTCAGCCTCTGTACTGGCAGAGCACAACAAAGAAGCTCACGGTAAAGAGCGAATCCATGTCTGCCACCTGTGCAATAAAGCTTTCAAGAGAGCTTCTCACTTAAAGGTAATGTATGATAATGGAGTATACTTGCATTCACTGTTCACTGCTTAGACTTAGAGTTCTGCATTTGTGTGTTAACTTAAGAGTATTATTTTGTTCCCATACATAATTTTAACAGGAGCATATGCAGACCCACCTACCCGGTCCTTCACGAAGTTCGCAAATGCCAAAAGTGTTTAAATGTGATTCGTGTGATAAGGCATTTGCCAAGCCAAGTCAACTGGAAAGACACAGTCGTATTCATACAGGTAATGGCTGCCAAGTAACATGAAAACCACTCATACTTGCATATTTTAATTCATTTGATAGGAAACTGCGATCTACAAATGAAACGCAAAGGTTTTGAAATAAATACATGCTTGGAACAAGTTATGTTGAATTGAGTTGTGTTAGGTCATCATATTTATCACTTTTTATAAGACAAAAGGATTCCGCTAAGTCAGGCAAAACCCCAGCAACAATGGAGACATGTATTGCATATTAATATCCATCAATGTGCCTCCTCCTTCATGCCTATAATAACACTTGCCTTTTTTTTGTCTACGTGACATCAGTTTTGCTTTTTTTTTTGTTTTGTCAATACTTTACTATCTATCAATATTTATACTGTAAATGTTGAGAATAAAAAAAAGATAAAATATGATTTACCTTACTGAGCCTTCATTGCTCAAAATACCTCTAAAAGGGAGCAGTTATGTTGTTTTGAATCATGAGTTAGATCTTCCTTTATCTAACCAAAGTGAGTTAGGATTTAGCCCACTATTCTAAACAACATGGAGATTTGTGGAACATCAATGACTTAATAAGATACTTATTTCTAGTTTTACATTAAAGGATTTATATTTTAAACATCTACACCGTATGTAGTCTTTCCGTCAAATCTAAGTATATTTTTGCCTTCAGTTGTCCTTTTAATGAAGTATTAGTGGCATAAAGTATAAATGTTTGATCCTATTTTATTCTCTATGTTGACATTATAAACAATGTTTAATTGGCAGAGGCATTTAAGGTATTACATAATAAAACGTTAATGTTTTTTTTTTTAGAATTTCATTGCAGAGTTATGCTTAGTATGCTCTTTATTGCAGACGGGCTTTTGATAAACTGGATTATACAAGAATAAGTTGAGAATTCTACTGTGCAATTACCATTCCTTCTTCATTAACGAGGAATGTTCCATAATAGATTTGTAAGTGATTGCCCTGTATTGTCAAACATTGGAAAAAAGGCCTGAGTTTAATTCCCTTTTATTACTACATGTGCAAGCTTTATAGTATATCTAATCCCCACAGCTTTCATCATCTTAATAAATGTCATTAAACCAAATAAAAAATATCTGTAGTGTTCTCAGAAAGGTACTTTATTTATGATACATTATATTAAATTCAAAACATTCTCATATAATTGTGCTGTACCTAAAGAAACAGTAAACACTTAGTCTAGGACTGTCGTTACAATTTAAGGATTAATTATGTGAAATATTTTGCACGCAACTGGACATTATTACAAGAAAAGGAGAATTAATTTGCAATGGGTTTTTACAATAACTTAAATTATGTACTAAAAATGTTTTTTGGGAAAAGAGACAGAGCTTTTGCTTGTTAATCAGTAAAAGAACCAGGTGGGCAACACAGACAGGTAATGTTCAGACTGTCCGGTAGAGCAAGGGTACAGTCTATGTCAGTGGTGTCCAAGTTTATTCTGCAAAGGGCCACTTCACTAGAAATGTATGTGTGCGTGAACCACATTCATTTTTCATTAATTCAGAGAATAATACATATAATTATATACATGTGTGTGTGATATATAATTCATACTAATGTGAAGTAGTCACATTAACTACAAACACACATATGCATACACAGTGACACATACCCCCCCCCCCCCCTTCCCACACACAGTCACTGTCAGGTTCCAGGACCTTCACCTACCTTGCCCAGGGGACCCTCACAGCCAAAGTCATCCTCTGTCCCTGTTTGCCGCCATCGCGCTGTAGCGCGACCGCGAGGTAGGCCGCATCCCCGGCCTCGAGTTGCTATTCACCCGCTAACAGTGAGTGTGACTACTTCCAAGAGGTTTAGGGGGCGGAGCTTACTTGCGAGAAACGTTGCGCGATTGGTTGTTGGCAAGGGGGCAGGGAGAATAGGAAGAGGAGGCTGTACCTCTTCTCCCTATTCACAACATGGTGCAGGGGCGGTCCCCAGGTGTAAAGGGGAGAGGTCCTTAATCAACAGCTCTATAAAAACCTCACACTCACCTCAATCATTGCTTGCTTGTTGAGCTGTGGTGTCTGTTCTCAGTACCATTTATTCCCAGTTACCTGCTACTTTGATTGAAGATTTACCTGTGTACCGACCTTGGCTTTTTCCCTGGACTATCCTTTTTGCTGTATCCCTACCTGTACTTCTATACCTGTTTGTGTATCCTGACTACCTGGCATTGACCTTTTGGATTGGACTGACTATTCTACTGCCTTACCCTTTTTTGTGTCACTTTTTGGAGTCACCTCATCTCTCCACCCGCCACCCAGCGCTACGCTCCTTACCCCCGAATCTCACATAACAAGCAAGCCAGCTATGGAGCTTGCAGGGATGGCTGAAGCTATACAAGCACTGACACAACAAATTGCGATCTTGACACACACTGTACAAGGAGTCCAGGAACAACAGATAGATTTGCATAATCAAGTACAAGCACTCCAAGCGGCACCACCTCATCCCGCCCTTGCCGTACCTCCTCCATTTCTTGTCGCTGCACCACCAGAAGATGGGGGCGCCGCCTTCCCAGAACCTCAAGTCAAACTCCCAGAGAGGTTCGAAGGAGACCGTACCAAATACCGAACCTTCATCACGGCCTGTGAATTACTATTTGTATTAAAACCCCGGACCTATGCCACAGACTTCGTAAGGGTTCGAACCGCTATTTCCCTTCTATCTGGAGGTCCCATGACCTGGGCCCAACATCTACTGGAGAGTCAACACCCCTCTCTAGCATCATGGGGGACATTTCGCCAAGAAATGGATACCCTCTATGACGATCCCCACCGTAAGTCTACAGCTGAATCTAACCTCAGATCTCTACGACAAGGCAAACGTCCTGTCGAGGATTACATCGCTGACTTCCGCCGAACAGCGGGGGAGACTGAATGGAATGAACCCGCCTTGATACATCAATTTCGTTTGGGTCTATCTGAATTTCTGAAAGATGAAGTAGCCCGAGTAGAAACTCCAGGATCATTGGATGCCTGGATCAATGTGGTCACCCAAATGGATAGACGTATGAGAGAGAGAAAAGAAGAGTGAATGGCTCAACAAAATACCTTCTCCCGGCCCAAACTTCCGTTTCGGTCTACCAGCTCAACCACTACAACCCCTCCTCTTTGCACTGGAAGTGAAGAACCTATGCAACTTGGAGTGGCTCGTGGACCCTTATCTGAAGCAGAGAAAGACCGTAGACGAAGGGCTAATCTCTGTCTATACTGTGGAACCCCTGGTCATACTACCACCACTTGTCCTCGACTGACTTCTCGAGGTAAGAAGACTATATTTCCCACTCCTCTCATGACCGGAGGTGTTACCCCTCTCTTATCTGTTCCTGTTTCCTTACAGTGGGAAGATAGGACCATCATTCAGGAGGCTATTATCGACTCTGGAGCCAGCGAATGCTTTGTTGACCTGACCCTAGCGAAACATCTGAAACTTCCTACACAATCAAAAAATCCGCCTTTAGTTGTGCAATTGGTGGATGGAAGCCCTATATTATCTGGTCCTGTGAAACTACAAACCAAACCCTTGCGACTACGCATAGGAAAGAAACATGAAGAAATCATCTCCTTCAATTTAGTGCATTCTCCTTTATTTCCCCTCATCCTGGGATTACCCTGGCTCAAGCTTCATGATCCCCTCATCCATTGGTCGTCCGGAACAGTCACTTTTTCTTCATCATTTTGTCTCCAACATTGTCTTCCTCCAGCCCATATCACCCTTATACAAGAACCCATCTCTCAAAAGGAAGAAATACCAGAGGCCTATGAACAGTTCCGTTCCGTCTTTAATCAGAAAGAGGCCGAGCGTCTCCCTCCTCATAGACCATACGACTGCCCTATCGATCTCCTCCCGGGGGCTGCCATCCCCTTTGGGCGAATATTTCCTCTATCTGAACCTGAGTTGACAGTATTAAAAGAATATCTGGATGACAGTCTCCGAAAAGGATTCATTCGTCCTTCCACCTCTCCTGCAGGAGCAGGCATCTTTTTTGTTGGCAAGAAGGACGGGGGGTTGCGACCCTGTGTAGACTATAGGGAACTAAACAATATAACAATAAAAAACAAATACCCATTACCATTGATTCCCGAACTTATGGATCGCCTGCAAAACGCCCAGATATACTCCAAGATTGATCTTCTAGGGGCATACAATCTTGTACGTATACGGAAAGGAGATGAGTGGAAGACGGCCTTAAGAACTCGTTACGGACATTACGAGTATCGAGTGATGCCTTTTGGATTATGCAATTCCCCAGCCACTTTTCAACATTTCCTCAATGACATCTTTAGAGACATGTTGGATAAATTCGTGGTAGTCTATTTGGACGATATTTTAATATACTCTCCTTCATTGGGAACTCATCGCCAACATATGTTCCAGGTTCTTGAGAGATTGCAACAACACAATCTATATGCTAAAATATCTAAGTGTATCTTCGAAACGACCAAAGTTGAATTTTTGGGATATGTGATCTCTCCGGGACGTTTGGAGATGGATCCCAAGAAAATATCATCTATTCTTCAATGGCCTACTCCTAATTCCGTGAAAGCTGTCCAGAGGTTCGTAGGATTCGCGAACTTCTATCGTAGATTTATCAATAGTTTTTCCCGCATCATACATCCCATAACACAACTTACCAAGAAAAATACTTCATTCCATTGGACTCCACAAGCCCAAAAGGCATTTGATACCCTAAAAAATAAATTTACTCAAGCTCCCATTCTGGTCCTTCCTGATCCGAAAAAACCTTATTTTCTGGAAGTAGACGCCTCCGAAACAGCGGTAGGAGCAGTTCTCTCTCAACGCCATGGAGAGAAAGACTTCCTTCACCCAGTCTCCTTCTTTTCTCGTCGACTGACCCCCTCAGAGACTAATTACAGTGTAAGCGACCGTGAATTATTAGCCATTAAATTGGCATTGGAGGAATGGAGACACTTGTTAGAAGGAGCTCTTCACCCTGTCACCGTGTTTACCGACCACCGAAATCTAGAATACCTCAGGAAAGCCCAAAGATTATGCCCACGACAAGCCCGCTGGGCTCTTTTCTTTACAAGATTCAGGTTACATATAACCTATCTCCCGGGATCAAAAAATCTCAAAGCTGACGCTCTATCCCGGCTCCACGAACCTTCAACCCCTAAAGCTATGACAAACAACACCATTCTACAACCAGGTCACTTTCTAGCCCTTCACACCTCTCTTTTATCAGAGATAAAGAAACACGGATCTCACCCCGTCTCACTAACAGAGACCTCTTCTTTAAATCAAGACCAGGGTCTTTGGTACAGAAACAAACTTATTTATGTACCCCCACCAGTAAGGACTGCTGTTTTACAATCCCTCCATGATGCCCCTCTCGCAGGACATGGAGGATTCCAACAAACAGTCGACCTAGCTTGTAGATATTTCTGGTGGCCAGGATGGAGACAAGACATAAGAAATTATATCCTTTCTTGTGACATCTGCGCTCGTTCTAAAGGTAGGAATACCAAACCAGCAGGACTCCTTCAACCGCTTCCTACTCCAGATCACCCTTGGGAGGATTTAACAATAGATTTTATAGTGGATCTCCCACCATCACTACAACATAATACCATCATGGTTGTGGTCGACCGGTTCACAAAAATGGCACACTTTATTCCTACCACCCAGTTACCTACCGCGGCTGAGACCGCTGAATTATTTTTGAAAAATATTGTACTTCTCCATGGTCTTCCTCGATCCGTATTATCCGACAGAGGTGTTCAATTCACTTCACGATTTTGGTCAGCGTTCTGTAAAGGACTTCAGATAGACCGTCTCCTCTCCTCAGCCTACCACCCTCAAACCAATGGACAGACAGAAAGAGTAAATCAAATACTCGAACAATATCTTCGATGCTACATCACCCATCTCCAAGACAATTGGTTGTCTTTGCTACCCTTGGCGGAATTTGCCTACAATAATCATCTACAGAGGACAATAGGCATGTCACCCTTCAAAGCCAACTACGGGTTCAATCCCACATTCCATCTTGATTTACCAAAGACCAGTCATGCACCTCCCGTCACAGATCGTCTTCAACTTCTCCAACAAAATTTTTCTGTCATCAAAACCACCCTAAACAAAGCCCAACAAGACTATAAAAGATACGCGGATAGACGTCGGATTCCAGCACCTTCCTTTCAAGTAGGAGAAAAAGTGTGGCTCTCATCGGCTCATATCAAGACAACCGGGCCATCCCGCAAACTAAGTCCTAAATTCCTAGGACCATTTCCTATCACAACACTCTGTGGACCCGCCGCAGTTCGATTATCGCTCCCTAAGACCTGGAAGATACACCCAGTTTTCCACGTCTCTTTAATCAAGAAATGGAAACCAGACGCCTATCCTCGAAGACATACCCTTCCTCCTCCACCAATAACCATCGATGGAGCAGAGGAGTATGAAGTGGACAAGATTTTAGATTCCAGGATTCGCCATGGAAGACTAGAATATTTGGTCCATTGGAAAGGCTACGATCCCGAAGAAAGAACCTGGGAACCCATGGCTAATTTTCATGCTCCTGCTAAAATCCGATCTTTTCACAGGCTCCATCCCGGGCACCCGGCTCCTCAACGCATCCGGAGGTTGTGTGTACGGGGGGGAGTCTGTCAGGTTCCAGGACCTTCACCTACCTTGCCCAGGGGACCCTCACAGCCAAAGTCATCCTCTGTCCCTGTTTGCCGCCATCGCGCTGTAGCGCGACCGCGAGGTAGGCCGCATCCCCGGCCTCGAGTTGCTATTCACCCGCTAACAGTGTGACTACTTCCAAGAGGTTTAGGGGGCGGAGCTTACTTGCGAGAAACGTTGCGCGATTGGTTGTTGGCAAGGGGGCAGGGAGAATAGGAAGAGGAGGCTGTACCTCTTCTCCCTATTCACAACATGGTGCAGGGGCGGTCCCCAGGTGTAAAGGGGAGAGGTCCTTAATCAACAGCTCTATAAAAACCCCACAATCACCTCAATCATTGCTTGCTTGTTGAGCTGTGGTGTCTGTTCTCAGTACCATTTATTCCCAGTTACCTGCTACTTTGATTGAAGATTTACCTGTGTACCGACCTTGGCTTTTTCCCTGGACTATCCTTTTTGCTGTATCCCTACCTGTACTTCTATACCTGTTTGTGTATCCTGACTACCTGGCATTGACCTTTTGGATTGGACTGACTATTCTACTGCCTTACCCTTTTTTGTGTCACTTTTTGGAGTCACCTCATCTCTCCACCCGCCACCCAGCGCTACGCTCCTTACCCCCGAATCTCACAGTCACACTTACCCCCCACACTCACACACACATAATTATACACTTACCCCACACCCACTTAACACACACTCACATTTATTCACATACATACACTTACCCCACATACACATTTATACACACACACTCACATATTTACATGAATACATTTACCCCACACACACACACACTCTCACATACATACATACATACATACATACACTTAACCTCCACAAGCATACACATTTATACACACTCACATATATACATACATACACTTACCCCAGATACACATTTATACACACACACTCACATACATACACTTACCCCACACACACACACACACACACATTTATACACACTTACCAAACAGTTTTTTTTTTTTTTTTAAAACAGGGCTGTGGAGGTTGTGGGCTCCCCGTTATCTTCATGCTGCCGGTGCGCTTCTTCCCTCCCTCTGACCCTTGCGCATGACCTCACGCGCAGGGTGGATGAGGGGATATGCACATGAGAGCAGCACTGCTCTGTGTAGGGAACTTTGTTCCCTGACACAGCTTCCCGTGCGGTGAGCAGTTCGAGGTGCTGCTACCGGAGCAGAGCTCCTCCGCATGTTGGATGCCCCTGGTCTATGTACTAAAACCTCTGTCACTACTTTGTAACTACAAGAAGCTGCGAGGGACTGTGTATAAAAATTAAAAAAAACAATTAGCTTTTAAACATGGGACTTTATGGGGATGTCCCTATGTTTGTTTTCCACCATTCAGATACAATGATATGTTTTATGTTGTATTTTGTACTGGATTCTTGGTAGGAGTACTGTCGACATATTGTCAGCATACAGTATATAACTGATGCAGTCTGTGCAGTGGCTACTAGGAATATGATGAATGTACAATGTCTTTAGGACAGAATCACTTATAAACATATTTCAACCCGTAAAAAGGGAGTAAAGTAAAATATCTAATTTAAATGAACATTTTGAGTCCTTCATTTTGCTGCAGTGAAGCCAGTGTTGTTCCTTTAGTGATCAACCGTGCAATGTTTCAACTAATGGACCATTT
The DNA here is from genome assembly GCA_036172795.1 of Pelodytes ibericus. NCBI lineage: Eukaryota > Metazoa > Chordata > Amphibia > Anura > Pelodytidae > Pelodytes > Pelodytes ibericus. The sequence continues at coordinate 86,817,616 of CM069859.1, forward strand.
ATACTCAGTATGATGAAGGTTCAAATGTTTCTACAAGCAGAAGCTACGTGAGCCATGTGACTTAGTGACATGAGGAGAAAACCATTAAAGAAGCAGCAGCACAGTTGTCAGATGAAGCACTGTAACAATAAATGCTTCAATAAAACTTTATCTCAGGAAATGTAGATCATGCTATTTGGCCATTTGTTGAAATTATAATTTTCTTTTTACTTTACTACCTATGTCCTGCTGCAGTAGGTGATAATAGAAATGTATGCACCCAATATTTCATTACCTGCGTAGAGGAAAATAAACTATTTCACCGACAAGTTCAACAACTACATGTCAAATGAAGCCAATTTCTGGAATATTATTACAATATGTATGTTTTCCTTCTGCCAGTATAAACCTGTATTAACCTACCAGCATAAACTGCACCATGAATTGTTGAGATGCTTCCCATCAATGGTGAATGTATGCAATCACTAATGTGTTGGATGTATCACCACCTATTTCTGTTCCTTCCTACCCTAGCTAAAAATGTGCTCACACCCAACTGTGCAAGTAGCACATGGTGCATGTAATCAGGTGAACTTACAGGAGATGTTTTATCATGATATTCTGTTTAACACAAATACTCTGGTATAGGTGATAAACTTCTAAACTTGTTTTGTTCCTTAGTATGTGGAAAAACTTAAAGGGACTGTCTAGTGCCCAAAATGCCTCCTCAACATTTTAATGTATATTAAAGTTCTTTCAAAGTACTTTAAAATGCATGTTTTATATTTTGCATTACTTTAAAAAATGAAGATATTACACTTAGATGAAAATTCACATTTGCAGAGGTTCAGGACGGCCCACTCAATGGGAGGCTCACTTAGGCTTCTAAGGGAGTTTATTTTCCCAGCAGCAGCCAATAAGAATTGGAATATGATTTCCTGTTTAGTAATGTAATCAGGCAATGTGTTGCATTAGAGATCCTACTCATTATAAGTTAGTGCCCTGTCACGGTAATGTCAGTCATATCATCCAGCACTCCCTATCATGTCAGCTTGGGCAGTGCAGTCCCCCCTAAATGCCAGCTTGGCTGAGCAGGATAGGCAGTGCAGCCCCCTCATAAATGCCAGCTTGGCTGTGTTAGGCAGTGTGGTCCCCCCATAAATGATGCCAGCCTGGCTGAGCATGATAGGCAGTGCAGTCCCCTCATAAATGCCAGCTTGGCTGTGATAGGCAGTGTGGTCCGGTCCCCCCCCCCCCCCCATAAATTATGCCAGCTTGGCTGAGCATGATAGGCACTGCAGTCCCTCCTAAATTCCAGCATGGTTGAGCATGATCACGGGCTTGGTGTCAGCTTTAGCAAGGCAGTAAATACAATATAATACTTGCTGACAACAAACCATGATTTATTGTGCTATCCACGGAGAATAAGTCCTTTTTGTGATAATAAAAGTTCCTCTGCCCCGTCTAGCTCACTCACTCACACTCATGCCCAGTGTGCCTGTTACCATGGAGACACCCGTGCACCAGCATCTGAGAGAAGGAGATTAGAGGAGGCCTGGGGGATGCTGGGAAATCCTACAGACAGGCCAGTGATGGGAGAAGCAGCAATTGCGCTTGCGTTAGGGCATATGGCCTCACCAATGTAGTACTCGAAAACTGCCACTAGTTGCCACTCTTTCAAAGCGAAGTATAATCTCTTTTTTACAGAGAACGAAAAAAAAAAAAAGGAAAGTGACAGTCTAGTCTACCCTGTGCTGCCTACAAGTTGCACCAAAGTTAAAAGGGTGTCTAGACTGTCCCTTTAATGTTTCTCCCAAAATCAAACTATAACTTAATTACAGATAGACTCCAACCATATTCGATATGGGAGTGCTTATTTTATAAGAACCATAAATCTTGCTAAAGCTATCATCCTCCTCCAGCAGTAACTAAAATAAATGATTTTCGCAAATATAGTATTAAAGGTACAGTTTTCCTTTAAGCTATAGTAGGTTATAATATAAACCATGGAAAGCTAATGTGCATCAAGTATTCTATCTCTTGGCTAATCTGTTAAAGGAATATTAAACCTTGAAGCAAGGGTTAAACAAGGTTTAATGTTCCTTTAACAGATTAGCCTAGAGATAGAATGCTTGATGCACATTACCTTTCCATGATTTATATTGTAACCTACTCTAGCTTAATGGAAGCATGGCAGTGTACTATCAAAAGTGAAAACTAACGTTTATTGTCCCTTTAATGTAGTCTAGAGGGTCGGCTTCCCAACTTGGTTTTTAACTGATTCTTTAACTGCACCATTCCATCAGCCAAACTCCAAGGAGTAAGACTTCCGAAATGTTGGCACGAAAATAGGCCACATTGGTGTTCGGAGTAGCCGAAATATGAGGGTACTCGGATCAACGATTGGGTCCTAAACTTGGAGCTCCGATTCTCTCAAATAAAATCTCAGCTACCTGAGTTGACCCTTACAAATTAAAGACTAACATACAGTATAATAGTACTTCACTACTGATTATCATATACACTTAAACAAATATACTCATAGGTTATTCCATCAAATTGTTTGCGTATATTTTCATTTGCACCCTGTGAAGAGGAAGAATAAATGCTTTTTTTAAATATTACTACATCGCCAAAAAACTGGATTATATCCAGCCAGGCCATAAATTGTATTTTAATTTAAAAAAGTAAATGGCCAAAGAACACTTTTAAAGTCCGTAAATATCCTTATATCTAAACCTTAAAGAAAAGACTTGCCAATTGATTGTGTCAGTGATACTATTGAAGATCAATTAGTAAAACTATTACACCATTTACAAACTATTGGAAAGCAGCTTCAAAAAGATTTTTTTCCATGCATTTATGTCTAATTAGCAGCTGACCTCATTTCTAACTGTTAGATTATACTTAAACATAGAAGATTATTTTTTCTAAGAAAATGATTTTGCGTTGATTATACCTGAATAAAAAAGTTTAACTAGCATAGCATTAAATGCTTTTAATCAAGATAAAGCATTCTCATATCTTTACTATAGTTTGTGTATATTGAGTTTTAGATGTTCTTTTTTAACTCAAATCAAATTCTGTTTTCAATAGGACTATGGTTTGTAACTTGTAATGATCCACAGGAAAAATTACATTGACAAAATATTCATGTTACATAAATCACTGCAACATACTATTTTTTTGAAGTTGTAACATATTTTTTTTGTTATTTTCAGTTAAGAATATTTTGATTATGCTCCAGATAACAAGTTAATTTTCTTTTGAAGTTTTTAGTTGCTTCATAATTTGTTGAAATATGAACTGGGTTAGATGTCTACCCAAAATGTACAGGTTAAGTATGCATTATCCGAAATTCTCGGGACTGGCAGCTTTTCGCATAATGGATACTTACGGATAACGGATCATTTCGGCAGAATCCACCCAAAAAATGATCTACATTACCTAAAAATGTGAGCAACTTGCTGGTGAACTTACCTGCTCAACAGTGCTGCCGAGATGATCTGTCTGTTGCCTGTAATCCCTCCCTCCCGTCGCAGTGCTCTGGGAACACCATTTTCCATGGGTGCTGGCTCTTCATTTATGGCACCCGGGAGGATGAAGCAAAGGAGCTTCATCGCCAGACGCCTGAAAGGTGAGTATCCCTTATCCAAATTGACCCACATCCGGAAAAAAAATCCCGATTTTGTGTCATTACGGTTTTTGGGTCCCGTATCCCTTCGTATAAAGGATACCCAACCTGTACTGTAAAATAATTTATTTTCCTCTCTCTGTTCATAATACATACACACACTTTTTGTTTTTTCCTTTCCATTTTATTCTTATTAAACTGTTAAAACCTAACCCTTGACGTTTAAATTTTATTTTAATTAGAGATTTTAATTTGACTACGTAATACTTATAGGGCCATACATGGTACTATTAGTAATTGTTAATTTTCCCTTGATAAATATAGTCCAAAACGTTTTATTTTTATGCCTGCAAAGACTCACTGGTCATAGGAAAAGTTTAAAACAAGATATTAAAGCTTCTGTTATCACGATAATGATGGTAATAATTATTGTTTGCACTGCAGAGACATACAAAAAAAGTTTTCATTTTCAGATTGTTCAGCTAAAAAATATTACCCAAGAACTTGGTGCTTTTTTTAGTATGTGCCTTATACAGAAGGCAAGATGGGCAGCATTATTCTTGCTAAAAAATCTTTATCATAGAATGACTCCTAAGCATGTAGCAGTTAATTTACTTGCGTTGGCGTTGATGTCAAAAAAGGAATACATTTAAAACATCATTTCTCCTGAACATTTATTAGTGATTCTGCTGCAGTAATATAACATTTTCTACCCTTTATAAACAAGTACTGCTTGCCTAACAAATGCTCTTTAATTAGGCCACAACCAACATGAGTGAGAAATTATTTTTATTATTTTGGTTTTTACAAAGTATCTATCTTCAAAAATGTTGTATGACTAATAATCAATGTACTTGTTTAGTTTTATGTTGTTGTAACACACAAATATGATCTGCTTTCCAGGAGAGCGTCCGTTTCAGTGCACACTATGCGAGAAAGCCTTCAACCAAAAGAGTGCACTACAGGTGCATATGAAGAAGCACACAGGGGAAAAGCCTTACAAATGTGATTACTGCTCAATGACCTTCTCACAGAAATGCAATATGAAGCTTCACATGAAGCGCGCCCATGCATACCCTGGTATGTCTGTAGACGTGCTCACAATTATTTGAGCTCATTTAATTTAACTACTGCACACCTGTTGAAAAACGTTTGGATAACTGTTTAAGAATTTTGTTGATGATTCACTATGATACTGGGTAATTAATTCAAAAGCGTAGTAATATAGGCTTAACGACACAGGATAGACGTGTACGTGCTGTTTGTAAATGAGCATCGGAAGCAATCGATGATCATTTCCTCTGCTAAGCCGGTGTTGCTGTAGTGCCTTGATGTAAAGGCATTTTGCAACATCAAAATTGAGGCTCTGGAGTGATTGCAAGGGGCAGCATGCCTTTCCATTAATGGGCAGCATGCCTTTCCATTAATGGGCAGCATGCCTTTCCATTAATGGGCAGCATGCCTTTCCATTAATGGGCTGTAGTCGGTTACAGTAAAATGGTTAGGAAAAGCAGTACACTACTTTTGGTTATTGGCCTATAATTTGCGAAAAAGGTAACATTGCTTATTTCTAAACTCAGGGCAAATATTCAAATCTATTTAGCAACAGATCAACAAGTCTGCTTCACAATGAATCATGGAGGCTGCAGGGCGAGGATGAAATCCTTAAAACATTTATGCCATTTTATCCCCCAAACTGGGGCCACTGTATTTTTCACTTGAGCTTCTATAGCAGAAGCAAAAGTGCAAACAAAAAAAGTATGTGACTCTTTAATTCTTCAAGTGTTCAGTCCAGAAGACTCAATGCACAGTAAATAACTCAACTAACTAGTTAGCCACATCTTTTTTTGCATCTTCTTATACATTCTTACTTAAATATAGACATTTATTTTCCATGGAACAGGAATGAACTAAAGAAAGGCAAGCTTACTGAATTGTCTTCTTTTCCAGATCTTATAGAAGAAGTTTCTATGCACCCAGATGAAGACGAAGGTGGAGAGGATATCAGCCAAGGACTAGATTTGGAAGAAGTTGTTCAGGAATCATCGGGTGACTGGCAATGCGGCATACCAAACGTTTTTCGATAATATTCGACATTCCAAAACACTTGATATTCTAAATGGTTGTCCTGGGCAAAGGCTGCAAACACTTTCCAGAAGCAGGAGCACCTATTATTATTGGAAAATATTCAACTTCTACTACTCTATTGAAACCCACAATAATATATTTCGGTGCTAGAGGATTCAACTGAATTCCAACCAAATCACTACTAGATTTTCTACAGATACTCAGGAACCGCTAACAAAATCATTTATTACCCTACACTAGAAACCTATTATTCTAAATTATCTTCCATGTTACTTTATGTGCTATAGATAGATCAAACTTTGTTGCACTGACTTGACATAACACTGCAAGTGAACTTATTTGGGAGCCAATTCATAGAGCGAAAAACAGAATGTTATATACAAAGAGCTCAGATAGCTCAATATTTATCAAAGCAGGAACTTTTATCTTGTGGTATTCAAATGCTAGAAAATAGAAAGATTTCTCAACACTCCATCTAAAAAGGTCATAATTTGCTTGAAATAGTCCAAAGTATTAGTGAGACTGAAACTAAGAGTTAAATGCCATACAGAGTAAATTCTCCAAATTAATCAATATATTAAGTACACAGTGAATTACAGACGTATACTTTTTAAGCGGTAGGACCTGCCATTCTAATTCTTGTGGTAGATTGAATTGTTTTTAGATATTTTGCTGTGTTATGTCAGTGCAATAAACTGGGCTACATCTATATCCTCAATGACCATTTGTGCACCAAATATGTACAAACATTATTTTAAACCAAAAAGCTACCATAGAAAATGGTGATCCGTCTCTCTTGGTAGCACTGGTAAGGTTTTGAGTATCAAAGGTAAACATACTTTACTTTTTACTGTGGGTGCTTATGTAAAGTGTATGCGGCAAAGATGCATTACAACTACCACTTCCCAGCAGGTTGCATTATTAAAAGGACTATATGGTCACCCTTGTTGTTGGTTGGGAATTAATATTACTCAAAAGGTTAAGAAGTGGCTGGGCCATCTTCCTAAGTTAATTAGTAAAATTAGAAACTCATAGAGTTTCTTTATAGATGTCTGCGACGTCGTTCAATTCTATAATTTTAATAAAATTAGCATTTTTCATTGAACATTTCTGTTTGTGCTTTAGTGGTAATTTTATTATGTTTGTTTTTTTGTTTTTTTTTTGTTTCTTGCCCAGTTGTCTGTTCCCACTATAACTTGTGAAATAGAAAAAGACCCGTAATACAAACTTATAAAATATATTGTTTACAGAATGTGATTCCATTGTTCTGTCTCAATGAAAACCAGCAACATTTGTAAATTATAAAAGCATGACAGAGTTTTTAAAGGGAAATTTTCATTAGAAACAAACTTTATTTTATTTTATTAAACATATATGAAAACATATGATTAATTGTCGTTTTTCCCTCTGGACTGGAAAATATTATTTTTTGTGCTAGGTCATCAAATACACATAAGATGTCTATGTAATACCTCCTAAAGGAAGCTACCAAGAAATGTAAATGGCTGCTGCAAATTATGACCTAAGGACAGGAAATTAAAGAATATAGATGAATTAAATGGAAGCAAAAATTCCAAATCCGAAATTATGTATATGCCAATTTTGTTTTGTTTTTTACTTGCTCATTTCATCCTAGCCATCTGGATATTTTTCTGCAATTAGGTATATTTATTAAAAACAATAATTTCATCCCATTTTTACCTCATCAAACTAATGGAGCGCCAAAAATGGAGAATGCGCACACGGCATTCTTTTTGAAGCCTATTCCCAACTCTTATAACTGATTCCTAACTCACACGGTGTGCTTAATTAAACTCCTTATACCTTCTTAGTTCGCATACTAAGTATACATTATATCTTAATTGCACATTCTAGACAGATTAAGTGCATCTTTGTGAATTTAAAGGGCCACTTCAAGATTATTATTTTTTCTGTTTGGTAACTTGAAACCTAAGTAGCCATTCCTCTCAGTCACACTAAAATAATTTTCCTGCATTCAGTATTCAAACAGGCTCATATTTTCATAAAAAGAAACTCAATCTAAACGTTGCTTGTACTGTTAATGAAGAGAATAAAAAACTTGTGAATAATGATCTGTAAAATATGTTAGAATAATTGCATGGACATGAATACAATAAGTGTAATAAAGCTTTTAAAATTGGTGTATCCTGCTTATGACATCACCTGTGAATTCACATGCAAATGATCGATGGCAATGTGTAACTTGCATATCAAGCCACTAGGTGAAATCGTAAACAGGTTACTCCACAAACAATTTTACAACATATATTTCACTTATTTTATGCATTTACTTGCAAAATTGCGAACACAATTTTCCATGTATCCCAATAAAGACTCATGCAGGTGCCAGCCTTGAACAATAGCTAGTATGTTGACACTGTTGCCTAGACCACACCTATCTCAGTTTGGGTCAAAGCAATACATATTATACATCTATAAATATGTAGTATATATTGTTATATGAGGGATATCTGGTTTTAAGACCCTCAAAATAGCCTAAATATAACTCATGTCCATGAGTGTTTTAAAACGTATATTTTTAAATATCACTGGAGTAAAAATTATTGCAAATAATGGATCCCCCTCTCAAGCAGTAGCGCGATGCGCGCAGACATCCTCCCCTGCCGCTCAGCACGACCGCCGGGACTTCTATGATGAAGCCGGGTCCTTCAGCCTTCATCATAGAAGTCCCGGTGGAAGTGCTGGGCAGCAGCGGAGGATGTCTGCGCGTATCATTTTTCCTAAAGGAATATCCAAAGTTTGGGTGGTCGTCTTATAATCAGGGTCGCCTTATAATCGAGCAGATACGGTAAAAGCTAGTGATAAGTGGTAACTCACTTCACTGAATAGACCCTGTTTATTAAATACATTCATAAAATGAATTTGTATTCTAAAATGTACCCTGGCAAAGTGGTTTGTTAGTACTAATCGTCAATATTTGGGCTAGATATATAAAAAAAAAACTGCTACCTCATTTATATTTAATAAGAAGCCTAATAATTACGATACTAAGCATAACATAGAAAAAACTGTTTCTCATTACAAATTGTAACTATGCATGAAACATTAGTATTTTGAAATAAACACTACACAGCATTATAATTGTGTTTAACAAAACATCGAGTGTCTCACTTTCTACAAGAGCAGAGTTTCTTTTATAAGCAAATGAAAATGTTCCCTTTCTAAATCTAGAACAGTTTTTATTGGCAAATGGCGCATAATTCTAATTGGAGAGACATGCAAGTTAGGAAGTGTTTCCAATTTCGTTATTAACCCCTTCGTGACATTAAGACTTTCTATGCTGTCCTGATTTACAGTGGCCAAAACACATTAGGACCGCATAGAACGTCCTTAACAGCTCAGTAGCTTTGCCATTATAAACACACAACATTATCCTGAGTACATCTGTATGTTGAAGAAATAAGCTAACATAGAAAATGATTTTAGACATTACCAAAAGCTATTATTTTAACCATATAGATTCATTGGAGGTTATGTATAAAGGTCAATTGTGAAGCACAGTTCTAAAAGTGGTCCATTCTCCATGGAAACTAATTGAATGTTCCTGCTCATAAGATCAGTTTTAGAAAGTTGCGGCATAAATTACATTTTTACATAACTACCACTGGCTTGTTTTTGTTTTTTATCAAGACATTATAATATTTTTTTTTGTCAAACTGCATTTAAAGAATATTTTTACAGACACACTGAATATCATAGAATGCAATAGAAAATGCTGAGATAAAAAAAACCTGTGACTGTGACAACTCCCATCATCGTCTAGACCCTATTATTGTAAAAAAAAAAAAAAAAAGGTTAATTCCAATAATAATATTTATATTGGGAGTGTGCTCCGACATGGGGGTTAACTTATTTATTCTTTGGTCAATTCATATAGCCAAACCTCTCATTTATATTATGTTTATACAGTTGTTGACATTTTTATTAGGGTGAGAAGCGTAGACAATTTTTTTAGATTTTTGTATACAGTGTATTGCTCGTTACATTGTATTTGCAGCATGCTCGCAACTTGCTTGGAAGGTCTCATTTGCACGTGTATATTATTTGGGACTGTGACTAACCAACATCTTTCTTTTGCCTATTTGCGCATTGTTGAGGCCTCTGTTTTAGTTGCAGCTTGCCTTTCAGGAGATAGTTGGGAAGAGGCATAATTGCACCTCCTCCAACACATTTAAAAGATTTTGGTAGCAGTATAGACTGCTTTGTGTCTCCACTATATAGGTGGTAAGATTAGGTTCTTACTGTATTGCGAGTATGCCTTGACATGGCAGTGTGGCGCTTCACCAAATTAATATATCACAAATATTCAGTGGCGTATATTACCAAATTAATATATCGCAAATATTCAGTGGTGTATATTACCAAATTAATATATCACAAATATTCAGTGGTGTATATTACCAAATTTATATATCACAAATATTCAGTGGTGTATATTACCAAATTAATATATCAAAAAGTTTTGTCTACATTAAAAGGTATGAGAAGTCAACAATACAATACTACACATTTATCACAAACACACAGCCAAATCCCACAGAGCAACAACTCCTTTAATCTGTCTGTCTGTCTCAAATATATTTCTAGAAATGGCTCATTGCGCAAGTTCCAGCAAGGAAGAAAATAAACAGAAGAACTTCCTGCTTGGCAATATTTTATATTACCTTAATTGATATTGTGTTTCCTTAATCTCTTTCATTTTTGCTCTTATTTTGGGGCTTTTAACACACACACAGAGGTTGGCCAAAATGTTGAGATATTGACCATACGACTATTGTTCAGAGGAGAGAGTTATATATAAGAGTGTTGTATAGATGCAGTAGTTATCTTTCACCCAGCTCCTGACGGAGTCTGGTTATCCAAACAAATGCTTTGAGAAGGGGTGTCAGTCTATGAAAGTTTTATGAACTTTTAACTGGATCAGCATTGTATTTCATAGAGGGTTACCTGGAAATATTCTACTCAACAAGTGGCCTGCATTCTTGATTAACCAGAGAGATCGAATTCGTTCAGCTGAAAACCAACAACTGCCCTTAACATCTTGTCAGGCCAATCAATTAGAGGCAAACAGAAGCTAGGACCACCGATGTTGTTGGGGTAACCCCTCCTTTTTTTATATGCTTAAGTTGCACTAGAGCTGGTTCTCTGTGCATTTATTATTTGTATTTCTAATAAATAAAGAGGGTTTTTAAAAAAAAAATCTTTTTAGAGAGTATTACACTATATATTATTTTCTCCCATCTCTTTTTATATTCCCAAATGTCTGTACGGAGACCTCTAGTCTAAGGTTATCAGATAGTTAACAAGTTTGCAGTTTACATGTAATTAGACTGCAATTGGTAAGTTGCTTTAAAGGAAAGTAATTTGTAAGGAAAATAACAAAGTCCTGTTTTTGTGAAATATGTTCTCTATAGTTCTACAAAGTATTTGACAATAATTTAGACTTAAAGGACAACTGTAGCAAAACAATTACTTCTGTTTAATTGAAAGATTGTATCAAGATTAGATGATTTATAAAGAAATGATTTAATGAAAGAATACAAACTAAGTGCCTTATTAAGCCTTCTTTACTCATATAGTTCTCTGAGGGGGCAGACGTTGTTTAGAGTCTTGAGTCAGATATTCACTCACCTTGGTTCAGCTGAATAAAGATCTGTCCCATCTGATAAAATATTCTAAACAAAATGTCTGCCTGCTGATAGAGCTATATTTAAATTATTTCATTAAAGCATTTTTTAAATAAAATGCCTACTCTTGATGCCATCTTTCAATTAAACAGAACTTTTTTGCTACAGTTGTAGAACCATAAAAATGGTAGTCTCCATTTAATTGGCACTTTCAAAAGCAAATGTTGAAAGTGCAGCAGGCATTTGTGAGAAATTTGATTTTATAGATGAAGCCTAAAATATTCTTTGTAGAATTGTTAGATGGCACATGGTGTCTGTTTTTATCAAAAGGGACTCGTACTTTTTTTTCTGCTTCCATACTGTTGTGCTGGGGAACTTTATATACATAATAACCTGTTAAATTTGCACAAATCCAACTAACGCTAGTGAGCTCCTACTGTCACTAGTTCAGTAGTTTCACATCCCCATTATTATAAACTGTTCTGTCAAACTCGTTATATTTTCAGGAATGTTACTGTGATGATGTAAATCGTATATATAAAAAGAAAAATAAGGATTTTTTGGTGTACAATGGACATTAAGTCTTTATATACAAACATAACACATTATAAAGCATTATCATTTCTAATATTTAGTCTCAGATACAGTTAAGAGATTTGCCTAACCATGAATTTTTGCATGAATTACTTTCATTACTACTTACAAACACGACATTGTGTTGTTTTTGCATCAGTCTATGACGGTGTTATACAATTTTCACGAATATATCAATTCCTCTTTCAGAGGTTTCAAATTTACTATCAATATTGATAAAATCCAGGTTAAATTATTAGACATGGTGGTATATAAAGTTCCAGATAAGCTGGCTACTGAATTGTACAAAAACCCAAAGCATTCAATTTCTTAGTCCATTATAGCTTATTTAATCCACCACACTTATTTGTGAATATGCCTTAAGGACAGATGACCAGACATCCCAGTTTCACCTGGACAGTCCCAGTTTTGGATGCTTTGTCCCAGTGTCCCAAAAAAACCTCTCGGGATTAGTGTGGAGCGGACACCTGGATGTTCGGGTTCGGCGGGTTCGGCCGAACTTCAGAAAAAAGTCCGGGTTCGGGGTCGAACTTGACCCCGAACCCCATTGAAGTCAATGGGGACCCGACGTTCAGCTTATGGAATACATGTAATACTATTGGCTTTCTATAAACCGAAATAGAGTCCCCATTCATAAGAATTTCTTATGAATGGGGACTCTATTTCGGTTTATAGAAAGCCAATAGAATTACATGTATTCCATAAGCCGAAAGTCTATAAACCGAAGAACGTTCGGTTTATAGACTTCCGGTTTATAGAATAGCAGCAAGAAGTGTGTCAGCCATTTGGATTCTTGCAAGAAGGGTGTCAGTAACTGAATTGAACACACCAGGTATATCCAATCTAGAGGAATCTGCTAGCAACTCTCTTGAATGTGACCTTATTAATTGATATAGTACTATGTCTGCTTGTGATATACTATGCCTTTTATCTGCATGTGTTGTTGTAACCATTTCTTCTTTATTTTTCTTTTCTCCCCACTATCACAACCTGCCACATTTTTTTGCCTTTATACTCGGCTAGGTCCTCTTATCTAAGTTGTTTTAAAATGCCCAAATTATCTCAGTCCCCCCCCCCCCCCTTCCTTCACCCCTGTATGTATAAAGTCTCCAATAAGTATCCTTCTCTCAACAGAATCCCAGCACACATAGCCATTTGGATTCTTGCAAGAAGGGTGTTTAATCCCTCCCACCCTACCCCACAACCCACCCACCCTCAGCTCAATTTTCTTTTATAGACCTTACCTAACCCTTCAAAATCTTCTTACCTGTGTGCAGATTATTTACCTCCATCTATTAGCAGCAGGTGTTGGAATTTAGCAGCTACCTGACTTAGACTACCTTTTAACCCTCCAGATTTAATATAGTCTGTTAGGGCCAAATCAAACAATGAACTCTCAAGTGTTACAATTCAAACATGGTACTCATAAATTAAAATAAACTCAACTGCAGATTTAAATTTTGCATCCTAGAGGAGATATTAGTTTAACCTTCTAATCTATGCATTTTCTCTTGTCCTACCTGCCTTACTGACAGTATGATCAACCAAACAAAAGGTATTATTATGTTTTCGTTATTCCTGGCATTAGTAAGCCATATTCCCACTCATCCCAATACACAAACCCCTGCCTTGCAAAATAATGTAGTGATCCACCATGGACTGCTTTGTAAATGTGCACTTCCTAGTGAGTGCTGGTGGAGAGTATTAAAAAACACTCCACCCTCTCCATCTATCCAACATAGATGTTCAGTGAAAGCTCAGGGGAAGCAGCTCTGCAAATCTGTGTTAATTCTTCTTCTTGCCCTGGCAAATGACATTGATACCAACCCTGGACCCTGTCCTAGTACAAATGTCAACTTCTCTTTCAATAAGGGCCTCTCCTCTCTCCATTGCAATATACGCAGCCTTCTACCCAAAATTGATGAACTAAGAGCATGGTGTCAGGAGTACAAACCTAAAACTCTTGTCATCACTGAATCCTGGTTAAGCCCTAGAACCCCAGACTCTGCAATACAAATACAGGGTTATATCTGCTCTATAAAAGACAGAAATAAGAGAGGAGGAGGTATTGTTTTATATATTCATGAGTCACTGAATTTCATAAACCTTTCTTTATCAAGTACCCCCTCTACTTTTGAAGTTATAGCCGGAAGAATATTACACCTATTCTCAAAACCATTAGTACTTGTAGGGATCTATCGCCCTCCAAATTCCCCTGCTCAGTCACTTACTGACATCAAGAAACTACTGGGTGATGTTAGTGCCCAAATTGAGAAAAGTGAGCTGCTCGTTCTTGGAGATTTCAATGTAGACTGGTTAGACCACAAAAATGTTAAAACATGCTCACTGTTAAAATCCATGAACCTAACACAGCTTATTTCTTATCCTACTCGGATGAATCCCAACAGCTCTAACCATCCTCTGCTGGATTGGGTCCTTTCCTCTTGTCCCCAACGAATCCAGCAGTCTGGCATCCTACCCAATGTGTTCAGTGATCATTGCTTAGTGTATTGTCTACTGAAAGTAAGACCCATCAAATCGACCCCTAGAGTAATTGTTGCAAGATGTTTTAAGAAGTTTAATCTCCAGTCTTTTCTCAATGACTTGAGCAATTGTCTGTGGAGCAGGCTAAGCTTGATACCCGTTCTGGACTCTGCAATTGAATATTTTCAATCTGAGTTCATGCAGGTCTGTGATAAACATGCCCCCCTGCGTAGAGTGAGAGTAAGGGGTGCCCATCTTCCCTGGGTCTCAGCTGACCTCTTGGACTTATTCCATTTCAGGGATGCTTTATGGTCAAAATTTAAGCAAACTGGCTCTGACCAAGATCACAACTCTTATCGGCACGTCCGCAATAGATGCAAGACTCAAACCAAACTTGCTAAGGCAACTTATTTCTCAGAAAGGCAGAATAGAAATCTAGCCAACCCGACCAAATTTTGGAGCGTCATAAAAAACATGTATGACCCTCCGTGCCGCTCAGAACCTACCACAATTAAGACACATAATGAAGTTCTAAAATCTCCAGTGGCAATAGCAAATTAATTTAATAACTACTTTGTAGGATGCGCCACAGCTCTTATAGCAAAACACCACCATGAAGATCATGCCACTTTTTCTATGGCAGACGATTCACTACCGATAGTGAGCACTCAAAGTGAGCGCCAGCTACATTTTACTAAAACACCTGCAGGGCGGCATAGACTGTCCTGACAGTAACAGCTCATCACGGCTCCTCACGATGAGCTGTGCTGCTGGGATCCCCAGTGTCAGATGAGGCCACTTTGAGTGGCCTTAGTCTGACTTACAAAATATAGATGATGCTCAAAGTAAGCAAGCAAGACTGGGTGGTGGTATTCAAAAGAGACCCAGTGTGAGTAAGAGAGCTAATACGCTCACCTTTTTCTGCTGTACACTCCTTCACCCACAGCCAATCTTCTAGTAGCATTTCCAGAAACCATAGGGACTCGGGAAGGGGACTTTTATAGTCAGGGACTGGAGGTGACAACCGGTTAAAACGGGATTTGGCATGTGCTCTCGAGAGTTTAAACTCCATTAATGCCCGGGGACAGAATGAAGAAGCTTACACAATCTTCTGCTCAAATAAGAACACTGTATTAGTATCACTGGTACACAGCACTAGGGGTTATCTCACCACTTTTTACAAAAAGACTGTCTGTCACATGCGAATGGTGAATGGGCATGGTGAGATAATGAGAACAGAGATTAATACAAATAGAATGTTGAGGCGAAACTGAATGGTGTCGGTGAGAGCGTTAATTGAAACAGAGTTTTATCTGAATTAGAACTTAAATGAATCTGAGTGAAAATGTGAATAGCTCAGGGAAATGGAAAAAAAAACCTTTAAGGGGTTGCACAAGATGTAGGTGCTATAGAAGATGAAACACAGAACATGTGGAAGTTATTTGTTCCACCATTTTGGACCAGAACAGAAGGTAACTACAGTCAACTCTTTAATATGGGTATATTTTGTAGGTTTATTTCTATTTAACAGCTGCCACAATGCATATTATATTCCTATGCAATATTCAAGTTCTACTGAGCCCTCGTGTCCAGAGATGGCTTACAAGACATCAAAGTAATGTTTCTTATTTTTTTTGCTGGCTGCCTTGGTGGATTATTTTCAGCCTTCAATATCTTTGTTGTAGTCTTGGGAAATAAGAAAGAAATGTGAGCTACACCAGGGATTTTTTTTTTTTTTTTTATCTCCTGACAATAATTTTCTGTGCTGAAGGTCTTTGTGTTGTTGATGACTGAATGTTACAGTCCTAAGATCTTCTTTTAGTTTATTTTTATTCTAGAGACTCAGTTGGGTTCTCTAGAATTAGATTTCAGGAAATATTTGACATTCTATCAGTTTTCTTTTAAATGTTAGATTTAGACTTGGAACTATTAGATGAACTTTAAATTATAATTTGTCATATTGAGGCTTCATCTGACAATACGACAACAGAGCAAACTATGCCAGTGATATTCTTAAATCATTTTATCCAACTTTTCTTTTAAACTCTGCAGCCTGCGGAAAAAATATAACACATGCGCAACGGCACTGAAAAAATAAAAGGCACTTACATAAAACAAACAAATAATAGTGCAGTGCAAAAAATTATATAAACACTTAAACCAGAATATAAAAAATACTTCGCACAAGCTTAGCTCTTTTTTTCTTTATAACATATCCTCCCTAAATGGAAGAAAATATAAAACATATATATATAGTGTAATGTAACACTGTTTTATAAATACTGTTAGTGTATAGGTCCACTCACTTTCGGGTAAGTAGACTTCACACCAGCGTAGATAAGGGGAGACCTAGCAAGGGACCACACTTATTCCAAAGCTCAGAGGTTTCCTTAAATCCAAGGACCACAAATGTGGAATGAGCAGGCATTACCGTATTTGACCCTGATTATCAGACTACCCCCAAAATGTTTGGCTATTCATATATATATGATTTCCCAACAGGAAAAAGGTAAATATGAATTCACAAATAAACAGTTTTTTCATATTTAATAAAAATTCTGATTGGAAAACAAATTAATTTATTGTTTTTATTTCCTTTTATTTTCCAATCTGCCCCCTAAATTTAGTCAATGCACCCCCACACACTTAGCCATCTGCCCCTAGACTTAGCCAATGCACCCCAGCACACACTTAGCCAATGCAAGATTTGGGTGGCGTCTTTGTCCTGAAGCAGCGAGTAAGAATGTGTGCATTAACAAACCATTTTTTGCAACAAGCAAAACCATGCATGCACATATCAAAAGGTACAATACAATATGAGAATATTAAACGAATGAAACAAAATGCAGCCTTTATGAAACTTTCCACATTTCAAGACAAAGCACACCTGAAAATGGGCACTATCAGATTTGAAAAAGACATCAAAAACCTTTGAAAGTTAAACCGGTCAAAATCTAAATTTTGTCCTGTTGGATTTAGATTTGGCCTATTTTCTTAATAACATCGCCCCCTCCTTGAGAATGCTAACAAAAAACAATTCCTTACGATTGCCGTTGTAATGACAATGACTTTTATAATGTGCGGATGCACTGTGTTTCCCACACACCTTTCTAATATATATATATTTATTTTTTGACAGTTTGCATCATACAATACTAAAATGAATGCCTCATTATTAGAAATAATGGTAGTATAATGAGAAAATAATTAGCTATGCAAAATAAAGTACATTCCAATTGTATGAGGAATAAAACTGTCTGTGGCCTCCTCATGATGTCTTGGCCATAGATAAAACTTATGACAGGGAGAAAAGTATGTTGTCTTACAGCGATTTCCCAGTTCCCGATAATTTAACTCAACTAGTGGAATTGTTTGGAAGATGTAGCGCTTCATCTTACAAATTTTTTATTTCTCATATAACATGACCGCAAGTCTCTGGATTCTGATTTTGTCACCCGGAGCAATTTATCCACTATTTCGGAATCTCGGATTTATGCACTGGTTGGTGGAAGAAAGTGCTCCCAAATAGACCCGTTGAGGGTTGTCTGTGGATTACAAAATAGACTTATCTACTCGAAGACTCGCTCCAGAATACCAGAGGGATCTCCAGGAGGCAATTATCAGAAGCCTATAAGTATCACAGACTATTTTATGGTTCTAAAATATAATATGCTGTATGTGTGTTAACGGAGACCTGGGTGTCTACCTCCTCGGGCCGCTGTGAGCGAAAGAGATAGTGGTCGCGACCCGGGAGGTGAACACTAGGCAAGAACTCCGGTTGTCACAATGAGGTTGGAAATATCTGTTGACAAAAAGCTCAGGTTCCATGATGAGAATTCGAGAGATACCCTATATGATTGGGAAATCAAAGGATGTGAGTTTAAAGTAGGTCCTGTACGAAGCCTCAGAAGTCACCGAAATTCTCTCCCCCCCCCCACCTTCCATATACGAGCTGTTGAGGAGCTACATTGATATGTAAGGTCCCATAAGTTTGAAGGATGTAAGTTTGAACGGTGTAAATATTTAAGTTATACGTTCGTTGCTACCTGGTCATATACAATCCCTGTCAAGTTTTAGGGCAGGTTTGGACGGGTGGAGGAGTGCTCCTTCTCCTAAATATAGTTTTTTGTATTTCACTTTATAGTGAAAAGTTTTTTCCGAGTATTCGGACTAGACTGTGTTACGACGGTCTTTCGGCCTGTCCATCATTGTTCCCTCACTGTGGGCGCTAATATATATTGTCCTGGTTCCCCCCTCTCCCCCCTTTTTTTGATCTACTCTGGTAGAGGTGGAACCAGTTATCAATAGGCGCCGCTAGTGTATAGTGTTGCGAAATCTCTCTTTTGGTCTGAGATTTCCTTTTTGCTGTTGTTTGTGTGATTTCTGTTTCTTCTTTTTCTTTTTTCTTGTTTTCTCTCTCCTTTTTTCTTCCTCCTATTTTGTCCCTAGCTCTATCCTCCCCACCCCCCTCCCATCAGCCCATCTCGAATAGCATTTGTTTTTCTCGCCCCGGATTATACCAGAAGCGGTATTTAGATAGCACAATGCACAATACGCCCTCTGGAACTCATACCAGACGTAACCTCAATATACTTACCTACAATGTTAAAGGCCTCAACATCCCGGAAAAAAGATCCCATCTGCTTAGAGACCTCAAATTTCACAAAGTTTCAGTGGCTTTCTTGCAAGAAACACATTTTAGAGGGCTGTCCTACCCCAAACTGACTAACCCTTCGTATCCCAAAGGTTTTTTCAGTAACAACCCCACAGCAAAATCTAGAGGTACTGCCATTCTGTTTGATAAATATAAACCCTTCCTTGAGGAGGAATGTCTCACTGACGGGGAGGGCAGATATGTTTTCGTGAGGGGTACAATCTTGGATGTAAAGTATACTTTTGAGAACATATATCTGCCTAATACCAAACAACAGTGTTTTTTTTTTTTGCAGAAGTGTCTCCTCAGACTGCAGTCTTTTCAGGAAGGCATATTGGTAGTGGGTGGGGATTTTAATATCGCACTTTACCCTAAATTTGATACATCTAGTGGATCCACATACACCCCATCCCATGTCGGTCTCAAAATTAGAGATTTATTGAATGAGTTTCAACTGGTTGATTGTTGGTGGGCCCTTCATCCCCAAGACAGAGATTTCAGTTTCTATTCTATACCAAGAGGAGTCTACACTCGTATAGACTATCTCTTTATGCCATACTACCACCTACCTAAGTTAGTTGCCGCCCACTACGAACCTATTACATGGTTAGACCACGCACCTTTGTTAATATCGATCACTTCACAGTTGACTCGTCCTCTTGGGACGTCATGGAGGCTAAATGAGTTTTGCCTCTCTGACCCCACGGTTTCTAATGAGACCAAAACCGCCCTGTTAAGATATTTCTCTGAAAATTGCACCCCTGAGATCTCTCCTTTAAATATCTGGGAAGCTCACAAATGCGTAATACGAGGTCATTTTATACGCCTGGGAGCGGAAAGGAAAAAAGCCAATGCCAGTAGGTTACGTACGCTATATGCAGATATCACAGCCCTTGAAAAAGTTCATACGGATCAACTAGATCCAGCAGATTTCCAGAGACTATTGATTTTACGTAAGGAATTAGCTTCCATTCTTAATTCCCTCGCACACAGATATTTTACAAAATTAAAAGCCATATATTATGAACATGGGGACAAATCTGGGAAATATCTAGCACGGGCTCTCCGTAAAAAAAGAAGAATGTTCTATATCCCCAAAATACGTAGTGCCTCAGGCACACAACACAGACTCCCCCATACAATAGGCAAGGAATTTGGGGACTACTACATGAATCTATACAATCTCAATAGTGGCCCACAAACATCCACACCAGAGACCCGCAAAGCTAAGATATCTGCTTAACTAGATAAGTATATCAAACGTCAGTTGCCCCCCGAAGCCGTTTCGGCCCTAGAGTCCCCAATCACCATTGAAGAACTGACAGAGGCAATAAAAGCCTCCAAAACCGGCAAATGCCCTGGCCTGGACGGCCTTCCCCTTAGTTATTACAAGAAGTTCCTAGACACGTTAGGGCAGTATTTGGTTACGTCGTTTAATACCCTGTTAGAAGGTAAAGAATTTCACCCACACACATTGATTGCTAATATTGCGCTAATTCCCAAGGAAGGGAAGAACCCTGAACTGTGCAGTAGTTTTCGTCCCATCTCTCTTTTAAATGTTTACCTGAAGTTGTTTTCAAAAATCTTAGCCTCTAGATTAAAACATTTTCTCCCAGATTTAATCCATCTGGACCAAACCGGGTTTGTATCAGGTAGGGAGTCCAGAGACAATACCATCAGAGCCCTAAACCTCATACATTACGCAACGACAACGAACTCCAAGGCCATCCTTCTGTCAACGGATGCCGAGAAGGCCTTTGACAGGTTGGATTGGACCTTCATGAAAGAAGTGCTAAGACGAATAGGGTTTGGACCTAACTTTTTATGTTGGATCATGTCCTTATATTCAGCTCCCTCAGCCAGACTGAGAATAAATGGACCAGACAAGGCTGCCCGCTGTCCCCATTGCTTTTTATCCTCTCCATGGAACCTTTCATGGAAGCAATCAGAAGTAATACCGACGTAACCGGTTTGACTATAGGCGATACACACCATAAGATATTGGGATACGCAGATGACTTACTTTTCCCAATCACTAACCCAGCGGTTTCTTTACCCAATATAATAAAAGAATTTCGAATTTATGGGGAAATATCCAATCTTAAAATAAATAATTCCAAATCTGAAATCCTTAATATCACCCTTCCGGTGGAATCTGAACAACACCTTGAGCAGACCTTCCCTTTTCGGTGGTGTGGGAGTAAAATGAAATATCTAGGAATTTTGTTGACCAGAGATCTCTCCAACATATATAGCTACAATTTTGTCCCTTTTTTATCCATTTTATTTAAAGATTTTCATAGCTGGGCGCCCCGACACATATCTTGGTTTGGACGTATCAACACTATAAAAATGAATGTGATGCCCCGATTACTTTATCTTTTTCAAACACTCCCCATATCCATTCCTGTAGCATTTTTTGCATCTTTGAAATCCCTATTTTTGAAGTTTGTTTGGGCCCAAAAAAGACCCAGAATAAAATATACCACCCTAATTAGACCAAAAATGGATGGGGGTACAGGTCTTCCTGATCCAAGAAAATATTATCAGGCCTGTCACCTAGTGAGAATTATGGAATGGTCACACAGGCACCCACATAAGTTATGGGTCAATATTGAATCCACTTATACTTCTATCCCTCTTTCACAATTGATTTGGCTCCCAAAAGTCCATGCCGCTACGGCACTAGCGAACCAGCCATTAATGAAAGCCTCCATACACATCCTCCATACCCTATCTACTAAAAACTCACTTACTACCTACCCATCTCCTCTTTTACCTGTTCGTAACAATTCTGATTTCCCTCCAGGCCTAAACCCAGGAGTTTTCTTGCTCTCTTCCCCGAATTATAGGTTTCCGATCTCACTTTACATGGATAGGGCTACACTGAAATCTCTGGCCAAAATTTATGACGAGGTTGTTCCAAGTGGCTTGGATCACTTCCACTACCTGCAACTTCAAAGCTATTTCCACAAACTCCCTATGAAGCACAATTTGACTCGTGACCGTACATATTTTGAAACCCTCTGCACCAAAACCAATTTTCCTACACATGGGGTTTCTTTACTGTATAGAATCTTAATATCAGAACTAGACCATACCCCGCTACCATTTCAGGGGCAATGGGAAATGGCGTTAAAAGTGGAGATCGACCAACCAGGTTGGGACAAAATCTTCACTCTCATACACAAATGCTCCTTGCAGACCAAAGTACAGGAAACTTTCTACAAACTATTGACTTTTTGGTATCGGACCCCAGTGTTTCTTAACAGAACATTCCCAGATGTCCCGGACCTTTGCTGGAGATGTGGGAATGCTTCAGGAACTCTCCTACATATTTGGTGGGAGTGTCCGAAAATTTTCACATTTTGGAAACAGATACACAAGGTGATGCCTAAATTTACAGATTCACCCCCTATATTCCTCCCTGGCCCGTACATACTACACTACACCAATCAATCGATAGCTAGCTACAAGAAATCAGTGGTGCGCCACCTAATAAATGCAGCCAACGTACTGATCCCCCTCCATTGGAAAGACCCCACCCCCCCATCTTTCTGTGAGTGGATTTTAAGAGTTGAAACGACGCGTAAGCTAGAGGAGGTGATTTCATACTCTGAAAGCAGACATACTTAATATCTGAATATGTGGTTCCACTGGCTGGAGTACATCCAGGATCCTGGGACCAGGGCCTGGTTGGACGCCTAGCCAGACCTCTGCCCTATTTTTATTTTATTGAATCTGATATGGGTCGACTGTTTGTGAAGGGTATATGAGGCCTGAGCTGAGAATGTGTCGTGCTATTTGCCATTGTATGATATTGTATTGTTCTGTATAGTATTATAATACACAGTTTAAAGGGAATATGTAAATTTTAAATATTGAGCCTGCTGCGTCAGGTCTCCCAATGTTATTTGATGAAACCCCCCCCCTCCCCCCTTTTTTCTTCCTTTCTGTACCCCATTCCCACGTCCCATTTATTCTTTTATTTTGAATGTATTGTTTCTTGAAAAATGAATAAACACTTATTTACAAAAAAAATAAAAAGAAACAAAAATCATGCATTTATAACATGCTGTAGTCAATGAAATGGAATAACGTGTATATAATAACCTTTGTCTTTCTTATCTTTTAAAATGAGAACAAGACAATGCAAAAGAAGGAAGGTGTGTAAGAAAATATAAAACGATATGCGGGGAGTAGTTTATTTCAGTATGCATATTGGAAGAGCCTGATATTTGTTTCTGTTGACTTTATGGTGGGTTCATATCAAGGTTTGTGAAGGTCCATATAACATCGGTCTTCTGGTCAGAGGACATCTTCCTCTGTCGCATCTCTGAACAGCTCCTCCAAGATCTAATTGGTCTACCAAGAATATCTAATTTTAACTGCCCATCTAAGCCTGAATATTGCCAAGGTGGCTCCTCACATTCAGGGCGAGACTCTTGGAAAGGACAGGTCCGCCATGACAGGAGACTCAGACTATCCATAATGTGGAGAAAAAGGCAACCTTGCTGTCTCCCATGAACACACTGCTCGAAAGATGGACGGACAACACAGGCAATGCCTCGGCTAATGCGACATAACACTTTGAGGCCCTCTTTTCTATTATCAAGTAAGGGTAATCTATTCTGCACCTACCTGTAGGTCTAAACATTCAAGGATTGTAAGAGTATAGCCCCACACATATGGACAAACAACCGACCGTGGTGACTACCTGACACCATGGGACACCCTTCCAGAAAATCTGTCAGCTGACATGGTAACATAGGAATTTAGACTGAAAAAAGACCTAAGTTCATCACATGTTTCTATGTTCAACCTACTTATAATTCCTGCTTTTGATCCGAACAAATACAATAAACTGTTTTGAATTTTGCTGCTTAGGAGGAAAAATGTTCCTTGGATCTTTCTGTTAATGTCACTGGACAGTTCTTTATATTGGACCTGCGAATATTTATATAACGCTATCATATCCAGTCTAAGACGCATTTTTTTTTAGCATATATAAATGCAACTTTTTTAGTCTCTTGTTGGAACTAAGTTCCTCCAATCCCCTTATTCATTTTTTAGCCCTTCTTTGTACTTTTGCTCGTTCCATAATCTCCTTTTTAAGGACTGGTGCCTAGACCTTCACTGCACATTCAAGGCAAGTCATACCATTGACTTCTACAGAGGTAAGATGATTCTTCTTCGCGTGAATCAATTCCCCCATTTTATGCATGACAATAACTTATTGGTCCTTGCAATTTTGTGTGGAAACATATCAAATGCTCTAAAAAGGTCTAAATAGATCACATCAACTGCCACACTGAGATCTATATTTTTACTGACTTCTTCATAAAATGCTATTAAGTTGGTTTGATAAGACCTGTGTTTCACAAAACCCTATTGACTTCTACTAATTATATTCTGATTCAAGATGTATTCTTGAAGGTATTCTCACCGTAAACCTTCAAATAAATTCCCCAGTACAGATGCCAAGCTCACTGGTGTGTAATTGCCTGACTGAGATTTTCATCCCTTTTTATATATGGGCACCACATCTGCCTTGTACCAGTCTATTGTCACTATACCTGAACTGAAATAATCCCTAAAGATCAAAAATAATGGTCTGGCCAGAATTAGGCTTAGCTCCCTAAGTACCCTTGGGCGTATATCATCTGGCCTCGTGGTCTTGTCTTAACAGTGTTTAATTGCTTAAGCACTTTTTCCTGTGTCAGCCAATCCCATGTTTGTTGTATGGGTTCCATGAAATCAGCCAGCATGAGCTCAGACATTGTTGCTTCTTTGGTATGAACGGAATAATTTTTTTTTTTTAAATATCTGCTTTTCATTCTGTCAAATTCCCCATTAAGGAGTAACAAACGACCAACATTTTCTGCATTTATCTCTGACACCCTCTGACACAGAATTCTAAGTTGGTGCAAATGCAGCTTCTAGGTGGAACCCTCCGGAAGAAGATCACAGGGACATGATGCATGTAATTAGCCTCCATATGGCTAGTTCATCAGATGCAGATAGAACCCCTGCTGCTAAAGGTGATAACAATGCTGTTTTTGGAGCAAAACCTCTCTGTTGGTGCTCCCCCCACGACAGCCTCTTTGGGATTCCCTGATAAGAGACAATGAGGATATGAATGTGTCTTAGTTTATACTAGGTTAATTCAATAAAAAAAAATCCTCACTTGAAATAGTTATTTTGGTATATATTTTTTCTAAAATGTGCAGTTTGGGTTAGTGAATTTTTGCCACTACAGATTTGTAACTTTGCTGAGTGCTCTGTTATAATGATGTAAGGGAATCTGCATTTTTGGAGATCTGTGTAAGCTGAGACACAGATCTCTTCCTTGCACTCAAACTACTTTCGTAAATGGTTATTGACTATCATTCTATGCAAAGAAATTACCCTAAGAACCTAAGTCTTTGGCCTATTTGTGACGTATTTGCCTAAGACTGAATTCCAATTTAAATGTATTATTTTTATCATTCGCATCAACTTCACTGCAGGTAAATAAATGATGCTAATCTTTTTCTTAAAGCATCACCTTTAGTATTGTAATTGCAAATTGCTAGCTTCTCTTTGTGCCCTTCATCTGATTGATTTTACGAGATATGAAACTATACTGACTTAAACTGGATGCGGAATCGCATCATTAAATAGACAGTTTAATCTTCTTTGGCGTCTTACTTTTTATACAGCTGATAGGACATGTTCACAGAACAAGCTGATTATAGGTTCACTCTATAAGTCTTATTGGAAAATCCACTTACCCTAGCTTTAATTGGAGCAAAGATAGAAAGGAAATCTGGTAAGGTTTAGATAAAAAAAAAGCTACACGTAGAAAAGGACATGATATCAGTTGTAGGGTGGAAGTAAAGGATTATGTGTGAAAAAACTACAATACATAAAGGTAAGTATAACCATGAAAAAATGATAGAGGAAAAGGAATGTAAAACTGTTTTGGAATTTGCAAGCACATAAGCGTGAGAAGCAAATTTGTATTTTTATTTTAAAACTCTCTAAAGATGCAGTCTGTGTCAGGTTTATAAATTATGAATGACTAGATACCACTAATATTCAGTAACCATTTATACAATCAGTATCTCCCAAGTTTGCAATATAAGGCGATAATATAACATTTAATTAAAATATATCAGTAATAATGGTAAATAAAATATTGAAATTGTAGCCTTTGTTTCCTCCATAGACTTGTATTGGGAAGACTTCGGCTTATTTATTTTGGGGCCATTTCGGGTGCACCTCTTTTATTACAGAAATTGCCAAAGTCCTTCCATAGACGTTAATTAAATAGACGTTAAGTAAGTGTACTTTGACTATTGTAAAAATGGTTGAAGTCCTCCTGAAATGGCACAAAATGAAATAAAATTTTAAATAAAGAAAAATTAAATAGTATGGAAAAATATACTACATTAAAATAAAAAGAAATGAAATAAAAATATGTAAAAATAACTACATTAAAATAAATATATATTTAACAATGTATAATTAAAAATCAACAGTGCAATTTTATTAACACAAGCTAAATATAGAAATAACATAATAATTCTTAAACATTGATTTAATGCAAAATACCACAAGAACAATACCCTGTCTGAAACAATAGAAACCACAATACACACACAAACAAATAGATATTTTCCTGGAGCAATACAGTGACATCAATTTACATAATTCAGTGAATCAGAGTAACCATCTCTCTTTCAGAAATAGATAAAACAAAATGTTACTCTAGAGTTCTAACCTTACCTAAGATCAATAAATATCTGTATAGAATAGTATTTCTATATTATTTTCTTAATGTGTCTATGTAGAGCCTCTGCATATCATGGATAGAATAACATGTGATCAATCAAATATTCTACAATAGAGGAAATAGGATAATTTACTATTGTTAGTTATATCTGCAATTTCTGTCTGCAGTTAGAAAATGTGACAGTGCTAAAAATCTACCTTTGGTTTGGAATTTTCAGTCAATAAAACATAATTCAATTGACCATATAATATGCAGAAAAATCAA
Source organism: Pelodytes ibericus (assembly GCA_036172795.1). Taxonomy (NCBI): domain Eukaryota; kingdom Metazoa; phylum Chordata; class Amphibia; order Anura; family Pelodytidae; genus Pelodytes; species Pelodytes ibericus. The sequence goes on from CM069859.1 coordinate 86,844,759, forward strand.
TTTAAATATATAGGGTGTAATATAAACTACATTTACCACATTTTCAATTTACAAGCTGCTCTCTAAAATACAAGTGTGGTAGGATCAGTCTGGCCTTTTTTCCCTCCATTCTTTTCCTCTTTTTCCCCCCCTTTTACTCTCCAATACTCCTTTTTAGCTAACAATTCCATATGTAAAAGTGTATTACCGCTAAAAGGTTTGGTGAATATGTATCCTGATCTCATTGGTTAACTGAAGCATCTCCCTAATTAATATTTATTAGGCTGTGGCCAGTATTGTCCAGTAGATGGCATCCTTAGCTCACAAAATTAACAATTAATTAAATTTCAAAGTGAATAAACTGTTGTATATATGTAGTCCAAATTTTCGTTAAATTATACGTTATATTTATATATCCGTTACATTTCCTAAAATGTAACCGATAAACAAGAATTCATGAATATGTAATGTTTTTGTAATCATATACACATATACTTCATTTTGTGATCATTTCTGATTTGGAACAAATCTTGTTAGAACCAAATTCATATTTAATCTAGATATATTAGACTAGAATATGATAGACTAGTATCTGTAGAACATAGATTTATGAAAAACCATTCCAAGTTCATATCTAGAATAGCTCAGTCTTAAAATGACAGTCCACATAATAGTCTATATGAATTCAATGGATCTCAGCATAGATGTATATACCTACAGTTAAATATGGATAGTATACCTATATACAAAACACATATTTAAACCTAAAAAACACATACACTAATATATACACACATATGTATACATATATTATATGTATATATATATATATGTATATATATATATATATATATATATATATATATATATATATGTGTGTGTGTGTGTATCAAATGTTCAATCAATTTAGATCACTCAGAAAGTAAGAATGAACCTCTGACCCTGCTGGCTCTTAATGTTTTATTGGCACACCTGGAGTTTACTCGTCTCAGGGAGAATTTAATCATTAAGGCTTTAGCTTCTATTTGTCTTCCCATCATAAAACAGGCTATCTGAGAGATTATGGAATGTCACAAAGTGAATCCTGACAGCCTGCATGACTGTGGCTCTTGGAGGGCCCTGAGGGCCAAGCACCTCCCTGTGGACTATGGAACGTCTGTGGATATGCCAGGTTAAGTTTATATCCGGTCCTGCAAACTCCAGTCTCTCAGGAGGTGTCAAGAAATGTTATCATATGCTAGTGTTGAACTATGTACTTATCTAATCATTAAGCATTTTACTGTCCTGTGAGGCATCTATTGTCTCTAGTAGTCTGGATGTCTGTATCTTAAGGTATCATGCTTACTTAGGTTATGTCTTACTATATTTGAATACCTATTTTAAATTAGGTTTTCTATTGTTTGAGGCTTACCATGTTATAATTAGTTCCCCTGTGTTGGCTCCCTAGTTTATGTCATATTTGTCTCTATATAAATCTGTGCTTTTTCACAAATAAATATTCATTCTTGCCTTACCTAACTGATAGTAGTCCTGACTACTAAGTGGGAACTAAAAGCAAGGTTCCGGGAAGACTTGTTGGGTGAATGCTGAGTTATAACTGTGGGCTAAGGAGATAATTTCCTACAATGGGCAGAGGTGCTACCAGCCTTGGGTAGCCGTCCCGTTACATGTAATATCCTGTAATATCAAAGATGTGTCCAAAGATTATACTCAAGAAATAGAGAATTACAAGGAATTGAGATGGAGAAAAGTTTAAAATTGCCTGCATATCTCTATTTATTGAGTGGACCCTAAAGTGTACTTTCTGCCATCTCATTATAAACATTATAATGTATCAAATAGCATAACATCTATGTATACAGGAAAGGTACAAAACGGCTGATGGCTGGTAAGTAGTGTTGTGTAGACATTCGGTTTATAGACTTTCGGTTCATAAGAGAAACTCTTATGAATGGGGACTCTATTTCAGTTTATAGAAAGCCAATAGCATTACATGTATTCTATAAACCGAAAGACATTCGGTTTATAGACTTTCGGTTTATAGAATAGCAATAGCATTACATGTATTCCATAAACCGAAAGTCTGTAAACCGAAAGACATTCGGTTTATAGACTTTCGGTTTATGGAATACATGTAATGCTATTGGCTTTCTATAAACCGAAATAGAGTCCCCATTCATAAGAATAGGGACTCTATTTCGGTTTATAGAAAGCCAATAGTATTACATGTATTCCATAAACCGAAAGTCTATAAACCGAAAGACATTCGGTTTATAGACTTTCGGTTTATAGAGTAGCAATAGCATTACATGTATTCCATAAACCGAAAGTCTATAAACGGAAAGACATTCGGTTTATAGACTTTCGGTTTATGGAATACATGTAATGCTATTGGCTTTCTATAAACCGAAATAGAGTCCCCATTCATACGAATAGGTCAATTGACCTATTCGTATGAATGGGGACTCTATTTCGGTTTATAGAATAGCAGTAGCATTACATGTATTACATCTGAGAGTCAAATAGAACCGTCAAATACTGTGCTTACAGCGCACTTTGAAAATTTCAAATAGTTTTGGGTGGTTAATAGTACATTTGCGTCTTGCGGTGCACTTCATATCTGAGAGTCAAATAGAACCGTCAAATACTGTGCTTACAGCGCACTTTGAAAAATTCTAATAGTTTTGGGTGGTAAATAGTACATTTGCGTCTTGCGGTGCACTTCATATCTGAGAGTCAAATAGAACAGTCCAATACTGTGCTTACAGCGCACTTTGAAAAATTCTGGCTACCTCCTCCTCCTCCAGCGCCGCTTCCACCTACACTGCCACGGTCACAGCCTCCTCAACCTATGGGTCACTTAGTATAAACTGAAAGAGAATACCCTGCACTCCAACCCTCTCTCAAGTGGATAATTCTGTTGATCCTCCTGGCAGCCATGCTTTAGACTTAGATTTATGTTCTTCCAAAACTAAAATCAAAGATTCCATCTAGTGCTATTTTATGGCTCGGCTGTATTTTTAATTTGTATCTATTTTATGTTATTTGAAGTTATTTCCCTATCCATATTTGTTTGCAGGGCACTTGTCCTACTCTTACCCCCATTTTACTGCAGCCCTCTAGCCCTTTCCAGAACTTTTTTAGAGGCATTTTAGTGGCCAAAAGTTCGGGGTCAAGTTCGAGCCCGAACCCGGACTTTTTTTCGAAGTTCGGCCGAACCCGAACATCCAGGTGTCCGCTCAATTCTACTGGTAAGTTACTCTTGGAAGGACCCTGTTAGCAGGAGAGACTGATAAATGAAGAGGTAGAACTGACCTGACAAAGGAGTGGACAAGCAGGCTGGAGTGGCAGGTGAAATTGAGTGACTGTTCAAAAGGAAGGAACAAATAAACAGACTGGCAGGAGCAAATACAGACTGGTTGTTACACAGCCAGAAGCAGGCAGGTAGATAAACTTGCAGGAATAAATAAGCAGAACTGGCTGGTAAGAAGGTAGAGGCTAACAGACAGGCAAACTAGCAGGAGCAAGTAGGTATATTGGCTAGTAGGCAGGCAGGAACAAGCAGGCAGACAGACTGGCAAGAACAAATAGGCAGATTGGCTGATGACACAAAAAAACAGGGTAACCTTTGTGTGAAGATGAAGTGATCCAATACTGTGTAGCCACTAGACATGTGCATTCGTTTTCGGACGAATGCATTTTCGTCCATTCGTCCGAAAAACGAATAACGAAAATTTTAACTAACAAAATCCGAATGAACGAATGGTTAATAAACGAAAATCATTCGTCCATTCGTCCATTCGTGCTATTGGCATTCTAAACCGAAATAGAGTCGGTTTATACAATACCAATAGCATTGTACTACATTCCATAAACCGACATGAATGCCTTTCGGTTTATGGAATGCATGTAATGCTATTGGCTTTCTATAAACCGAAATTGAGTTCCCATTCATACGAATAGGTCAATTGACCTATTCGTATGAATGGGGACTCTTTCGGTTTATAGAAAGCCAATAGCATTGCATGTATTCTTTAAGCCGAAAGTCTTTAAAACATGTAATGCTAAATACATGTAATGCTATTGCTGTTCTATAAGCCGAAAGTCTATAGACTGAATGGGGACTCGACTCTAGTTCGGTTTATAGAAAGCCAATAGTATTCTATAAGCCGAAAGTCTTTAAAACGAACGACGTTCGGTTTATAGAATACATGTAATGCTATTGCTGTTCAATAAGCCGAAAGTCTATAAACCAAACGACGTTCGGTTTATAGACTTTCGGTTTATGGAATGTATAATGTAATGCTATTTGCAATGGCATTACTATAAACCGAAATAGAGTCGGTTTATAGAATGCCATTGCCAATTCCATAAACCGAAATTCGTTCATTATGTCGGTTTATGTAATGGCTATTTTGCTATTGGTATTCCATAAACCGACTCTATTTCGGTTTATAGAATTGCCAATAGCATGAAATGATTTGAATTTAGTATTAAAAAATAAATTGAAAAAAGTGGAGAGTTTTAACCCCTTTGTGATGCATGGTGCTTGCGTCCCAAATGACGTAAGCACCAAAACGTCACGATTTGTTCCTGGCCACTGATCACAAGGTGATCGTTAGCCAGGAACACTATGGCAGAGACCCAATCAGGGTCTTAATGAGCCGAAAGTCTATAAACCGATCGTTCGGTTTATAGGCTTTCGGCATTTTACTACACGGAGACAAAGTCTCCATTCATAATTTTATGAATGGAGACTCTGTCTCTGTATAGTTAAATGCCGACAGCCTATAAACCGAACGACTTTCGGTTTATAGACTTTCGGCTTATGTAATACATGTAATCCTATGGCTATTCTATAAACCGAACGTTCGGTTTATAGAATAGCAATAGGATTACATGTATTCCATAAGCCGAAAGTCTATAATCCGAAAGTCGTTCGGTTTATAGACTTTCGGCTTATAGAATACAAGTAATACTATTGCCTTTCTATGAACCGAACGAGAGCCCCATTCATAAGAATTTCTTATGAATGGGGCTCTCGTTCGGTTTATAGAAAGCCAATAGTATTACATTGTATTCTATAAAACGAACGAATAATAATGAATGAAATGAAAATAATGAACGAATTTCGTCTGAAACGAATGCATTAATGAACGAAATTCGTTTTAGACGAAATAAATAACATTTTCGTCCGAATGGACGAAAACGAAACGAAAATTTTAGTTTTGCACATGTCTAGTAGCCACCAATGGTGCTATAATTAAATGCACTTACATTAGAACACTGCAGACTGATATCATTTGCAGTGTGGAAACTGCAAAAAAGAAATTTGCAGTCTTCTGTGAAAAAAAAAACTTATAGTGTAGTATGTAAACATAATTGCGCTATACACATTTCTTCTAAAGAAGCAAAAATGAAAAATGTTGTGCCATTTGCCTAAAGTAAACTAAACGTGTATGTTTGCTTGCTTATTCTCAGCTGTCCTGCTCAGCATGATCTGGATATTGGTTTGCACTGTCAGTGCACACTCAGCCATTCAGAATGGCTGCTCGTGAATTTATCCACTAGCATGTGTATATGTTTTGAGTGTCTTTTGAAGGTCTGCCACTGTTGTGTGTGGTTGTGTACTAGTCAAGGTCAGTCTTTTACACATTCACACACACAATCACTGCAAACATTTAGGAAGAACATACAGTCAGTTGTTAGTATTCAACTGTTGAAGGACCTGTTTTATGTATTATGACATGTCTTGGAACATACATAACATACTCATCTACAAGTGTTTATAGGAAGAGCATTTATGTAATACCATATATTAGCAAAGCATTGTGTTCTAGTTTCCTTCTTCTGCTGTCAGCCAGGGCACAGAATGTTCACTTGTACAAATCATGGAACACTCTTCAAATGGTTAGACAGCAATATCTGATGTTCCACTCTATCTGAAGGAAACAATAATTGCAAGCAAATGACACTCTGTAAGTGTAGAAAAGCAGGGGAACACAGTTTATAATTGACATAATAGAGTGTCTAATTCCAAATACCTTGTGCCAGTATTAGCAATATGAACGATGAAGAGCCTTCCGTTCAATCGATGAAATAAATCAATTCCACAGGTACTTGATGTAAGTTGAAAACCACATAGTACATTTATTGCTTCATAAATATACTATCCGGTTTCGGCACAAATAATTTTGTTTTGACTTGTGTTATGGGTTTAATGATAAAGGAACATTAACACTGCTACTGCTGCTATTATGCGTTTTTCTGTTGTTCCATGGTTGTTCACTTGCAGGATGCTTAGTGCGACCTATGTAGTGTCGGTAATATGGTCTTTTGGTCTGAAATTGCATGTTGCTGTATTTGTCATCAGAAGTGGTTGCAGTTGTGAATTGGTGTGCTGTTTGAGAATGATGGAGAATGTACAGGCATGATGGGCTAATGGATACTTATCTGTTGCTAGATTCTATGTTTCTATGATTTCTTGACAAATAAGGTAATATAGGTTTCTGGTACGGAACTGTACTCAGTTGACACCACATCCATAGAGAATAAGAAGTGTATTGTGAGCTAAGGATTTAATAGCTAGCTTGATCTAGCAGCCTGCATCATTTGTTAGTGAATATATAGAAAGATTACATTTGTTACCTTCAGGGGCGTCACTAGGGTTGGTGTCACCCGGTGCGGAAACTCATGGTGTCACCCCCCTGGATTTCCTCCAATACAATGCCAAACAGATTCTTTAGTAATGCCAGTTAGATGGCCTATTAATTATGCCACACACAGGAGCCCCATAAATTATGCCACACCAAAGCCCCATAAATTATGCCACACCAGAGCCCCACTATTTATGCCTCACCTCTGCCCAATTAATTATGCCACACACACACACAGGTGCCCCATAATTATGCCACACACACACAGGTGCCCCATAATTATGCCACACAAAAGAGTCCCTTAATTATGCCACACAAAAGAGTCCCTTAATTATGCCACACATGGGGCTCGATAAATATGCCACACACAAACGCCCAGGGCCGGTGCAAGGATTTTCGTCTACACAGGCGAAGGTGCATTTTGGTGCCCCCCTGCTCTGATCCGCCACGCCTCCCACACCATTAAGCCTCCTTACATTATATATATATATATATATATATATATATATATATGAATAATGTATAGTGTAGAAAATAAATACATCTAAATATTCAACTCGCATGCTCTAAATGTGTCACACATTGAAACCCTTAAACACAAAGACACCCTTGCAGTCACACACACAGACACCCTTACCACTTACACACACACAGTTACACCAATTCACACATAACCTGAGACACACTATTTTGCCACTCAATATGCCAGTATTTAGCCCAGGGGTCCTCAAACTTTTTAAACAGGGGGCCAGTTCACTGTCCCTCAGACCGTTGGAGGGCCGGACTATAGTAAAAACAAAAACTATGAACAAATTCCTATGCACACTGCATATATCTTATTTTGCAGTGAAGAAACAAAATGGGAACAAATACAATATTTAAAATGAAGTAAAGTTAGATCAACAAACTTGCCAGTATTTCAATGGGAATATTATGCCAGTCAGAGCCCAGTAATATTATGCCAGTCAGATGCCCAGGAACATTATGCCAGTCAGAGCCCAGTAATATTATGCCATTCAGATGCCCAGGAATATTATGCCATTCAGATGCCCAGGAATATTATGCCAGTCAGATGCCCAGGAACATTATGCCAGTCAGAGCCCAGTAATATTATGCCATTCAGATGCCCAGGAATATTATGCCATTCAGATGCCCAGGAACATTATGCCAGTCAGAGCCCAGTAATATTATGCCAGTCAGAGCCCAGGAATAGTGTGCCAGTCAGATGCCCAGTAATATTATGCCAGTCAGATGCCAGGAATATTATGCCAGTCAGATGCCCAGGAATGTTATGCCAGTCAGATGCCCAGTAATATTATGCCAGTCAGATGCCCAGGAATATTATGCCAGTCAGAGCCCAGTAATATTATGCCAGTCAGATGCCCAGGAATATTATGCCATTCAGATGCCCAGGAATATTATGCCAGTCAGATGCCCAGGAATATTATGCCATTCAGAGCCCAGTAATATTATGCCAGTCAGAGCCCAGGAATAGTGTGCCAGTCAGATGCCCAGGAATATTATGCCATTCAGATGCCCAGGAATATTATGCCATTCAGATGCCCAGGAATATTGTGCCAGTCAGAGCCCAGGATTATTGTGCCAGTCAAGGCCCAGGAATATTATGCAGTCAGAGCCCAGGAATATTATGCCAGTCAGATGCCCAGTAATATTATGCCAGTCAGATGCCCAGTAATATTGTGCCAGTCAGATGCCCAGGAATATTATGCCAGTCAGATGCCCAGTAATATTGTGCCAGTCAGAGCCCAGGAATATTGTGCCAGTCAGATGCTCGTTATACCTCCCTCCTCCCCCCTTCCCCAGACCCCAGTACTTACCTCCATGCTGCTGTTCAGGTCCGATTCTGAGAGGGAAGCGCTGTGAGCTCCCCTCAGGCCGTGCGCATTCAATAAAGTGTGTTGAAAAAAAAAGTTTCAACACACTTTATTGAATGCGCACGGCCTGAGGGGAGCGCACAGCGCTTCCCTCTCAGCCACGGACATGAACAGCGGCATGGAGGTAAGTAAACGTTCCTGGGGGAGCGGGCGATTTTCCCGCCCCCCCCATTGGTGCGCCCTGAGGCAGCCGCCTGTGCTGCCTTACGGTAGCGCCGGCCCTGCAAACGCCCCATAATTATGCACACATGGGACCGCCATTAATTATGCAACACACAGGAGCCTCACGAGGTGACAATTGTACAATTATAAATACCCGGAATATTGTGCCACTCAGAGCCCAGTAATATTGTGCCAGTCAGATGCCCAGGAATATTATGCCATTCAGATGCCCAGGAACATTATGCCAGTCAGAGCCCAGTAATATTATGCCAGTCAGAGCCCAGGAATATTATGCCAGTCAGATGCCCAGTAATATTATGCCAGTCAGATGCCCAGTAATATTGTGCCAGTCAGATGCCCAGGAATATTATGCCAGTCAGATGCCCAGTAATATTATGCCAGTCAGATGCCCAGTAATATTGTGCCAGTCAGAGCCCAGGAATATTGTGCCAGTCAGATGCTCGTTATACCTCCCTCCTCCCCCTTCCCCAGACCCCAGTACTTACCTCCATGCTGCTGTTCAGGTCCGATTCTGAGAGGGAAGCGCTGTGAGCTCCCCTCAGGCCGTGCGCATTCAATAAAGTGTGTTGAAAAAAAAAGTTTCAACACACTTTATTGAATGCGCACGGCCTGAGGGGAGCGCACAGCGCTTCCCTCTCAGCCACGGACATGAACAGCGCATGGAGGTAAGTAAACGTTCCTGGGGGAGCGGGCGATTTTCCCGCCCCCCCCATTGGTGCGCCCTGAGGCAGCCGCCTGTGCTGCCTTACGGTAGCGCCGGCCCTGCAAACGCCCCATAATTATGCACACATGGGACCGCCATTAATTATGCAACACACAGGAGCCCCACGAGGTGACAATTGTACAATTATAAATACCCGGAATATTGTGCCACTCAGAGCCCAGTAATATTGTGCCAGTCAGATACCAGTAATATTGTGTCATTCAGATACCAGGAATATTGTGCCACTCAGAGCCCAGTAATATTGTGCCAGTCAGATCCCAGTAATATTGTGCCAGTCAGAGCCCAGGAATATTGTGCCAGTCAGAGCCCAGGAATATTGTGCCAGTCAGAGCCCAGTAATATTGTGCCATGCCAGTGCTCGTTTTAAACCACCCTCCGACCCCCCTTCCCCATCACTTAACGAGTAGCTGGCTGCTGTGTGTCGCCGGACGGACGCCTCCTCCGTGCAGTCTTCTCTTCCCTCCTGCACGGAGGAGGGAAACACAGTCGCTTGATGTGACGTATCGTCACATCCGGTAGCTGTGATTTTTTTTTCCCCGGCTGCCGCATCCAGGGTAAATAAAGTACTAATATTGATAAGTAACCATATGATAAAGCCCTCTAGTACTCATTGTTTTTTGTTTTTTTTTCTCTCTCTCCCCGAATATAATATCCCATGTGCCAGAAATTACATGCGTTGTTTTCTGTTTAGTTATGTATATTGTCTTGTTATTCTTGTATGTGTCTATATTGAAAAATCAAAATAAAGGAAATATTAAAAAAAAAAAAAATGGTTAATGATAGTACACCATAATTACCTACAAATTACCAACATATACTCTGCTTAGGTAAGGTAATATTACTAAATCATATAACTACTCCAGGTGGCTATTTCTGCTCGGTAAATGATAATGTATGTATTCTAGCTAAGACTTTAAAAATGAGAATCTTAGATAATCTCTGGAGATTAGATATGACATATTTGGGTAAATAGCTAGACTATAAAAACTTATGGCTCTTGGTAATATCTCTAGGATATTCCTCTGGCTTCCTTCTGCAGAAAGGATGACAGATAAACACCAGGCTAAAACATATAGATCCCAGAAATTGTGGGATTTAAGTTAAATTTACCCAAATATATATGCTAATGACATCCATAAAAAAGTGAGATTATGCTAGAAACAAATTACCACATTTATACATTACCGGCAGAGGTTGGTTTGCAGTAGAGACTCCTTCGATTGAAGAATTGAGTGATGGGAGTCACTCCTGGGACTTAGCTCAATACTATGGGTATGGAGATTATAGTGAACATGTGCTATTAAAAGCCTCATATTCCTGAGTTCTCCCCAGAAGGAGAGAGACTCAGCCCGTTTCTAAAACATTCCCATCTCTCACCCCACTAGTGGCAGCTCTCCCAAAATCCCTTTTCAGGTATCTCAGTCCCCCTCTCAACCTCCAGTATCAACTTATCAACCAAACCTTATCTCAGATTCACACCCTGTTTCTGTAACTTCTAGCCAATTGAATAGATGGGTGTGTTTAATTTAAATGAGATGATGTCATGATTTATAGCAACACCTGGATTGTGAGTATAATATCAGACAATATATATGTTTAAATGTCTAAAAGTGTTAATACAATTTAAAATTAGAGTAAATATTGATCATATTCTTATTCTTATCATTGTACATTAAATAAAACTTATAATAAAATGTATATCACACTAATAAAACAATAAAAACAATATTCTAATTAATATGTAGGATTAATTATACTTTAAATATTTATTAATGAAGGTGTGATATAATTATATATTTTAATGAGCGATTAGAATCAACTCGGTGTGTTTATAATAACCCTTGTTAGATTCTACAAATCTAAAAATCCAAATAATCTCAGTGTTTCTGTGTCTGTCAGTTTCTGCCAGTTTGGGTGGGCTAGCAAGTTGCAGAGAAGCCCCCCTTCTCCTCTAGTATGTACACAGCTGTGTCTGCATCAGTACAATGAGATGTGGCTTTAGAGTAATAAACTTTGCACAACAATGGCCACCTTATCTGTTCCGGTGATACTATGAACTTATCAGTAAAATATTTGGTTACAGATAACAGAGTTAGGAATGTGGAAGACTTTCCTTTTATCCTCAGGGACACAGAATAAGATTTTTACACACAGAAGAATGTCCAAAAACTGTCACAAAATGGAGGCTGCTTGCATCCATCTTGTTATCCTTGGTTTCTGCTTTATTCATATATACCAGTCTCGAGATTACTGTTCAATACCTCTGACAGACACTGGGTTTCATCCATTGTGATTCTTTGCCAGCCCTTTACTGCAGCTGTCTTCAATGAGATAGGGCATGACCTGGGGGGAAGGGGGAAGTCCTGGATGTGCAATGTGGGAGATGGGGCAGGAGTAAGTCCTGGATGTGAAATGTGGGTCATTGGGCATGTCCTGAGGGGCAGGGGTAAGACATGGATGTGCAATGCGGGTTATGGGGCATGTCCTAGGGACAGCGGTACATTGTGGATGCCCAATGCAGGGGATGGTTCATGTCCTGGGGTGCATTTTAGCCTCACTGGCATTATATACAAAGACCTGGATAAAATAACTTTGGCAGGCTAGGGGAGCGGTGTAACCATTCAGTACCTTCTGTCCATAAATGTCTTGACAGCTTAGAATTTAGCAGGGCTAACCATACAGATATCTTGTAGCAACAATATTATACAGAACGGCAGGTTTCTCTATTTATATTTATAAATAATTGAGAAAACAAAGAAAATAGAGATTTTGGAAGCAATAACCCTTTGTCTTTTAATATATTTATTGAATATACATGAATATAGACAATTTAAAAACAGCTTAATAATCCATAATAAAAGCAGAGTAATTAAAGTTAAATGTATATGCTTGCAATAAGTAATATAAAATCACATACCCTCCTGATGGCTTACAGGTTAATCTCTCATCTGTATGTTAACGCAGTTGCATCAACAAAGTCTCCTCCTTTTTTATCTTGATTAGTACTTGTATATATATATATATATACATTTTAGATGAACACTTCCGGTCAATCTTTAACAGGAAATACAATTATGATAATTACAGGTAATTATAGGTCAATTATACACCTAGGGTTATTATCATTCAAATTGAAATAAACTTGAGTTACCCTTAACTCTGAATAACAAACAGACAAGGCCATGACCAAATGACAACATAACCTTGATTATAGACTTTGGCGTCTAGAGTCTAAAACATCTTATGTAAGAAACTGAGAATGTAGCATGACAGATAACAGAAAAGAACACAGTTTAAGAAACAAAACTTTCCATTCTATCAAGGGGGGCGTGCAGCCTGTTAGTTTTCTAAGATGCCTATTACAGCGAGGGGGAGATATAGGGATGTGGGGGAGCAGGAATGTGTGTAACCACACTCCCCTGGAAGCATTAGGCCCCTTGTTGGTGCAGAGTCCTGAGGTAGTCGATGCTGTATCCAGTATAACAAGGCAGAAACTAGAGAAACCCTGGAGCAGGCATGGTACACAACAACTTCAACAGGATGCTGCAGACAGGTAGACCAAAACAGAGTGAAATAGCAGAAGGCAAAACTGAGGAAGAAACATAACTGAATACATGGTACAGGAGTTTGGAGGGAACAGAGCAGTATAGTGCCTAACCTAGAACTAATAATAAAATCAATTAACGGAATCTATATGACTAGCACTACACCTTTAAGACAAGATAGCTTCCTCCAGGACTCTAAGCCAAGGCATCCCCATTACAGGGTTTCAAACCAGGGCAGGTGCCGGACTTACGCCCAACTGGGCAGGTGCCGCTCTGGGGCCAACTGGGCAGGTACCACTCTGGAAGGTCAGGAAAGGTGCCACTCTGTGGCCAGAATGGGCAGAAATACAAGGTACAGAGACACAAAGAACAGACAGGAGCAAGCATAAGAAAAAAACAAGAAAGCAAGGCAAAAGATACAAAATAACTGGATACAGTCTGAATGTGCCTGCACATGAGATGATTTATAACAGGTGGGCAGACAAGACAATGAAAAGAAAATTGAACCATCTTCTGACATTTTATCCTATTCAGTCCTAACATATTCAAGAACATTCAATTGAGTCTACTTTCACTTTGTGTATTTATTTATATGATAATCTTTGACAATGTTGCCACAGTGTATATGAATATACTGTGGATTTTGTCCTGTTCTAGATTCTAAAACATTTTTTAGAATTTCCTTGTGTCGGGCCATTGGATTGATCTTTTTTCATCCTTCCTGCTTTGCTTGCTTAATAATATTTAAGGGTTCACTCAATAAAATGAAATCCCTACTCTACTGGCAGCGATTTTGTACTGCATCCATTCCACGCTGAGGACAGAATGGGTAATCATTTTTCTATGGCCCCTTTCCCATGGCCAAAGAGGAGAGAATTTATTATATAGGAAGCCAGGTTAAGTAGCCGTGGCCCCCAATGTATAGTGTAGGGGCTGGGAGCCATTTGGCCAGCTCCCAGCCCCAGTTACAAAGTCTTCCCAACACGAGTCTCTGTCTTCCACACAGAAGCTACCACATGTGCGCACCATGGTGTGTTTTGAGCAGTGTGGAATCAGCTATGATGTCCAAGTTGCAGACATATTCAGAGGCTTATCTGGGCTACCTGGATAATTCGACATTCAGATCCTGATGTGCCACCTAGTGCTCCAAATCCATCGCAATTCAGAGGCACCATTCTGGCCATATTTGGTTGATTCTTAAAAATACATCTCATACCTCTACGAGCAGTAGTGCCAGGAACACATTTCAGAAAACCACTATTATTCAGCTCCACACCTCGTATGATATAATCACCAACAAGTACCTTCATTCAGGCCTCATCTTGTCCGTTCTGTCCGTTTTTATTTGGCTTAGATATAGAGGATGGTTGTTCTTCACCCTCTTTGTCTGAGTCTGTCTCTACCTACAAAGTGCTGCATATAATTAAAATAACAAATTTAGAGAAAACTAAAAGGGTGATTAGCCACTTGGATGTCTGCATAATTTATAAGTCATTCCTGCTATAATGTGGTAAATGATTTATTAAATTATAGACAACTCTGTAAAAAATAAAAGAAATGTCCCTGCAGCCAAACTTAAAGATTCTTTTTTCAATTTCATCTATTAACCAGGCTATTAAATGAAATCTTTAGGTGGACACCTCAGAGATTATTGGCTTCTGATAAGCCCTTGCAGAAAATCCCTGCATTCATTTCTACCACATTGCAGCTTAGGCTTATCTGTTATAGAGTTACTATAAAACAATCAATTAATTAAATAACATATACGTAGGCGCCTGTTTCAATTCAGAAGCCATTCACCCCTAGCGCATTGGTATGCTATTAATATTATATGTGTAATATTCTAATTAACCGTAAACATTTTTAAAAAAAAAACTATTTTTGTCAATCACCTTGTGATGCAAAAATATGCATGAAAAAGGAAAGACATGGGAGAAGATCATTAAAGGTTTAAAGTAGCGGTTATATTTCTTGCATCATTAAGCATTGATAATTCTTTTAAGAAAACCCTTTCTCATTCTGTAATAAGAAGAATGTCCTTATATAAGGCAACACTAGATGGCTTCCTTTACTTGTGGTTCAAAGAAACAGACATAGGCTAATTACAATGGTATACACTCACGGCTATCACACGTTAAAGGTCTTTTCTGAGCTAATTTAAATTGACCAAAAGGTTTGACTTGTGAGAAGTAGTAACTTAACTTTCTTATTTTTACAGGTTCTGTCAAAATGACAATTTCTACACTACATTACTGAAAAATAGTGCATATTCTCTATTTACTATTCTTGTAGCAAGCCCTAAATTAACATACCAGGTGACTTAAGAGATTTAGTAAAGTGGGCAGGCCATTTTCTAAACAAAATACAATCTGAGAAAAATATAGGAGTTTATAGATCAAGATCAAAAATCTGATTCAATTTTATCAGTAATCAGCCAATAATATTGACAAATCTCTGACCTGATTTACCTTCTGCAGCACTCTTAAAAAGTATCATTCTCAGTTTGTATCTTGTCTGCCTCATAGGAAATTCAGTGTTTGTTGTAGACAGTGAGCTATACGGTAATTTTTACCTTGTCAAGTTGTGGTATTTCCTCATAGATAGACAGTGATCAGTTTCGAGGGAGTATATTCTTTATATTGAGAGTTGGGTTAGACTCCTACTTAACCTTTTATGAAAAACATCTAAAGCATCTCCCAATCTCAGCTGGCGACTGAGATACAGTTTTTTGTTTATAGTGATGACAGGTATTATGTGAAAGAAACGATTTCAGTCAGTGCCTCATGCATTCTCTATACGGTTGCCCCATTATCTTCCAAACATATTGGCCATGCTGTTGCCTTAATAGACTTAACCCTGTCTCAGGATTTTACTGCTCTGCTGCTAAACTACCGGCTGTGTGGCAACCCTAGTTCACTAACATTGTACATAGACGTCAGTGTGTATCTACTCTTCTACACAACTGAAAAATCATCCTTCTTCTTGGACCTTCAGACTGGTCCATGGGATGAACATAAATATAAAAATATAAATTAAAATCATGTGTGCTTATCAACAGACAGTATTGATTTTACTAGAAGGAATACAAGCCTTGAGGATAATTGTGAAACTGCTGAGGGAACAAGTGACTAATCTTTCCTTATACCAGACTTGTTTATGTTTCTGAAGGAAGCAGATCTATTGCTCAAACTGCCAAATGGTACAAAATGTGACTGGCCACACTCAAGGCTCTGTATGAAGCTTTCATGTTTTAATACAGGTTTAATTGTTAATGGACATTTAGTTGGTATAAAATAATCATCAAATCTGCATCTTTTGGTTTGTGCTGCAAATACCTAATATCACGATGGTTATAGGTTTTGGTGGGCCCCCTGTGTCAGCTATCTGTCCCCTCTATTCCCCCTCAAAATGAAGACTCGGCACCTCCTGACTACTGCATAAACATTAACTATAGTTATACTTGTCAGGAGGACTAGCAATAGAAACACCTAGTGGACGTGATTGCACTACAGTGAGGTGGGTTAAGTGGTCAAGAGAACAAGATAAAGGGAGGTCAAAAACAAAGGACTGGAGAAGTGCAGATGGGTTAGCAAATAAGGTGAAGTCATAAAACCAGGAATCAATAATTAAGCCAAAACAGCAGATAAAGTACAAGGCAGTGTCAGTGGCAAGGTACAAACACAGACTGGGTGTTTAAACATCCTCCAATGATAAGTCCTGCCTACCAGACGATGAGGAGGAGACAAAATTGATAAATGGAAGGTGAATTGTATGGAA
The DNA here is from genome assembly GCA_036172795.1 of Pelodytes ibericus. Taxonomy (NCBI): domain Eukaryota; kingdom Metazoa; phylum Chordata; class Amphibia; order Anura; family Pelodytidae; genus Pelodytes; species Pelodytes ibericus. The sequence goes on from CM069859.1 coordinate 86,861,518, forward strand.
AATTATCTGGAAGCGCTGTGGATGCAAGTTTCAAAAAGCAGGCCTGCCAGTGTTCTGCCTTTTCTGTGAGATTTCAGTATCAGGAAAGAAAGGCAGCAGAATGAACTGTGCATGCGTGTGATCACTCAACTGAGTGATTTGAGCAGCGTGCACCATGTATTTGCGAGCAGCTCGACAAAGTCTGAGAAAATAAGAACTACACTTCCTGTGATGCCTCCAACCTTCAACAATATGCAATATTTTTAGAACCCACATAGAGTGCATGGGTTATGGTTATGGTTAGAGTGAGGATGAGGGTTGACTCTAGGGGGGGGGGTGGGTTGGAGTTAGAGTAAGAAAAAAGGTTAAGGTTCACTCCAGGAACGGTGCAAGTCTACACAGGCGAAGGTTCATTTTGGTGCCCCCCTCCTCTGACCTGCCACGCCTCCCACACCACCAACCCTACATACATTTTACATATATAAAAGTATAATGTATTGTGTGGAAAATAAATACATCTACATATTCAACTCGCATGCTTTAAATTTGTCACACATTGACACGCTAACACACATTGAAACCCTTAAACACAAAGACACCCTTGCAGTCACACACAGAGACACACTTACCACTTACACACACACCCTTACACAGACACAGTGACACATTTACACACACAAACACCCTTACACAGACACAGTGACACACTTACACACACACACACACCCTTACACAGACACATTGACACACTTACACACAGTCTTACACAGACACAGTGACACACTTACACACACACACCCTTACACAGACACAGTGACACACTTACACACACACACACACACACTCTTACACAGACACAGTGACACACTTACGCACACACACACACCCTTACACAGACACAGTGACACACTTACACCCCCCTTACACAGACACAGTGACACACTTACACACACACACACACACCCTTACACAGACAGTGACACACTTACACACACACCCTTACACAGACACAGTGACACACTTACACACACACCCTTACACAGAAAGTGACACACTTGCACACACCCTTACCACTTACACACACAGTGACACCAATACACACATAACCTGAGACACATTATTTTGCCCCTCAATATGCCAGTATTTAGCCACTCAAAATGCCACTATTTTGCCTTTCAATATGCCAGGATTTTGCCCCTCCAATATGCCATTTAATATGCCCTCCAATGTGCCCCTTCAATATGCCAGGATTTTGCCCCTCAATATACCATTTAATATTCCAGGATTTTGCCCCTCCAATATGCCATTTAATATGCCCTCCAATATGCCCCTTCAATATACCAGGATTTTGCCTCTCAATATACCATTTAATATTCCAGGATTTTGCCCCTCCAATATGCCATTTAATATGCCAGGATTTTGCCACTCATTATGCCAGGATTTTGCCCCTCAATATGCCATTTAATATGCCAGGTTTTTGCCCCTCCAATATGCCATTTATTATGCCAGGATTTTGCCCCTCAATATGCCAGGATTTTGCCCCTCCAATATGCCATTTAATATGCCAGGATTTTGCCACTCATTATGCCAGGATTTTGCCCCTCAATATGCCATTTAATAGACCTGTTTTTTGCCCCTCCAATATGCCATTTATTATGCCAGGATTTTGCCCCTCCAATATGCCATTTAATATGCCAGGATTTTGCCCCTCAATATGCCAGGATTTAGCCCCTCAATAGGCCAGGATTTTACCCCTCAGTATGCTCGTTAAGATTCCCCCCCCCCCCCCACCCCCAAGAAAACCTGTACCCAAACTCTAACCCTAACTCCCCTGGTCTAATTGCTGTACATGGGTTTTAAATAGATTGCATACCATTAGAGGCGGGAGACATTATTGGAAGTATAAAATAGTAGTTTAGGTAAAGTTCAACCCTTTTCCTATTTTTTGTTTACTGCTGTGGATCCAAAAGAAGGCAAAAAAACCTTATTTCAGTAATTTTGTATTCTGCTTTCAGTGGGGAAACAATTCCTTCTTGACTCCAGATGGTAATCATATTTCTCATTGGATAAACAAGCACTAAATAAATATTAATGTCTATACTAACATGCAAAGCCCTCTATTTTCTGGGTCATTAAAAAAGTACCCAGCCCCCTTTTAAAGGCATCTAATGTATTTGCTAAAACCACCACTTCAGGCAGTGAATCCCATACCATTATTATCCTTAATGGTTACAGTAAAAAATCCCTTCCTCTGTCATAGACAAAATGTCTCATCTTCAAGTCTTAGGGGGTTACTTCATGCTCTTTGTGCTATTCTGTTAATGAATAGGTCTTTAGAAAGCCCTTTATTTGGGCCCTGTGCATACTTATATAACAAGTAGTTATCAGTATATCAGACTTTGCTGAGCTGCTCCAGAATGCATGGTGCCCACTAGTTTGCATTTTCTGCGAGAACTCAAATCACTGTTTTGATTGCTCGTGAGCATGTGTAGTTCATTTTATGACACTTCCTGTCTGATTATGCAATCTCACAGAAAAAGATAGAACACCAGCCCCCTTCCAGTATACCAGCGTTCTGGATGGTGTATGGAGGTGGCCTTCCCTTTTCACTTTATCATTCGTGGATTGTACCTTACCCTGTTTGTTTGGATTTTTTGAAAGCATTAAAGCACTTTATTCATTCACTACTTGGCGAGTGGAGTGCACACTTTGTTCTACTTAATGGTGTATGGAGGTGTCCACATCGGCAGATGACAAGGTACCTGGATGACAATACTAGAGTTTTGGGGATACACCACTGTTTAATAACACAAACTTGTTTGTATCATTGCTTGTTAATTGGTGACTAATAAACCTATTATATTTCCATGTATAAAGATTGTCATTCACTTACCCGTATGGTAATTTCAGTCATGTGAAGTTTTGACATAGAACTCATGTGTTAAGAAGGGCCAGAGTTACTGCCATAGATAAAATGCAGAGCATAAGTAAATGTGGCAGTAGTGTGGACCATGAGCTTCACAGGCAGATCAGGGAAACTACAGTTCCCTTTCCTGTCCACTTGATTCGTTAGATTTTCTGCCAACAGCCACTCACTTCCAAGATTACTGTGCCCCTGGAATTTGAATAAATGCTTGCCTTTGACAGCAGAGGTGGGGTTGAGTGGTTTGGAACAAAACTTAAATAACAAAATGAATAGTCAACAAGCTCAGGTCAGTAGATAGGAGAAGGCAGCAGAAGGCAGTTCATCCAACTTCAGTGCAGTTATATAGCTTGATTACCCCCCAAAAAAGGTACAGAAGTTACCTGTAGTCAGTGTGCTGAAAAATGATAAGCTTAGGGTCATGTCTACAAATGCTCGCAGTTTAGGGAATAAGATCCATGAACTTGTGGCAATATTGGCAACTGAGAATGTAGATTTAGTGGCTGTTACTGAGACATGGTATAATGAAAAACATGACTGGGACATTTCAATACCAGGGTACTCTTTATATAAAAAAGACAGAGAAGGTAAAAAAGGGGGAGGGGTGGCCCTGTATGTGAGGGATAGCTTAAAATGTAACGTAATACAAGTTAGTGAGTCGAACATAGAGTCAGTTTGGGTTACATTAGAATTTGGTAATCATATGGTAACTCGGGTAGGTGGGATTTATAGGCCCCCTGGACAAATAGAGGAGTTAGATAATCTACTAGTTGAGGAAATAGCTAAAATGACAATGAAGGGAGAAGTGATCATCATGGGTGACTTTAATCTTCCTGATGTGAACTGGAAATACAAAACAGCTACTTGCGCCAGGAGTACGCATATCCTAAACTCCCTACTGGGATTATCTCTAAAACAAGTAGTGGAGGAGCCAACTCGAAAGCAGGCCATACTAGACTTAGTGTTCACAAATGGAGATTTGTTATCAGATATTACTGTAGGTGAAAGTTTAGGATCTAGTGATCACCAGACAGTGTGGTTTAATATAAGAACAGTGACGCAGTCACACCACACAAAAACAAAAGTTTTAGATTTTAGAAAAACAGACTTTTCTAAAATTAGATTAGATGTGAAGGAGTCATTATCAGACTGGAGCAATTTAAATGGAGTCCAGGAGAAATGGGATTATCTAAAAGTTGCACTACTGAAGGCAACAGAAAATTGCATAAGGCTTGTCAGTAAGAGCAAAAAATTGAAGAAACCACTGTGGTACTCTGCAGAGGTGGCTAAAATAGTAAAAAATAAAAAGCTAGCATTTAGTAATTATAAAAATACTCAGAGTGAGGAAGATAGAAAGATCTATAAGAGTAGGCAGAAAGAGGCAAAGCAAGCTATAAGAGCTTCCAAAGCACACACAGAAGAGACTATAGCCCAGTCAGTGAAAAAGGGGGATAAAACATTTTTTAGATACATAAATGAGAAAAGGAAAGTAAAACAAGGATTAGTTAGATTAAAAACAAGAGAAGGATGCTATGTAGAAGAGGATAAAGGCTTAGCAGACTGCCTTAATGAATATTTTTGTTCAGTTTTTACAAATGAAAATGAGGGTAAGGGACCTCATTTAGGGAAAAAGACTAATGAGTCTTTTGATGCATGTAAGTTTACAGAGGAAGAGGTTTTACTTCAGCTGTCTAAAGTAAAGACAAATAAGTCGATGGGACCTGATGGGATACATCCAAAGTTATTAAAAGAACTTAGTGGTGTACTAGCAAAACCGTTAACAGATTTATTTAACCAATCATTGTTAACGGGAGTAGTTCCAGAAGATTGGAAATTAGCTAATGTTGTGCCCATTCACAAGAAAGGTAGTAAGGAGGAGGCGGGCAACTATAGACCAGTAAGTCTTACTTCAGTAGTGGGGAAAATAATGGAAACCTTGTTAAAGAATAGGATTGTTGAACATCTAAAGTCGCTTGGATTTCAAGATCAGAGACAGCATGGGTTTACTTCAGGGAGATCATGCCAAACTAATCTTATTGATTTTTTTGATTGGGTAACTAAAATAATAGATCAGGGTGGTGCAGTAGACATTGCTTACCTAGATTTCAGTAAGGCTTTTGACACTGTCGCACATAGAAGGCTTATCAATAAACTGAAATCTTTGAGTTTGGATTTCAATATTGTTGAATGGATTAGACAATGGCTGAGTGACAGGCAACAGAGGGTTGTAGTCAATGGGGTATATTCGATGCAAGGTCTTGTTACTAGTGGGGTACCTCAGGGATCTGTTCTTGGACCCATTCTCTTTAATATTTTTATTAGCGATATTGCAGAAGGTCTTGTTGGTAAAGTATGTCTTTTTGCTGATGATACAAAGATTTGCAGCAGGGTTGATATTCATGGAGGGATAAGCCAAATGGCAAATGATTTAGCTAAACTAGAAAAATGGTCAGAGCAGTGGCAACTGGCATTTAATGTGGACAAGTGCAAGATTATGCACCTTGGGCGTAAAAAACCCAAAAGCAGAATATAGACTATTTGGTACAGTCCTAACCTCAACATCTGAGGAAAGGGATTTAGGAGTAATAATTTCAGAGGACTTGAAGGTAGGTAGGCAATGCAATAGAGCAGCAGGAAATGCTAGCAGAATGCTTGGTTGCATAGGGAGAGGTATTAGCAGTAGGAAGAGGGAAGTGCTCATGCCATTGTACAGAGCACTGGTGAGACCTCACTTGGAGTATTGTACGCAGTACTGGAGACCGTATCTCCAGAAGGATATTGATACTTTGGAGAGAGTTCAGAGAAGGGCTACTAAACTGGTTCATGGGTTGAAGGATAAAACTTACCAGGAAAGGTTAAAGCATCTTAACATGTATAGCTTGGAGGAAAGACGTAACAGGGGGGATATGATAGAAACATTTAAATACATAAAGGGAATCAACACAGTAAAGGAAGAGAGTATATTTAAAAGAAGAAAAACTACCACAACTAGAGGACATAGTCTTAAATTAGAGGGGCAACGATTTAAAAGTAATATCAGGAAGTATTACTTTACTGAGAGGGTAGTGGATGTATGGAATAGCCTGCCAGCAGAAGTGGTAGAGGTAAACACAGTCAAGGATTTTAAGCATGCGTGGGATAGACACAAGGCTATCCTAGCTATAAGACCGGGAACGGGGGACTAATAAAAGTACTCAAAAAAAAATAAAAAAAAATTGGGCAGACTAGATTGACCGAATGGTTCTTATCTGCCGACACATTCTATGTTTCTATGTTTCTATGTTTCTATTATAGGGCAGGAACAAACCACAATAATCTGGCAATGAGAGCTCTGCAGGAACTAGGTTTTATAGGCTGACAATCCGACAACTGACCAAACACATTTTGGAAGTGCAATTTAATATTGCAAAGGGAAGTGTGTATAGACTTTATTTTGTGCTTGTTGGCCCCTGTTATTATTGAATTATTGAATGTTATTTTGTATAGGTGTGAGTAATATGAGTCATGCTGTTTCCTGAGGTTGTCAGTGTTGTGTGCAGGACATGTTTCCTATTGTGTTATGATTATGTGGTAGTTATTGTATGTTAATTTCGAGTTGACTTGCAGCCCGGAAGCACATCCGGGGGAAAGAACCAAATATTGTATAAGGGTCCACTGTATTCCTAGACCCAGTAAATTGGAGGACCTAGTGGAGAACTATGGTTAGTTCCACCACCCCCATTGTATACTAATGTCTGTGATTTAATTATGTATGTATATAAGTAGAGGATTCAAGGCTAAAATCACTGTTCTCAGCTCTTGTGAGAGCTTAAGGTTCCAAGGAAGCGAACTTGAAGGAGGTACCCAGTTTGGATACCGGAGGGGTTCTGTCACATTGGTGGAACCTGTGGGATTACTTCTTAATTTACAAGTCAGTTAAAACCACCACCGGGATCTATCTCCAGGAGTGGATGAGTGCAACCTGAGAATGGAAGTGCCAAGCTACATGGATATAATGGAAATGTACGCAGATACGCTGGATCCATTGAAAGCCCAGAGGGAAGTTTAATGGCATTTGGCCCAGTAAGGAACCAACCCTGAAGTGGAGTTTCTGCAGTGATGGCAGAGGTAGATCGGCTTCAGATCAGAGCATTTAGATGGCAAGCACAGAGGCTGTTTGATCCTGCTCAACAGCCTAACCCGGAAACTGTCTCCACTGGTAGAGTCCCATCAGAAGAGCTGGCACCAGGTCTCCTATTGGAGATCACAGAGATTTATTAGGACTTAAATGATTTAGCATCTGAAGATGTTGGCCCAGATGGGGATGCAGTTGGCTTCCCTCCCAAATGGCAAGGTGTTCCTAGTGTTGTCAGTGGGACTGCAGTATCCGTGAGCACAATCCAAGCAGAAGAGCTGGCATAGGAGCAGAGACCAGTAGCCTCACCCTTACTGGAGTATTGTATAGCCCTAATCCATTTGCAATGAGGCTGTGAGGCTGGTTCAGATCCAATACTGGAGATGCTCTACCTTGGTCAGCACCCTGTCCCAGAGATGGCAGATTGCATGGGTCTTGTAGGTTTAGCTTCAAAGAATGTTGACCCAAGAGGTAATGCAGCTGGCTTCCCTCCTGAATGGAAAAATGTTCCTATTGTAGTTGATGGGACTGTGGGAGTGTCACAGTCAGGCTCGGGAACAATGGGAAGGGGTGGGCAGAGACCAGCAGTGCTCTGCCATAATGCCAGCTCTATCTGGACCTAAATCACCAGCAGAAGTGCTGGCAACAGTAGAGAGGCAGGTTGACCCCTCTTTACCGATACTGGGGGTCACAGCAAATCTGACCATGATGGTAGACTAATCAGAGAACCTCGTGTAAGCATGCTACATACAGAAAGAAACAACTAGACAAATACTTTCAATTATAAGATTATTTTATTTCATATACATTTAATAACACCATAAAATGAATATTGTTTACTATTTCTGTTGGGTAAATTTAAGGATAAAAGATGTCTTGGTCACACTCATGGTGTAATGATCTAGATTCTAATACATGTCATTTGAATATGTTGTTCATATTAGTGCACTTTAAAGCTTACATGATTTGCAAGATATTAGTAGCCATTGATTTTAATCGAGAAATACCTATTATTTATCACTCATTAAAACATCTGGCTTTAACAAAGGTACTTAACAGCAGCGTGTTCTTTAATTGGCAACATGGGTATATCCTCTCTCTAAAAGAAGCATGAGTCGAAAATCATTATAAAATTGGTCGTTATAATAATATCCATTTTATTTAATTAACATAAAAAATAAAATAAAAACAGTGCAATTCAGAAGAGCCATTTGGTGCACTTTTTCTTGCCAGTGCCCTTAATGTTGGTTAATAATGATGTTAATCTTCTAAATCTAACCGAATAATCTATATATTATTTTCAGAAGGTCGTGGATCACTTGCGCTTTTTTGTGTGTGCATATATATCAGCAATGTGAATAAAGCATGGCTAAAGAGATGTGATGAGCCTTCTACATAACAGTATGCAGTTAGATTTATCTGTTTGCAGGATACCCAGGTGTGCACCTGTTGATATGTACAGGTTGCAGACCTCCTCAAATACCCAGTCTCTCTCACTAGTTCTCTCCTCCCATAGTCTGGTTAGGACAGTGCTTATATAGCCAGATGTATTCTATCTCTCTCTGTTCATTTGTCCTGCACCAGAATCTCTTAGCTACACTGCTCCCCTTTACACGTGCCTATAGCCCCCAATCCCTAACACCATCTACAGCTGCTGTCTCTAACTAATATGAAAGAAAAACATGTATGTGAGAGAGAGTGGATGTTCTCAAAACTTAAATGAAAAAAGTGCCCCAAAAACTGTGAATCCTACTTCGCAAGCTGTAACACAGGTGTTCAAAAGTCCCTGAAGGACAGGAATCTCGCATGGAGCAGGGAGAGACTACAGCCCCCAACATTGGAAGTCAAATCATGGATAAGTATAATTTGGTTTGGAGTCAAATCACTAGGGTAGCGTACGGTTCAACAGCATTGAACTAAAGGCTTCCAAATTCTCTAAATGAGGGTTACTATCTACATTTCCCTGATGAGGTATCAGATAGACCTGCAAGGCACTATAGGCTGTTGTAATGTGTAACAATGCACTGTAGTGCATATGTAATTGCATTTTTATATCAGTTATTTTTATTGTAATATAGACAGCAGGCTAAACCACCATGTTTTTCCTTTTCTTTATCAATCTTATATCTGGTACTGCCAACAGGATTTGGTAGAACCTAACTGCATACACAACTCTTGCACATTAAATAATAGATTGTGTGCTACCTAGGAACGTATAATAAATAGTAGTATTATTATTTATAATGGCACTTCAGGTTACATAGGAGGTTACGTCACATGTTGAAGACATCTTGATAACTTTAGCGTCTAGCAATTGGTGAAGAAGATCTGCTGTCTCTTCCTCCCTGCAATCAAAGAATGAAATCATTAGAAATCATAAACACTGTAATAATTCAGTACACAGTATAATCATTCATTTGAGTAAAGGTTGAGTATCCGTTATCCAAGAATCTGTTATCCAAAATGATCCATTATACCCCCAAAATTCCAGCCCCATTAACGTTGGCTCGTTGGCTGACGAGCCAATGGCAAGTTCCCTACGATGCCTCACACCACAGTCACATCACAGTAAAAAGTTATTTATTTGCTCTATTCATTATTCACATTGATAGTACTGTATTTCATGCTGAGAGGTTTTAATATATCTTATTGATGAAAATTACCCGTTATCCAAAATACTTTTAGTCCCAAGCATTTTGATAAGGGATACTCAACCTGTATTTTTTTAATGACCTGGTTACCTACTCTATTTACCTCTAAATATCTACTAACAGAGTAAGAACATTAAAACAGTAAACATTAATACTAGTAAAAAAAAACACTTTGCAAAAATTGCTGTATGGCAATATCTCTATGAACTCTAACTGGCCCATGACATTTGTGCATGTTTGTATCAAACATATACAAAAAGCAGCCTATGTAAGTATGTTCCCAACTGGAATTCTTCATATATATAACTGGACATTTTATATTGCACAAGCTTTTGAAAAGAAGAGAAATTATACTCAGGTATAAGGTGTGTGCAAGTTTCCTCAGAAATAGGCCACATTTTCAGCAACATAGAAGCAAGAGAGAAGAAAAGCCTATTATCCAAAAATATGTTTCTATATTCAGCAGTGATGGAAAAACCCATTTTGCATGTCTCATCCCAACAACAACAAAAAGCAGATCTAGTTCTACTTTTAACAGTCCCCCTTCTTATAACACAATTAGTTTACCTCTGTAACATGGCACCTTTAAACTTATGGTATTACTATCCATGTGATGGATAAAAATATTTTTTCCCTCATAATAATAATAATTTAAATATACATATCTATCACTCGGTTATTTCTTCTCCTGCTGGCTTTCTATGAATAAAATTATATAATACAGTCATCTCCTTGCGATAAAGAAAATAATAAGCTGAGCAAACCTTTCTGGAATATTTTAATTGATAGCACTGAAAGCCATTACAGTCATTTGATGACTAAGGCTCGTGGTAACAAAATTGCTGCACCTCAGACATTAGTGAATTGTATGCTAATGTTGTTCCCTAGACTGTCCTCAATTACTTTGAATATCTACATGGGTAGCCAAGTTTGGAATTACTTGAACCTAAAATATGGTATACGTAGCATTTATATTCAGCCAGAGCAATTTCTATAACAAACTTTCCTCAAGTGTCAGAGGTGAACACAGTGGGAATTAAAAACTGTACTTCAGCCACTATCAGGCTGCCAAAAAAATAATTTACACTCTATCAGACCAAATATGAAAAGATACATTTTCACAAATTGTACAACTGCCAATTACAAGTTATACAGGATTTCCGGAAACTAATCAACAAGCCTGGCACAGTCCTGCTTAATTATTTCAATAATATGTTTTCTCTATTGAATTGTGGGGCAGCTATTTGGCATCACCTTCAATTGGATAATTACATGTTAATTTGAAGAATCCACTTCTTCAACCAACACCATGCTGTCCACAAAACAGAGGACCTGTGAAGCACTCATAGTAAAAATTCCACAGTTTTTTTTAAATACAGTTAAAAATGTAATAGAAGGGTGGGCAGTGCACCATAATTTAGCACAGTTAGTGTGAAACGAAAGAGGTGGCAATAGTTATCTAGTATCTGTCTGAGCCCAACACTGTGCTGTTTTTAAGTTCTATTCAATGACGATAGTTTTTTACTTTGAGTGCACAGAGAATATGGTGTTGGTTAAGTGAAGTGATTTATTGTGGGTAGTAGATTATTGCAAGCATGGAGCGCATTTTCACATTGAGCTTCAAGGAAGAACACATTGGAAGCGGCAATGATTAAACACTGCATACTGCATATGAGCTGATAACCTCGATGATGGAGGGGAATGCAAGAATGTCCAAGGGATGGAGGGTGGCAAGGGGCATTTCACCATTTGTTGTTTATATGGATAACTGTGTCGCGCAGTGTTACAGGCCAATTAGAGGACTGCCCTGAAGAGCTCTCATACCTAACACAATGTGAATAATGAATGATTAATGACCTTGTCCAATGCCGTATCCAATGGTTAATGACCATAATTCTGTTGGTTAATTTATCCAACAAAAGAGATCACAGTAAGACATTAAAAATGTACCCTGTTTATTACAGGGGGAACAAATTGGTTTGATGTTTATTTGACTTTTTGTTCTACTAAATCAGCCTCATCTACCCATTTGCTTATTTTGTCAGATTTTTGATGAATGTCTTCTGTCAGATTTCTGTTGCATCCACTTACTCTGCATTTAATAGACATTATTATACTTTGAAGCAGGAGAAATTCAATTATTCTTTGAAATGTACAATTATCATAATAGCTGACAGTTCCCTGTGCAACTTTCTCACACAGTTTGTGTCACATGTCCCTTCTGTACTTTGTTCTGTGACAGAGAGAGATCCAGTATAACATTCTGCTTGGGTTTCCAAAGATGAAGGAACCTGCTGATACACTTTCTAACATATTTGAATTAATGAATGATGTTTTAACTGCAGGTCTATGGGAAAGTCTATGTGTAAAGTGTATGTCTACAGGAAAGGTATAAACTAGCCTTCTTTAGAGTATGTTTATATAGTTTCTGAAAAATGTTTCAATGACACTTGAAAGTATTTATGTCATTTTAGGTTTTTATTGAGACAGGGAAATTAATTATTTTTAAAGTACAACACAAGCTTTGTAAAGTATTGTAGGTAAACTCCAATAATGTTGTGTAACCTGTGAATTTTGTTTCCCATGATGCTCAACCTTTATTATTTAAAATAGTTCAGGGCTGGGGCAGAATGATAAGGCATGCAGCAGGTGCCATGTGCCTGTCCCTTTAAGCCAGAGTGGAAGAACAATACTAGACTTGCAGGGGCACAGTAATAGTTTCTGTACCAGGACCCTTAATGGGCTTGTTGAACCACTGGTTAGGGGGTTAATAGAGCTTTAATCCTTCTGTATTACCGTATATACTCGAGTATAAGCCGACCCGAATATAAGCTGAGGCACGTAATTTTACCACAAAGAACTGGGAAAAAATATTGACTCGAGTATAAGCCTAGGGTGGAAAATGAGGCAGCTACTGGTAAATATTGCCCCCAATATGCCAGGATATTGCCCCAATATGCCAGGATATTGCCCCAAATATGCCAGGATATTGCCCCCAATATGCCAGGATATTGCCCCAATATGCCAGGATATTGCCCCCAATATGCCAGGATATTTCTCCCAATATGCCAGGATATTGCCCCCAATATGCCAGGATATTGCCCCCAATATGCCAGGATATTGCCCCTTAGTATGCTCGTTATGCCACCCTCCTCCCCCCCCCTTCCCCAGACCCCAGCACTTACCTCGTTCCTGCTCTGTCCCCCGGTGCTCTGAAGCTGCGTGGCTGTGAGGGAAGCGTTGTGAGCTTCCCTCCAGCCGCACGGTCAATAAAGTTTGTTTAAAAAAAACACAATTTATTTATTTTTCCCCACCGACTCGAGTATAAACCGAGGGGGGCATTTTTCAGCACAAAAATTGTGCTGAAAAACTCGGCTTATACTCGAGTATATACGGTATATTGCGCCTAATTTCCTGGCTGATGAATAAGCTCCAAAAATAGCATTTTTTTTTTAGTAAATCTAGTTGTTTGGTCAATGGCTGTTTCAATGTATACAATATTTAAGGTATTGACAGCCCATACATAGTGATTAAATATAAAAATGGGATGCTGCTACTAACAGTACCATATATTTGACTATTTGACATATTATTTTATTAATTTATTTTATTATTCTTAAATCAAAAATTCTAAATCTCTTGCACTATATACACACACACACACACACACACACACACACACACACACACACACACACATACTGTTTACAACAATATAATATATGTTTTAATTGTACAAACATTTAGTGTCCATACTATTATAGATATTCCTGCTGTTGGTAGGGGTGAGTAGGTGGTTGAAAGATGTACTTATTTTTTAGGGTAATATTTTTAACTTTCAGGGGTAGCTCAAAAATACTTAGAAGTTATACAAGTTCTCCAAAGCTTATCTGAGAACAAGAAACAGTGTGCTTATCAGAAAGAATTTACATTTTTGGTCTGTATAAATGTTTGAATTGTGTTTTAGCCTTAGTTAAAGGGACTGTATCACCTAAACATATTTACTGTGAATGTAGAGAGTAAAAAATGATTGAAATGATCTATACATTGTTAGCAAAATTACAAGTAAATATTATACATATTTTACTTTAAAACCGACATAAATATGTAGCATCAAAGAGAAATGAGGGTTGTACAATGTGCTATTTGCATTTTAGTATTTCATGTCTTTGTGTTTTGTGTTATTGTGGACAATCAAAGCATGTCTTACATCTGGCTTACAATTATCCTCAGTCTGGTTTACAGAGTGCCAGAGTAAAGAGGCCTGTGTGTTACTTCCAAACTTTATCAACAGGGGATTTAAGAACATCTGATTCTATTGGGCCAAACGACTTTAAGCACACTGCCAAGCCTAGAGCGTGGCATAGCCAAATTATGTAACTATACACCATCTGCCTTGATTACATATTCAAAGAAAAATTGTTGTGTATAGCTAAAATGCAAAACACACAGAATATTTAATTACTTAATAGCAATTATTTCTGGCAATAGTTAATGTCTAGTTATTATATTTGAAATATTCCTTGTTGACGAAAGACCAGAGACTATTTGTATCCTAAATTTTTGGTCTTCAAATGATATTTGTTTGGTCACTATAGTCTTTGTGAGACATCCAGAAGGAATCTAATTGCTTCTGAACTATGCTCTTCAGGAGCATCAAACAATAGGCATTTTAATCAGAGAAAACTGATTAAGTTTAACAGTTGTTCATGAGGGTTTAGTCCCTCTTTAACCCAGGATCAACCAATCAGTCTATTATAAACCGGCTTCTGGCTCTAGTCCAAGATGGAACCAAGTACAGTTTAGTGAATAGATAGGTCACAATTCTTGATTTTTATTGAAGAATCATTAAACCATCAACCCTTCATCAACCCTTTCATAGTTCAAATAAAGGCAGTCTAAGCCGCCAAAGTGCATGGATTCTACTTCTAGGCTTGGAATTCTGTGTTTAGCATATCCTAGTCCAATATATCAATATTGTTGGCTCGTTTAATAGTATCAAGGACCTCATTAGTATATAACATTCAAGCCTGTAACTACCTGCCTGAGCTCTCAAATGTAGATTATAGCAATCACATTTAAAAAGGTATTTTTTATGGTCTATATATTGCAGGAAATAATTAGCATAAATAATCATACAAATATATAGCAGTATCAGTAAAACACATGACTACTAGGAAATAGATTACATTGCCATCATCAAGTGAAAATAGAAAAATAGATTATATTTGTTGAACTATTTGGTTCTTAGACATGTGGCCTAGGATTAGAAAGCTGTGCTGCTCTTTGTTTATGCATTGGTTTTCCTTGAAAGTTAAATTTAATAAAAGAAGTCAGCAGGAAACTGGAATGGTATATAGACCAACTCATCAGCATTCCCATAGTTCACCTGCATGAGAACAATAAAATACTTATGGCAATCTTATGGAAAGGATTTTTTATGTTGATGTGGAAGAAAATATAAAAAGAAAGTTTAATTTAACATCAATATTTAGCAGGCTGTCGTCTTTGATTACTATGTCACAATCTACAATGTAGCCTAAAACATCAATGGTTCCTGTGGAGTATTTGATTTGCCTGCTAAGTTCAATCTTGTTTACAGAAATCAATTGTATTGGTGTTTACTACACTTGTATTGAACTATAAAGAAAGCATATAAATTCCCCCGTGTATATTTATTTATGCTCAGAATTAAACCCTTTGTTTGCCTGTTTATGGCAGTTGCTATGCTGGTAACACAAGAGTATTTATAAAAGCTACGTTTAATTAGTCATTTATGATCAAATGGTTTTGATTTCGACTAAAAATGTTTATTTTTCATTCTGTTTCTTTTATTTTTTTGCACCACTATCTCTTCAGAGCTCTACAAATTATTAAACAGTATTACCAACTCACATAAGAAACAGTGGTAATAATTAAGCAAAACTACATAGATATCAAAATATACATTTGTTTAATTTCACACCAGGAAATGTGAAATTTTGAAAAATGTTGATGTTCTTCTGTATACATCTGCATGATTTAAGTGTTAATGATTGGTGAATTGTATTCAGTTCCCGGATCCAAAAATACATTTAATATTACAACTGGCTTATCAACATGTGCTTCTGGATCCGTGTTCTGCATTTATATTGTTTGAACTCTTTAACTGCATTATTTTCCAACACTATGTTTCAGGTAATATGAAGTAACATGCAATTGCAAAGACTGACAGCGGGTATAAATACTAACTTGTAGTCATGTGGGCCAAAAATATAAAAGGTGTAAAAGTTATCATCATCCCTGCATGTACTCAACAGCAAGCAGACATATATTAAAAGAAATAAATTCTGAAGCCACACAATAAAACAGTTCAAATCACAAAGCACAGAATAATTTCATGCTTTGGCCATGTTAATTAGACATTGCAGATTAGCTAAAGGATGTGGCCCAAAATGAATTGTAAATATTCTGAACATTGTGCAATAATCATAAAGATTTATATGATATCTAGCTGGGCAACTGAATTATTCACAATGAGAGTTGGTTGTAGGGAAGCTGTAAGATTGTCTTTCCTGCTGATTTCTGTGTAATCCTTAATGCATCAAGTCAGGCATTTATTTCTTCCTGCCAACCCCTTTGAGCATCGAAGACAATAAAATTGTAGGGTTATCCTACAGAGATTTTGTCTTCCAATTTGAGCTTGATATATCCTGTAACTATGTGTTGTATTCATGAAAGAGGGAACTGCAGGGACTTTAAGTAGCTGAGTTGGAAAAAAAAAAATCTAATTCAGCCGAATTTGTTTCAGTCCATATTATGAAGTGCCAGCTGACCATGCAAAATAAGCAATTCACTAATATATTCTGGTTAAAAAAAGCAAAAACAAAAAAAAAAAACTGTGCATAATATTTACTTAGACATGAAGAAAATTAGACTGGCAAATGTTGTAAGATATAAAATGATGATATAATCACCTATGAGTTTTTATTTCATACTAATAATACTTAATTATTGCATGTAGAAATAAGGCCTCATTATACAGGCAAGCTTTACAACTGCCCCTCTGCTGTATTTGATAGACAACAAGTTCGATATATCTCTGTCACACTTGGAGATCATTGAGGATCAGCAATGTAGCTCAACAATAACTAAAGGACCACTCTGTGCACATATGTTATGCACATAAATCGCACACATTCTTGTGTTAGCTACAGATTAATTAGTTTGTAGATCAATCACACTCGTTTCACTGCAATACATCATATATTGAGATAAGTTTTTTTTTTACCAGTTTAAAGATCCTGGAGAGAGTTCCTTGGCCATCTCTATGTGCGTCCTTGTATCCCTTATAGGATTTGTGGTGCTCCAAATACCTGGCGCTCGATCCATAGCATGGCCTTTGCCCTTCAGCTCCCTACATGGAGTTAGAAGCAAATTTGTTAGGATTACCCAGCATGCATTTATCTGATACACCGGAAATAAATACACAATAAAGGAGCACACACATAAAAAGTCCTGTAACTTATAATACCTGGAAATAATAAGAATAGTGGATTTAACTATGATATAATAACAAATAAAATACCTGTATCAAAAAGTAAACAGCAAAGAAACAATGAAACAGAGATATAATCCAATTTATACAAGAGAATCTAAAATTAAAAGTTAGAAGAGCTCAATTGGCCCGGTATATTGCATAGTTGGATCTTTGAACTGGTATTCATGCAGGAGAAATGCACTAGGTTTGTCTCTTCACATGGTATAGTTAAGTCACTAAGACAAAATATTCTCACCTCAGCTCACCTGTAATTCACCTTTAAATGAATAGCTGCCAGTTCCAGTAAGTGAGAATGGCTATTTTAATACAGTATTAAGCACTGTGATTAACAGGCGTCATTACTTGAGGCAAAGATCAAACCTCAACATACGAGGTTTTAATGTAATTTAAATATTATCATCATTTAACCCTAGACTAGCAATGAGGTGTAAAGCATTGTGCCAAAGGTGTGTAGTAATATGAACACAGAAATTGATAGATTAATTAGAAGTAATCCCTCATTAAAAATATTAAGGAATATGCAGATCTACACCAGGCACATCTCCTATACATGTACTTCATTTACTAAATTCAAATCCAAGTTCATTGATTTTGTCCAAAAACCATATAGAACCAAATGTAAAAAAAAAAACAACAATGGCCAGAACAAGACATCCAATCTCTAAAATAAATTCCCATTTTACCACACGCAGAGAAAAACAAAATATTCATTTTTTTTTTTTTATCAAATGCATGCTCTGTAAGATAGTAATTCTCAAGACAGAGATAAACAGGAAAAAAAGCAGATGAGTCTTCCTGGAAATTAAGAGAAATAAAAGGTTTTGTCAGGCAAACAGCATTTGCTTAGTCATAGTGAAGCCATGCAGAATTAACCATTAAATTGCCTCAGTAGTATGCACTAGATCTACATTGCACAGGAAACTGGCATGAGTATTTAGTAGTTTATGATAACTCTATCCGAATGAGAGCTAATTTCCTAGTATCTCCAGATAGAAGGGAAAATTATGATTATCATTGATTAGTCTTTCAGGATCTGTCTAATTTTGAGGTGCTCCTGTGTTTTTTTCAGGATAGGACTGTCCACTTTTCACCACAACCCACTTTGTTTTAGGTCTGTATAACAAACGATTGGTCTGGGAGGATGGAGATTGAAAGGGTTATCTCTTAGGGGGCTATTAACTAAAAGGTGTGTTGCGGTGTGTATTTCATAGAAGCATAGAATATGTAGACAGATACCAATCAGCCCATCTAATCATCTGCACAGTTTATTGAATAGTTTCATTAGTCCCTGGCCTTATCTTATATGTAGCATCGCCTTATGCCTATCCCATGCATGGTTAAACTGTGTTAATGTCTTCCATTTCTGCTGGAAGGCTATTCCATGCATCCACTACCCTCTCAATAAATGAATACTGATATTACTTTTAAACGTTGCCTCTCTAATTTCTTATTGTGGTAGTTTTACTTATAAAATATACTTTTTTCCTTTACTTTCTGGAATCCCTTTATGTATTTAAATGTTTCTTTCTTACCAATTTAGCTATTGATTGTGCAGGGACAAGCCTGGTGAGTTTTCTAAGCAGGTGGAACTCACCAAATGTGTCACTGCATGGCAATGTATGGCTAAATAATAAGTTTAAATGTTCATCTCACCTCAACTGACTTCATCTCTCCTCAACTCACCTTTTAGAGAATAGCTCCCTTAATCTATGACTATAGGGATGTGTTATAATCAATGCCTGTCTTAAGGTCTTCTCACTCTACTGTTCGCAGGCTATAGTTTAACTTGACAGTCTGCAATGATCTCCATGTAAAAATGTGTACTTTGTTACTGTGGCCCTGCATTCCAGATGGTCTGAAGGCAGCTATACAACCTCACTGACCAACAGTAAATATAACAGTAACAGAGAGATGAGCAGATGTCTTTGTCACTAAAGAGTAATTGCAGAAACACTTTAATGGCAGTGAGCCTGGAAAGCAGAAGACATACCTCCCAGGTGTACCTCTTTGTTAGCCTGTATCAGTACATGCAAATAAAATATTTTGGTGCAATTAAAAATTATGTATACCTATCAATGAAGTATATTATCCTATGTTACATTTCTCGGTAGTGTACCGCACCTAGACATTGATGATGTGAATTATTTCATATCAATGGTTTTTTTTTATATTAAATTGTTCTTTTTGGAGTCTGTGGTATTCAATGATCTTAGATAAATGAACTCACTGAATAGAGGCAATGATATCCAGCACAGGAAAATCCCTCCATTTAAAGGTATAGGAGGAAGAAAGAGCAAATGAAACAATATGACTACATCTGCAAGCAAAATTAATGTGTGGAAGAAAAGGAATCAAAATCAGAGAAATATGGAAGAAAATGCAAATAATAATAAAAAGGGTTTAAAAAATAGTAAGTGCCATTGGAACAGCAGAAGCAGCAGCTCAGTGGAGTGTGACAGAGGCTTGATTCAGCAGAAAGAAGGGACTGTAAACAAAAAAATCATTTATCACCTACCCAGCTAAATCTGGCGAGGGATAATCCTCTCTGTACATGGAAAAAACAGAAACATTAAAACAATGATCACCAAGCACAAAACGTGCCTGAGGAATACACATTTATATTTAGGAGGTTCTTTCCTGGGGATAGCAACTGAGATTGCTCTCATTTCCAATATACTCAATGTGAGTGGGTGCAGAAGGCAGGATTATTACAAATCTTTAAGTCCCATTGTCTTCTTCATTAGTTACTAGATTAGTGAAGGCTAACCTTGACATGGCAGATGTTTGGGAACTATATATCCCATGATGCTTGGCCAGCCTTTTGACTGACAGAGCATCATGGGATATGTAGTTCCCAACACATCTGCAGTGCCAAGGCTAGACAATGCCATTCTAGATGAATAACACTAACTCAATTATTTAATTGACAAATAAGTCTAACTGCAGTAGGCACCGAATAGTTCACTAATAATTTTACAAACAAGAGTTTATGCTTGGAGCAATGAGACATTTGATAACACAGATAACTTTGTACATATTACTCCCATTTACTGACAGCAGTGACCAGATTCCCCTTTAACAGTCAACCCCTATAAAATAATAGTGATTAAAGCAACACCACTGCACAACAGCTTTAAGTTTAGTGCCACGCTGTGAAGCATATTTTCTAGTGAACATAAAAGACTGTATGTCTTTAACATAAAAAAAACATATGTCCTGGTCTTGTATTCCATAATGTTAGATATGTGCATATCCTGAATGGATAGTACAGCTGACTAGTAAGCAGGGATTACTAGTTGACAATGTTATGATCTTCTTTACAAACTTTGCTACCTTCATCAGTGTAGGTGGCAAGGTTTGTGAAGGGCCAAAGAAGATTATACAATTGTCCGCTATAAGCAATGTTGGTGCCTACCCCTGCTAGTAAGTTTTAAAGTTACATTAAAAAGTATTCAAGTGGGATTTAGAATATGATGTATTATAGTCAATGCATACTACAGGACTGCCCAGCATTATGAATTTCTTATAAACATTCCTGGTGAAAGGTCAAATCTAACCACTCTATTTTAGAAGCTTTCTCATAAAAGAATCTATTTGGGTCTCAAGAATTGCAACCATCAGGTGTAAACTTCAAGGCGTAACTACAAAAGCACATCCCAAATGGACAACATTCCTGGAGTCAGAAAACATGAAAGTGAAAGGAGAAAACATAAACCCATAGAGAGAGGATACAGTAATTCAATGTGTTATGTTCTTGATTATGGTCAATGAAAATATAAACAAATAATAAAGAAAGACATTTCCTTTAGTACCATATTTACCTTTGGTTGAGCTGGGGGAGGTGTTCTGGGTGACACCTAAAAGACAGTGGAGAATGTTTTTATGAGACATTTAGGATGTGCATTCTAGTAAATGTTTATATTGTTTGTAGTTTTCTAAGGATTTTCAGATGACTAAATAAAGTATTTAGTTAAGTTCTCTGTTTAGTAAATATGGAAAGGTTTGGGAATCAAAGTTTAAAAAAAGTTTTCTGGAGATTATATCCCTAACTTGTTAATTCACATCAAGCGCACTTACTATGTTCTTGAAGAAGTGGACCACAGGGTTGTCATCAGTATATCTGCCGTGGGCATGGTGAGAAGACCGAGAATACCTCTGAGGAGAGGATGTTAAGTATCCTCTGGAAACATGCACGTCCTATAAAGAAAGACAGAATAATTGTTTAACCAAGAAGGGATGACATTGGAGAGCACTTGTAATTGACAAATCTCGCTAATGTTCTCTTTTTTTCCAAATGTCTGTTTAAAAAAAAAAAAGTATTATGTATTATAAAAATAGTGACACAAAATATAGCAGTCACTCCATACAGGCCTCTATAAGGCTAATCCAGTTAAAAAAAAACATTTATTTATTTGGTAGCATTAACACAACTAAACATGCAAAAGCATGGTAGTGATGCACATGCATGTGACATTGGCTACGCACCTGCACATACGGTTCTTACAAGGCCGAGTCTAGGGCATACACCTTGCTGCAGGTTTGTTTTGGGCACCCCGCAGGAGGCCATGGTGATATTAACGCCTCCCTTTCACAAATATCAATTCTAGACATGCTTTTTTTCTATAGCAACAGCCCTGCCTCTCAAATATAAAATATCACACGTACATGTAAACCTACCACTCACATGCACATTGTTCTACTCACTCACACGTGCAATTCTGCCAGTCACTCAGATACACACACACAATCCTGCCACTCTTACATGCACAATATGCCACTCTCTCAGACACATGCATACAATCCTGCCACTCTCCCTTGCACGTTCTGCAGTTGCTCAGAAACATATGTATAAACTTGCCTCTCTCATATGCACAAACTGCCACACACATATAGACCTGCCACTCAGACACACGCTTGCAATCCTCCCCCTCTGATATGTACATTCTGCCACTCAGACACACGCTTGCAATCCTCCCCCTCTGATATGTACATTCTGCCACTCAGACACACGCTTGCAATCCTCCCCCTCTGATATGTACATTCTGCCACTCAGACACACACTTGGAATCCTGCTGCTCTGATATGTACATTCTGCCACTCAGACACACGCTTGCAATCCTCCCCCTCTGATATGTACATTCTGCCACTCAGACACACACTTGGAATCCTGCTGCTCTGATATGTACATTCTGCCACTCAGACACACACTTGCAATCCTCCTCCTCTGATATGTACATTCTGCCACTCAGACACACGCTTGCAATCCTCCTCCTCTGATATGTACATTCTGCCACTCAGACACACACTTGCAATCCTCCTCCTCTGATATGTACATTCTGCCACTCAGACACACACTTGCAATCCTCCTCCTCTGATATGTACATTCTGCCACTCAGACACACACTTGCAATCCTCCCCCTCTGATATGTACATTCTGCCACTCAGACACACACTTGCAATCCTCCTCCTCTGATATGTACATTCTGCCACTCAGACACACACTTGCAATCCTGCTGCTCTGATATGTACATTCTGCCACTCAGACACACGCTTGCAATCCTCCTCCTCTGATATGTACATTCTGCCACTCAGACACACACTTGCAATCCTCCCCCTCTGATATGTACATTCTGCCACTCAGACACACACTTGGAATCCTGCTGCTCTGATATGTACATTCTGCCACTCAGACACACACTTGCAATCCTGCTGCTCTGATATGTACATTCTGCCACTCAGACACACATGTGGAATCCTCCCCCTCTGATATATACATTGTGCCACTCAGACACACACGCTTGCAATCCTCCCCCTCTGATATGTACATTCTGCCACTCAGACACACGCTTGCAATCCTCCTCCTCTGATATGTACATTCTGCCACTCAGACACACACTTGCAATCCTCCTCCTCTGATATGTACATTCTGCCACTCAGACACACACTTGCAATCCTCCCCCTCTGATATGTACATTCTGCAACTCAGACACACACTTGCAATCCTCCTCCTCTGATATGTACATTCTGCCACTCAGACACACACTTGCAATCCTCCCCCTCTGATATGTACATTCTGCAACTCAGACACACACTTGCAATCCTCCTCCTCTGATATGTACATTCTGCCACTCAGACACACGCTTGCAATCCTCCTCCTCTGATATGTACATTCTGCCACTCAGACACACACTTGCAATCCTCCTCCTCTGATATGTACATTCTGCCACTCAGACACACACTTGCAATCCTCCCCCTCTGATATGTACATTCTGCAACTCAGACACACACTTGCAATCCTCCCCCTCTGATATGTACATTCTGCAACTCAGACACACACGTGCAATCCTCCCCCTCTGATATGTACATTCTGCCATTCAGTAAGACACACATGTGCAATCCTGACACTCTTACATGCACATTCTGTTCCTCCGTCACACAAATGCTATTTTACCATTCTAGCTATTCTTCCATGCCACCCATGACTGTCCCCCGAACTTTTGTCTTTCTCCTCTAGCCCATGTATCTTCCCCTCTTGTTCTCTCCCCCAATGTCGCTCTTCTCCTCTTCCTTCTCATGCTTGTTGTCTCTCTCCTTAACCACCATGTATGTCTATGTCTCCCTTCCCCATTTCTCTATCTCTTCTACCCCATGTATGTATCTTACCCCTTGTCTGCTATCTCTCTCACCCCCACTTCCTATTTCTGCTGTGTCTCTCTCCACTCCATTTCCCCCTCCCGCCTCATCTTTACCTTGGGGACGTGTGGGCAGCATCCCTGCGTGTAGCCATGTCTCGGAGCATCGTATTATCATGGATATGTGCAGAGAACGTGAGGCAGCACTGACTGAGGTCCACAATTAGAGATGCATACGAGATACCTATGTCTGTATAGTTAAGACTAGACTACTGCATGGAAATTCCTGGAGATCATGGTTAGACAATTTTCCAGCTATAGTTTCTACTAGAAGTTTCTAACAGTGAAGTGCAATTGTATAATACCTTTGTAAACACTGAAATGTGGCCAATCTAAATATAAATGATGAGATTTCATGGTTACCCTTTCTAAATTACTCACACTGTGAAATTAGCTTAGGGCAGTGGAACCCTTTTTTACTTTTAAAACTTTGTTACTGTGTTAGCAAATGAGAAGTTTTTGAAAAAATGCATTCCTTGTTTTTATTTCTTTCCTCTGCACCCAGACTGCACTCACAGGACTTGCCCCAGCCCCCAGATTGGCACTCAGGTCTTGCCCTAGCCCCCAAATTTGCGCACAGGATTTGCATGATGATGACTTGCCCCACCCCCCAGATTTGCACTAACAGGACTTGTCCTAGCCCCCAGATTTGCACTCAGGATTTGCCTCAGCCCCAATATTTGCACTGACAGATCTTGCCCCAGATTTGCACTCACACGGAGTGCTGAAGATTGCATATGCCTTCATTTTAACAAAGTTTTTTTTTCTGCATGGCAGAATTCACGAATTCACTTTATTTTATTGAGAAAAGGCATCAATATACATTCCCACTACGGTTTCATACAAAAACCGATCATAGATAGGTATTCCTTTGCATAGTATATCAAAGCAGCTGTCAGTAAAGCCGCATACATAGCAATAGAATCATTCATAAAACAATGAAGCTTCACAGTGCAAGGAAGGACATGGCATAGTGTGTTCCATAATGTAATAGATTTCAATGAATTATACACACTTTTTCCTCAACAGATTTTTTACCTCACAGAACAAAAATAAAATAGGCATCATCAACGTGAACTATCGAATAATGGCAGGTCTGCTTGCAATCAGGTATTCTTTCAGTACAGTATAAACCAGTATTCTTTATGATTCTTGCTCTGTGTGCTTCTGGGAAATTTCAGCAATACATCTATTATTTAAGGGTAATATGAAAATATTTTAACCCTTAAAGTCATATACTTCATCTGACTGTCATGGGGATGCAAACTGATGCAGTATAATAATCTGACCATGATCAATTTTTCTGGTAAATGATGCAGTATAATCTATTGCTTCCCTTTTAGATCCAGCTTTATAGTTTACATTTCCTGTTATGTTCTAGTTATCTTTACAAAACCTTTTTCTGATAGATTGGAATTTATTTTCAAGCAAATGTGAAACGTGATATATTATGATTACCTCAAGTGATTCTGATACATCACCTTTTGAAATCAGTACTTACTGGTCTACCTACCTGAGGACATTGCAGTTTGATTCCGAGTTTCTATGTACCAGCTGTTTTTCCAGCTTCCTATCGTCTCTTGAAGGTGGGAGTGTGATGTTAATGTTGATTTGGTTCCACAATTTTTTTTTTCATAGAGGAAAAGTACATGTCGGTTTATCCTCCGACTGGGGGTAACTAATTGTTTTCCCTTTTTTTTATTCAAAGTAGAAAAAAATACAAAACAATTTCAGAATAAAAATGAAGTATATACAAAAACTGACAAAACCACCTGCAGTGGAATTGCAATGAGATCCCTGTGACTTTGAATTGCTATTGAACCAGGTATGAAGTTGCTTTACAACTTGTTAATATGAACACAGTAAGGACCAATGACCTGTACCATGACGCATTGGAGTCTAAGTCAGCTATTGGTCCTAGCTCTAACTGGTTTTGTAGGAAAAGCCTTTGTCTGGAGACGTCAATTCAATCTGAGTTCAGTATTACTAAACCACTAATAAAGGAGGTTATACCTGAGTTCAGATTAATAATTTGCTATTTAAGGATTAATACTTTAGAGCACTTATACCTATAAAATGTAACTAAAGTAAATAGAAAGAAAGGGTTGCACTAAACATTCTACTGTAGTAAAGTGACAGTGAAAACATAATGTCAAATGATGTCAAAAGTGGCTTTTTTGGTCCAAATTTTCCTTCATAATTGTTATTCCTCACAATTCATCATTTAATGAACTAACCTTCAATATGTTCCATATTCTGCAACCTTGTTTAAAAAAAAGAAAATTGGACTGAAATGGAAACAGCATTCTGAGAAAAATAAGTTTAATTACTGGATGTTAGACGCTTATAAAGTATTCACTTTTGATATGTATTGTATAATGCAACCTTGTTTGAAATTCAGCCACTGCAATTGGGTTTTTGACATCTACATAATTGTCACATAACAGAGTTGCCAAATTAAGTATCGAAGACAGATCTGTCCTCTGAGCACTGTTATAATGTCACCTTTTGTAACTGAGATGTGAGTTTGAGAGATAAAAGGCACTGGGTATTTCAAAGAGAGCAGTTCCTGTCTTTATAATCTTTATCAACACCTAGTTCGAAGGTCATCCTGAAGGTGAACATCTTTAACAGATAAATCTGATATAAATTAATATGCGCTTAACATTTGTACATATTAAATTTCTATTAGTTCTAAAAGTGCCTCAGTTACCATGGGAACCAATATTGAATGTGCTAATTAAGTGATAATGTAATGTACAAAACTAGGCAAATAAATATCTAGCTGTAGTAATATGAATACAATTTTAAAATTATACCACTGCTCTAGCTGCCCTGCTCTAGCTGAGTTGGTAGAGGCCATATTTGAATACTCATCAGTAATAAGAAAATTAGGGTGTGTAGGAACTATTACATACCATGTTAATAAACACATTTTGTTACATGACTGGGCAGAAATAAAGATACTGGTGATGTTTACCAACCAACATTTACAGGTTGTTGTAGCTATTGAGAGTAGAATATTGTTGTTAATAATAGTACAGTTAAAGTGCCCAAAATGCATCTTCCAAATATTAATGCATATAAATGGGCTTTAAAAAAATGCATGTCTTACATTTTGCATTGCTTAAAATATAAAATACTTACAGCTAGAAGACATTGTGAAATTACAGCAGTTTGCAAGAAACAAGGACTGCCCACACTAGATGAGTAAAAGTCATTTCCTTCTTTTTTTTTTTGCTGCAGAAACTAATGAGAACAATGCCATTCAAATGAATTGAATATCCTGTCTCTCTAGTGATGTCATCAGACAATGTGTCGCGCTGTGCAAGAGATCCTACTGTGTACAGGATCAAGGTCACTCATAGGCCACTCAATAGACTTATAATCAGTGCTGCCGCACCTGCAGTAAACATGCAGAGTAATCACTGGGGAGGGCTTGAGTCAAATATTAAAATTGTGATTTATACAGAATGCCTGCAAACAGGGATAAAAGCCTGTGCTCTATACAAGCAGTGATCTTCATCTTGCACCAAAGTGAGTTTGGGGACTAGACTGTCCCTTTAAACTGGTACGATACTATGCAAGAGATTTACACAGCCAAAACCCAGTCAATCACAGTGCACTAGAGTTCAGAAGATGTTTCCTCATGATGTTGAAAGGCACCTGTGTTATTATACATGTATAATAAATATTTTTTTTTTTATAGGGTTTTGTGTGCCAAACCAAGCTTATTTTTGTAATGTTAGGTTCAGCGAAAATACCTGTTTATCCATTCATGTTGTTTTCAAGTAGTACAGAATTTCATACATCCATAAATATACTTATGTTATCTAGCTTTCCAAGGAATACTTGAATATAGGAAGTGTGTGTTAATATTTCTCGGAATAATATGTTTTCATAACTTGGCTCACCTTTAAGCCTTATTGAAAATGAGTATTTCAGTATATTTCAATTTTTTCTTGGTCTTGGAATAAATTGCTTTCTTTTTCTCATTAAACTTACCTTCTTTTGAGCTTTTTTGTTTTCAAAACTTTTTTTTTTTTTTAATAAATCTTAGTTATTAGATATGTACTATTTTAACTCAACAAAAGATTATGGATATTACTAGTGAAAGAGAGAATTACCTAGGGATTTACAAAATTAAGGCCAAAGTTTGAAGTATAGCTGAATTGGAGAATTTTTCTAACTCGGCTCCTGTGGCCTTCAGTTTGCAATTCCCTTGTCAATTCCCTTTTCATGAATAAAGCCCTATGTTTCATGTATTTTTGTCAATTCTGCATAGTTGTTTTTTTTTTTTTTACTGTACCTTCCCTTCTTACAATTCTTTCTGAAGGTCAGGGATTAAAATAAAAGGGAGAAATAATTATGCATATACACACAGAATTAATTAATGTAGGTTTTTTAAAAAAACAAAAAACATTGGCACTAGTTCTAGACTTTTAAAGCTAAAGAGAATAGTCATATTTCGGAGTCTTCATAAAATCCAGTTTGAAAAAAAGATAATTTTTGGAAAAAATTGCTTAGATTGAGAGTA
Organism: Pelodytes ibericus; assembly: GCA_036172795.1. Classification (NCBI taxonomy): domain Eukaryota; kingdom Metazoa; phylum Chordata; class Amphibia; order Anura; family Pelodytidae; genus Pelodytes; species Pelodytes ibericus. Next base: position 86,889,954 of record CM069859.1, read on the forward strand.
TTAATTTCCACATTAATGATCCAATGTAACAGAAACATACAGGCACTATATGATAAAAAAAAAAATCTCTGTATTTCTCAATTGCTATCATAGTGGTAACACTGATCCAGCTTGATTTTCTTCATATATTTCAGAAGACTGCAACTACATACTCAAAAAAAGGATAGTGTCAGTATTTACATTTCATTAAAATCTTTAGAATGTCCTCCAATGTTTATTTTTAATTTTTTTTAATTTTTATTACATTAATAGTGGACATAACAGAACATTAAGGCTACCACAATACATACAGTACATCACGGTGTGTTGATCAAAAACAAAAAACAAACGAGCACACAACCAGAAAAAAAAAAAGGTATAAAATAAATATAAAATATAAAGAAAATAATATAAAAAATAGTTTAGATGCTTCTCTCTGGGGATCTCAGTCATGCGGGGGACAGAAGGGGAGGGAGGAAAACGGGGAATGTCCTCCAATGTTGAAAAAAAGTAGGAGAAATTAAGAGAAAACTATAGTTTGCATATACATTTTTGAGTTTCAGCCAGTTATTCAAAGTACCATATCCACTATTCTCAATGCCACCTAGAGGGTTATATAAGCTAGAAAAGTAAATGATATAATTTATTAGTACAATTCACCGATTAATATAAAATTCTGACTACTGTGAAAACACCTGAATTTTTTTTAGATGAAGAACGAGTTTGCCACTTTCCTATATTATGTTAAAGAAATAAAGCTTTCTGGTGCTTTCCAATAGTAAGGTTTAAAAAAAAAACTGGTCCTTTTACATACCTTATATTATAGTCCTGGCAAGCACTCTCGGAATAAATGAGTGTTATGTTTCAGTAAGCGTATTTGAATGTTCACAATATAGAAACATTTAAATCATTCTCAACGATTAAGTGTGGTACTTCTTTCGGAAATGAAAAACGTATGAAGTGTGTTTAGCTTTATTATGCAGCATGTATGACCTACTTACCCTTTTCTCTAAATAATAAAAATAATTATACTATAATTTCCTTGCATAATATAAGTAAGGTTAAAAGACTCTCTATTTAATTCCGTGGTGTTTCTATAGCAATTCAAAGGGCACTCTTCTTCAGAATATTGATGAAGTTTCACTGATTACAAATCTAAGAAAGGGAAGTTTGGAAACCCTTCTGTCTCAAGAGAAATTAAAAACCAAGTACCCTGTTTTATCAATGTGTACAGTTTCATCAAACGAGAAAAACATTACATAAAAAAGGTGGAAGGTGGTATTTTTTATAGTTATTTATACATCGCTATAGCAAGAACAACTTTAGTTATGTCAGTATCATTTTAATTACACAGGAAATAGATCAAAAACAGATTAAAACAGCCAATCTATGTACAAGAAACCCACCCTTATATACCACAGAGGCAGCAGCCATTTTAATCATTCGCTTGAGTATTATTTACCTTTTGGTTGGTGCTGGCAGCCATATTAGGTGTGGTGATGAAAAGGGAAAGTATATATGTAGTTTTTGTCCCCCTTGCCACAAAACCTGCACTGCTGAGGTAACTTAATAAGAATAAGTATTTTACCAGGAAGGATACATTAAAATGTATCTCTCATCATTTGAGGAATCTTGGACTGGCAATGAATAGGATTCCCCCATGTGATATATGTATATATATTTATGTATTACTTTATGCTATCGTCTTTACATTTGTATTCAAGGGCATTTGGGAAGATTTCAGTTGTTTAACTAAAACTTATTTCAGCCCTGAGTTCAGGCAAATTAATGAATTTTTGGCCAATTTGGATCATTGCCATTTTCATAAAGAAATGTTTCTAAATCAGTTTTCATGACTAAAAACCAAACTGAACAAGGAAGTTTTGCTACAAAATGTTTTGCAACTCAACTCACTCATGTCAGAAAAGTAGAAAAATGTAGCTTTTGATCTTCATGTTTCTTATTTACACTATAGGAACTACTCAATAAAGAGAGAGTAGTAGGGAATGTTTGATGAGAATTTTAAACTTTAGGCCAAAGTAACTAAGTTAGAAAAATTCTCAATTTCCTGAAATCCTCTCTTTCATTGAGTAGACCCTTATTTGCACTGCAATCCTTAAAGTTGTCTCATTTGTACAAAATGATATTGGGGTAGTATTCACAGTGCTTATAGTTAAAGAATAAGATGTATTGAGTGGTCAGTAAAACATCCCTGTTTTTGCTCACAGTGGCCCTTTACAAATAATGTTTGCAGACAATAATGTATTAAGCACACACGTGGACTCATGGCCTAAATCCTACATAGACAATTACTTAACAGCTTTGTCAATGTGGACGCACCTTAACCAAACACACCAAGTGACTCAATTTATATATTTATAACCATGCATAAATCATTCATAATGATTTAGAAATATATTTGGAATGACTGCAAAGTACATATGAAAAATCATATAGAAACAGCATACAAATAGTCATGTCTATAGACAATAAACAGAGTGAATATAATAAGATAGTAATTAGAGAGAACACAATAATAATAACAACAACAACAATGTATTTAACCCCTTCTTGGCCAGACTTTAAAATGTTTTGTCATTCTGGACAATGCAGTGTTTGTAAGATCATTGCACAACCTCCTATGCAAGTTAACTCCATATAACTAACTTGCGTAGCAAACAGGATTGCCGGGACGGCCATTTTTTTGTTCCTGGGAAGAGATTTTTGCATGCTGCCCTGCAGTGGTGGGCGGTTCTGGTCTGTTCGGATGTCAATCAGATAATTAATTATGATAGTTTCTATACCCTACTCGATCGGCTGATTGACCTCTGGGCACGCATTCATTTTACCTGCTGCATGTGTGTCAAGGAGAGGAAGGTCCACCTGGTAACCTCTTACTTAAGTGTTTGACATATTGCTGAGCTTCATGACCCCTAAAGCACCTGAAAGTACTTATCAAAACCTGTCCTACCAATCACAAATAGGATATATATCAGATTATAAATGGTTGTTATTTCATTGTCACAAAGTCCTTTTAAAATAGCAAATGCATAAATTAAGAGAAACGTGTTTTAAATGCATCTGTGACTTTTATAGTAAGTAAAAAAATAAGAAAACCAAAACCGTATAATGTAATTTGGTTATAATTGATAGTTTGAAACAAATGGACTGTACATTGTATAAAACACATGATAAGGAATGTGTTTTATACAAGGAAGACCCAAGGTAGACAACTGGATATATATAAAATGCAAACAGGCACCCTGGTAATACTACAGTACTCTGCTCCACAGGCCAAACATATCTAGGTGAAATTAAAACTAGACACAATGGTGGCTATTCATTAATAGGTGAGTTGCTGGTGACATTTCATTATAGCTATCCATTGTTCAAGGACAAACTTGGTGTGCTTGCTTAACGGGGAAACTCATCAGGTTTGTCCGTGCACAATGTATAGCTAGATTGACGAGATGAAATATTCATCTCATCTAAACTCACCTTTTAGTGAAGAGCCCCCATTAAATGTTATTATAGTAACACTGTATTTGTTAGGTAACAAAAGCAGAGTTCTTATGATGCTAGATATATACACCAATCAGCTGTATCGATGGGTCAGGGCTGTTTTGGCAGCAAAAGGGTACCTACATAATATTAGGCAGGTCATAATGTTATGGCTGATTGGTGTATAACTGTAATTCATTTTAAAGTCAAATAGCTGTATCTGTCAGTGATATGATGACTATACATTCAGTGGAATGATATTTTGGAATCTATGACCCACACATGCAGTTCTCTATTAACTTCTTTCCAGAAAGTACCCATCATGTGCCTTCTTAATAAATGCAAACAATAGCAGTGAACATTCTCCTAACACCATTAATTGTACATTTTCAGTAATGATATGGATAAATGATAAAAACAAATAGCCATTCAAAGTTAAAATGCCACCTAGGAAAAATATCAGAGCAGATGTTCCATTTACACTAATCTATTGAATTAATGGTGATTATCTTCTGTGTATTGTGACTATTACACTAAGGTCAGTATGTATTAATCATAAAGCAAATCTTTACTACTTTTGGAGATAAAAGTCAATATCTTAATTGGTTTATGCTTTTCAGCTGTGTATTAAAGGACAACTAATTATTATTTAACCCTTTCTCCCATAGAGAAAGCAAGGGTTAAAAATAGTGTCCCCTTCTGCTAAGTAAACCCGACATATATCTTTAGAGATAAACGCAGTCAGGATGTTGGTGAAAGTATCAGCACTCTCACAGCCAATCAGGACTGAGGCTTGCCCCACTCATATCTGATAGGCGTTTGTCAGGTTCGAGTTTCTCTCCTGTCGCTAGTGCAGAGAGACACCCTCATTTTTACATGGGATCAGCAGAGGGGACCTTAAGGGAGAGACAGTCACCGACCAGACTGAGAAGCTGCCAGCCAGAGGATAGATTGGCGTGTGCAGTTTATCTTCATACTAGGGGCACTATATTTTTAACTTAGTGATGCTAGATAAATATATGTAGACGCACATGTGAATTTTTTTTTGTTGTCCTTCAACATGTTACATTATTGCATTGGTGAATTAGATAAAATGTAAGTTAAACTTTAGCATTTTTTACAGCAAAAGAGTCAATAATTTAATGCACACCAGTTCTAAAAGTAGTCTAAACATCAGGACCAATTCCATTGGTTTCCATGGTGATTGCTTCACTTTTACAACTTTGCCCCAGAATTTACTGTTCTAAATAATACCCCTAGTTAGTGTTTTTTTTGAAGACTGCTACATTTCTCCTATTGAGAAATGATTACATACTGTAAATGTATATATAATATAAGCCATATTAAAAGCTTTAATATATACACCTGATCATTAGCAGAACAAAAATATATAATTGCATAAAGGCTTCTTTTTGGACTCATGTTCTGAAACTTAAACAAATAAAATAAAAAGGACTATTTTCCTCTGACTTCAATGGTTTGATTCCTTTGCTGGCTGTTAAGATTTTGGTAAAATCCTTGTGATTCTTATGTGTGTGCTTTTGTTAATGTTTCAGATGATTTTGCATTGTGTATATATACAGTAAAAGTAATGCAGCCTCGGAATAATGCTATTTCTTGCTAAACTTGCTAAAATACAAGGAGCTGTGACAACAAAATAAATACAGGGGTTAGCATGAAAAGGTTATTTAAAAATAGATAGTTGAGGGCCCCATGTTGGATCAAATTTTAAAAGACAAAGTTATAAAATGTATGATTCTGTATCAATTTTATTGACATTTAACTCCATTTACTAAAGCGACACTAGGTTCTACTTATTTTAAAATGCTATTTTCTAGATGCTTTTAGAATGTCTCCGGTTATCTTTTAAGGTTGTCCTATAGCTGAACAATAAAACCAAAAATGCTAGATACATATTATCTAATATGGGACAAAACTGTGACTTTCATGAAAGGAACTTCCCTTTTGAAGACAAGTATTCAATTTCTGTTTAGTTCCTGCTGGTAGCAAATGGAATTACAAGAAGAAAAAAATTGCTTTACCACTTATACATAAATATATTCCTCAACAAGTCACAGTTCATGTAAATAGTTCTCTTGAATAATATATCTTTCTGTTCATCTAAACACTCATATACTCTAATTCATACATGCGCAGATCAAATGTTGCCAAGAAGAATTGATGTAATTTACCATGATATAAAAACATGCTTAATTTTTGTGACCAGGTCTATAGCAACCAATCTCTTTCTGTATTTCCGTTTAGTTCCTGCTGGTAGCAAATGGAATTACAAGAAAGAAAAAATAACTTTACCATTTATACATAAATATATTCCTCAACAAGTCACAGTTCATGTAAATAGATCTATTGAATCATATCTCTTTCTGTTCATCTAAACACTCATATACTCTAATTCATACATGCGCCAAGAAGAACTGATGTAATTTACCATGATATAAAAACATGCTTCATTTTTGTGACCAGGTCTAAAGTCACCAATGACAAGCATTTTCCCGTTTATCCCAGTGATAGTGAATCTTACCATATTCAAGAAAGTTGTGTTAATGTCCGCAGTATAAATGAAAGCAGGAAAAGTGAAAAGGATCCCCCCCCCCCCCCCCGAAACAAATGGCAACGTTTTGACCATATAGGTCTTTCTCAAGCCAATGGCTTGAGAAAGACCTATTTGGTCAAAACATTGCCATTTGTTTCATTTATATTTGGGAGAACTGGTGGAGGCTCTGGCTCGGGCACTATACCAGCTAACGGTGCTGCTTCTGCCACATCTATTGAATGTCCACAGCATGACCTGCAAACCATTGTTGTTATAGTTTATGTCCTTAAGTCTTTCATGGAAGATCTATGTTTAGCACCAGTTTTAAATAACAATATGAACTGGACTAGGAAATGAAGCTTAAAAATCCCAAACTATACAAATAATGATACTAAAGGTATAAGTCAATTAGTACACACATGTTTGAAGAGTTATACAATTATATTTTATTGTAGTAATACATACAAAGCCAATAATCAATACACAATCAATCTTGTTAAATCATACAGCACATATTGTGTGTGTATATATATATATATATATATATATATATATAAATATATATATATATATATATATATATATATATATATATACACACACACACACAGTTTTCTTATACATACAAAGGTTACAGGGAGTAGTAGTTAGCACAATGTCATTAATTAAAACTCTATAATATTACATTAGCAGTAGTAAGTTCAATGTATGGGAGTAAAACAGGCAGTGTAATAAAACATTGAGACACATACACAAAAGTTATTGAATTGATAACATATATTCAAATATTTAATTATTTATCATACTGAATTAACAGAAAAACCTTTTGGCCCCCAGAATATTATAGCGCCAGTTTAAAAATCACAAAATGTCACTCTTTTTACAGACAATACAGATATTTGTAACAGATTATAGATCAGAAAATTCCTAAATGCTACCAATGTTAGATTAGCCTTACTGGAGATGCAATCATTTTTCACAATATTTTTAACTGTGCGACAAATCAATGGCATCTGTAACACACCGATTCCAATTTACTTAAAAGATGGGGCTCAATGTATCTGTGCAATGATAACTAAGCTTTGATTATAGAGCCTATAGAGACTGGCATAGTAAAACAACACTGACGTTACAGAGATTTAGAAAAGGCTTTGTATCACATTTTGGGCGTCATTACATTCAGGCACTTGTGTAAATTCTATTGTTTATGTATTTGTATATTATAACGTACTTCTGCTTCAATTCATGAGTTAATTTAGTTGAGTGCCCTGAGATCATACATAGAGGGTAAACGTGTGTGTTGCATTAAGATAACAAAGATCAGGCTTAGATTTCCTGAGTAAATACCATGTCAGTTTATTATTTTTTTTCAGCTGCTTTTAAATATATAGATTATTCCACTATAGGCTTTGCAGGGTTTATGGAAAAAGAAACAAATGAAAACTGTAAGATGCGGGTGATTTATAAATGTAAAAAGATCCTATGTACTGATTGTGCATTGTGTCAATCTTTCCATGTTAATACAGCTAAATAGGTAGTGCTCCAGCCCTTGTCTAGCTATAACTCCAAAGATGCTCAGCCAGGCTGTGCCTATGCAGATGGGTTTAGATTATGGGAGTAGTAGGTCAACATCAACTGGAGAATTACCTTTTGGCAACTGCTGTTGTAAAACATGGACATTTATGTGTGACAAAGTAAAGGTACCATATTTGGAACCTACTGTACTAAAAGGTACCGCTTTCAAAATTGAACAGCAAGGATATATTATTAAAACACAATTAGAAATCACTTGCACAATGAAAAGTGGCACGTCTTCACATGAACATCCAGAGATGAACTATTGAAAATCTGCACTTATTTTATAAACAGATCCTATCATTTGTCAGTACTGAAAAGTCAGCTTGAAAAGTTGCACATACAAGCAACTATTACACTGTACCAAAGGGATTCCAAAATGATCTAAAATGATAACACAGAAATTGAATGATATTCTGCCCTTTAATTTCATAATAACTGACGTGGGCAGTTTTTTTTTCAGTCCAGATTGCATTTAAAAGAAAACAAAATTAATTTCAGTTATTAATTTAACTGTTTAGAAAACATAATACATGAACAAAAAAACTTCAATAGAATGTACAAGATGCTAAATAGAAAGAAACATTTTTAAACATTTCTTTGTGTCCTTTAATCCTCAAGGCAATTGGGTATTCTTGTACCACAAGTTATCTATTTGCACTTAGAACTTTCCTGACAGCAAGCCTACAGAAATTGGCATAGGCACAAATCATACTCTCCAGTTACAAATTCTAAATGAATCTCTTTGACATTAGGTCAATAGAGCAAGAAATTATATATCCAGTAGGAGAACAGAATAAAGTAACAAATTATCAGAATAACTGCTAAATTTAAGATACTGCAGCAGGGGGGAATAAAGAAAATACTAAGAGTGTTTTGCTATTTGGCTCAATACAGTGTGTAGCATATAGGCAGCTTGCATGCACATGTACCCGTATATCTTTGTAAAAAGTATCTACCAGTAATTGTCAATAAAATCTAAGATGCATTTTTATTTTATACATGCACACAGGGGATCATAATAAGGGAGTGGATGTCCCAAATACTAACTATAACAATTAAATGGTAACATAGCTAAATAACTGAGCTTCTAGCTGGTATAGTAGAACAATTTGTATCATTAAACTAAAACAGAACTGCCCACTCTTTATGTATGGAGTGAATTTACTCCCCAAAGCCTGGATTAGATGGATGGTAACATTTCTAAAAAAAAACTTTGACTGTAACTATGTATTCATTATTTTTGCAGCTAAGCAGTAAATAACAGTTTATAATATTCTTAACAGTTTTCTTTTAAAATAATGAATATATCAAACCATCACTACCATTCACTATTATTGACTTGATTCTTACAAGTAGCAATCAGATGGTATTCTTTCCTTCACACAAAACCATTAGTGCTTCTTTTATGTAAGGCTCTGTCTTTTATAACAGATCATTTAGGTGTATAGTAGCTGGTGATGCCTATCCATGGGAATACCATTACTCATTTGTCCTGCGCCTCATCAAGACATATTTTGAACAATCATCTTGTGACATCATCATAGAGATTACTCAGAGATGCACTGTCATACAGTTTTAATTTGGAGTCTAGTAGTAACAGAGCAATGAAACTACAATGGAGACAAGGTTCTCAACAACCACTAAACATTTCATGAGTCAGAAAGTACCGAACAATTTTCCAGTAGAAAAACAATCCATCTATCTACAATCTATATGGTAGTAACTATCAAGGGTCATAATACTCAGCAACTTACTATAGTTAATGAGTTACTATCTGTGGTATACGTAACTGAACAGATCATTTCATTAAACTATAATCTATACTAGAGAATAATGTACATGTGAATTTAGGTTCAACTTATCATGTTCTTGGTCAATCCTCCAGTGTAATAAATGAATCCTGTTCAGTACAAGCATTACAAGCTGTACAGCATCTGATGCACCAAGGGTTAAAATAGCATTGATGTGTTAATATAATTTAAAAGATTTGCAAACTATTTTTGGCGGTAAAAATATATCATAAAATATAATCTAAAAAGCATACAAAAATAAACATTTTAACTATACCTGTCCTAAGTTGCCCAGTACTTTGATTTGCATATAATAACACTGGTTAAATCATATTAAAACAAACTGTCTATGTAGCTCAAATTTGTAAAAATAAAAATTGTCCAGGATGTGAGAGGAAACTACCCATTTAAAAATAAAATAGAGTGAAACGATCCAGTCCTTTTATAGAGTATTATCATGTATGGCGACAAATTGTACCTTTTATTGTGAACTTTAACAAGTTACAATGTAAAACTACAGTCAAATGATCGTTTTATTCATACATTATGGCACCATATACACAAGTCTGATAAACTTGAGGCTATGTATTTTGGGCTTGAAACTCTGCATTTGTTCAGTTTGCAACAATGGAATGGAATTATATATTCTTGGATTGCCAGTTACTTATTCCGCGGAGTTAACATATATATATTTTTTGCGCCCCCTTACTTGTTTAATGTAAAAATGGTATTTTATTTTTAAAATTCGAGCCTTTAAGGTTGCTCATGATATAAGGCACTGCACAACTTTGAACAATACAAAAGGACACATTTATGAAGCATAGGCGTCAAGCAAAGTCAAATAAATTATTATCACGTACAATGCAGATAGTCTATGGTCAGTAAAATCACTTTCATAGGTTTTATAGTAAAGGAGAACTTTTGCTGTAGCCACACCTAACTAAAAACAGGTCAAACTTTATTCATTCGCTTGGATAAATACATACTAATTGTACTTTGCAAATTAAATTTCCAGACACAAAACATTCTGAACTGCATTCATTAAACTGCAGTAGCACTACTGTGCATTAACAAAGGACACATAATCTCTATTTAGTGAATGAGGTGTTAAGATTCAGCATATCGATATGGTGTAAAACATCTCCACAGATATACCACCTAATACAAATCATGTTCCCTTTACATTTTGCTGTTGTTAGTTTGCCTCTTTATTCCTCAGCGCTCACCTTTCCTGATCCCTTCCTAGGAAGAGATCTTTCACCTCCAAAGAACCTGCCCAGTGAATCAAGAAGACCCGAGTCCCTGTATCTTCCGTGGGCTCCATGGCCATGCCTAGAGTGATCTGAGGTGCTTGCCGTTGCCATGTGTTTTGATCCGTGCCCACGAGAGAGTTTCTGTGATGCCATTAAATCAGAATCTTCAGAAGTTGATCCACTGTCTTCTTGGATGGTTTGAAGCTCATCTGACTCACTGGGCCGATCTTTGAAGGTGTTGTCTTCCCTTCCTGGTGCATCTCGGGAAAAGAGGCGGACCAAGTGTGGGCGAGAGGCAGAATCATCTGGGTTGGCATCCTTCCAATTTTTCGGGGGCTCTGCTGTGCTCGTGGAGTCAGTCACCGCCGTGCCCTTGGACGAGGTGCCATTGTTCTGGTTCACATCTGCTGCAAATAATAAGTGTGAGATGTGAATGCAGGGCTGTGACTAGAAAACAATGATTCCTTCATCTCCCTATCCTGAAATAGCTATGTTATTCAAAGCAGTCGGAACACGTTCACTGCACTCTCTAAGAAGAATATACCAGAGGAACTAGAGATTTTCTTGTCAGGGAATCTTTGATTGGGGAAATGTACTTTAGATTCCATCTATAAGTGCATTAGGTGTTGACTTATCTGATTACATATACATATTTCTGCATAGTAAGATTGCGTTTTTTTACTAAAAGATTAGAAAAAATCGTAGAATCAAAGCAAACATATAAACACGTTTTTACCTGCACTTACTATTTAGTCCAGTGATGGCTGATCTTGGCACAGCAGATGTTTAAGCACTAGATAACCCGTGATGCTCAGTCAGCATTAAGAGTAACTGAGCTTCATAGGATTTATAGGGCTCAAGCATCTGCAGGGCCAAGGTCAGCCATCACGGGTCCAGACAATCAAATTGTTCTGCAGATAACATCCTTACAAACTACATGTAACATTTTATGTTAAGCAATAGTAGTTAAAACACAATGAAGACTCAGTTTTGTGCCAACATCTTAATTGTACAACTAACCCACTAAAGACAAACAAAACGTTTACACACTCTAGCTAGCAATGTTTATATTTGAGTCAGCACTTGGGTCCTGGATTCACTTTATTCCCTCACATTAGAAAGATAGGTTAACAACAGTGTCACAAACGACAGACCCATGCGGTGTCGAGTATCCATTGCTATTATGAAGATATCTAATCAAAAGGCAATCCAAATCTAAATTACTCATAAATAAAGTGTCACTGGTGCAGACGTGAGAAACAACCTAAGGTTTATAAGAAAATGAATGATCAGACATTGAAACTGTTCACAAGAGAAATCTCTGCAATATATCTAATCCAGGCACAAGACCCAGGAGTGCAAAGCAAATAAACAGTGAACATATTTGGAGTCGCTGAGACCAGAAAATCAGATAAATCATGCCTGTTACTCAGCGGATGTGAAGCTTTGTCTTCAAAAATAAAATAATATATATATATATATATATATATATATATATATATATATATATATATATATGTTTCAGGGTTGAAAGCAGGCATGCCTATGAGCGGAATTCATTATCAAGTAACAATTTTCAGAGATTTACGTTTCATGTGTGACTTTCTAAAAAACCTGCTATAATTTGTTTATACTATTCACTCGCAAAAAAAAAGTTTTCTTTGGAAAATATAACTTTGAGGTGGCATTCAGTATGTGCCTACAGCATAACCTTCAATTATGGTGGACCCAGTGAATGATATGATCTAAGACTAACTTTGAGAACTTCATGTTGGCTTCTGCAGAAGATTGGCCACTCAAGTTCAAAAATGTTTGCCATCACTGCCCTATATTATATGTCCCTAGAGGACATTGGAAGCCTGGCTGCTTGGACACTTAATACATGAAAAATACTATGAGGGTGGCGCATTCTGGTTTGTAACTTGGAGATTGTATATGTCTTGTAAACTTGGAGAGACATGACATCTGCTGGGAGAGATATAAACTGAAAACACATGTTATATATATATATATATATATATATATATATATATATATATATACACAGATACCTAAAAACGCATTGCACCTTGAATTTGTAAACATCTCTCTGGAGACTTTGGGGGTGACCACATTGCAGTTTTATCTTGGATGCTTATGTAAAATGCACAGTTCAGGGCAGTGGTGTAAGGCTTTGTGCTGCCATAGGCCTGATTAAACTCATGCACCCTCAGCCCTTATTCATCACATCTCTACCTCTCCAGGTTGCATTCCTTCTTTGCATAACTATACCAGTTTGTCCTCACATTCTTTTCCACACCATCATTTGCTTCCACACCTATATCCAATGGTGTCCTAGTGGGGGCAGCCTGGATGTTAGTACAAGAAGAGAAGGGCAGTGAAGGTGTCTGTACTACAAACAATGTTAGTGCTGGCTCTGCTGTTGCCACCCCCCTCTTTTCTGCCTAGGCTCAGGCATAAATGATCAGGACTAGACTGGGTAAATGAAGAGTGCAGACTGGTCTACATTTTAGAGTACAGCCGTGGACTATACATTTATCATAAGCAGCCCTGGGAAAAATTGTGATGTGGTCTTCCTATTCGAGGGTTATATGTCAATGTCAGTTCTAGAGCAAAGTTCTAAAAGTAAAACAATCACCAGGAACATTCCACTGGTTTCCATGAAACTTTTTTTTCCATTTAAAGATGTTTATTGTCCAGTATATCGCTAATTATCCTATTTGCAAACGGAAAAAAATTGTACAAATAATTCTAGCTCAGTCCTTTTAAGGAAATGTCTGAAAGCGCAAGTGACAATCAAAATACGAGGGTCTACTACATGTGACCACGCGGCTCCCTTGGAGATAAACCATGCCCAAATTGATAAATGCACTGTATAAAAATGACCCATAAACCTGGACTGTGCACGTGATGCACAGCACTCCCATTGGTTGTTGTATTAAATGTTGTTATGTCTTTGTATAATGTGTTATTTAAATGTAATAATTTGTATTTTTTGATAATTTCCTAATAAAAGAAAAAAAAAATATGAGGGTCTACTCAATAAAGTGAGAATTGCAGGCTATTGAAACAGGAATTTCAAACTTAAGGCCAAAGTAGCTAAGTTGGAAACATTCTCCCCTTCAGCTGCATTTTAGAATGTTTCCAACCCGGCTACATTGGCCTAACATTTGAAATTCCCATCTCAGTTCCCTGCAAATCTATCTTTATTGAATATACCCTATGGTAAACTAATAGTTTACCCCTGGGCATGGAAGGCTCAGTGCAAAGTTCAAGCATTTGGTTTAAGTAAAAAAAAACCCATAAGATACATTCACTCAAAAGGGACAAAACAAGCACTGTAGTTCTATTAGCACTGAGAAAAACAGAGGTTCTTTGTTTGTTAAAAATAGCAGCATGTTGTAACACAAAGAATACTTATGTCACAAGAACAGTTCTCCCATACAATTAAAGGGACAGGAACACTTGGAAATTAAAAAGAGGTTCACTTAGTTTACCCAACATATGTATTTATCAGGAACCTGTAAAAATAATTAGATATTAGAAACTATTTAGATGGGGTATATTATATAGTGTATAATTGTATTGTATATTTTTTGCATATTTCATGATTTTTTTAAATAGTAAATTATATCATATGATGAAAATAATGGTAGCAAAAGAAAGCCTAATCAGTTCTTTAAAAATAATTTTTAATTTGTGTGGGTGCACTAAACATGAAGAAAGAAAATCACAGTTAAGCAAACATGACAAAAATGTTACGAAAATAAAGATATTCTGGTCTTCAAGGGACATCAGATATAGCATAGAAATCTGTCACTAGGGGGTTAATATATTACCATTCTATGTTCTATATTTTAGATTAAAGTGCACCAAACACCTGAAAATATCTTTACAAAAATCGTTTTAAAAACAGTGTTACCAGACTATTATTATTTTCATCTAACCATGCTAATCTAATCTTTAGATGTATGTGAGGATATAATTGCTTTCAGTGTGGAGATGATAACTTTTTAATTGCATCATACTATTGCTTTTTGTAAAACCAACACTCAAAATCAATGGCTTTACATGGCTTGAGAAATATTGTAGTACAGCAATTAATACTTTTGGTCCCTATGAATCACAAGTCTATGGGATGACAGGCAAGCACAGTACATGCTATGAAACCCAATGTAATTCGTGTTTCACACGGTGCAAACATAAGCAGTTTTCTAGTAATCAACCATTTCATCAAATGAAATACCCTAACCTTTTCTAAAACATGGTTTCAGAGAAGATGGGAGATGAGCTGGAGGGAGCATCCATATAATGTTTTTGTTCAGCTAGTTTTAAGATGATTATTTCCAATAAAGGCAACTGTATATTTACTGAACCCACATATATATTAACACATGCATAAGTTATTTGTATTATTATATCCTTAGTTAATTAATATTTTGTCACTGAAGAATGTAATGAATGAGGCCTCTGTATTTAGAGTTAAGATATGTTTTCTTCTATTTTAGGGTCTGCTCAATAAAGAGAGAATTGCAGGGAATTAAGATCGGCATTTTAAGCTTAAAACCAAAGTAGCTGAGTTCTTCTATTCAACTGCTGTAGATCATTTTGTAACTTGCCTACACTGACCTAAAGTTTGAAATTGACATCTCAATTTCCGCAATTCTCTCTTTAATGTTGACTAAGAACATATAATAGCTTGCTTGACAGTAATATTAATAGTTATAACATTTTATGATAAAAGTAATATTAATAGTTATAACATTTGAAAACAATAGGTATGTCATACATTGTTTAACAGTGAGAAGCTGTCATTCAGAACCTGGGACTTGATCAGCTGACCTGACAGTTCTCAGCATTCCAGAGTGCAAAAGCAGGAAATGATGCAGTGTTCCCTTTTCTGCTCAAAGATAATGATAGGAAATCAATACTTGTCAGAATCAACTGTATTAAACACGGCTGAGAATGATCAACGTCAGGTAAAGCAGTTTTTGAAGTGCTATATGATGCAAAAAATATCTGACGACAAGTCCACTTTAAAGGACACATATCTTGTACTGAGTGTACAGTCTGAAGAGGTGGATAAAAGCGAGCCATTTACTGTAGATCTGTCTGTGAAATTAGCATTTATTCTGTTTAATTTATTTTTCTGAACTCTTTCGTTTCTAGGAATTAGATGCCATGTATTAATGAATTAATTTTGTGCTACGGTTCATAATTACACTCCTCTTGTTTCAAAGCAGTGCTTCATTATATTTTCTTTTTTTCGTTAATTACACAATTAAGCATTTGTAACAGAGCAGATGAGATGAGTGGGACAGTTAAAGTTTTCTTGCATTATATTGTTTATAACAATACTGTACACTTAGTGCCCATTTCTATCTCTCATTTATGAAGTTAACAAATTAAATGAACATGTTTATGTAGAATATTGTATGCCATACAAATATTGTGTCAGACTAATTACTGGACAATATTATTCTCTTGCTATAGCTATGCTAAGCAAATAGCACATATCTTCTTCTGTCTGTTGGGGGAAACGCTTAGAGCTTTAGTGCGGCTTTCTACCAAATTATTAGGTGCACATTAACGTACACTTTAAGGCTATTAATGATCATAAAAAATAAGTTTCACACAAACACTTTTAAATAGGGAAATTAACATGTAAATTGAAAATACAACACTGACTGTGAAATGTAGATAGCAGTTAGGCTACTGACACAAGCATGGGTAAAAATAACCAGCAGCAATGTGTATAGTACGTGACTCGTCATAAATACATATAGTTTACTTTTCATATTTGAGCTTAATTACAGTAGATGAGAAAAAAAGCCCTGGAACATAATAAAAGGAAATGGGTTTGGTTGTATCAAAACAAAACCGCATTATTTTCTTCGAACTGTTGAGGATGGGTAGGTAATAGCTCTTTGTAACACTTTTTGATAAAGAAACCTAAATATCTTTATAAATATGTGGTGTATCTTGTGTAGTTGAAAAATCCAGTTGTGTTCTTGAGTTTGTTCTTATATAATATCAATTCTAGTTGGCACACTGATTCTTGAGAAGAATCAAGTAAAACATGTCCTAAAATTACATCCATGGATGCCCTGAAATAAAAATTCTTTAGCATGGTCATGTTGAGGTCCAACTCTGCCCTTTGTTTGAAAAAATACCCAACTAATCCTTGCATTTTACTGTAAATTATGAACTCACCTCTGTTGCTACTGACCTAAGCTTGTTGTTTCAAACAATGTAGCACTGTAGGATATGTTTGCACATGGCATGGTTAATAATGCACGTCCACATTAATTACATCTAAGCCCCGATATAGCGCGGAGCTCGCAATCCCATCGTGACACAAGTGGGAGCCCACTAAACTTTAACTAAATAAGAAACGGAAAGGCAGATCGCTTGCCTTGCTCTATAAAAGTAACCACTTTAAAACATATACTGGGCATGTATAAACACGGTTCACATGCAGGTTGTGCAAAATATGGGTGCAATTGGCATGTGCGCCAATGTACAGAAGACTCCCAACAAATTTTGTGAGTCTGCGTTATCCACGCCAAATGCGGAGATTTTGGTTGTGTTAGCGTTTGTTGTGTTAGCCTATGTATAAAAAAATCAGGCGCTGTTTGGTGGATGTCACTTACCCGCACTGCAAAGTGTCAGGAGTTATAAAAAGGCGCAAATGTTACACGTTGCGGGAGTTTTTATATATAAACCCCAGTGTTATAATGGGGTACACATGTATAGAAGTAAACGGATGCTGTGTGTAAATGATTCATTTTAGAATCTACTGTAGTATGAAGAATGGAACATCAAAATCAAGTAATATTGTCAGAGAAATAAACTGAACCTACTAAGATTTATTGCTTAGAAAGCCCGTATAAATACACTGAGCATCACAATCAACTTAATGCTTAGGTGATTTATACACTAATTAATGATATACTTAAAAGGGAAAAAGGTTAATCTCTGTGATTATATACAACTTCAGCACACAACTATCTGGGAGTTTAGTTATGGAATAAAGAGAGAGAGAGAAAAAAAAGCATACTGACTTCAGTCACCCAGTTGGAGTCCATCTCATGTGTGGCATTTTCATATTACTGTAATTTGTCTTCAGCTGCCCTTTGAAGGACTGAGGAGCTTCCCATGGAAAGGGGAAGTAGAGAAATATCTTGCATTTTTCCATCACACTGTGCCCTTAAAGTGCTTTTACTAATGACAGCTTTAATAAGCAACAAGTGCAGCAACTAGTCATTCCAAAGGTGAGCTTTACATCCCCAATTAGTAATACTAATCACATGGTGAGCTATGCTTAACTGAAATATGCAAGATTTTAAGATGTCATAAAGTGTGTGAAAAGGTAGGAACAAAAGAAGGTTCGGAGAAAGGCTACTTAATGGGTGTTATAGTGTGATAAGTTGTAAGCTTCTTTTAGAAGAATGATAAAGATAGATTGATGCTCTCCAGAAGGTATTGATTGATAAATGGGTGGATGCCAGATTTCTAATAAGGAAGATTACACACATTCTGTACCAGGGCAGGTTAAATAAATGGAACTTATCAATCGCTAATACAGGTTTACGTTTTATGTTTCTTGAGGGATGGTCAACAAAGCTTTTTAATTGTTTTCACTCTCTTCCTTAGCATACAGAAGGGAACAAATAGTCTCCTTAAGTACTGCGGGTGGTATCCGCAACAATAACAATCATCCAGGGATGGTTGTAGGTTTTTTTGAATCCCTAAACAAAGAATGTGGAAGCACGCATCAGTATTTGACCTGTTCACTCTTAAGGGTGTACTCAGTATGCACCGATCCTATCTGAATTAATAGCTGAATTGAAGGGACCCTCAAAATGCAGCCACTTAATATATCTGAATTAGGCTTCGAATCAGCTCTTGGGAAACCAAAGCATCCGACGGTTTTGGATCAGGAAAATTTTGCCACAAAAAAACATAGGTTTTGGCTACCCATTATGCACTGATCAACACAGAATACAATTGAGATTCAGGGATGATAGCAGTATTTCGGGATTTCAGATCTCCATATTAAAAAAAAATCCCCCACTGGCCCAGCCAATAGCGGGATCAGATACGTTTTCTTAAAATGAAATCCCCGCTCTAAGAGCATAGATTTCATTCTGCACCTAGAGAGGGGCCCACGCTTTTTCTTTTATACTTTAGGATAGGTGAATTCAGTATATGGAGGGCAGGGGAAATAGCATTTAAGGCTAGGGCTAGAATCTAGGGTTATGGCTAGCATCTTGGGATAGGGCTAGAAAAAAAAACACTACTTTGCCCTGTAATTTGCAAAATCCTCCAGAAAACATGTAAAACATGGGTATATCTATATACACACACACTTCTCACTGGGATGATATACAAATAATACACTGCCTGGTGAAAAAAAAATGTCGCCACCTGGATTTAACAAACAGGTCTTGGGTTGCTGCAGCTGGTCAGGTCTAGGTGACAAAGAATGACTACCTGAATGACCAGGTTATTCCATCAATGAATTTTTTTCTTCCCTGATGGCACGGGCATATTCCAAGATGACAATGCCAGGATTCATCTCAAATTGTGAAAGAGTGGTTCAGGGGGCATGTGACATCATTTTCACACATGTATTGGCCACCACAGAGTCCAGATCTTAACCCATTGAGAATCTTCGGGATGTGCTGGAGAAGGCTTTGCTTTACAAGATCCGACTTACACCGAAATACATCTTGTGACATTGCAGAAGCTTATCGAAACAATGCCACAGTGAATGCGTGCTGTAATCAAAGCTAATGGTGGTCCAACGAAATATTAGAGTGTGTAACCTTTATTTTGGTGGCAATTTTTTTTTTGGCCAGGCAGTGTATATATCATGTCAGTGAGAATCCCTCTTGTGGCTTTGGCAACGCATATAGCCGGTATTTTTTTTTAGGAAAAGGTGGCAACCCTAGTTGTAACGTAGTGTTAACAGTGAGATAACTTTTCATTCTGCTTGATATAAAGTAAATTATGGTCTTTAACTAGGAAAAAAACATTTCCAACACTATTTAGAAGAGAATACATGTTGTTCAATTATTGTTCTTTTATTTGAAATTATTAAAGGAGAAAAATCTTTCTTGACAAGTGTTGCGTAACGGTTGTTTTCCCTTCCTCAGCATGTTCTATTTCTGTCTAACTAAGCCACAATGACATCTAATGCTTTGGCCCCAATAATTACAGCACCGCCCCTCAGTGAAGTTTCAAATACAACCCTTCTCATGTCTAGAAGGCAGATATTTATACATCCCAGTCACATCTCACTGGCCCATGATTTAATAATAGCAACCATACCAAAATGACCTCTTGACATTACTGAAATTGGCTGAGATAGTCTCTATTTCTCTCTATTTCTCTCCTCTGTATGGAGACAAAGTCATTTTAAAGCATTAAGAATGATCTGTATTACACTTGTCCTAACTCATCAAACAATCACTGCATTGCCTTAAAGGGCAATGGCGCTACAATATTACTTAAAATGTGCTTGCACGACTAGCCTGCAGTATTTCTGGACACAAGAGAGGTTTATACTTCATATACCTTATCCTGCCAGTTTGAAAGAAAGAGGTTGAAAAAAATCATTATGGCACTGAAAAACCAAACCTAAAAGTCTTGATTTGCACTGAGCCAAGCAATAATGCATTTCATACAAAGTGCTTGGACATAAAACTGTATTCCGCATCATGTCTCCATCTTTGGTATAATTCGGTCAGCCTGTTCACATGCCTCATCATCCATGTGCTTTGAAAAGTTTATTTAAAATACAAGTTTACTCATATCTGTAAAAAGCAAACCCTTCCTTTAGTCTTCCAAGGATATTTGTCATCGCAGTCACTTATTCTAAGGTCACACTATTTCAAGTGAAAGAAGTTTGTTACAATAATTATTAAGCTTAATTTAAGCATCATCATGACTTAAAGTTGTACAAACATATTTTTTAAAACGTTTCTTCTTTAGTATTCTGCTCTGCCTTTCTCTTGCAATCAGAGCAGTTGTCTGCAAGTGATAGTCCGTAACTGGATCAGCCTGCATGCATCACAGTGAAGCATGGAGGTTACTAGCAGACAGAAGATAAAATGGCTTGTATCTTTTCACTTGTGCTTCTAAAACTCAAGCACAGGTGGAAAAAAGGTTTAGTCGCTCTTTAACACTATGTCATTTTCCTTTTTATTGCAGGTGCAAGTTCTCAGTCTGTCAGCAGAGTGAAGTGATATAAAAAAGGCAAATATAACACACACTCTCTTTACGATAAATATAATAATTTAGGAAACATTAACATACTAGGTCAGATACTATATTATAAAAGCTAAGTCAATTAGTTTATGGCTCCAGGGAAACCCCAACAATCTTTAAAACATTTCCTCACTGACTTGAAATGATCTTAACCGCCCATTTTTCCCCTGCTAGCCATAAAGGTCACATCATCAAGTATAAATGTCAACGTGGTTGCTAAAAGGTTGCTATATTTTATAGCACATCATTTTTGATACAGAAGTAAAAGTGTTTTTGGCACCTTAGATATAGGAGCTATCATACGTCTCTAAATACTGAGATTAGTTGAAAATGTGTTCCACGGCTTTTTAGAAAAAGCAGAACCCAGAGCAAAGCCACATGGGATATTCCAGTGCAAGCCACTCTCCCATGGTTATCCAAAAGATTCTCACTTGTATAACAAATGTCATCCTTTTTACATGTTAAAATGCATCATCAAATGAACACAATTTAAAACACGGCAGCTAAATGAAAGAGAAGAAAACAAAGCTTCAAACAAAATATATTAACCCTTTTGACTAAGTAGACTAATCAGTCTATATTATCTTAGTGCTTTGTGGTATAGTATCTCATCCTTGCAACAATGTATGGGCCACCAGCCATTGCTATTTTACAAGGGTTCAGCCCACATAGCTCACCATGAAACAGAGTGGGCCCAAAACCTGCATCAAACCCGCCTTATTTGTTAAAATACTTTGGCTGATGTCAGAGTCGCCTAGAACTGAGGAGGAATGAACACAAGAATATAAAGGACTATGGTGTACAACTGGTGGGATTTAAAATGACAGAAATTCTGAAGCTATGCCAAGAATGTGGCCACTGTCCAAAACTGCCTGCAGATTTTCTTTTCCCAATTGTTAAATAAATGGATTCTATCGGCCCACCATGATGAAATCAAAATGTTCCTTTGTGTTCAGAAAGCATCATTTTTTTCCCTCAGACTACAAAATATTATACACAGAGAGTCCACACATAAGTCCAAAACAAAAGATAATAAATGCACTGCAGAGCAAACCTGGGTGTTGTCCATGATCTCGTGAATGTACCATGTACTACTTCACAAACATTGCATCCAGAATGCATGAATAATGCAACCTTTAAATAACATCTAAAAACTGCAACAATATACAAATTATTTTACATGCAGCAGAGCTTCCGCTTAACATATTTGTGCAACTAAATATTTGTTTTTAATTTAAAAGTCACTCTAGAACATTTGTCATTCTGTCACTGGGTCTCTTAGCCACTCGCCCACAACAACCATTGTGTTAATGCCTTAATATTTGCTATAAAAAGCTTTTTATGTGATAACTTCACTGAAAGGAAAAAGGGGGCTGATCAAAGGACCCCAGACCATATATTAATTAAATTAACCCCCCCCCCCCCCCCCACTGGTTCAGGGGCTGCCCAATGGACTCCAGAACATAAATAATATGAAACTTACACTTCCCGTGCTTCCTCTGCCTTGCCCATGCAGATGATTACCTGCAAAAAACCCTACCCTTTGAGTGCCATGAGGATGGGCAAAAAAACGCGAAAAATACATTAAAATTAGTGATTTCCTTCAGCTGGAACTGGGCTGAGGACTTCATTACCGAGAAATCGGAAGTTAGTATACAGAAAACTTCCAGAAACGTCATCGTCATGGGGATGGCGTCTCGTTGCAGCTGAAGGAAATCACTAATTTTAATGTATTTTTCGTGGGTTTTTGCTTTATATATAAAGAAACCCCTTCCCCACTGCTTGTATGCACACACACCCACCAGCTGAAGAAGTTTTTTTTACGAAACGCGTCGTGAGGGGTGTCTTGTTTTTTTGTGTCTGTGCAAATAGTGTATATTTTATACATATGTTCTGTAACCTGGCCAGGTGAACAACACTATACTAGCAGTGGGTAAGGTTGTATTATATTATATTTTATTCTACTTTACTGCACATCCGTTTTTCCTTTTTTATTTTATATTCATTTGTATATATATATATTGTATCTATCTTACTTTTTTGTGTCCATCTGTTGCTATTTGTATTTCTGTGGTACTGGACTTGTTTGTGGTCTTTTTACCTTATACATTTGCATGTTTTTATTTTGTGATATATAATAAATTTTTCTCATTTTTATAAACATATGTCTTGTTTTTTCTGGGGTATATTTTTTTAGCGCTGTCTCTCTTTTCATTAATCTTGTGCTTCTTTTTTTTCAGTGGTGCAGTCCATTGCATAGTTGTAAGACTAGCTACTATACCTTTTTCCTAATTGTAAGTGGCCTGCCCCCTCACGAAATTGAGAGATATTTTTTACTCCATATTTGATCTTATGTGAGGTTTTTTCTGTGTGTGGAGTACATACGGGTTAGTTTCCATTTTATTTTTTTATATAATATATATTCATTACCACTTTTTTCCCACATATTTTCACACTGTTCTTTCTTTACATTTAAGCGCTGTGCACAATTTTTCTTATAATATTCCTGGTATCTGAATGGCACAATATTCCTGGTATCTGAATGGAATAATATTACTGGGCTCTGTATAGCACAATATAACTGGGCTCTGAATGGCATAATATTACTGGACTCTAAATGGCACAATATTCCTGCTATCGGACTGGCACAATATTCCTGGTATCGGACTGGCACAATATTCCTGGTATCGGACTGGCATAATATTACTGGTATCGGACTGGCATAATATTACTGGGTTCTGAATGGCACAATATTACTGGGCTCTGAATGGCACAATATTCCTGGTATCTGACTGGCACAATATTCCTGGGCTCTGAATGGCACAATATTCCTGGTATCTGGCTGGCACAATATTACTGGGCTCTGAATGGCACAATATTACTGGTATTTAAATGGCACAATATTCCTGGTATTTGAATGGCACAATATTCCTGGTATCTGAATGGCACAATATTACTGGTATTTGAATGGCACAATATTACTGGTCTCTGAATCGCACAATATTACTGGCATATGAATGGCACAATAATACTGGCATCTTAATGGCAAAATGGTATTGGCATCTGGCACAATAATACTGGCATTTTAATGGGCAAATTGGCTGTTATAGAAAGAGAGAGAGAGAGAGATGTCTGTATCTATAGATATGTATTGTTTTAGAATTGTACAATTGTCACCTCGTGGGGCTCCTGTATGTTGCATAATTAATGGCGGTCCCATGTGTGCATAATTATGGGGCACTTGTGTGTGGCATATTTATTGGGCCCCATGTGTGGCTTAATTAAGGGACACTTTTGTGGGGCATAATTATGGGGCACCTGTGTGTGGCATAATTATGGGGCACCTGTGTCTGTGGCATAATTAATTGGGCAGAGGTGAGGCATAAATAGTGGGGCTCTGGTGTGGCATAATGTATGGGGCTCTTGTGTGGCATAATTTATGGGGCTCCTGTGTGTGGCATAGTTATGGGGCTTCTGTGTGTGGCATAGTTATGGGGTTCCTGTGTGTGGCATAGTTATGGGGTTCCTGTGTGTGGCATAGTTAATAGGCCATCTAACTGGCATTACTAAGGAATCTGTTTGGCATTGTATTGGAGGAAATCCAGGGGGGTGACACCATGAGTTTCCGCACCGGGTGACACCAACCCTAGTGACGCCCCTACATGTGCTGAGAAGGTTGGAAGATGTGAAATTAAAAGGTTGCCTGGTAGTGCAGATATCGTGAAAATAATATGAATAAATACATGAAATAGTCTTCTTCTTTTAATATTGTAGGCAGGAAAAAATAGGATATAATCAGTACAATATAGAATATTTGTATCAGGGGACTCTTTACTTATCATATAACTTTGGTGAATGGAAAATCAAATTTAAAACATCAAGATGAAATGACTGAGTTTGAAGAACAGGCAAACTGGAGACATTTCCCATTGAGTGTGAGTGCTGAGCTGTGGTGTTCTCTGCAGTTCACTGTTTGGTTACCCTATTTGTATACCTCATCCACAAGACACAATGGCTTTAATTTTCAACACAATTTTCTATGGTAAAATGTCACAATAAAGCACTTTGCCTTGTAGTACTGTTTCAGTTTAATAAAAAATATATACCAATGAAAAAATGTGTTGCATTTATCTAGATTTCTTAAATATGCCAGAACGAATAGCTTTTTGCTGGTTTAAAGTGCATCAAAGTAAAAAACTGCTCTCCTCCTCCCTAGCATATCATTTAATTTGGGTCATTGGATACCTTTAAAGTCAGCCTGCTGTCACAATAACCAGCATGACTTAAAATAGAAGCAAAAAGAAAGTGAATATTGCTCTGGGGTTGTTACAGGAATCCAGCTGTGGTCTGAACTGGTTGTTGTTCTTTTTCAGCCTTGTCTGTGCCACTGAAATAACAGACCAGTGAGCCTTAGGACAATGTATTCGACAATCATCTTTTACTTTAGCAAAGCACCAGTGGTGTCCCAAGGAGGGTGTGGACTGCAACGGGTGTCACCCCCAGCGGGGTTGACACCTGGGTTGGCATCCCCTTTGCAGCGCAACAGCCAACAGCAGCATCCTAAACATTCTGTCATGGCCACCAGATATGACAGCATATCATACACAGCGGCTGTATTTTCCTCCGCTGTGCAGGACGGAAGACTGTGAGGAAGAGAATGGCCAGGGACATGGAGCAGCCAGGAGATGAGTACTGGGGAAGGGAGAGGAGGGTGGCATATAATAGGCAAATGACACTGGCATATTAATGGACAACCTAGCACTGGCATATTAATGGGCAGAGTAACACTGTGGGCAAACTAGCATTGGCATATTAATGGGCAAATAACCATGGCATACTAATGGGCAAATTGGCTATGGCATATTAATGGGCAAACTAACAGTGAAATAATAATGGGCAAATTAACAGTGGCATATTAATGGGCACCTGGCTGGGAAATAGTTTCATGGGCATACTCTGGAATATTTAATGGACAAACTTGCATATTTTGGTGAAAGGTTAGTTGTTTCTAGTGTAAGGATAAACTGGCATGTACTTTTTATATTACATGCCAGTTTATCCTCTGACCGGCAGGAAGCAGGCATCCGTCTGGTAAGTTACTGGCTCTCTCTGTGAGCCTGGAATTGGTATTTTATCTGTGCTGTGGATGTGTGCAAAATATTGAAACTTCCCCCACTACTCTAATTCAGGCAGCCTCCCAACCGCAAACAATTGATGATGAGGAGCACCCTACACAGAGATCCAGTAAATGGCACGTCTCCCTGCCAACAAAAGAGATGTGAGACCTGTGCACACATCCAAAGCACAGATAAAGTACCAATCCCAGGCTCACTTTTGCACCACAAAATCAATGGCTGCTTTACTTGCAAATCATCCAATTGTATCAGGCCTAGTTTTGCACAAACAGTTCAATTCCCAAAGACATTTAATTAGCATTAGAAAACAAAACAGATATACCTATTGGAAAACAATTCTTTAAACCTGGACACAGAGTCCAGTATATGAAGCTTTTGGCACTGATGGGATTGTTTCACACACAGAGGGAGAGAATAATATGGGAGGTCAAATGAATATGCCAGCTCAAGGCCTTTATCATTGGCCTCAACAGAGACAGTGAATGTATCTCAAGATATAGTGTTACTAATTAATAATATTTTAGCAAGCCCGGGATTGCTGCAATGGACTTATTTCAAACTACAAACATTTAACACCTTCACTGATCTGGCATGTGTCTAATGATTTTATGGTCCCCCCTAACCAGGGAATGGAGAGATCAGAGATGATCTCTGTAGAACTGGCGGTTTTAATGCTGAGGACATTCTTTAAAGAATGCTAAACAGAACTATGGTACCACCTAGGGGTCCAAGTTCTTAAAGAGGGTCTGTTTAAATGGGCACTCATGACCATAAATAAATATACTCATTGGCAATGGAAAAATATTTAAATCATTTTATTAAGGGTCCCTAAAAAATGGGGTGCCCCTGGGTGAGAGCAAGTCCAAACAATACCATGAAATATCTATATCACACACCCAGTGTGACATAGATCATAATGACAAACATTAGTTACATGTCAAAACCATATTAATAATAAACATGCAAAACAGTATATGACAAAAACGTTAAAAGACTAATCCTGTAGGATAGAGAATGAAAAATCCGGTTCCGTTTCCTTTAGATAAACCGTTCGGTAAGGACCCTCAAATAAAGTGTTTCCATGCGTAAGAGATCTTACGCATGGAAACACTTTATTTGAGGGTCCTTACCAAACGGTTTATCTAAAGGAAACGGAACCGGATGCTGCA
This sequence comes from Pelodytes ibericus, assembly GCA_036172795.1. NCBI lineage: Eukaryota > Metazoa > Chordata > Amphibia > Anura > Pelodytidae > Pelodytes > Pelodytes ibericus. The sequence goes on from CM069859.1 coordinate 86,917,188, forward strand.
CAGACTCTTATGGTCACTGCTTACCGGAGACAACCGAAGGGTTGCGTCTGGGAGCTTCAAGTACCTTTTATCTGTCTGTTCAGTCGCTTTTGTGGTTCCCCACCTATCATTTAGTGATCCTCTATCTTTATCTGTATTGAATGCGGGACTATTTACTACCGTGCTTATTTTACATTCAGCAGAGACTTGTTTATCTTTTGCTTAAGCACATTATGGATACCAGCACAGATACCAGCTCCATGCTTCCACAGTTATGAATGGCTCTCATTAATAACTTCCTTGCTTGCCACAGGACCTTTTATATCGGCGGTCCCTTCACACCCTTCATGCTTTATTTTTGCTTGCAGGTTGTTTTGTATCGATTACACTGCCGTGGACGCACGGCATTTATTAGTTGTTTTTGAGTAGTTACTTGAGCAGTTTTGGATAGCTGACTTTTTCAGCACCTCCACTTTTTTCATTCTCTATCCTGCAGGATTAGTCTTTTAACGTTTTTGTCATATACTGTTTTGCATGTTTATTATTAATATGGTTTTGACATGTAACTAATGTTTGTCATTATGATCTATGTCACACTGGGTGTGTGATATAGTTATTTCATGGTATTGTTTGGACTTGCTCTCACCCAGGGGCACCCCATTTTTTAGGGACCCCTAATAAAATTATTTAAATATTTTGCTATTGCCAATGAGTATATTTATTTATGGTCATGAGTGCCCAATTAAACAGGCCCTCTTTGAGAACTAGGACCCCTAGGTGGTACCATAGTTCTGTTTAGCATTCTGTTGTAAGGGTTTGTAGGCACCCACCCCCCACTGCTCCACTAGGGGCAGCCAAAATTTTGGGAGGTGTTTTGTACCAAGGTTTTTTGAATCTTTTCATATTATAAAATTTATACTCTCAGGTTGTAGCAGGTTGGCTAATGGCTTTTTTGGACATTCTTTAAAGCCCTGAGTTTTACTTGCCCTTTTTTTTTTTTTTTTAAAGCTGTTAACTATGTTTTGTTATCGGGAATTTAGTTTTAGCTTCATTTATGCCTGTGGAAGGGACCTAAAAACTCGTTATTGAAAGCTTGAACCAAACTCTCAGATAGCCAATAAATTTTAGATTTTTATAGTCACAAAGTCTGTATAGACAAAACATGCTGTGCGGACGTCTGACAACTGAGGAAGCCTGCATCGTGCAGGTTTTAAGGCGATTTTCATACCATTACTTTGTGACAAATTGCAAGAGACACCCGTAGAGGATAGTGGGTATTGTAGTCTTGTTTAAGCTGAATATGATAGCCAATTGTTGGGCTTTGTTTCAGTAGTTCTGCAGAGACCTTCATACTGGATGGTGGGGACTGAAGTCCCAAGGCTCTGCCCATTTGAGTGGTTCCATGGGGAGGGGGGTGTCACCCACATGGACCAATAATTTGATACAGTACTTCACATAATTTGCTGTATTTCTTTTTCTGTTTTTTTTTACACTGGGAATAATACCCATCACATTTAATTAAGATCCGTATATTTGCGGAGCACTGTTTTTTGCACTTGTTAACCCAAGTACCTGCAGCATAATACAATTTTATTTGGGTTAATCTTATTTCACACAGTTTTTTGGATGCCTTTTTCTCACACAAATTCATCATTTTAACCCTACTTGTTTCCTGTTTCTCCATGTCTAACACAGTACTACTCACATGTAGAGATTAAAACAATATTTACAATGATTTATACATTGTGTTAGCAAGACTGCAAGTAAATGCCTAAATTAGGCGAATAATATGTCTGTGGAGTCTTTTGGCTATGTTGTCACCTGTGGCCTAATATGCAAATCACACATTTCCAATTGAAACACAGTTTATTTGCATATTAGGCCACAGGTGATGTCATGCACTGGAGACTCCACAGACACATTTAAAACACATTTTTCTAGATCATTTTCAAGCATTTTTTATTCTCTACATTCACAGTAAAACAATCTTTAGGTGATACAGTCCCTTAAAGAGGCTAAGGTAAGCAAAAACAGAGTTTGTAATTTCTGGGCATTTGTGCATAGGAGACTTTGCATACATTTTGGGCTTGGCCAACCTTTGCAGGCAGCACCAGCCTAATGTACTAATAGAAATGTTTCCTCTGCAATGACACAAATGAGCAAAACAAAAAATCTTGTGAGCTGCTTCAGAGTGGGTAACATCCCCAAAGGAAAACTGTTTTAGCTCTGTGCACCATAAGCTGAGCTGGTCTCACAAGTATCATGTGTTGTGTTTATAAGCTAGCCTTCCAGTGACTTCCAGTGCTCCAGAAGCATTAATGCAGTATAGTCACTCCCAAATCGCCAGCTTACAGAAAGAAAGTAGGTCAAAGTAGAGCACAGCTGACTCGCCCGAGAAATGTATTAATATGTCTCTTTACATGTCTAATGTAAAACATATGAAGTTAAATTCTGCCTTTTCTAAGTCATTATGGAACTAGAGAAAGTGCAGAGGAGGGCAACAAAACTAATAAGGGGAATGGAAATTTTTATTTATAAAGAAAGGTTAGAAAAGTAGTGTACACACTAGAGAAATGGCATCTTAAAGGGGATGTGATAATGTTATATAAATATTACAGGGCCAATAAAAAAGGCTTCTCCAAAGAACAATCCAAAGGACAAGTGTTTACCAGCTAAGACTTGAAGAAGGGAGATTTAGCATACAACAGAGGTGGCGCTAGCACATGCATTAGATGCCTGGATAGTTTTTTTTTTTTTTTGTATGAACCAGAACATAAAGGAAATGGATGAAAGTCTTTAACTACTATGTAACTATGTAAAACAGCCTTCTTTTACAAGAGATACACAAAACCGTCTTCCAGAAACCATCACATCTTCCAGTAGTCTAAAATATTTGATCATGTTCACCTCACTGCACCTAAAATAAGAATGTACCTAGTATATCTGCTAATGCGCAACCTCTTTGTATATGTATTTTGTGCAGTTTCTTAAAAAGTGTTAACTTTATATTGTCTTTACTTGTACATACATGTATTTTATTTTTTATATGTTCATATATGTTATCTTAATGTTATCTTAACACACTCATTCTGGTAAAACACTTTATATATAAATACAAATATATGTTCATTAAAAACCAACAATAGCGGGTCTGTTCCCCTATATATTTATGTACAGCCTATTACTAGTGACTAGTTGCAATATGTGTTCAGGTTTGAATTATGAACTAGTTGTGATCTATTTTCTCTGCTTTATCTATTAAAAAGTCGTGTTTAAACTTATCATAGAATTACTTCTGGCTACATAACTGCCATCTGATGCAGTACTCTTTGTCTAAAATGGATGTATTCAGTTTACCTCTGTAATCATTAGTTTATGTACAAATAGGGGCTGTAAACCGAATTAGTAGTAATAAATTAAATATAACTTTTACTAAATAACCATAAATTACAAAATAAATAGCTAAAAATCCCATATAAGGCACATCCTGAGCCATAATATACAGAAACAGAATATAATATGTATCCGCATAAAGTAAGAATACAAACCAACACAATGAATCAAAAAACTTACAGAAAAACCGAGACTAGGGATAATTCACAGACACAGCACCCCACCATTTCGGCAAAGAGACTTCTACAGGAGGACTTCTAATGGTGATGTTCAAACACACAGGTAATATAACTGAAACTAAAAAAAAAATCAAAGATGGCGTCCGCCATAGAATGTGATGACGTTGTGACGTCTGTACGATGACGTTATCACGCAAACGTGCGATAACATCAAAGGGGAAAAAAATATAATTTTTGGATGATTAGTTTATTTAGCAACATTTGTTTGTGTTGAATTATGAGGTGAATGAATACAAATAGACCCACACTTAATTTCTAAAAGTGAATATGGTTACTGGAAAACCACAAGATGACAAATGGTTTTAAATATTACCAGAGGAACCCCTCATATCCCTCTCCCCCCCTCCCATCCCCCTTCCCACAACATATAGGATACTTGCACTAAAAATATGTACACTTCTACCTCTCCAAAGCATATTATAACAAGAAACTATATAATGTAACGTGCATAACAGTAAATATCAGTTTCTAAAATAAAACAGTTTTAAGACCAAGAAATAATTAGTAGTTTCAATCTTTTGTTTCATAAACCAATTACTAAATATCGACATTCTGTGGGAGGTGTTGCAATGTCAGAAGACACACAACAAACTATATAAATGACAAATTCAATATTGAATACTCAAATTCAATACTTAATAGCAGAGTTTGAGATTCATCCGATAAAACATTTTATAGTCTAAGATTTTATAGTCTATTTTCTGTGCTTTGAAAATGAAAAACTATGAAAAAGACAGGTGACAGAGAAAACCAAAACCTGTATCTTACATCCCAAGAACTCGCATGTATGTATTTTCTAATGCTAGATGTGAGGCATCACTGTCACTTTAAGTTTCCTCAGGATAAATGAGACAGATGCTGCTATGAACAGATGGAATAGCCTACACCATAAATACCTGATGAAACAGCAAGAGCAGACAGCTAAGCAGCCAATGCATTGAGGATGAAACCAACAACAAACTCCCAGAGGCACCACAGCAAAGTGTTTGTCCTCTGTGACTTCTCAAATATACAGTGCTTAGACTAAATATGTAACTGTGGCTTGAAAAGTGACAAGGAGCACATAAAACCGCTACGTACAGTGAATAAGTGCTAACGTATTTATGAAAGGAAAATACACAAAAATAATTCAATAAAAATCAGCTTTATCTTGAAAATGTCTTTTCAGATGTGTTTGAATAGATATAGCAGCACTTGGCTATACATCATCTATACTACGCCCCTATATTTATCTAATTTATCAACATACACTGTGATTTATCTCTTAAATTTGAAATGATTCACCTTTTTAACAGAAAGCAAATTTGGATTACCTGAATGCGCAAGATTTGATTTTGTTACACTCCTCACAGATAAAGGGCAGCATATAAAACAAGGCCTGTTAAAACAGGGAACAGCTTGGCACCAACACTCTCTGTCTATGCTTTGTACTAAAAACTGAAATACATACCAAGCAGATACTAAGCCTATCTGAATAAAGGATGATTATGGGAACACTAAAGTTTGATGTACATGTATAATTGTACATATTTGACAACTCGTGCTACAGACTTCACTTAGAAACTTATTTTACCAAGCCAATTGTATTCAAATCTCCTTTCACAAAAGCAATCTCCCAATGTAGAGTGGACTTCCCCAGGAATTTTGTATCAAAAACTGACACTTCTTTACATGCTCACTTTTTAAAGGAACAGACTCGACCATTTATAATTACAGTTCATTATGCGCTGACATTGGCTGCTGCATCCTGTACTGAACTGAGTTTAGCCATGTCATCAACATTGAGGCTGGTACCCAATACAGACTGCTGAAAAAACAAAAATAAATAAGACTTCAGATAACGAGAATTGTTATCCAATAGCGGTTTGTTCCTTAAATCTTTTTTTCCAGTCATTTTTATGATCCATTAGTATCCTCCAATTCAATGCTTTACAATTATACAAAAACATCCAGTGTGACATTGTCAAATTTTACAGAATCCCAGAAGACCTACTGTAACCCATGCTTCTTGTCGTTACATCACAAAATGCAAGCAAATAAGTTTGACAGTGTCAACTGCTCATAATACCATATTGACACCTTGAATTGTCTTTTTTACAACCTTCATAGCAGAGTTAAGTAAAGATCAATGACTATATTGGTGGTCTTTAGCAACGGCATAAAATAAGCATATTGTATATGTACACACATCTAGACTTTACATAATATACCAAATCCTGACTATATTTTTTATTGAAGGTTTTACACTATACATAAGTGTACTTCTTTGATGTGTAATGGCAATGGTATGGTTAATGGGTTCCAGCAGATGGACACCTGAGATTTTTTCCACCATTGTGCAAGTTACTCTTTAAACATCATATTTACCAGCCTTGTATAAGTAAGTATTTAAATTATATTTTTCTCCCTTTTATGTATTGCACCAAGTGCTATGTTTGTCTGTCAGGGAAATTTCCCAGGTCCAAACTGGGCCTGCTGATCATTACAATTATCTATCACCCTGTTTTTTATTTTTCCTTCTTTCTTTGAATCAACTGCATTTTTCCACTGTCGGAAGGTCAACTATGTCACACAAACCAAGAGTTAAATGCACCTGTTGTAATTACACTGTCTTTTAATAAGGTTCATCTTTGTACCATCACAAACTAATGCTATATGGGGGATAGACCTCTAATAATCACCCATTTGCAGGATCTTTTGTTAAATAAACTATCAAATAATCTTGCATGCAATTTCAAAGACTTCTGGTGACTGCATGGAAGTTGTCAAATAATGACAAAAACTGTCTCTCCAGTGTCATAGTAACATAGTAATTTAGGGGATCTCCGCACCCAACACAGCAATTTCTAAGAAGGTCGATAAACTTACCTGCACCGCGACCTGATACAGCTGACTTCCTAGTCAGAGTACCTAGGCCTCAATCGGCCTAGACTGTAAGGTATCATGATAAACTTTCGGACTCATCAGAGGACTCTGAAACGGACAGCCCTCGACAGGGGCAGACACACACAGCCAAAGCAGGCGGTTAGATGACGAACCCTCCACCAAAGGGGATATTAAAAAACTGTTTAAAAAATTTCAAGATATGAGGAAGGAAAATCTCATGGGAGTTAGAAGGGACATTGCAGACACTCAATTGACACTGACTGACTTGAAAACATCACAAGGCTTGATGCAACAACGCTGCACCCCAGACACTGGAGCTGACCCAAGTCTGATAACCGACCACTTCAGAATCCTAAAGGCCCTGAAAGCTCCAACTGATGCCCAATGGGACATGGTAATAAAGCTGTGTTCCCCAGCTGAAAAGACATCACTACTTACTCTAAGCCGCCAACACGGGACTTTTGCTCATGAAGGAACAACCATATTAATCTACGATGATTTGGCCCCTGCTACGATGGCTTGGAGACACTCCATGATGAGCTTAACCGCACATTTGCGCTCCCTCGACATAAAATATCGTTTTTTTTTATTGTTATAATGTATATTTCTTAACTTTGCCTGTTGTATGCCTAGCGACCTTATTAATATCCCATCAGGGCACGGTGTGCCCACATGTTTGGGATACATACTCTTTAATTTTGGACCCCACAGGTTGGTTCCGAAGCCTCACTTTTGACAGCTCCATCCTAGAACTGTCAGTAGTCCCCTCTAAGCCTGCTTCTTTTCTCATTCAGACACTCTTGCTTTTCTTCACTCTTTTATGTCCCCTTTCTCCCTGTTCTCCTCTCATCACCTTCCTTACTTTTCCTCCACTTCCCTACTCTAGTTTTCTATTTTTCTCTCACAAAGTGGTCCTAACAGCATAGGATGATAAAAAGTTTCACTTGTTGGCGGCTGGACCTATTGCCTAGACTCACAAGATCTTACAATGTACTGTATTTAATTTATAAGGAATGCCATTGGTCGCTTTTCCTGGGACAACGTAACGAAGGTTCAGTCTTAAATAGTGGTTAAACAATATTTTTTTTTCTTTACATTTTTTATTTTACTGATATATAGCCTTATGAAGGTCTCAGCTCCCAGGTATTCTAGAGGTCCGATTTACTATTTTTGCATATAATTAGTGTATATTTGACTGTGCACCTCTGTATTGGTTTTATATACTTTTGGATAGATCATGTTCTTTCGCACAGTTACCCCAGAAGAAATGATTGCATTGCCATCTTGTGACTTGCTCACCATTTTTTTTCTATATAATTAGCTCTGTTACTATAAGGTAATTCTACATTAGAATTATTGACCACACATACATATACAAGATGTTTTGTCATTTCCTTTTATTTTTCTTTAGTCTTAAAATAGTACAAGATGACATTGGATGACTTGCCTACAAAACATTTTTACAAAAGACTCCAAACTGACCAATACTAATCGCTATGCTTTGTGTATCTGAATATGCTGTATTTTATCGTTTTGATGATTGTAATTTTCTGTGTTCTGACTCAATAAAAACTTTAATTAAAAAACAAACATACATAGTAATTTAGGTTGAAAAAAGACACAAGTTTGTCAAGTTCAACCTTTCTACCTATCACAAACTGGCATATTTTTATTTGTTCTTAATATTTTGTTTTCAAATCGCAAAAGAAGCACATATCCCATTTAGCAATATGATATCATAAAAAATATGTTTCTTTTCTATTATCGTGAAAGGCCCAATAATGCTATTACTGAGAATAATACAAGAGATACAATAACAGTAAGCAGTTTTTATCGTTGTGTTATTGATGGCAGCATACAGCAGAATCTGCTACAATAGAGCAGGATGATAATAGTGCTGATTGATAAGGTCTAATTTGTTTTATACCATGTTTCATAACAAATCACCATAAAAATTCTCAGCTCAGCAACAGAGTGCATATTATATACATACCTCACGTTACAATGAATTGTCCTTATAATGGCAAAAAAGGAAATTCCACACTAATGGAAATCTCAACGAGATGTATCAGACAGCTAAAGCACTCTCCAATACCCTACTACAAGGACAAATCCATTTGACACTGGTAGTTTGCAGAGAATGAGAAATGTGGTGGAACAATCCAAATATAGAGTTATGTGGCTTTACTAGAACAAGATGCTTAGAAATGAAACAGTTCTTGTAAATGAGTCACTTAATTTTTAATGCATCCATAAGATATATACTCATTTATGTTTCTATTTGTTTTAAAAAAGGCAAAATGAATTATTCAAAACAACATTAACACTCAGAGTAGGCGGCCCTTAAAATCCATGTTGGATCCTTGGAAAAGGTTGTATGTCTGTGCCTACCACTTTTAGGCCCATGTTTTTAAATGGATACTACCACTTACATAAGATGTAACTATATTACCTGTGAATTTAAAACAAACACATATATAAGACATATGCCACTGTATTTTTTGTTATATGTTTAAATTAATTGCATTTAAGAGAAAAAGTAAAATTAGGTGTTTATCTCCTGCATCCATTTTGACAATGAAGCATCATTCTAGTGGGTAGGACTAGGTGGCTGTGTACAACTTTTTTTTACTGTCTTCACAAAGAGAGGAGATTGACCTGATGAAACAGGACCATAACTCTGCCCCCTTGTGATGTAATAGTTACATTACCCTCCCATTCAATGCACGCCTATGATCAGAATTCTGACTTATAGACTGCATTCTGTGTCCCCAGCCCCAGAGAGAGATACTAGTGCTGTAAAGTCACTAGGGGGTGGCAACCAAAAACACTATATTTCACGAAATGGTGGCGTCCAGCCACACTTGTTTAGTAAAATATTTCATAAAATATACTCACATTAAAAAACAAAATACATATCTGCAATCAACAATGCAAAATAAAAAAAAAATAAAAACTGTTTTCATTTTTTGGTGGAAGTGTCCCTTTAAGGAAAACATTACAGAAAAGTTACACAAACAATATGAAAAAACTTAAATCAACTAATTCAGTTACTTTCTTATAGAGTGCTTTTAGCCAGTGTTACATACTGAACTTTTATCTAAACTTTTATATAAACCGAGGCAATTGGCTCCTGATAAGCTTCCCTTACTGCGTAGATTCATTACAGTCTAATATGTCCAACTACTTTCCTAATCATGGATTCCACTCATTTGACAGTAGCTTCAGAAGAGCAAGGAATCTCATTAATGACGAGTGATTAATTATGTACTACCTGCCATAATAAGGTAAAGGAAGGCATTAGGTTTGGTTTTACAGCATCAAAAATAGTCCCTGAGAACCACAACATCTCTGTAAGCTGTTTATGAAGAGAAATGTATTGGGAAGAAAATATCATTCTGCAAGGTGACAGATCAAACTTAAACTCATTCTTCTATATTAACTCATATTATAAAAACTTCATTCTGTTTTTATAATATGAGAAGTAACTCCAACAAGGAAAGAAGGTGAAAAAAATGCTTAAATAACATACTACATTTAAACATTTAATAAAAATAAAAATAATATTTAATTGGTTTACAGACCCCTGTCTTTTAGGACATGTTTTTATTTGCCTTCTTTTCAACCGCGGTAAACATGGGATAGGAAAAGGGTTGAACTTGATGGACGTAAGACTTTTTTCAACCTAAACTACTATGTAACTGTGTTAGGACAACTTTTTCCTCTGTAAGCACTACAAGCTCAGCTGGTTTTTTCTTAATCGAACACAGGGATGCTTTAACCAATGGGCAAAGTGGGCACTTGCCCAGGGCCCACTGGATAAAAGGACCCCCGCATGGCCCAACATGCCCCCCCTGCGTGACTGTCTCACATGGACACAGTGACGCAGGCAGTAGCCAGCAGTTCAAATCCAACAGATGTGTTCTGACTTACTGTTATATGACAGCAGGTCATATCTGGCAGCTGTTTGTCCCTCCTCCACGCACGCTACGCACACAGCATGCGTGGAGTGAAGACTGCAGAGGAGACAGCTAAGAGAGCAGCAGCAAGGTAAGTACTGGGGAAGGGGGCGATTCCTTAATTGGGCAAATTGGCTGTGGCATATTAATGAGCAAATGAACAGTGGTATATTAATGGGCATACTGTCTGTGGCATATTAATGGGAACATTATCTGTGACATATTAATGGGTAAATGAACAGTGGCATATTAATGGGCAAATCGACTGTGGCATATTGATGGATAAATGAACAGTGGCATATTAATGGGTATACTGGCTGTGGCATATTAGTGGTCAAATTGGCTGTGGAATATTAATGGGCAAATTGGCTGTGGCATATTAATGGGCAAACTAACAGTGGCATATTAATGAACAAACAGTGCCACATTTTAATGGATAAACAGTGCCACATTTTAATGGACAAACTGTGGCATATTGTAATGGACAAACTGTGGCATATTGTAATGGGCAAACTGGATTTTGCATATTGTAATGGGCAAACTGATTGTGGCACGTTAATTGGTGTATGACTGTGGCTCATTTTACCGTATTTGCTCGATTATAAGACGACCCTGATTATAAGACGACCCCCCAAACTTTGGATATTCCTTTAGGAAAAATACTAAAAGCCTGAATATAAGACTACCCTATAGGAAAAAAGTTAAACTTGTATATATTCACATGTAAATTGCTTTTTTAATAAAATATTATATAAAAAAAAATGCATTTCTTGTGTTTATTTCTTTTTATGTGCCAATGCTGCCTCTCTTTCCCTTGCCCTCAGCTTTGTCTCACTCCCCACTCTCTTCCCCCCACATGTTTTTCTCTGCCCCCCTTCCTCTATCTCCCCCCCCCTTCCTGCTCTTCCCCCCTCCCCCTGTCTCTCTGCCCCCCTCCCTCCCCCTGTCTCTCTGTTTCCCCCCTCCCTCCCTCCCCCTGTCTCTCTGTCCCCCCCCCCCCCCCCTTTACCTGTACTTCAATCCCTGGTGGCTAGTGGGGGCAGCCGGGGGATGTCTGCACGATACTTGCAGACATCCTCCATGCTGCCCGACACGGCAGTCTATTATGACGAACAGCTGTCCGTCATAATAGTCTGCCGTGTCGGGCAGCAGGGAGGATATCTGCACGTATAGTGCAGACATCCCCCAGCTGCCCGATTGTCCCTGGTGCCTAGTGGGGCAGCAGAGGAAGTCTGCGCGATGAGCGCAGACCTCCCCTGCTGCCGCCCGGCACGCTCGCCGGGACTTCTGTGACGAAAGCGGAAGTACCCGGCTTCTTCACAGAAGCCCCGGCGGTCGTGCCGGGCGGAAGCAGGGGAGTCTGCGCTCGTTGCGCAGACATCCCCTGCTGCTAGAGAGGGGGATCCAGGTCCCCTGCAGTTCTGCTGGGGACCTGGATCCATGTCTTATAATCTGACCTCAATTTGAGGTCAGATTATAAGAGACCTCGATTATAAGACGAGGGGGATTTTTCAGAGCATTTGCTCTGAAAAAAACCTCGTCTTATAATCGAGCAAATACGGTAATTGGCAAAGTGATGCTGTGGCATCTTCTGTGGCACAAAATAACATGTAATATAGGGCAGTGACACTGGTATGTTCTGTGGGGCAAATTGACACTGAGGCATGCTTAATCATGTGGGTGCACTATGAGTGCAAGTTAAGTGCTGTGGGTGCAATATAAGTGCATGACATGTGCTGTGGATACTGTATTGTGTTGTATTCAGTCCTTTAGGTGCAATGTGGGTGCAGAAAAGGGGAATAAATACAAGAAATGCAATTTTTCAATAACATTTTTTTTTTTAGCCCACTGCTAAAGACTTTCACCAGGGCCCACTTGGGTCTTAAAGCGGCCCTGTTTGCATGGATTAACTTTTTTCAATATTGCAGTGCTGTTAAATAACAGTGTTTCATTTGAAAGTCAATAATAATTACAGGGTAAAGTTTAAAACAAAAAGGGAAGCTGAATGTTTGACTTTGAAAGCTCAGCATGATGTTGACCACAGGCTAAAAAACAGCTATCTCTACTGGATAGAGCAGGCAGCATCTTTTAGTGCTGTATAAAGCAAATAACATACTGATTTTTAAAATGTCTTCTCAGGCAATTAAATAGTCAACAGATTAGCATGCAAGCTTGGAGCTCCTGAATCAAAGCATACAGTTTAGGGTAAATCTCACAAAGCAAATGATATCAGCATAGTATATAAGTACATTCTTATGTAACAATGGTTTGGTTTAAGCTGTTGTCTTTTCCATGAATACTTGCAATGTTTAGCTGTGAATGTGGTTCAATCCTACACGAAGAACAATGGTGACAAACTGTATATAAAAGCAGCAGTGATCAATGGTTTTCTGCACAATATATGCTTTTCAGAAAAGCTATTCTTCTGAGCAGCACCAGTTGTTGTACCAGCCAGTGTTTGCTACCGAGATTGCCCCAAAATAATTAAACTTCTCCAATATTACACAGCTATGACTTTGCTCAATACTGCAATACATTCACACTTTGAAAGCATTGGAACAGTTAAAAAATAAATTGTTTCTCATGACATATGGAATTTATGTCAAGAGCATTTTAGGAGGTAATCCAAATGCATTTTGCTAAAGGGAGCCTTTCTTTTTTAATTTTTTTTTACATTTTAATACAAAAAAGCTTTAAAACTCAGAATGATGCATTGTGCCTTAAATGGACAGCCTTTGGTGGAAGTTGAAGACTACTGCTTGTACAGTGCACAGGTTTTTTTGATTTGATGCAGGCATTCTGCAAAAAAAACTAATTTTTAGTATTTGATTCAAGCCCTCCCCCAGTGATTACTCAACAAGTATACTACAGGTTCAGCAGCACTGATTATACTGAGCACATAAAGCTTTGTATAATTTAGTCACATGCTGTGCTGCTTAAATAGAATATATTGTGTGCAATTTAAGTAGGATCTCTAAAAAATGCAACACATTCTCTGATGACCACTAGAGATACAGGACATTCCATTAATTTGAATTGAATTATTCACATTGGTATCTGCAGCACACAAAAAAGTACTCTGAAAGCAAATTAATATGCAGTAATAACAGTTGGAAGATGCATTTTGGGCACCAGACAGTCCCTTTAAGGTTAACATTTTTGTCTCAATTCTCTGCAATTCTTTATGGAGTAAACCCTCAAATGTCATACCTTGGTGCAAGCACATCACATCATCACAAGCATGTCATTACCCAGTTCTCTAGCTTATCACACCATACCATTCTTGAATACCGAGTTCCTGGCTCCATTGCTATGCATAGTAGCAATGCCAGGACAGTCAGATATGTTAGAAGACTATCCTGACAAATACAGATGTCAGACCTGTGTTGGTTGTGATGTCAGATATGGGAGGTCACACAGTGACTGAGGGAGCTTGAGTGACAAAATATGCAATCTCGGGAGAAAATCAAAGAGGAGAAAATTTCAGCAAACTACAGAAAGGAGAAAGGCAGGTTTAAAAAACAAAACAAAACAAAACAAAACAAGAATAAGGTCTTTTGACAGACTTTCAAGGGTACTACACACTTATATCAGTCCTAAAAAATGTGGGACAAAAGTGTCTTTGTGAACAGCACATTCAATGCATGATTTTTGCATTTTACCCTATTTGCTTGAATATAAGATGACCCTGATTACAAGACAACCCCCCAAACTTTGGATATTCCTTTAGGAAAAAAATAAAAGCCTGAACACAAGACTACCCTATAGGAAAAAGTTTAACTTATATATATTCACATGTAAACTGCTTTTTCATATTTAATAAAAAAAATTTTTTTTTTTTTTAAATTCTATTTGATTTGCCCATCTGCCCCACAGGACGTTGCCAGAGCATCCTTCCACCCCAGACTTAACCAGTACTGCCACCCCCTCCCTACCCAGCCTTAGCCTATGCTGCCTCCCCAGACTTACCCAATGTTTCTTGCTTCCCCCAGACTTACCCAATGCTGCCTCTCCCCCCTCCCTCCCCCCGACTTAGCCAATGCTGCCTCTCCCCCAGACTTACCCAATGCTGCCTCTCCCCCCTCCCTTTCCCAGACTTACCCAACAGAACTTCATTTTTTGCTACAATTTCCTTTAAGGCATACTGTAGGGCTCCAGCTAGCAGAGTGTCAGGGAAGGAATTCAAGATGCAAGTATAGAAGGAAAGTCCAGAATACAGGCAGTGTTCAGAAATGGCAGGGGGCTGACAAAGGGTTAATCCAGGGCACAAGCAGGGTGAATAGGCAGGCAGCAGGTAAAGGGTTAATCCAGGTCACAAGCAGGGTCAAAAGGCAGACAGCAGACAAAGGGTTAATCCAGGCCACAAGCAGGCTCAATAGGCTGGCAACAGGCAAAGGGTTAATCCAGGTCACAATCGGGGTCAATAGGCATGCAGGAGGCAAAGGGGTAGTCCAGGTAACAATCAGGGTCAACAGATAGGCAGCAGACAAATGGTTAATCCAGGTCACAATCAGGGGCAATTGGTAATAGGTATGCAAAAGGTTTAGCTCAAGACTCACTGTGCACTCAGGGACAACCAACAATAACTGAGCCCCATGTTGAGGGAGCTTTTTTTTTTTTTTTATAGGACTATTGGGTGGGTCCTCCTCATTAGGGCTGCTAACCTAGCCTCTCCAACTCTTCCATAGGTGTCTAGTGTCAGGGGGCGGTACGATGTAATCGGGTGCGAGCCCCGCCCCCTCCATCACTGTACCCAAGGTGGTAGCTCCGCCCCCACGCGACAGTATGGTGGTCAGAGTCACAGACCCCTGGGACTGCAACGGAGAGCCACTGGAGCTGGGGGACGACTCGGCCACCTCATTGTACCTCCCCGTTGGGATACAGCAGAGGTGAGTGCCTGACACATAGTGAGAAACACTATGCCAAACATTTTGTAACTTAAATTTACACTCTGATTCACCGGTTTAAACCAGCGGGAGCTATTCACTAAAAATCAAGTTTGGCAAGAGGAGGTCGAGTGTGATTTAGTATAAAATAAAATTCAATCGCCCAGTTCGACCACATCTTGCTATTGACTAAACTACATTTGTGGCTTGATATGCAACTGAACTGCCCCAGGAGTAAGCTATTGAGAGGGAAGCTAAAGTGTGTAACGATTTGATATTTTGGCAATTGCATGTTGTACATGTGCACTGCATGTAATCGTCCGATGAAATATGTGATGAAATATGTGGTCCTAAATATCAGCAAAGAAATGTTGTCAACCTAACTAATGGTTTTCACAGAAATGGTATTTATTGCAGTTAGCCTGTCTTTATGAGAGCCATGGCTAGAGTGCATGCACTAAGCAGGGTAAATGGCATATCTGTGAACATGTAAAAGTGCTTGGGGTATATATAACCATATCTAGAAGAACAAACAAGTGTGAATCTGTAATGGGCAGGCTAGATGGGCTAATTGATTTCTACCAGTAAAAGCAACATTTTAATTATGGGCACAAGAATAAGCTATGCAGGAAACCATAATATTTAAAATAATGTTTGTTAATAATGTTTTTTCCTAAGTGCACAACACTACCGTAATCTATGCAATCTTTACCGTTCCACTAGCCCTGTAAGCAGTGCGGCATCTAACACAGTAAACAGATGAACATGCTGTGTTCCAATCAATACATATCAGGTAAAAAAGTCATCCATTAGTAGATTACAGCCATTGAAGCTTCAAATCTTCAGCCTCTCTTTATTTGTACTCTCACTACTTGTATTCTGTTAGATTCTGTGACAAGTGAGTTTTTAGTTATTTTGTCCACTGTAGGTTAAAGCATGTACATCTCTTAACATGTTGGTCGATTATGCATAATAATATTGATTATTTCCCTATGCATTATTTAATCTTATTTCTGGCTTATTATATATTTCTATGTAAAAGAAAGAAATGACAGGAGCTGTCATACATATCATTCTTTATCTTTGACGAGAATGATTAACTCCAAAACTGATGTTTGCCTTACATATAAAAAAGAGAAAGACATGGGTAATGTTAAGAAAGGTTAGGTTCTAACATACCCAACTTGCTTTTAAGAAGTTTTTTAACCACACATTTAAGGCACTGAGCTTGTCACAGGACTTACTGAGGGGTTGCAATATCAGTGATAACTAAATAGATCACAAGTGCTGTCTTTAAAAAGACAAGATGTCTTTAAATAAGAGAGTTGTTCTCAATGAAGGTTTTCATCATGGAAGAGCCTACCTGTGGCAATGTCAGATAATAGAAAGAAAACATTGGGATTGAGGGCACATATAGTTTTCATTTAAAAAATGACATTTAGTAATAGGCTTTCTAATAATCTACATGCCCGCGTGTAGGTTTTCTGTTCAGGTTAATGCAAGTCACCTTGCCATCTTAAAAAAAAAACGTGAAAGAAGAAAAGGGAACCGTAGAACAAGATACAGTCACTGCTCCCATCCGCGTGCATTTCTAAAGACAGTTTTCAATATCAAGATTGGGAAATCTCATGTTCATTGTCGACATGATAAAATGATAGATACCCAGGCATAGTGTAATTTCCATTGCACTAATTATCACTGACACCCTTTTAGATTGGTCACATTTAGAGTGAAAAAGATCAGCATTAATAATTTTTCATTGAACAAATGGAGATCTTTTAGCGGTGTCACGCACAATATAGGCACACTATTAACTTCCTGTTAAAGACATTGTCACCTAAAATTTGTTCTGTAGAGCAGAGCTTTCCAAACTTTTCATGTTGGTGACACACTTTTTTAGACATGTTTTACTAGCAAAATAGAGGTTAAACTAACCTGTTATAAGATATATGGACACATACATAAATTGTAATAACCAAATGTATGGGGACAGTGGTGTAGCTTGGTTTTGTGCTGCCCTAGGCAGACAAAATTTGGGCACCCCCCCACCCAAATTGCACAGCTACGACATGCCCCATCACCCAAATTGCATCACCCCCATTACATGCCACCATCAACCTCATTTCATACCCCCACCACGTCCATTACTTGCCCCCATCACCCCGATTAAGTGGAAGGAGCTAAAGCCTGCTGAACGGTGGGGGAGGGAGCGAAAATGTTAACACCCTTGACATCTGTAGCTTGACATCTGTAGTGGGGAAATTATTTGAAGGATTGCTAAAGGTATACACTCAAGAATACATCTTGAATCAGAATATAATTAGTAAAAGTCAACATGGTTTTGTGAACGAGAGATCTTGTCAAACAAACTTAATAACATTCCATGAAGAAGTCAAAATAATAAATAATAATAAATATAAAAATATAGATCTAGGTGTGGCAGTTGATGTGATCTACTTGGATTTTGTAAAAGCATTTGATACAGTTCCACACAAAAGGTTACTCTACAAATTGAGAGAAATAGGTTTGGGGCAAATGTATGTATTGTAATTGGCTAAAAGATAGAACGCAAAGGGTTGTTGTAAATGGAAAATCCTCAAATTGGACCAGGGTATTGAGCGGAGTACCTCAGGGGTCTGTTTTGGACCCTCTTCTTTTAATTTTGTTTATTAATGATCTCCCACGTTGTGCTGAAAGTCATGTCTCTGTGTTAGGTAAATTAGGTAAGGTAATAAAGACTAATCTTGATTTTTTTTCTTTGCAGGAAGATTTGGACAGAGTGGGGGACTGGGCAGTAAAGTGGCAAATGAGGTTCAATATAGACAAGTGTAAAGTTATGTATTATGGGAAAAATAATAACAAAGCAACATATACTTTAAATGGTATTTCCCTGGGAAAAACTACTAATGAAAAGGATTTAGGAATAATTATAGATAACAAACTTGGCAACAGTGCCCAATGCCAGTCGGCAGCTCCAAGGGCCAATAAGATATTGGCATATATAAAACGAGGTATAGATTCACGGGAAAAGTATATCATCTTGCCTCTTTACAAATCAATGGTAAGACCTCACCTTGAATATACAATACAATTCTGGGCACCAGTCCTTAAAAAGGATATTAAGGAACTAGAAAAAGTGCAAAGGAGAGCTACAAAATTAATAAGGAGATTGGAGGATCTTAGTTTTGAAGAGAGACTTAAAAAATTGTATTTATATACGTTAGAAAAAAGGCGTCTCAGAGGGGATATGATAACATTATATAAATATGTGCACGGCCAATATAAAGAGCTCTCCAGTGACCTGTTCATTAACAGAAATGTACAAAGAACAAGAGGTCACCCACTGAGACTGGAAGAGCAAAGATTTCATAGACAGCAAAGGAAGGGATTCTTTACGGTAAGGACAATATAGTTATGGAACTCACTGCCAAGAGAGGTAGTGCTATCAACCACAATAGATGCATTTAAAAATGGTCTGGATGTTTTTTATTTTTTTTTTTTAGAAAAGCAGAACATACAGGGCTAACATACAGGGCTATTAATAATAGAATAAGCATTAATAATAGAGCTTATTGATCCAAGGAGAAATCTGATTGCCCCTTGGAGTCAAGAAGGAATTTCCCCGCCTAGGAGACAAAATTCGAAATAGCTTCCTTAGGGGGTTTTGCCTTCTTTTGGATCAAAAGCTGGAATGATAGGTAGAAGGGTTGAACTTGATGGACTTGTGTCCTTTTTCAACCTAAATTACTATGTTACCCTCTGGCAAAGTGCTGCCCTCTGGCAAAGTGCTGCCCTAGGTGAGTGCCTTGTGGAAGATACACTACTGTATGGGGAGATAACATAACTCACGAAAACTTTTCATGTATATTTTTAATAACTACATTTCCAAGACTGTTGTCATTTATGAGTAACAATATGTAAATATGTGCAAGAATTAAAAAATATACCACTGTTAGTGTACCTATTAAATGTACCACAGTTTATTATTATCAAGTCACCTTATGCAAATTAATAATTCTCCATTAACCCCTTCCCGACACATGGCATACCAGGCACTTCATACAAAAATATGCACTTGTGACAACAGACGTGCCTGGCATGTCATTTGGTAAGTCATGCATAGCCAGCGATCAACGGTCGCTGCCTATGGTTTAACGGTGTAGCTACAATGCCTGGATGTTGAGGCATCATGCCACACCAAAATTTGCCCCAGGCCCCCGCGATCACAACACACGATTGTGGGCGCCATATTGGAGAGGAGGATGCTCCTCCAATATTATGCTGTCCCCTATCCAGTAAGAGCAATGAAAGTGATCAGAAATCACTTCTGTCACTCTGTTGCCTGACTGCCCCTAGAGGCAGTCAGCAACATAACATTGAATATTCAAAAAAAGGAAATATACTAACCCTAAATCTATTAACTTTAGATCTAGGTTAGGGTTATAGTTCCACTTAGGTTTATAGATGGGTGAGGGTTATAATTTGGATTTGTAGTGCAAGGCTTAGATTTATTGTTAGGGTAAAATGTTTGCAATAACTTTGTAAACATGTAAACATGCATATTTATAAACCCAGGACAAATATTGGAAACTATATAGATGGGGTCCTTATTACCATTTGTAACTGTATAAAAGATTTGTCATGTTAAAGTTAGAAAACATTTGTTTTTTATAGAAAATTGTATCATATGATGAAAATAATGGTATCTGAATAAAGCCCTTTTTTATAGTGATAAAAACAGTATATAATATGTGTAAGTATAATATGTGTAAGTATATTCAATTATTATTAAATGAGGAAAAGTACAGCTAAACACAAAAACTGCAGAAATGTTATAACAGACATTGTCCAGAATGACCAAAAAAATGTACCTCAAGGGGTTAAAAGCAGTTTATTTGCATATTAAGGTATAAGGTGATGTCATAAACAGGCAATATCCCATGTTTTCCTCTAAATTTCTATATTATGTGTTTTCTGTTATCACACACTATAGATCATTGCTGATCATTCTCTACAGTCATTGGATCAACAATGTTTCGGTGATAGAGTACCTTTAAGCGAGCATTCCATGAGAATAGTGTCTAATGCACTGGATATATACAATAGAGAAGTGTATATCTTTTCTTTTTAGTGTGGTTT
Organism: Pelodytes ibericus; assembly: GCA_036172795.1. Lineage (NCBI taxonomy): Eukaryota > Metazoa > Chordata > Amphibia > Anura > Pelodytidae > Pelodytes > Pelodytes ibericus. Next base: position 86,937,669 of record CM069859.1, read on the forward strand.
TACTAAAAAAAATACACAACAAATGTTTTCTCAGTTACTTAATAAAATGATTATTAAAGGATCTATTCACAGGCAATGTGCCAAATTTGTGGGAGTAACCATTCAGCTGCTTACATATATAAAAATAAAAACCAAGAACGCTCAAAAGCTTTCGTGGGTTTTCTCCCAATCATAAGCATTGTACTGGATTCTGCTAAAATGTAGGTGGCCCCGCAACCAAGTGAAAATACTGGACTGATCCTGTTGAACAGTTATCGGATATAACAGACAGCATTGTATCATTGTTATTCCTCTGCTCTAAGGATTGCAAGACCAGCAGTCTTGTCGATACCAGGACGATTTTGAACAAGCAACAGTTTAATGTATAAACTACTCATCGTTTTTATAGTGAGCAACCAAGCATGTTTTTTTTATTCTTGAATTTACCAACATCCTAAATGGTTTACCTATGCACTGTTCCATCAAATGCAAAACTATAAACCCATTGTTTATCCATCTCTGTGAGCATAAATGTCATGCTTCTTTGAATTAACTCACCTGAGCCCATAGCATAGGATACGCAGTGAAGTAAAACGATTGTTTCTGCACCACCAATTAATGGCCCATTTTATAATGCTTACATGCCGTAGCTTTCTGCTTTGATGAAGCAGTTATGAATGAACAAACATAGCTACAATTCAGTTTAGAGTAGCAGATGTAAAAATAGCAGCTTCTAGCTACATGCATCTCAGTAGGGAATTTTAATACCCTACATCATGTAGGAAACTGTGGATCATAAATCTTTTCTCGGCCATGGCTATGGACAGTACAGTGCACAGCAATGAATTGTACACCCTGAATTTTATGCTCTACCGACTTACTGTATTTTATAGTGGAGGGGTTTACTATTCTTTACCTTACCTTACCACTGATGTTGCATGTATTTGTTGTACTATCCCAAGCCTCACAAACAATTTTCCAGGAACCAGTCTGATGCTGATGAGTCCAATAGAGGACCTATTCAAATGGTGAATGGCGGTGACCTTTATTATGGATTTAATTACCAATGCATAACTTTAAATTCAAACCATAACGTGTAAACCTCCCAATCTTTTACCATGACCTCGCCCCCAAAACCACGAATTACCCAATTTAAATGCCACCACAAACCCTAGCACAGCCTCCTGGACCCCAGGAGGGTGACTTGTTCCGCCTTCAAAAGGGAAGGGTGGGTGGGGCTAGTCAGCCACCTCTTAGCTCCTTCTGGGGGTCAGTGGCAAATGCCCGCAGCGCAGCTTAAATTTATACTCTTTATTCCCTCTGAATTCACTGCCTCACACCGCACTACGCAGTTTTAGCCAATAGAAGCCTAAATCCTGAGTATGTGCTGCTCATAATCTATGCCTCATGCAACTTCCAGCACTTTCTGGAAGCCTACTGAAATTGTGCCAAAACATTAGCACACAGGGAATGAGGGCGCCTGATGGAGGAAATATGTGATCCCGGATGATAATCAAACAGGCAAATTGCAATCCACATAAGAAAGGCAGGTTGTTTAAAAGCAAGAATAAGGTCATGTGATACACATTCAAGAGTACTACACACTAATATAAGAAGTTAAAACTGTGAACAGCATTGTGAAAGGAGAGTTCTAGTTATGCTATGTATACCCATACATAATGTGAATACTACTTAGCACCCCCAATTTCTAGTCTCAAAAAAAATTCTAAGTACATTCCCCATTTTAAACATTCACTTTTAGAAAGCACCAGGAACCAAGGAGTTCCTGTTCAGTGTAAACTACAATGTATTCACACATCTCTCCCATATCATCTATCAAACACTCACAAGCTCATTTACATTGTTTCTACAGAAAGCTCCCACTGACTGAATGCCAAAATAGAACCACAACACCCACAGGGGAATGTATTAAACTGGTAAACACCACTTTATTTCTCATGTTGTTTTCAATTTGAGTTTGTAGCTGAGCGGCTGTTATGTAGATCTCAATGTACTGCATAGGCCAGAATTCAAGTTTAAAAAGTAGCATTTTTGTTTGAATAAAATACACTTCTGTGCTACTTGCTGATATTACTTGCTCGGTAGATTCTGTGGATTGTTTTCAGGCATAGGTTTTTGGAAGGCCATTCTACAAACAGTTAACAAATTAGTGGGATATCTCAACCTTTCAGGGTTTTTGAAGAAAACAACTCCAGATAAAGATGGCAGGGAAAATAATAATATATATATAATAATATATATATATATAATGTATTCTCTGGTATTCACATAAAACTGACCATTACACTTTACTTTAAATGCACTACGCACTATACCAGTTGGCAAACACAGACAATAGTATGATAAATCTCTGCCATTTGCTAGAACTCACCAATGTAATACAGCAAGGTCTATTATAACTGATTGCATAACCTCTAGGGTTGTCACCTGGCCAGTAAAAAAAATTGGCATCATGCCAATGTTAAGTCTATGGAGGTAGTAGCAAGGCCAGTATTTTTAAAAAGAAAAAGGTGGAAACCCTAATAATCTCTGCACTCGTGAAACATATATACTGGTTTGTGCCATTCATATACACCAAACCAGAAGAAGTCAGAACACATTAACATTTATTTTGCATAAGTAAATCTTAAAGTGTTTTGATTGGCACAACCTGATATACAGGATATGGTGTCTGAACTAGTAATTAGTGCATAAACTATGTATGTATACCATATATGTTTAGTTTCAGAACATAATTACGGTACATATACATTTTTTATAATCGTAAAGCAGTGGGGCTTGCATCTATTGGGGTCTATTAAATGAAATTAGTTAATTTATCTCATGTCATTGAATAATATAATGGAATTGGGCCCATAGTGTATTAGTCATTCTGAAACAACCACCTGCAGCGATGAGCTGTTAAAGTCAGTACGTTCTATGTCATCCTCTCGGCACCTGTGATTCAGGCCGGCGTAGGACGTAATACAAGGGCAAAGGGGTTAAATACATGAGAACAAGAACATAGGGAGCCATATGTATTTAACTTATGGGGCTATTGCATGATTTAGGAAACCTGGCACTTTAAGAAGAGGAAGGCGGCCGCCTTAAGGATTCGGTCACGTGGCCCCATCCACTGTGAGATGTCCGCATATCGGAAGTTGCTTTGCTGGATATAAGTCATATCTGGCATCTTTCCCTCCTGCGCACCAGGTAGTGTTTAAAGTCTTGGTTGGGTGCTGGGAGCCTGTGCAGGTCCTGTGAGTGCAGTCTACGGGCTGGGGGTCCTATGAGTGCAATCTAATGGCTGGGGGTCCTGTGAGTGCAATCTAACGGCTGGGGGTCCTGCGAGTGCAATCTAACGGCTGGGGGTCCAACCATTCAATAAGTATCAGATTTATTCAGAGAAAAAATTATTAAAAATGTAAAACAATATAAATGTCTGACTGATAATCTTATGTTTGAGAAAAAGGTCTTTGGAGACAGGTGAAGAGCTCACTAGGAAGAGACCTTTCCGTGGCATATTCTTCCTGCTATGTTTTAGAAAATTGAGGCCCATTCTTATATGAATCTCTTGGAAAGATTGAAAGGCTTTGAAGATTAGATGTATAGGTCATGCTTTTAAAAAAATGACATAACTGCATTAAGTGCCATTGTGGAATTGTTCATCATGCTTCTTTCAGTGAGAAAGCAATCTCCCTGGATTCTTTGAAACCATGTCCGTCACAAGAACATGGGAAAGAAACTTTAAGGTGCTTATTACTAAGGAAGACAAGAGGAAATTTCACTCTGGATGATTGGTTAAGCCAAACAAAAAGTCATGCATAGCTGCAAAAAACACTAATTAAAAAAAAAAAAAAAAAAAATTCATAAACAGTTTGCTTACAATTAAGATAACAAAAATACTTTTTTTTTTTTTTGCTCAATGTCAAGGTCAGAAAACTTAATAGTACAAGTGTAGAAAACAACAACTTATTATAGCCTTTAGGTATTTGGGACTGGGGGATAAATATACAAAATATGGCATGTCGAACTATGGTTTATGCTCATTAGAGAAAACTGGGTTAAAATGTATCAATAGTTACATTCAACTTTGATACTTAATAGTTGCATTCAAAACATTAACTTGGCAGCTTTTTCTGTCCTTAAGCAAATCCTCAATGTTGAATGTACAATTCTGAAAGTATAAGTACATATTCTACACCAGCTGATGACGCCATAGCAGCTAGCAGCTCTTCAACTGTTTGCATGTCACCGTCTTTTAGTGAAGGTTTCAAAGAATTAAACACATTCAAAAATTCAATGCCAGGCATACTTTCTACAACACTTTTATTGAACATCCGCCCTTGAAAAGGACTTGATGTTCCTGTGAATTTAACAACATTTGGAAGAATTGAATCTGTGTATTTTTCAGCTGCAAAATCCATTGCTGTTTTAGTCTTTGCCTCATTTAACCCCTTCATGACACATGGTTCTTGTGTCCCAGACAACGCAAGCACCAAAACACCACATTTTGTCCCTGGCACAAGGTGATCAGTAGCCAGGGACACAATGGCAGAGACCCAATCAGGGTCTTAAGAGACCCAATCAGGGTCTTAAGAGACCCTGTGGGTCCATGCCCAAAAATCGCTAGACCTCCCGATGTAAAAAACGCTTTGAGCATTGGCTACATTTTCCCTGTCAGACTGAGGCCACTCAAAATGGTGCAAGTGTGATCATTAACATTAGCAAGTGTAATATCCTTTGCAAGCAAATAAAGTGAGCAGAAACACCCATTTGATTTAACATCAACATCACAATTTTTTTTCCTGTTTCTGATGCATTTTTCCTATGTTTGCCTCATTGTCAGTTACAAAGCCACCCATTTTGCATTTAAACTTTTCTTGGGTGTTTATGTTTTTTGAGGTATTTTGCTCTCATGCTTCAGCACCCGGTGGATTTAACACACCGACACCTTATACATATGTTAGTACTGCAAATAATTCCTCAAATACATAAGAATTAATACTTTTCATACATTTTTAAGATAATTAAATATTTTAATAAATTAAGCCATATATTTGTTTTATTCTCTTTGGAGATTATTAGTGTGCCATTTTTCTTTATATTACTTATCTTCTTGCTAGAGGTTTTTTGTGGAGTACATGATTGATGCACCACTGTCAGAGAGGCTAAGCATGATATGGCGACCTGAACGCTTTTGATTAGACTTCGGACTAAAGAGCAGCATCAAGGAGTGATGTACACTACACACTAGGAGTACTGTTCAAAAGGGGATTTAATCAGGAAGAAGTAACGGTAAGGATCCTGCTACAAAGATAAAACAGAAAATCACACAGGCAACTAGACGATTGTAGTCATACTTTCTATAAAAGCAGTAGCAAAACCATTCACCTTTTATCCAATGCCAATACTATTTGCAAGACACAACGTTCGAGAATGCAGTGCTTAGTATTATAGCTGAACATGAATATGGGGACATATATTAAAAGTAAAAAAAAAATTTATTGTAAAACCTGTGCTTGGTATCTACATTTCCAATAGAGGCTGTGCTACATAATGATTATTATTATTATTAAAACCAATTGTGAATTGCTATAATATCTAGTAAGCTTTTTTGCTACAGATTAGTTTAATTTTCTGTAGATTCGAAGTAAACCAGTTAACTATTATAAACTTGAATTTAAAACTGCACATTTTCGGCTCAAGATGCCTTTCCAATATGTAAAAAAAAAGACCAATACCGGTTGGTGCTGGAAATCAGTTATTGTTCAATGTAAGGAAAATTACCGAAAAGAGTTGACCAAGATCTGTGCTGAAATGTATTTGTTCAAAATAAAGCAACCATTGTTAGATGTGGACAAAGAAGAAGTTCAGTGGAATAGCCAATCATTGTAGAGCTAACCCTGGAACAGTGAAGCTCAAAGGAACAAGACTCTTGCACCCTCTAGTGAATGTTGTAAAAACGGAAGAAAAGAATCTGAAATATTTGACATAAGAGAAGTAAAATAGTTGAGATGATGCTACATAATTCTATATTGATGTCACAGAGGGGACATCTGACTTTCCTCCAAAGATTGGGAACCTGTGTACAATATTATATGTATTTCAGTACTAGGCATTAGCCAGTAGTGACTACCTAGTTAGAGTATCCTTAACTATAAAGTGTTATTTATTGCACTACCACAGACATTGCTACTATATTCATGATGGATAAGTACTGTATTAACTCAACTATATCTACTACTCTACTGTAGTGTACCTTTTCCCTAGTCTATCTACTAAACTTATTATATACTAATATCTACATTTCAGCTTTAATAGAGGTGATGCTGATAATATCCTTCATCAAGGTGTGCTCCGTGTCCTATTCACTAACCCCAGTCTGCTACCTATTGTACTTATTATACGCTAACATTTAAATTTCAGTCTGACTGAAGGCAATACTTCACATTCTATTTTCTGTCTCCTGCCATCTACTGGTGCTAGTGATGTATTTTTGCATAGTGGTGTGTTGCCACAAAGTGTGTTTATGTTATTAACAGACATAAATGGTAAATAGCAAGTCATTGGTATTTGCCATACATATCCATATTGATATAGCAAGCTTATAGTTTTGTCACTTACTTCTTTATTGCTGACTGTCTCACACTTTTAGTTTTGGTGATATCACACTGCACACATTAGGTATTAACCAAAACCCCAAAATGTAACTGTAAATATTATATTTGGGTTAACCCCAGTTGAGGTCTCTTCACCAAAGAGGCTATAGCAGTCTTTATTACATAGTTCATGCTCAGCACTCTATTTCTGATAGACCAAAATGCTCAGTCTTTTACTAGCACATTGAATAAATGTTAAGTTTTAGGTCTCCAGTCTGTTGTTTCTGTGCAACAAATAGTATAATAATCTAACAGCACCCAAGACACAACCATTTTGTGAAAGTCTAATTGATATTAGTAGCTAGAAACATCTTCTGGTCTGCAAAGTGAAACTGAATCCTACAACAGAGCTGTAAAATGAATGTTGAAGAAGGAATAGATTAAGCATCTCACCTACGCTTCCATTTCTTCTTTGTTGATGAGTTTCTAAGCCCCATGATCAGTTAACTACTGATTTTTCTTTCAGCTGTTTGACACCTCCTTTAAACAGAGAATGGGGTGTCTAAAAATATTAGTTGCGGTTATCACCAGGAATGTAGATCTCCAGGTAGGGGTTCGCCCAGAGCATTCATTTTGGTGTACAGCAGAAAACCTGAACACCATTGGACATACAGGAACTTATGGCAAACCCCAAAAAGTGGTTATATACGACTGGTCCCGAGATATTAACTCCCTTCAGATGATGGCTGTATCAGGTACGTCACAGGTTTCCACTCCTAGAGAACATTCCTGATACGTCCTTGCTCAAATCGGCTTTTTGGTCCTTTCATCCTTAAAGACAAAAGTACCATGCAGTGTAAAGGGGTTAACTGGGTACTGGACTCCATCATTTCCGATTCTAACCCTCATTGTAGTACACACTCACACAAATGTTCTAAGTGAGGGAGAGAAAAACATAGACTTACTAGGCACATTTACCAGGGACGGAGAAGGCTCCAACACTGCTCATGGTGGACATTTAATGATTTCTATGGACCTTCTATGGACCTTTACAGACCTTGCCAAGGACACTTTGCCTTTTCCCTGTTCCTGTGTGATTCATTAATGACAGCTTATGAACACAATCATGTTGAATCTAGATTGATTACATGCAGTCAAACCAGTCATAAAAAATATGCTTAGGACAGGATACAAAATCTACTGCAGAAATGAATGATAATGTTGCACATCCTTCTGAATATGACATAGCATTCAGAAATGAGCAACACATTCAGTGTCTCATATTTTAGTCACTAATAATCTTTATTTAAACTTAAATACACAACCTTATTCTAGTTACAAGGGAAGATGCTAATGTTAAAGAAAAAATATTGCACTGATACTGCAACACTGTATTAATCATAGACACAGCTCAGGATATTGTTCACAATAAAAATGTAACAGAATAGTAGAATCAATAGAAGATAGTGAGAGAGCACTGCTCATATACGCAAAAAGCATTTGCTGATGCATGGTGTGCACTATATGTAGAAGCTATATTTCCAAATCCAGTTGGAAACCAAAGTGTTTGTGTATAAATATATACATATATACAAGAAACCTTGAAATAAAAGGTTCTCCAGGTCTTACTGCAACTCAGTGTGTATGCAGATCTACATCACTTAAATTATTATTTTGTTGGCAAAAGGATGGAGCTGGGCATCGATAATTTGAAACTGTAAGTGCAAGGATTGTGGATTTTTTTTTTTGTATGCATACACCGATCAGCCATTACATTATGACCACCTGCCTAATATTGTATAGGTCCCATTTTGCCACCAAAACAGTCCTGACCCCTTGAGGCATGGACTCCTCTAGACCTCTGAAGGTGTGCTGTGGTATCTGGCACCAAGACGTTAGCAGCAGATCCTTTACGAGCAGTTGTTATGGAAATCGGATTGATAAAAACAAAACAAAAAAAAACTCCTAATCACTCACACAGTGTTGGATAATCACCTTGGCTACATGGGCTCAGGGCTTGACCAGCTTTCACTTCTAAAAGTCGTGATCAATAGTACTTTCTACCTTTCAATACTATTGTCTTGTATTTCTATCAGTCCCTAAATCTTATCTGTAAACATATCTATATCTATCTGTGTCTATATTTGATGATTTTATGATGACAAGTAGGCTGATGACGTTGCACCATGGGCCACTAAATAGGTTTAGCCCCCCAGGCCAAAAGATGCAAGCCCTCCTCTGATAATCACCATGTGTTAATCAATTTAATCACCTTATACACCTTATTGACTCACATACTGTCAACCTGCATGCTGGCTCATCCAGGCTGTATCCAGACATTTCTGTCTCCTTTCTTGCTTTGCACGCTTTGGTTTTGTTTTATGCTGGTTCCTATCTTTTCTTTGAATTCATGTATCCCTTCCCTAGTTCGGCCACATAGTGGCACCTTCCCCAGACTGGCCACATAGCGGCACCTGACCAGTGTGGTAATTGCCCAAGTCTAGCTATTGTTCGGCACCTGCCTAAGCCTAGCCACAAACTGGTACCTGTCCAAGTCTTGCTATAGACCAGAACTTGACCAAGTCTAGCTATTGTCTGGCACTTGCCCAAGCCTGGCCATAGACCGGCATGTGTAATGTAAGTCTTTATATTCTGTTATTTATTTGTTAGTTTATTATTCAGTTTCTGCGTTAGGGACTTCCCTGATTGTGAGGCACCTTGAAGCTGGTTGACAAGCTTACATTTTTGCCCGTAAGTGAACACAACCTCACTGTTTAACATCTCAGAGATGTTCGGTTAGTCCATGTATCTATGTTTGTATGTTTCCTTGCATTCTTACTCCTTAGCCCTGTCCTCTGTATGTAGTCTTGTACTTATATCTGTTTGTGCATGTCCCTTCAAGTTCTTAAGCAATGCTTTTTGTCTGTACCCTGTCTGTTTCTATGTTATTAACTGTAACTCTGTGCCCTGTATTGTTTATCCTTACTTTGGTTTCTGCTTTACACTGCTCATATATGTTTCAGTTCTGCTTTTTCTGTCGTGTAGCCTTGCACTCTGTATTCAGTTCTGTTCTGCCTGTTTGTGTCTCTGCTATTTGCCATGCTTAGTCTGACACTTAGTTTGCCTGTAAAATCATGCTGCCCTGTCAAAGTTGTTGTTTTACATGCCTGCTCCAGGATGTTTGCAGGGTTTCTCCAGTTTCTGCCCTGGTATACTGGATACAGCAGCTGCTTCCACATAATCCTGGAATGTAGCTGCACAAACCTGGAGCCTAAAGCTTCTGTGTTACCCTGCACAGAGCCCTGTGTCTCCACATCTGCACCGTAGCGGCTGACTCAGGGTCCCATGCCACCTGGACCCCGCTCACATAGTAAGATAATTGTAAAGTGTGGGTTACCACCATGATGAGAGTAGGGTGTCAGAAAAAATGGCAATTTCCTGCAGTATCCCAAACGGTAGAACTACAGAAGAAGGGTAAGTGCGACTTACACAGCCAAGACAGGGTTTCCTATGAGAATTATCAGGTACAGTGCAAAGTTTCTGGAATGAATGTGCATATAACACCTATTTGTTTTCTGGTGATAGAACTGAGCAAATATATGTTATAACTGAAAACACATCAACAGTGGCTTGGAAAGTCAATTTTGAAAATGCCAAAGAAAACCCCTTGCTGTGTTAGCCCACTTCAATATAAACACTATTTTAACAGGCAGCCCTAGAGTCTTGTTATCCATGGCAATTTAGGGGAACACTTATTCTGGAAGCTCGATTCTGTCTTAGTATACATTAGGTAATAAAATGACACAGAATAAATAAAATAATAATAAATAATAAGTTTAATAAAATAAAATGCATAATATGATAGCATTCTCTTGCACTGTGTGTAACAGAATTACCACATGTCCATATATTTTGCACAATATTTGCGTTCTCTAAGGGCATACAGTGCATTACAAAGCATGCATTCTTATGCCATTCAATGAAATAGTTAATAGTAATTTAGCAATGAAAATACTTAGATAGCCTTTTCCCTAGATAATTAATGGGACCTTGACATAAAGATATCTGTTGCTTGTTATGCACAGAACCTTCTCTGTTTTCTTATCTAGTAAGCATGACAACCCTATTGCTAATTACATTTTAAAGTGTACCTATCTCAGCAGATGTCATAAGTGCTCATTACAACATTAGCTTTCATGTTAGCCATTGTATAGATGAATATTCGGGATATCTACACAATCTGAATACAACCATAAACTATATAACTACTGCACCATCCTTTATCCCAAAGTGGACATCACACAAATGTATTCTATGATAAAAATGAGGATCAAAATTTCAAGTAAGGAGATAATCTATACCTGATGTGGTGCTCGTCAACGGTCTAAAAGATTTACCTTATTAATGTTATCTATCTTTCTGATACTGTTTTACCCATTTCCCAGTCACTGCATGCAAAAATATAATGTTATACACACACACACATCATTTTGCTCAAGAATGTTGTAATCTAATTTTTTTTTTTATAAAATAAAACCAATTTTATAAACATAACAGACGATAAAGCTATCCCACCGACTATCAGTTTGCATAGTAGCCTTTTATATTTCAGCTGCACTTCTCCGTAATCTGCAAGTTATTTCTTGTTTGAGAGTGATACATACCAAACACTTCATTATCTTCACATTCCTGGGTTGGCTCTACCACCTGACTCACTGTCTTCTGTTCTTCCACTACACGATCTTCTGTCTGGAAAGAAACCAAAACGTCAATTTTACTACCCATTCTACCAAAATACACAACAGTATTAGATAAACGTAAGTATAGTTTGTAATGAATGAAATAATAAATAATAAACTGGTGAAGAAGAAAACCTTAAACTGGGTAGATATAACAGTGTGCAGTCAGCTTTATTTGGATATTTTTTAACACTATTTAAATGGTTTAATCACCTCATTTTCATCACAGTGCAAGAAAAAAAATAAGGCAAAACTGAATATTTACGGTGCTTTCTATGGGAGCATGGTATAGTGTTTTGAGGTGTTTGGTATTTTTTGCGGAGTGTTTAGTCAAAGCCATTTGGCACCTCTAATAACAGTGCATTTTCTGTGTTTATGCTTAGCATATTATCAGGACATGAATTGCATAAGATGTGATATTGTTTGTACCGATTTCTAGAATGTTGAGGAATAGCATTTTACAGTGGAGCATAAAGCCCTCTCTCCTATGAAAGTCCATATATTTAAGGGCTGCCATGGGAATGTGCTAAGTATTTTAGACTAATGCGACTCTGGGATACTCTATGTATTATTTCTGGTATGGATCAAATCCCACCATGTAACTGAAAAAAAAAAAAAAAACTTAGAAAACATAGCTCTGTTACATCTTTTGTTACAGGATTGTTTGTACAAGAAGACTAGTGCACATCATTTTGCCACATCAACCCTACTTCAGTTCATAGAAATTTTTGATGAAATCCGTATCATTGTAGAAATATGCAAACAGATCAAAAGTTATTTCACTATTTTTAGAATTCGGAGACTTAAATAATTGCACTCTGGTACTGTACTGTGGATGCAATTAACCAAGCTAAACTATACAGTTATAATATTTACTATCACCCTGGAAAAAAAAAAATCAAAATGCATTCCAGTCACCACCAGGAGGAGCTGTGTCCTTGGTTGGTAGAACCGATTCACACATATGCATCACAGCTTCAATATCTAAAAAAAAAAAAAAAATAAAACCAGACGGCTCACTGCAAATAATGGATGTAATGAAGCAGAATGACTTAAAGACAGATTGCCTCAACAGGATCATTCTTAATGCAGATGTGTGCTAAAGTGACCACTAAGGAAATGGAGTAAATGCTGCACTGCAATCAGTTGTATTTAATATAGGTGCAAAACTATCACTTCTCAGAGCATAGCTGACCTGAGGCAAACAGATTGTGCAACTCTTTCATGAATAACATAAGAACATTCTGGAATGTCAGCTCTGCTTTACTCATATGAGGTTTTTGTTTAAGGAGCACTGTGGCCCGAAAATGACAATCGGTTCTAAAGCATGCATTTATTAAAATGTGCATATATTGTATTCGTAGCCATACATTTCATATTTGCAGCATTTGTCTGGAGTTTGAGGGGAAAAAAAGCAACAAAATATCTCAAACGATAAGTGAACTTGCAATGTGTGCATCCATGCATCACAAGCATGCAGCTGTACATCTGGAATCCTTTAGAAATAAATAAAGATCTATTTAGGTAATAGCAAGAAACCTTTAACCATTTAGACTGTGAGGTTGAGAAGGACTGATTAGGGCAATAGTAGCAAGATACTGGAATACAACTTTGGTCAGAGTCCAAGCTTTACTTGTTTGAATACAAAAGCAGTCATTTTTGATAGAAAAGAAATAACAGCATAGACACCTAGAACGTGTTTATAGTGCAGCACAAGAATTCTACATAAATTAAAAAACATGATCTTTTAGGATGGTATAAACCTTGTACATCTTATAATGTGGAAATTCTACAGCACATCTCCATAATAGGTTAAACAAACATATTTGCATATTATACCTATTTGTAATGTCGATTAGTTTAGAAGAACATTGAATATTTAATTTCAAGTGGGAAATGTGTAGCCCCCTCAAGAATTTGAGGCTTTCATTCTCCTCTGATTACTAAGAGGCCACTTGAGCCCCACAAAATGCTTTGGCTGTGTGAGCAAATCATTATCTCTGCCCTATGGTACAGTTTCTTCCAGTTCCAGTATGTCCAGGCATTATACTGATTAAGGAAGACAATGGGGTTTATGGATAAAGGTAATTTCTGGGCCAAAGTGAGCTAATCAGCAGGAATATTCAGTGGGTTCCATTGTGACCGAACTACTTTTAGAACTTTGCCCCACAATTGCCCTTTATACATCACCCCCAATATATGCAATGGGTGCGTGTTCAGTGTGTTTAGTGAGTGGTTGGGGTTAGTCAGTGATAACCTGCCAGCTACAGAGATATGCATTTGATATGCAGCAGCCCTCTCTCCCTCTCTGATTTTAATTTTATTAGTGAATCATATACTAACAAAATCTAACAAATGTGTACACACCCCTTTCAAAACTGACGTGACTAAATGCATATTTCCCAATTATGTATTTGTTTTACTAAAACTGTAACTTAGAAATTGGAGTGGTTTGCAAGGTCTAATCATCCACACACAAAGCACCATTTGATAAACATTAATTATTTCCAGAAATACAAATAATTACAATCAGTTACTAATGTTTATTCTACTGACTATCCTTCACATCCATCCTCTGGTTCTTGCATTTCAGTGTCTCTTGGTTTTGTGCTGCCATAGGCAAACTAAATTCGGCCACCCCTCCACCCATCCACATTGAACAGACTTGGCTCATCACGCCAGGACATGCCCCATCACCCACATTACATGGCCCATCACCCCAGGACATGCCCCATCACCCACATTCGGGGGCGGATTAAGTCATGGGCTTTAAGGACTGCAGCTTAGGGGCATACATTGTGGCATACCAATAGTGGCATATTATTGGGCATATAAATTGTGGCATATTAGTGGGCATACCACTAGTGGCATATTTTTGGGCATATTAATAGTGGCATATTATTGGGCATATTAGGGGGCATACAAATAGTAGCATATTATTGAGCATATTATTGTGGCATATTAGTAGTGGCATATTTTTGGGCATATTAATAGTGGCATATTATTGGGCATATTAGGGGGCATACAAATAGTAGCATATTATTGAGCATATTATTGGGGCATATTAGTAGGCATACCACTAGTGGCATATTTTTGGGCATATTAATAGTGGCATATTATTGGGCATATTAGGGGGCATACAAATAGTAGCATATTATTGAGCATATTATTGGGGCATATTAGTAGGCATACCACTAGTGGCATATTTTTGGGCATATTAGGGGGTATACCAATAGTGGCATATTATTGGGCATTCCAATAGTGGCATATTAATTGTGGCATATTATTGGGCATAGTAATTGTGGCATATTAGTAGGCATACTAATAGTGGCATATTAACTGTGGCCTACCAATAGTGGCATATTATTAATATGGGTGTGAAATTTGCATGATGGGGTATGTCCTGGGGTGATGGGCCATGTAATGGGTGCATAATGTGGGCGGAGCCGGATGAAGACATTGTAGGCCCCTCCTTGAATATCACTCTCTGCAATGATTTGTGCTTCACACTATATTATGTAAGTAGTGGCAGATTTAGAACAGGTGGAATCTAGGGGTTTCTTGCCAAAATATCAATTTGAAATTGGTATGTATAAATCACAATGTAAAGCTTATTCACACATTTCTGTTCCTGTCTGGACAGGCATTCCTGTCTTCTGCATTCCTAATTACTACTCCACTCATGGGTGTGTGTCCACAATGATTTAATTTACTACAATGTTTCATTCTGTACAAATGCTCCATACAGTGTCAAAATGTACTGTGTATCTCTATGTCTAACATTAAGAAATACCCTACAGTTTCTCCCCAAAATACACATTTTAAAAATAATTTCACCATTTCAAGATCTCAGTGAGCTAAAATCCAGATATTAAGACTGGTAGAGGTCATAGTTCAAGAGATGTCAAATCTTTCTGGATTAATGGCATAGTCACACTGCTGTTGAGACATCTGTTTGCCAAGTTATACAAGACAAATATGCCTTTTAGTGGAAAAAAAATAGCTGTGAATGGGGATCCTGTTTATGTTGGGTTACAAAATCATATGAGGTAGAAGTCAAGTTGTAGGAAGTTTACTCACGACGATCATAAAAAAATGCCAAAATTGAGACTTAAATATATGAAGACATATTCCTAAAATATTATTTTGCACTGTGGTCTGCTTGCCCTATTATGTTATGTAAGAGATAAAGAATGGTTTCAATCATCCACACACTACACCGTTGTGTATGTGAATGATTTTTCACGACTTAAAAGACAACTGTCATGCCATAAGTGACTTTGCATGAAATAAATAAATAATCCCTCATACATAAGCTGTGATATTTATACAAACACAAACCTATCCCAAATGTTCAGTTATTTTACCATTTTGCATCAACTGCTTTACATATCATGGCTGCCATTTTGCCTTCAAGCTTTGTGTTGGATCTCTGGCTCTCTAATCCAAGCACCCTCTCAGCTCCTTGTAGCCCTGCCCCCCAAATTCCACGGAGCCTTGTCCCTTCATAAGAGGGCTGATCATACAAAACGGTGTACATTCCACAGATTTTATACTGGTAACAGGGATGCAGGGAGATCTCCTAGTACACCAGATCTCCCTGCAGCCTTGTTACCAGTATACAAGCTGTGCAATGTGCACAGTCTTGTATGTACAGCTATCTTGCAAGGCGGCAGGGCTACACTGAGTTGAGAAGTAGGACTGCAAGGTGCTTGTAGGGTCAAAGAGCCAGAGAGCCAACTCAAGCTAGGAAGCAAAATGATAGCTATGACATTTGCAGCAGTTGCTGCGAAATGGCAAAATAACTGATAATTTTGCCTCAGTTTGTTTTTGTAAAAACGGCACATCTTATATATTAGGGCATATTTATTTATTACACACAAAATCACTTATGGCATGACAGTTTTCATGTAAACACGAGTATAATCTGAACCAAAACATGATAGAAAAAAATATTTTAAAAGCAAGTAGCAGCATACTATATATTGTAAAGAACCTTAAAGGAACTACCTGGTTCCCAAAATGCATCTTCTAAATTTCAATGTATATTAATGTGCTTTCAAACTACTTTAAAATGCATGTTTTACATTTTGCATTGCTTAAAATACTTACAGCTAGATGAAATTGTGACATTACAGCAGTTTACTGAGTAAAAGTAAATTTCCTTTTTTTTGCTGTAGGAACCAATGAGAATAATGCCATTCAAATGAATGGAATTTCCTATCTCTCTAGTGATGTCATCAGACAATGTGTTTCACTGTTAAGAGATCCTACTGTGTACAAGAGCAAGGTCACTTAGAGTACACACAATGTACTCTATTGCAGATGCGCAGGAAGTGACAAACAAAACTTTTTATCCTCAGTGTCTATATGATAAGTGCTGCCGCACCTGCAGCAAACATGCAGAGTAATCACTTGGGGAGGGCTTAAGTGAAATATTAAAAAATGTGATTCATGCAGAATGCCTGCATCAAATTACAGTGGGATAAAGTCTGCACTATACAAGCAGTAATCTTCATCTTGCACCAAAGTACTTTTGGGGACTAGACTATCCCTTTAAAGTACTCAAGGCAATCTCTACTGTTTTTATCCAGTCGTCAGACTGAAAATAAATAAAAAATGTGTGCTGGCAGAGACACTGGCTGGGGAGATCTTTCGCCAGCATCTCAGTGCGAGAAGGCATGCAAAGCAATGCACAGACATGCTTCCATGCTGTCTCTTGTGATGTGCGCCAGGGGGTCACTTGACCTTCCTGTGCTCAATCAGATCAGTGCGCGGGGAGTGCGAGAGAGGCAGCATGGAAGGCTGCTGTCTCTCACGAAGGTAAATACTACGGAAGGGGGAGGAGAGTGGGAAACTGGCAGTGGCATATTAATGGCCATACTGGCTGTGGCATATTAATGGCCATACTGGCTATGGCATATTAATGGACAGAGTGGTATATTTTTGGCCATACTTGCTGTGATATATTTTTGGGCATATTTGCTGCGGCATATTAATGGACATACTGGCTGTGGCATTTTTTTTTTCTTTTGACACTCAGTCTTAATCCTCTTATTTTATCTTTCACTTTTATGTCCTCGGATAGCCTTTTTCCTTTTCCTTCTTTTACTCATGTGGATTAATGGATTGTAACATCATCGTGTCTCTTCTCTTTTTATTACATATAATCACATTTTAACTAACAATTTGTGGCTCTGACGGGTGGGGGGGAGGGAAGGGCAGCGGTATCCCATTTTCTATTGTTGTCTGTTTCACACACACAATATTAGGTCTTAATTTCTTTGAACTAATTCAATCCATTTTCCCCAATCGATCCAGTTTTTTATTATTCTTTCTAATTTCAGCCTTCCCTTTTCCATCTTCATTTGATCTATTACTTGTATAGACAGGTTGTGCCAACTTAATTTTTCTGTTGATTTCCAGTTTCTAGCTATTGATATTAATGTAGCTATGATGATGTGAATTATTATTTGAGATACTTCGTTTGGCATTTTTGGCCAGTGCAAACAAAGGAGCCAGGTTTCTGGGGAGTGATTTAGTGTTATTCCAGTGATCTTACTAATTTTTTCCCTTATTGTTTTCCAGATAGGTTGGATGTCATCACAGCTCCACCATGTATGAATATATGATCCCTCCTCTCGTTGACATCTCCAGCATTGGTTTGAGGTTCCCGGATACATTCTTGCTACTTTTTTGGGGACATTGTACCACCTATTTATTAATTTGTAGAATGTCTCCAGGAGGTTCAGACAATGAATTGTTTTCCTTACTTTCTTTATAGCTAATAGCCATTCTCTTTTACTGATACTAGTTTTTAGTTCTCTGTTCCAGACTGTCATTGCTGGTATCTTTTCTTCTGTGTCTAGAAGTTCCTTATAGTGTCTTATCTTGAATCTACCTTTTTTGCCAAATAGCATGTCTTGGGCTTTTCTCCCTTGTTCGTCCTCTTTTTTTATTAGGTGAATCGCTAGATATCCTTTGACTCTTAAATAATTGAAGATTTCTTTACTTCCCAGACCAAATTCTTCCTGTAATTCTCCAAACGTTTTTACTTGATTTTCCTTTATCAGGTTTGCTAGTTTTTTTATTCCTTTCTTTTGCCAATTTTGGAGGTCCAGGTTTTCTATTTCCAATGATATTATTTTTATATTATTACTGTCTATGTGTTTCTCGTGTAACCCTAGTTTTTTTTTAATTTTGTACCAGAACTCCATCAAGTGTGTGAGCGTTAAGCAGTTGTTCTTCTTTGTGGTAATCTTATTTTTTCTACACCAAGGAATTTCTGTTAACTCTATATTTCCAAAATATGATTTTTCCAGTGTTGCCCACCCTTCTTCTTGATTTTTGGGGTTCTGGGTATTCACCACATGGTTCAGCATACTGACTTCGTAGTATTCTCAGATGTCGGGGACACCTAGGCCTCCTTTGTCTATTTTTTTTGAAAGAAGTTTTATTCCTAACCTTGGCCTTTTACCTTGCCATATGTATTTGGTAAAGGTTGTCTGAATAAGATCTAACCACTGTGGGGGGATTCCTAGGGGTATCATTCTGAAGACATACAGCCATTTTGGTAGGATGTATGCCTTTACCAGGTTTATCCTACCCCACCATGATATCTCACTGTTCTTTACTTTTTTCAATGTGGAGTTCATATCTTTCAGTACTGGTAGTATGTTTGCTTCCATTATATTTTTGGGGTCCGCTGTTATAATTATTCCCAGGTATTCTAATGAGTCATCTGTCCACCTAAAGGTATACTTCTCTTGGAATTTTTTAAGTTCTCCCTTTCCGACTGCTATTGGTAGTGCAACTGTTTTAGTTAGATTTAATTTATAATTTGAGATTCTCCCAAATTCTTCTAGGGTGGTCATTAGGGCTTCCAGTGATTCTGTGGGTTTCCCCAACGTCACCAATATGTCGTCTGCAAACATGTTTAGTTTTAGCTCCACATCCTTGCAGACATATCCATTTATTCGGCTCTCTTCCCTGATCTTTATTGCTAGAGGTTCTATAGATAATATATACAGAAGCGGCGATAGGGGACACCCCTGTCTGGTACCATTGTTAATCCGAAACCATTCTGACATTATTCCGTTCCCAACTGTTCTTGCTTTTGGATTTGAATATAGTAGCATGATTGCGTCTAGAATCTGGCCTGAGAGACCGAACGCCTTTAAGCATCCCTTCAAGTATTTCCATCCCACCCTATCGAAAGCTTTCTCAGCGTCGAGGGAAAGAATTAGGGTGGGGGTTTCTTCTCTCTGAGCCATTTCCAGCACGTCTATTACTTTTCTGATGTTGTTGGATGCTAGTCTCTCTGGGAGAAATCCTGTCTGGTCACGGTGTATCAGAGTGGGGATCACTATTTTCAATCTTTCCGCTATAATACTTGAATAAATCTTAATATCTGCGTTAAGTAAGGAGATTGGTCGGTAGTTCTGAACATCCTCATGATCTTTCCCTGGTTTGGGAATTGGGGTTATGTTTGCTTTTAAGATCTCATCTGGAATATGTTTCTGTTTAATAAAGTCATTGAATGTTTTTGTTAGGGGGTCTATCAGACTATCTTCTAATAGTTTAAAAAAAGAGTTTTTGATGCCATCTGGCCCTGGTGCTTTTCTTTGTTTTAGTCTGTGTATTGCATCTTTTATTTCAGTTTTGGAGAGGGGTTTGTTTAAGTCTTCTAATTGTTTGGTGCTTAATTTAGGGATTGGAATTGAATGTATGTATTGGTCTATCATGTTATCGGATATATTAATGGGGAGATTATATAATTCTTCATAATATTTATTGAAGGCTTTCCCTATTTTTTCTGGTGTTAAACAGACTTCTTTTTTATCTACAATTTTCACTATTCGTTTTCTTATTTTCTTGCCTTTAACTTTATTAGTTAGTAGTCTGTCGGCTCTGTTGCCTTTATAGTAGAAAGTGGTTTTCAATATTTCCATGTGTCTGTTGGTCTGTTCTATCAGTAAGTCGTTAATTTTTTGTTTTACTTCTAGGAGTTGTGTGGTGTTAGCCTTAGTTGTTTTTAATTTATTGTTTCCCGATAGTGTATAGAATTCCATATATAGCTCGTTTAGTTTTTTTCCCTTTTCTCTTGCTTGTTCCGCTCCCAGTTTAATCATACACCCCCTTATGTAGGCTTTGAAGGCGCACCACACCATTGTGTTACTGACCTCTCCATTATAGTTGTTCTTGAAAAATTCCTCTGTGCAGTTTTTAATGTATTCTATATTTTTTTTTGTGTTTAATAAGAAGTCATCTTGTCTCCAATTCATCCTTGTATGACGGTTGTTTTTGTCTTTCATATCTAGGATGACTATGTTGTGATCTGACCAAGCGTTTTCCCTAATAAAACTTTTTTTAACCTGTTGTATGGAGGATCGTTCTATTAGAATAAGGTCTATTCTGGAATAGGATCGATGTGGGTATGAGAAGAATGTGTAGTCTTTCTCTTCTGGATGTAGTAGCCTCCATATATCTACAATGTTTGCTTTTGCACATGTGTTTCTTAGATCATTGGCTGCGTTTTTTAGTCTTCTGTCTGTGCATATCCCTGTCGCTAGTTTTTTATCCATTATTACATCCATTACACAGTTGTAATCTCCTGCGCAGATAAGTGTGCCCTGTTTAATTTTTTCAACTTTCTTCCATAGGTGTTTAAAGAAGCGCACTGGCATAACATTGGGGGCATATAGATTCACTAAAGTGTACATTGCTCCTTCAATTATGCAAATCAAAATTATATATCTCGCCTCTAGATCTTCTTCTTTATATCTAACTTCAACATTTAGTTGGTTGTCCATTAGAATAGCTACTCCTTTTCTTTTCCCCTCTTCTAAGGACGCTTGTGAGATTATTATGAATTTATCGCTTTGTAACTGGCTGTGGCATTTTAATGGACATAGAGTGGCATATTATTGGGCATGCTGACTGTGGCATATTTTTGGGCACCCTGGCTGTGGCATGTTAATGGGCAAACTGGATGTGGCATTTTTATGGACATAGAGTGGCATATCAATAGGCAGATTTGCAGTGGTCTTATTGGGCATACTGACTGTGGCATATTAATGAGCATATTGGCTGTGGAATTTTAATGGACATAGAGTGGCATATTAATGGGCATACTTGCTGTGGAATTTATTGGGCATACTGACTGGCATATTGGGCATCCTGTCTGTGGCATATTAATTGGCAAAGCATGGCATATTATTGGGCATATTGTGGCATATTATTGGGCATACTGACTGGCATATTAATGGGCATAGAGTGGCATATTAATGGGAATGCTGGCTATGGCATGTCAATGGACATAGAGTGGCATATTATTGGGCATCATTGCTGTGGAATATTATTGGGCATACTGACAGTGGCATATTATTGGGCATCCTGGCTGTAGCATATTAATGGGCATACTTGCTGTGGCATATAAATGGACACATCTGGGTGCTGGGGCTGAGTCCTGTGAGTGCAATCTGGGTACTGGGGTATGGCCTGGGTGCAATGTGAGTGCAGAGAAAGGAATTAAAAACCAGAAATGGATTTCAATAACCTCTTTATTACATATGTAAAAAGTTGAATTATAATAATGTTTTTTTCTTTGGCCTGCGAAAATGTGCAAAATGTACAATGTGGCCCTCCTACGAAAAGTTTGGAGACCCCTGCTCTAAATCATTAGTGCCTTCTTCTGTAAAACATTATTTTGTACCTCATCCTCATAAGCAACATTGGTCCACTAACCAGGTATATGCATGGTGGTACACCTGCCAAAGGAAAGCCACTCCCAAAGCAGCATCCCTTGTACAATACAGGTAACAAAAGATTAGGTTCTCTGCATGGGCAATCTTCCAGCATCATTATTTCACTAACATACTGAAGGTGTGACTGAGACACTTCCTGTCTCGGTGTGATGTGGAAACTGTAACAGGGTGAGAACCATAACAATTCCTGACACATGTCTGTCTATTTATTTATTATTATTATTTCTTTTACATTCCTCAATGTAGACTCATAACTTGCAGGAGCATTGGTAACAAGATTTATTTAAAGAATACAAATAATAAAAATACAAATTATTTAAACAAGATACATGCAAACCATCAATAGCAGACAATGTTTAGGTACATTTACAGACAAACACAACTTATTTAAAGTGCAACAAAATGCTCCTCTTCACCTAAGACACACTTAATAAGGTCTCAAAAAATTAGGGTATGTTTATATACAAAATATATTATGAATAATTACTAATTATCTTTACAAATAAATATCTAATGTAACAAAATTTAAGCAAGAGTTAAAGGGTTAAGATGTGCATGTAACATTTATGTCATGCTTTTTTGGGGGATTAAATTAATGGGCTAAGGTGAAAGATTTTTTACCCACTCATTTTTACTGGCTGTCATTGAATCTCTGTTTGTGCAGTAATTGCTGTCCAATAAGCACCGTAGAATGGAATATGCAATATCATATTGTAGTTTGCACTGTGTTACAAATATATTGCATCTGTCTGCTATATTTTAATATATGACAGTTCTGGTTAGCGCTAAGCATTCAAATCATGACTTGACTCTTTTGTGGTCCTAGGCACTTGATGTTTTGTGAAGTCCTGTGAAATATCTCCAGCTGAGCCAAACCATCAGTGTGACAGGTCACACCAAAGCAAGCTCAGAGACAGTATATGACTTGCCAAAATAATAATTGTCATCAGCATCAAATCTAATTCAAGATTTGACAGGCAGTATGGAAAATATAAATAGCTGGTACCAAAATATTTCCAAACACACAATAATTCTGGGAACTGACAGTAGTCATACATATATTTTTTTCGCTTGACTTTCAGCCTTAGGGGAATTATAAACACTCTGTATTTATGACTGGAAGATGAATTATGGAATGCACTCTAACATGACAATTCAGATTTTGCATTTCTAAGTCTTGTGAAATCAATGCCTCACAAATGTAACAGCGCAAAAAGGTTATGGAGCTGGTTCATTTAACCTAAGGCAATAATTTGTGCACTGATATGGAGTTCAATTTTAAATAGTTCATTGTTTCATAGTTGTCAACAGTCCTGATCCTTATTTAGGTCCTGTCCCATCTAATTCATGTATGTGCAACCTTAGCTGCAGCCAATGCACAGTTTTTCACACAGATTGCATTTAAGCAACAGTTATGACTAAACAAGAACACGTGTTATCTGTACTGGGCAGGCTGGAGCTCTATCTCACAGGGTCAAGTAAAATTTAATGAAGTCACATAATCACTGAACCTTTAGATGCCGACCCCTCTGCATCCTTTAATTGGGCCAACCGAAGTTGGCAGGCGTGGTATGAACAGTTATAAGTCTTTTAGTTATAATTCAGTATTGGAATTAACTGCTTTGGAGGTAGGCATTTTACATCTAGAAACACATATTGCTTGACACATATTGTAGGTCAGGGCTTGACAAGGCCCGGACTCCAGGTCACCATGAAAGTAGACCTGGACTGTCATCCCCACATACCTCCCCACACCGCTGGGATAATTTTTTCCTTCTCCTTGAGCAGAGTGTGAGTGTGAGACCCCGCTGCAGCTGAAACAGCCCTCTCCCCTGCAGTGAGGCAAAGAAGCAGGGAAAGAGGACATATTGATAGATGTCCTTTTTTTCCTCCTCTTTTTAAAGAAAAAAAAACAAAGAACTGCTGGCTTGTATGTGACTGACTGCGTGTGTTTGTGACTGACTATGTGTATGTGACTGACTTACTTTCTGGGTGTGGAAGTAACGGTTTCTTAGATTGTGTGTACATTGTCTGGCTATTACATTTTTTTTGCTGGCTCCTAAAACAAAATTAAATTCGTCAAGCTGTGTTGTAGGTTGATATTACCCTTTAAAGCAACCTTTTCTAGTCTTTCATAAGCAAAGACTTCTATTTCATGGTGGGCCACTAACACTCACACTGGGTGAAGAGTTTGGGAGGTAGAGTGTCAGCACTACTGACTGACAGTACTACTTCTCATTGCCACAAGCCAGTGCATACACAGTACATATTCTCCAGTGTCCTTGGTATGTGGGACTGGTACAGACATAGAGCTTGGAGGGACAGCAGGATCTGCTCTGCGGGCCGGATAACATTTGCTGGGGAATTGGGGTAACATTGGCTGGTGGGACAGACCTGACCCATGGGCCGTAGGTTGGCAGTGTTCAAACCAGACAATCACATCATTGGTTTGCCTGATTTGTTGCCCTCTTAAACAGTAATGGCAAATGTTTTTAAGCCCGAGTACCCATTGTTCTGCAGGATACCAAAGTAAAGATCTCAAAGTGCCATTTTCCCTGAGATGATGCTTTTCTCTCCCATTTCCGCTGCAGACTCTGCTAATTTTAGTTTCCCTTCTCTCTGTTATTGTTCCCTTTCCTTTTGTTGCACATGCAGATTGTACCAAATTCTGGTGCAATTGGCGTGTGCATCAATATACATATTTTGGGATTCTACATGGCCTCCTCCGATTACATACATTTTGGTTGTGCCAGCACTCCATTGCACTGGTGCAGCCTATGTATAAACAATTTTGTTTTTTGATTTGTGTTATCCCTCTCCCCCACGCCGCAAAGTGCCAGGATGTATAAAAAGGTGCAATCGCCCTTATACATAACAGACGATGAGTTTTTATAAAACTCCAGACACTTTGCAGTGCGGGAGTTTTTATACATAAACCCCATTGTTTCCAACATGGTTCATAAGCTAACAGAAAAAATACACATAGGATACAAGATGAGAGATACACATTCACAGTGTGGTATATACAAATGCTTATATTTACAGTGCCCTACTTTGCACATATATATATAGTGGAAATACACTACTGTGAAAGAATGCATCTGTATGGATATTTAGGTTGTGAGCACTACATCACGCTTTCAATAAATAAATAGAACTAAAGCAATAGAAAACAAGCTAATAAAACTAAATGTATTTATTTCAAATGTCAAATCAATACCTAGAAGCAAGTAGTAGAAAAATGCTCAACTCAAGACTGATAAACTGTCAAGGGTCTTCAATACAAAAGTATCAAAAGAGAGTGCAAGTTGGAAAAGATGTGTGCATTACACTGAAGGGAGAAAAAAACCTCATATTGCATCCAACAGTAAAGGATGCAGCACAGCTCTTTTCTACTGAAAACTCTAGTCACTTTTGCTCAGGGCTATATATATTATCCGGGGCTTTGTAGAGCAGCGGATGTTAAACAACACATCCCAATAAAAACCAGAGTCAAAATAATGCGAATGTTTGCAGATGATGAGACTTACATTTCACATAATCAGTTCCTGTATCTCTAATTTTTTGTTACATGCAGCACTTTCACAAAAGTATGTTAATTGGAAATATGGCTTTCAAGGGACACTACCATCTATATAAGTTCTAATTAGATTCACTTTGCATTTAAAGTAAAAGCATTTATAAAATACAAGTTTTTTTGTGTTTGGATGTATTACAGTAAAACAAATGTATGTGCTTCTCCCTTGTACCTATTTTTGGATTTTCCCATAATGCAACATACTCAAAAATCATATAGCAAGCCTCACTTTCCGGATGTGGGAAGAGCCTACTCATGTTGCCATAAGATAAAACTACTGCTCCCCTACTGGCTGGTGCTTATAAATATGTTACATGGTGTTATCATAATTACCGTATTTGCTTGAATATAAGACAAGGTTTTTTTCAGAGCAAATGCTCTGAGAAAGACCCCTTGTCTTATATTTCAGGTCGTCTTATAGTCTGACACCTTGGTGGGGAGGGGACAGACAGACACCTTGGGGCAAGGGAGGGGACAGACAGAGACACCTTGGGGGGGGAAGAGGGGGACAGACAGAAACCGTTGGGGGAAGAGAGCGACTGACAACGCTGGGGGGGAGGTCGGGGGAGAAAGACGGACAGACAACGGTGGGGGAGAGAGAAAGACAACGTTTGGGGGAGGGAGAGACAACATTGGGGGGAGGGAGGGGGAGCATTGGGAAAGTCTTGAGGTAGGGGGCAGCATTGGCACATAAAAATGAAATAAAAACAATAAATACATTTTTTATATCATAATTTTTTTTATTAAATATGAAAAAGCAATTTACATGTGAATATATACAAGTTAAACCTTTTTCCTAAAGGGTAGTCTTATATTCAGGCTTTTAGGTTGTTTTCCTAAAAGGAATATCCAAAGTTTGGGGGGGTCGTCTTATAATCAGGGTCGTCTTATATTCAAGCAAATATGGTACATTTTATACACTTTGATAAACTGCCTTGAATTCATTAAAATTCCTTTTTGTAAACTCTTAGACTTGCAGGCAGATAGCAAGAGT
The DNA here is from genome assembly GCA_036172795.1 of Pelodytes ibericus. Taxonomy (NCBI): domain Eukaryota; kingdom Metazoa; phylum Chordata; class Amphibia; order Anura; family Pelodytidae; genus Pelodytes; species Pelodytes ibericus. The sequence goes on from CM069859.1 coordinate 86,964,326, forward strand.
TTGTTTTGGTAATATTGTTTCGAGTAATCCTCCCTGTGATGTCATCAGGCCATCTGATTTTTTTTTTTTAGTTTTTCATTTCAGGAGGAATTTGGCATTATTTGTACATAATAGCTGAATTTGTCCTGAAATGAGTCTCTATCATCGAATAGTAGTCTATGGAAATGATCAAGGCTATTTTTGGTTCAGTGTATTTCAGTTTAGTTTCCAATTGGTTTTGATGGGCAAATTGCGAGGCTTTTCGGGATCTTCTAAGGGCATATTGTGTAGCTCACTATTCGGCTTCCTATATGATCCCAAATCTTTCCAAATATAATGCCCAAAGTTTGGTGCATATTGTGTAGACACTTAAATTTCAGATACAAGTATCTTTTTTCCAATATCTGTGTGCAGTCTTGAGATATATTTGGCCACTACCTCCATATTGAAGCAAGGGCAGCTTATGCCAGTTCATATAAATGTACAGATCTTTCTCTTACTCACTTTCACACAATCATATTTGGGTTTCAGTTACGCTCTTTTGCGCATTTTGGTTTGTGCAAAAAATCATAAGTCATTCAAAACCACAGCAACGTAGGGCTACAAGCAATACAAGAATCATGTTATCTTGGTCACAGAACACAAAGCAAATGAGCTCTAGCAATAGAGTAGATGTTTGATTGTTTAAAAGGAGGAAGCAACTCTGTGCCATAAAGTGAAATTGTGCCCTGGTCAGCTGCCCCTTTCTGGTATGAACAGCACTATCGGTTGTTAATCTGGCAGGTCTATGTGACCAACTACCGCCCCATGTTTTCCATTATCTTAGACTTACCTTAGCCTCAAATTCCACAAACATTTAATAATACTAACACTTAGTATAGTGTTACAAAAATAATGTTTTGAATAGACTGGAATAGAATTGCTCTGATTGTGATATTATTCCATTCTTTTACTCTGTAATTTACACAGAATAATGCTGCGGGAGTCAGCTTATCTAAATATTAACACATACCAGCTACCTACACTATAACTCTTGGATTTGGAACATAATCAAGAGTACTGGAAATATTCCAAAAAACAAAAAGGCAGTCTCATTGCTACTTTTGCACAGAGGAAGTTATTAGCTTAAGTGCCTTAATACTTGGGGACCCCTGGTGCTTTAAAACAAAGTAATTTGCAGTGAAAACAAAATCCAGCTTAAAGTGCTTAATTTTTTTTTTTTTTTTTTAAAAAGCACATGGTAAATACTACATGTCAAAGTATACACGCACACACGAGTATTACATGGCATGACTTGTTGTAAGTTGCACATTCCTTGCAAGCTGGACCATGAAACAAATTAAATTTCACTACTTTCATTTGTTCAATAGCTTTTCTGGTCAGATTTGTTTTTTGGGGGGTTATCTAATTGAGTTAAGCTCTGCCTAAGCGTTTCGTGTTATAAAAATACATGTTAATTTAGTGAGTACATTTGTTAATAATTGTTATATAATAATTCAAAGTAAGCTAAAAATAAGCGACTTACTCATTTGTGAGAATGTTATAGGAAAATGGCTATAAGTCAATAATCTCTCATTGCTGTACAGGTAGTTGCCTAGTGAAAGGCTGGCTAGTGACGCAAGGTGGATGCCTCCAATACATTTATTGTGCTTTTATTACCTATTTATATCAGATGATATAATGATCATGCATATAAAAAGGATGGTAACTAGACATTTATTACAGTCAACTAAATATTTCGTATTTTTTTTTACAGTTTCGATCAAGCCATATGTATGTCTGCACACACTGCCATCAGATTTTTTTTTTTTATAGCCCTAAAAAGTAAAAGCTAATTATTACATTCCTTTGGTACCACTTCCCGCCATTTGGCATTTTGCCCAGACCAATGTAACAAGAGAGCTGTCGCTGCGTTAGATGGTTTTTAAACAAGTTGCCAGAATGTTATTATCTGCAAACCAAAGCAGTGGTTTCAAAGATCCCCAAAGCTGGCCCGCTAACAATAATGTTCACGTACAATCACAGATCAATGTGACCACCAGCACCTGTTCCCCACACATATGGACACTCAAGGCTTAATTTATCTAGAGTCATGAAATTGCATACTGCAGTATGCATTTTCCCTGCAGGACTGTCATTGCTGTGCTATAACTGCCTTTTTTCCAGGTCTTGATTAATCTGTTTCTCTCTTAATAACTTCCTCAACTATCTCTGTCACTCTCCATTTGTATACAATCTCCGCCCACTTTCGTCCATGACTTTAATTGCTATTTTTCACTTTCAGTCTTTCATGCTGGAGTCTATAGGCTTACAATGCACCCACCTAGATTACCCATTTAGCAACCTCTGGTGTGACTCACTCAGCTGTCACAGTTCCCAAATACATTCCATTGTCACAATCTACTTCTATTATTCCCTACCCCACCTTTCCTCCTGCATCTTCACTCACCGTATGTTTCTCATGTACCCTTTTCATGTACCCCCTGAAATCTCATTTCTGACTTAAAGGTATGTATATAATGTAATAGAGCAGCAGGAAATTCTAGAAGAATACTTGGTTGCATAAGGAGAAGTATTAGCAGTAGAAAGAGGGAAGTACTTGTGTCATTGTACAGAGCACTGGTGAGACCTCACTTGGAATCCAATCAGGATACATCTGTGGATATTGATTGACCCCATGGTATCAATTTTTTTCTTTAGTCTCCTAATGCTGTCCCACATCATTTGGGGACTGAACGCTAACTTGCAGCTTGGGGGTGTCTTTACATTGGCACGAACTTTTTGCTCCACCTCCTCATGCTCCACATTGCAACATTTTCCTTGTGCCCCCCAGGAGTGAACTCAGTGATCACCCAGCTTGGCAAACCTAAGTCCATCTTGTGTGAGCCTTACAGGCACAGGACATACTCTCATCTTACCCAGATATACCTTTGAAGTGGGAACAAGATTTATTTTAAAATAATTAGCTGCAGAGCTATGATTTTGCATCGAAAAGTAGCCTGTTATCAGGGCCGGCCTTTGGGGTGTAGGACAACCCCAGGGGGCGCCACTTTAAAAAAAATAAAAAGAGTTTGCCGGCAGAGGCACTGCCTGGGGAGATCAGAAAATCTCCCCTCACCAGCCCTCTGCACGGCCGCACTGAACGATCCAGGGAGAGGTCGGAACTTGCCAGGTGCGAGGTGAAGGTCCGCCCCCTCCATGTGAAGCAACTGCTTTCCTGGGAGCAGCAATCAGCATGAGCTCTGCAGAGCTCAGTAAGTGCTGCTCGCACTCCCTGCACGTAGTGATGATTCAGGGCATCAGAAATACAGCAAAGTCAAATAAGAAGGAAGGGGGAGAGAGAACAGATATAATGGGCGGGGGGGGGGGGGGGGATAGAACATATCGGTGGGGAGGGAGAGAGAAACAGATGGGGGGGATAGAGAACATATGGGGGAGAGAGAGAACAGATGGGGAGAGAGAACAGATATGAGGGTAGGAGGAGAGACAGACATGGGGTGGGGAGAAGAGAGAGAGACATGGGAAGGGAGAGGAAAGAGACAAACATGGGAAAAGAGAGGAAAGGGACATACAAGGGGAGGCATGAGGCAGGAGAGGAGGGGGCGCCATGGGAATGGCAAGCACAGGGCACCTGAAGGCACCTAAGGCCGGCCCAGCCTATTATACAGAGTATTGGTTTTCCTACTACTTGCAACAGCTCTAAATATATATGACTCCAGTGTGATGGTGGATGTAAAAAATAAAACATTACAAGGGGTTGGGATGTGTATTGGAGGCTATGGTAATTACAGCTGAAGGAAAGGAAAAGCAATGAAAATTACATGGTACAGGAAGGTTACTAAGAAGGGGTTAAGAGGCTGTAAACTTTTGAGCAGGGTACAATACATCAGTTCTCAGTACTAATGATAAGGAATTATACGAATGACATGGAGGGGGAAGGCAATAGTAAAGATGTCATCTTATTACTGGAGAATGAGGCTATCACCTCTGGGAGAGAGTCATCTGGGGGATTTTATGCAGGGTGGATGCTTTATAGGCATTGGAATACATTGTTACATGTTATGGTTATCTTATCTGTCTGTTGCTCAAATGAAGTTCAGTCATTGTTTTGATTCCTAGTTACTGCAAACGAGTACTGCTTAATAAGTGAAGGTAGTGGGTAAACTATGAGTATCAAAAAATTTATAAGAGTGAAAAACTTTTAATACAGTAACTTTTAATACAGTTTATAGTAAAATAAGATTTTTATTTAAAGTACCTCACACAAACATATAACGTGTGTTTAAAGTAGAGCGCACCAATGCGCTATTAAAATACAATGCATCTGACATAATTGATCCATGAGGGTTTGAATAGAATGATAAACTGTCTCTTGCCACCACGATTAAAGATCCTTTAATATGAGAACAAGTGGTTTTTCCGTGCATATGGCTTGATCTGACACCTGACTGGAAAAATATGGGTAAAATATGGTAGCTTCAGGCCTCCAGATGAGTCGCCACAACCTTTTCATTAATTTTCCACAGAAAATGGAAAGAAAACTGGTCTGTACTTTGCCATGCTGTCTGAATCGAACATTTATATTTTTAGGAGGAGGGTTAAGCAGTGATTATTTTAGAGGGTCTGGAAAATATAACGTTTGTATTGAATACTGTGCTGTTTTTGAGAGAACTGATGGGGCAGGGTCCAAGTCAAGTTTATATTACAGTGATTTCAAACACACGTAGGCCATGGAGCATATCTGAATGCCTTATATTTATGCTACAGTGTAGAGATTTTAATAGGGGTTATTGACAAGGACAAACGCTATGTGAAAAAAAACACAACACGCTTATTCCCTCATGGCCAAGCCGTGAAGTACCTGCGGCAGTTGATGCATCATTTTCAAGACTAATGGGGACTCGAATGGCTCCGTTGTAAACCAGTGACAGTTGGGTGTGAAGTGCTGCAGACTGTGATCTTTTACTTATCAACATCCACTTTTAACTCTTTTACAATGGTGAGGAAAACATTGGCTGTCCTTTAAAGAACCCCATCAGCATTTCATCTAGTTCATGCAGCACATAGGATACAAAGAATCACATAACGATATAAGCGGGATTGCTGTGTGGTTATTTGAACCCTGACCACCATATTAGAACGGGTTTAATCTATTTAAGTGAATTTAGGCAATAAGGTGACTGAACGATTAAGTGTCATTTGCATTCAAAGGCAGGTTTTCTCCGAGACCATATTTAATAAAACACAAAAAAATGACACACAACCCCAATACAACTTTTAAACTGATGAAAAATCAGTATAGTAAGTATATCAAGTTATGTGTATTACATTTCTAATTTTGTCTAAGTATTTTCTGTTATCAACAGTATATGACACAAGGCAGCAAATCATTCCACCATTATACTAATTTCCAGTCTACGCTTTTACATTTATAAGAAAAAACATTATCAGCCCTTGTGCATGCTTCAGGGATGCAAAACAATTCACAGATTTAAAAAGTCTATGGTTTTTATGCATTTAGGTTTAAGAGCATGTTAATGCTGTAGGCAAAGTTCTGGAAAGGAGGATTAATAGGCGGAGAACAGTAACAAATATGACTTTTATAAGTTTAGTGGTTTCTGACACAGCTAATAAGTAATACACCAAAGTATCACCTTTTCATTCATAGTACATTCCTCAAGCGACTCCTGAAACATAAAGAGAAAGCAGTGACCTTACATTTGTATCATAGCCCTTGGGACACTTTCTATTGCTTTGCTCACACCATCTATACCAGGAATTCCCAAACTTTTTAAGATCACACCCCTTCCAATTTCACCAAATCCAACACTCCAGAGGCATGCTGTGCCCTATTGAGCTTTAGTCATTGATTTAGGTGTTTGATAGATATCTTCTGTTTGTTAATCTGTCACTGGAACAATAATGCATAGAAGGGGTCATGTATAAAAACTCCTGCACTGTGCGGCGATTGTACAGTGCCTGATTTTTTTATACATTGGCTGCACTGGAGCATGACTATTTTCAAAATATATATAAAAACAGGGAAAATGCCTATCAAATAAATAAAACCCCTCTTGAAAAGGAAGGTAAAAACTATGACATCAGAAAGTTTATTTTCCTCTCTACTTTAAAATAAAAAAAACAAGCAAAATAAGAGAGACAGGTTCTCCCTACATAATAATAGAACATCTGAAACACGTTTAAGGTTTGTGAATGCTTGGGCAAAGTTTGAATGTCTGAAAGTGGAGTGAAGACAGGATACACTGTCCAGCAAGCTATGAAAAATATCTATACTCAGTATTTACATTAAAGAAGTACCGTATATACTCGAGTATAAGCCGACCCGAATATAAGCCGAGGCACCTAATTTTACCACAAAGAACTGGGAAAAAATATTGACTCGAGTATAAGCCTAGTGTGGGAAATGAGGCAGCTACTGGTAAATATTGCCCCGAATCTGCCATTTAATATTCCAGGATATTGCCCCCAATATGTCATTTAATATGCCAGGATATTGCCCCCAATATGCCATTTAATATTCCAGGATATTGCCCCCAATATGCCATTTAATATGCCAGGATTTTGCCCCCAATATGCCATTTTAATATGCCAGGATATTGCCCCCAATATGCCTTTTAATATTCCAGGATTTTGCCCCCAATATGCCATTTTAATATGCCAGGATTTTTCCCCCAATATGCCATTTTAATATGCCAGGATATTGCCCCCAATATGCCATGTAATATGCCAGGATATTGCCCCCAATATGCCATGTAATATGCCAGGATATTTCCCCCAATATGCCATGTAATATGCCAGGATATTGCCCCCAATATGCCATGTAATATGCTAGGATATTGCCCCTTAGTATGCTCGTTATGCAACCCTCCTCCCCCCCTTCCCCAGACCCCAGTACTTACCTCGTTCCTGCTCCGTCTCCCGGTGCTCTGAAGGTCCGTGGCTGTGAGGAAAGCGTTGTGAGTTCCCCTCCAGCCGTGCGGAACAATAAAGTTTGTTTAAAAAAAAAACACTTTGCTGACCGCGCGGCTGGAGGGGAGCGCACAACGCTTCCCTCACAGCCACGTACCTTCAGAGCACCGCGAGACAGAGCAGCAAAGAGGTAAGTTTAGATTTTTTTTTCCCCCCAGACACCGACTCAAGTATAAGCCGAGGGGGGCATTTTTCAGCACAAAAAATGTGCTGAAAAACTCGGCTTATACTCGAGTATATACGGCAACTATATATCAATAATTCCTCAAACAAGTAATACAGCTTATGTCTGTCAAGTAGACAACTAAAAGATTTACAATTGTGCAGAAACAAGTGCCACTTATATCAATATAGATTTATACACCCAAAAAGCATAGAAATGTATCTTTAGAACATTTTGTCTAACAAGAGTTCTAAGAAAATAATCATATTTCTGACTATATTACAAGCAATATGCAGAGAAGTGTATCACTTAGCATGTTAAACTAAATATAAAATTACACAAGTACACATTTTTAGCAATAAGCTCCACATGAGTTAAGTTTTACCTTAGTAGAATCTTCGCCAACATGGTCTTTCTTCCCAACATGGTTCCCCATGGTGCTCAAGAAAGAAATGAAAACCTAAAATGGAGAAAAAAACAGATTATAACTAAAACAATCTATTACATCCCACTCTGCTACCATATGAAAAGAGTACACAGCAGCACATCCCCACGAAAATATAGCAAACAAAAAAGGCAATGTAGTCCAAAAAGGGGTTCAAACTTAAAGACAACAGCACTAGTTTGGATGCTGAAAAATATGTGTGCTATTTTGTTTTAGAATTGAGAGAGTTCCAGATGCTAGACTATAGCACATGACTGCAACTAACCGGACAGATTGTCCGTCTGAAGTCAGAGCATTAATTCTGACCCATTTAAAATCATGCATTAGAGGTAATCCTGTGCATAAGACAAAATAAAATCTGTACATGAAATGATTCATGGGATATCACATATAAATTATGGCCATTGCATTTGTAACTTAGCAGAAAAATATGTGCAGAAGGCAGCTAGTTGCACTTAAGATAAATTACAACTGTACTTTTCATATAATTTTTTTTAGTAGCCACGCTGCGGTAAGATCAGTTAGAAAAGTAAACTATAGAACTACAGTTATAGAAAAACTGCAATTAGCTAGGTATGTTCCAATGAGGTAAGCTGTAGTGCTTTTGTTTGTGAAAAACAGATCAAACCTTGTATGCAGTAGAACAGGTTTACTTTCAATTAAATTGTATTTTTTAGGTAAATTAGGTTAATCCTGTTCATGGCTTGCTTGTTGACATAATTAGCAATGCCATTTCCCACTTATTTTACTTTGTTAAACCCTAATCCAGAATGCATGACATTTCGGCTCAGTTCCAGTCCTTTTCACGGCAGAAATCAGCATAAACACTAACTCAACAATAACATAATGGTTTAGAAACAGACCTAGTAAACGCTGAGACATGCAGCTGACGTTTGTGTTGATACCTAACTCCAATTTTGGGATTCATAATGATATCATTCGTGATAAGTACCAGATTCATCCTACAAAATGATTGCACTGAATGTAAACAACGATAATACATTACTTTAGCTTGATGGCTATGTCTTTTTCATAAGGTGGGTGAAATATAATGTTTCTGTTGATAGCATATACTTTCTGTTTTTCACTCAAACCAGTCATTTGACAACTATATTAACAACAAGATACAATGGCTCTGATTCAAAGCCAGCTGTTAACTGAAAAAATGTGTTAAGCAGAAAATAAAACTAATTTCAGGCATTGTTCCTACAGATTGGCATAAAGTCAATGTGGTGCCCATATTTAAAAAGGGATAAAAATCCCAATTACAGACATGTAAGCTTGGCATCTGTGGTGGGCAAACTGTTTGAAGGACTGCTAAGGGAACATATTCAAGATGTCATCTTGAACAGAAATTTCATTAGCAGGAGCCAAAATGGCTTGTCACACTAACTTAATTGCATTCTTTGAAGAAGTGAGTAAAATATAGATATAGGTGACATGGCGGATGTGATATATTTAGACTTTGCTAAGGAATTTGTTAGGGTTCCACACAAAAGGTTACTGTAATGTAGCTGTGATGTGAGGCATCATTGGGAACCTGCCATTGGATTTTCAGGCCTGGATTACCCTTTGTGGTTGTGGGAGAATCTGAGCATGCATAAAACGACTATATAGTAACTTAAGAGGGCTGGCCAATGAATATACTGTTGTGCGCATTCTGACAGGTGTGTGTGGAATTTGAAACTTGTGGCAAAATCCTAAAATGTTTTTGGATCATGGATTTCTGTATAAGAGATACTCAAACTGTACTGGAGGCCACATTCCCACCTCCAGGTATGACTTAAAGGCCAGGGAAAAATGCCCAGCTCCTGGCACCAATATTCTTTTTGGGAAGGTGGGTATTTTCATAGACCCCAACCCTGCCAATGGCAGGGTGGTTGACTGGTGCATTTTGGCAGCCCTGGCCACTGCTTTTAGGGAGCAGTGGACACTAGGACACTGGGGTAACTATTGTACCCCTGGTCCATAGCCCTAAATCAGGTTTTGTTTTCTGTTTTTTAAGTAGTGCGTTAATGCAAGTTAGTTCCCTGCGGTATGTTTTATTTGAATTCTATTTTGAATAACGTGCAATAAAATGTCTTAGGGGGTCATGTACCAAACAAGTGCAGTGGGAAAAAAAAGTAGGTAAAACATAACATGAGTAAGGAGCAATTTGCGACCAATTGTTACATTTTGTGCTTTCCCCCCCGATTTGCACCTCTTCCGTTTATTCTTATTTAGCTTGCATTTTTCCAGTTGGCTTAAAAATTGCGATTATATGTGCGCATGCTAAAGAGTTTTGCAAATATTATGTGAAGAATACGTGCCTGTTTTTATTCACAATTTGCTCAGATTTACTATTTGAGTGTTAAATGTTTAGTACACTGCAAAAGGAGCAAAGCACAAAAAAAGTTTTGCACATTTTTAGTACATGGCTCTCTTAAGTCTTTAAAAAGACATACTGGCCGGCACTAAATCCAGGCCGTTATTTACTAGACAGAAATATATATAACAGCATGGTTTTAACGGTTTGATCATTCAATGTTGCCAAAGAGAAAATGAAAAATTGAAAACAGATATTTGAATAAAAAGAGCCACTATATATACAAATCTTACAATGATGTTTTCAGCTATTTCTATATATTGTTACATATACACCTACAGCTTAGGTGTCCATAAGTGGCTCTCCAACAGGTGTTGAACTACAACTCCCATAATTCCCAAATAGCTTTTTAGAATACAGTTACTTTGCAATGCACAAAATTATCCAGTGTTAAAAGAAAATCAGTTGCTTGGGGATTTATAGTAAGAGAGTAGCAGCTAGGAAGCAATGAATGAAGCATATGAAAATAGGTTATCTTCGCAGTCAAGGAATTTCTAGACTAGCCTTTAAGTTCAATAAAGTATTGTTTAACAAAAATGTGGTTTTAATTTTTCCAAATGCACTTCGGGTGAGTCACAATCACAGCTGTATTTCTATTTTGACATTAGAATTTCTATTTCCACATTAGTATAGGTCTTTTGACACTTGTAATGTCAGAATAAACAAATTGACAACAGACACCCATTCTGTGCAGACCCCAATCAGACTAGCTCTTATTAATCAGCTCTGAGGTAGAGCAGAGGATATACCCGCATGCAGTGTGGTATTTACCGCGAGGGCGGCAAATTTTGGGGGGCGGCAGCGCCCCCCAGCACTGAAAAAAAAAACAACAAACAATCCGCCCCTTTAAATAAATTAAAAAAAGACCGCGCTTGCAGGCAGAGACGGAGATCCCCCCTCAGTATCTCTGCATGCCGGCAGGCTGCACAAGAAGCCGAACAGGCAGCACAGAGAAACCTCCGTGCTGCCTGTTCGGCTTCCAGTGCAGTGTGACACGGAAGTGCCGACAGTCACGTGACCGGCGCGCTGACATCATACGCGCGCCGGGTCACGTGACCTGTCGGCACAACCACCTGGGAGCCGAACAGGCAGCATGGAGGAGACCATGCTGCCTGCCACTAGCCACCAGGGAAAATGTAAGTGCTGGGGAGATGGGGTGCAAATTGGCTGGGGCTTATTAAATGGAAAATAACACTGGCATATTATTGGGCAAATTAGCAGGGGCATATTAAATGGCAAATAACACTGGCATACTATTGGGAAAATTGGCTGGGGCATATTAAATGGCAAATAACACTGGCATACTATTGGGAAAATTGGCTGGGGCATATTAAATGGCAAATAAGACTGGCATATTATTGGGCAAATTAGCAGGGGCATATTAAATGGCTAATAACACTGGCATATTGTTGGGCAAATTAGTAGGGGCATATTAAATGGCAAATAACACTGTCATACTATTGGGCAAATTGGCTGGGGCATATTAAATGGCAAATAACACTGGCATATTATTGGGCAAATTGGCAGGGGCATATTAAATGGCAAATAACACTGGCATATTGTTGGGAAAATTGGCAGGGGCATACTAAATGGCAAATAACACTGGCATATTATTGGGCAAATTGGCAGGGGCATATTAAATGGCAAATAACACTGGCATATTATTGGGCAAATTGGCAGGGACATACTAAATGGTAAATAACACTGGCATATTATTGGGCAAATTGGCAGGGGCATACTAAATGGCAAATAACACTGGCATATTATTGGGCAAATTAGCAAGGGCATACTAAATGGCAAATAACACTGGCATATTATTGGACAAATTGGCAGGGGCATACTAAATGGCAAATAACACTGGCATATTATTGGGCAAATTGGCAGGGGCATACTAAATGGCAAATAACACTGGCATATTATTGGGCAAATTGGCTGGGGCATATTACCGGTAAATGGCAGAATAACACTGGCATATTATTGGGCAAATTGGCTGGGGAATATTAAAGGCAAATTATACTGGCATAATATTGAGCAAATTGGCAGAGGCTGATTAAATGGCAAAAACTGGCATATTATTGGGGAAATTGGCTGTGACTTATTAATGGCAAATAATACTTGCATATTATTGGGCAAATTGGTTGGGGCATATTAATGGCAAATGATACTGGCATATTATTGGGCAAATTAGCTGGGGAATATTATGGGCAAATAATATTGGCAATGTGTATGTAATGGGGTGATAGAGGCATGTAAATGGGGTGATGGGGCAAGTCCTTGGTGTGCAACGTGGGTTATGGGTCATGTCGTGGGTGTGCATCGTGGGTAGGGGGGGTGCCCAAAATTTGTCTGCCTAGGGCAGCACAAAACCAAGATACACCACTGCCCGCATGTATCTCTTTATAATTTCTGTAATTAGAAAAATAATGCACCTCATTAACACATTCATTGCTGTCCTATTAACCCTCCCAGCTGCATTCACTTCCCTGCAGAGTCCAAGTCAAGCAGCTAAGGAACTACAAATATACCTATGTAAAAATAAATACCTAACTGTCCTTATTTAAAATGGCACTATGTTATTTTATAACTAATACCTTTACAATCAATTTGATGTATGCACAATTCAGCAGTCGTTTAGCTTTATCATCTTCAAAGCACTAATCTTTTGAACAGTTAATGGTTTTCTCACCTCACTGAAGAAAAAGTGTTACAGATGTTATCCAAGCTTTAGAAAAAGTAACTATTTTGATTTTTAATAATTTTGCAGGTCTCTCCGACAATACCCTTCTGTGAAATTTTAGAGAAGCAACCTAACAAGGCATCCATAACAGAGAACAGCAATGGAACATATGGGCATAAACATGATTTTAGGATCTTTAAAAATATAAACCAACTTGATATTATGAACTCAAACAATATGTAAACCAAGTTCACAATATATATAATAAAAAAAATGGATATTATTGTCAGCATTAGAAAAAGTGGATGTTGTTAATAAGGATGCTCTAGTAATAAAACAAAGGACCATCAAGTAAGCTGATCGTGGGCTACATATATTTGTATATATACACACAATTCAGTATATATAAACATAAATTAGTACTAACTGCAGGTATAGAACTTCCTCAGCTGACCCATTTTCGCTACCTTGGACGTAGTGAGTCACCATTATAAATTGGCAACATGTGACAGTAACGTCACTTTGCTTGTCTCATTAAAGAAGGCTGCAGTTCAGGCACAGTTTAATTAACACTTTAAACACCAGAACAGAGTTACACTTCTTTTTCTCATCTGCAAGATACTTAAAACGTATAGATTGTTAGATTCTGTAGAATTAATATTTTTCTATAAATAAAAAAAGTAATGACCTAAAAAGCCTTCCCAATTCTAAAGCTGTCAATAATTGTTGCATCCTGCAAACTAAGCCACCTGCTATTTAATAGCACTTACTTGCCCTTCATGGCACACATGAGGTCTAGGCTAATTGCTTTATACTGAAACCAGATCTAAATTTCAGTTTAACAAACCACCACATTTCACAGTAAGCTACATTACCAAAACACAAAATAAACATTATCTATATTAAAAAAAACATGTACAATAGCTAAAGAAAAAAGAAATAGAACAAAAATCTGAAGACTTTTGTGAGGAAAGAGAATCATAAATGCAGATTAATGTTGTAGCAGTTAATAGCTAATTCATCAACAAGCCATATTTCTGACACAGTAATAATAAGCTGTTGAACATAATTTAGTTTTTATACACATAATGGAACACACATATGGCATTTACTCACTAAATAATAAATTAAACTAAAGTGGCAGATGAGTTGGGTGCTGTTAACCTCAATTAATTTCCACGTGTTATGTAAAATACAGATGAGAAAAACGTTAGAAATTACATCACAACGAATACAATTACAACTTTTAGTTGTGTAAAATGTAGTTACCAGGTTGTTAAAGGCAAATCTGTTAATATGCCGATCTATTGCAAGACTAATTATTTTATATCACTGTTGGTTTCCCTTAATCCATTGTGATCAGCAAGAATAAAATAAATAACATATGTTCCTCACATAAGTGCTTTTTAACAAAACTTTTTCGGAAAAATAGCGTACGGCACTGATTTACAAATTATTGCAGAATTTAAATATAATTATAATAAACAATCTTTAGGCGTTATAGAAAATGCAGCTTTAAAATAAAAAAATTAAAATTTGGAATCCATAAAAATTTTAAAAAGATTTACTTATAAACAGTTTTTTCATATTTCATAAAAATTCTGGCAGAAAAAAACATGCATTTCTTGTTTTTATTTCCTTATAAATTGCCAATATGCCCCCAGACTTAGCCAATGTTTCCCTTTAGACAGCCAATGCTGCCCCCACACAGCCATCTTCCCCCAGACATAACCAATGCACCTCCCCATACAACCACCTGCCTCGAGACTTAGCCAATGCTGCCCCCTGCCCAGACTTGGCCATGCTCCTCCGAATCTCCTTGGTGTCTAGTGCGGACAGCCGGTGGATGTCTCGATCCTAGTCTTATAGTCAGACCTCTATTTGAGGTCTGATTATTAGACGACCTTGAAAATAAGACAATGGATCTTTTTCAAAGAATTTGCTCTGAAAAAAGCCTTGTCTTATATTCAAGCAAATATGGCAATTTAAATTATATGATAAAGCAACAGTCATGAATATGATGCCTTAAACCTTCACATGTTCCTAAAGTTTGTTCTCTGCCAATGCACAAAGTGTTAAAAAAAAAACATTGCTGTATTATTTTCCAGTCTTTCTGCTCTAGTTCCTAAGTAAGAGATGAGAGACTAGTGGAACACTGGTCTGTCATGTAAGCTATACGTGGTAACTCAAATGGCAGCACAATGAATGAAAAATGTTCAGGGAACATATCCCCTTGGGTCTCAGAATAAAGCAGACAGTTGCCATAGCAGCTTGACAAGATCAATGCATATTGACTGTTACTATGGATACAGTATTAATGTTACTTTTCCCTGTGGGAAAGCAGGGTAAACCACTTTGCACCACAAATGGCTTGTCAGGCATAATCTGCTCATGCTCTAATAACAACCAAGTCTCTTAGATGCTCTGCAGAACAAAGAAGTAGCTGGTTATTTAGTTTGATCAACCATCCAGCTTAGTTTGTTAAGGGAAACAAACATGTAAGAGAAAAACAGGTCAAAAAAACATCAAACAATATCTAAAAATGTAAAAAAACATTCATACACCAAATGCACTTTACCTACTACATACATAATACATATTATGCAGTACTGTATCATTTTATTCATGTATAAAGTGTTTTGCCTTTAGGAAAACATTGATATTTTTCTCAGACTCAAGAATGTCCTGGGTAGTACTGGACATATTATAAATAGTTCATATAAGTAAAAATGTGTTATATATATATGCACACATGGGATCCAGGCCATATTTTTTTCCAGGGCTCGAGTCCTGCAGGAACGCGTGAGAACGGCATTCCTGCACTTTTTTCATGGCAGGAACGCCGTTCCCTTTGCTCCTGCAGGACCAGGGCAGCTGCCTCTTTTTTTTTTTTCCCCCCGGCAGCAGCATCCATTAGATGCGGTCCGAGAAAAAAAAAAAAAAAAAAACTTCCTTTCACTGCTACCGGATTTGACAGCATGTCATATCCGGTGGCGTTGTTTCCCTCCTCTGTGCAGGAGGGAAGAAGACCGCACGGAGGAGCTGGACGGAGACAGGGAGCACCAAGGAGGTGGTGAGTACTTACCTCCTTGTTGCTCTCTGTCTCCGGTCTTCTCCTCCGTGTATCTTCCCCCCTGCACGGAGGAAAGAAGCTCCGGTTGTCACGTTTTTTTTTTTTTACTTTATTGAAGTCGCGCGAGTATAAAGTTAAAAAAACAAAAACGTGACGACCGGAGCTTCCTTCCTCCGTGCAGGGGGGAAGATGCACGGAGGAGAAGACCGGAGGTAAGTACTGTCTGGGGAAGGGGGAGGAGGGTGGATTAAACGAGCAAATCCTGGAATATTGAGGGGCAAAATCCTGACATAGAGGGGCAAAATCCTGGCACATAGAGGGGCAGAATCCTGGCACATAGAGGGGCAGAATCCTGGCAGAGAGGGGCAGAATCCTGGAATAGAGGGGCAAAAGTGGAGTCGTTGTGGATTTTGTGTGAGTTCCCACACTTTTTTTCTCAGGACTTGACCCCTGATTTTTTCTATTTGTGAAAGGAAATATAAAACACTGCTGGAAAGAAAAGTAAATAAAGGAGCAGAGCATGCCAGGCACTATATGCCAGGCAAAATCCTAGCATATAGAGGGGCAGAATCCTGGCATAGAGGAGCAAAATCCTGACATAGAGGGGCAAAATTCTGGCAAATAGAGGGGCAGGGGCAGAGTCCTGTCATATAGAGGGGCAAAATCCTGGCATATAGAGGGGGGAAATCCTGGCATATAGAGGGGGAAAATCCTGGAATAGAGAGGCAAAATCCTGGCATATAGAGGGGAAAAATCCTGGCATAGAGGGGCAAAATCCTGTCATATAGAGGGGCAGAATCCTGGCAGAGAGGGGCAAAAGTGGAGTCGTAGTGGATTTTGTGTGAGTTCCCACACTTTTTTTCCCAGGACTTGACCCCTGATTTTTTCTATTTGTGAAAGGAAATATAAAACACTGCTGGAAAGAAAAGTAAATAAAGGAGCAGAGCATGCTTGCCATAGAGCTAAAGATGCAAAAATGCTTTTTGTATTGCATTGTCAAATTGTAAACATATAGAGATTGAGAGATTAAACTAGCAAAATAGAACAGGCAGGGTTCTATACTGCAGAGTATGAAGATGAAAGGAAAAACATGTTTATAACACAAATGCTTAAGAGATTTAAAAAAACATTAATTTATATTCTGCACAGATTATTTTAAATATAACTTTACAAAAGTTCTGAGGGAGGGGAAGCCAGAAACTCTTCTCGGTTTGGTAGAAGTGTTCCTTGACGTGGCAGGTAATTTAAATTGTACTATGGTTAATTCCTATGACAAAAACCTCGAACGTGTATTATATTTATACACCTGTTGCCAATTTGATTAAGGTGAGAAGTGCAGATAATTCATGTTTTTGTATGTATAGTATAGCCAATTACAATGCACTGATGTGAATTTTGTTTTGGTTCCAGTTCCTTGAAAGAGATTAAACCATCCTTATGATATGTAATCAGACAGAAGGTGTCTGATTTAAAAGTCTTCTGAATGGAAGAGGATGGGGAGGAGATATTCATGCCTTTCCAAGTAATTGGCTGTGTGTTGTGCGATTGACACTTGCACACTCCAATGGTGGAGATAGGCTGTTGTGGACTGTACTCTCTGCTACCATAGCTTTGCTTAAGTGTGAATAACAAATGGTGCAACATTTCACTTTAATGAGGCAGAACCTGCCTTATTAAAAGGAAACAGTTGGGTTTACTCCCTCTTTAAGGAGTATATATTTTTCACACAACTCATTCACACAAACAGATTTTTTTATTTTACAATAACGTAACATTTCAATAAATATCTACATTAAATCTCTTTTACTCAACAGAAGCCTATTAAGTATGGGTCACCATAGAACAATTCATATATTTGTTCTTGTTACTATATTCAACTGCATGAACAATACTGCTTTTTTAATCCCTTGGTCCTCACACACAGAATCATAGTTTAGCATTAAATCGGATGATTTATATTGTCTATGAAGTACTGTCAGGATGCTTTACAACTTACTCAGGGAGGATGCACAAAATACATCTTACTGCAACCCAGCCATTTTTAGCCTTTGCCCCTAATCTGATCTGCTGTGGAAGATTGTATAATGGCTTTCCATTTAATGACATGGCTGCTGAGTGATTTACAGATATCCATAACTTCTTTTTATGTAATTTAACTTATTTCTGCAAGACAGCTTGATCTCATACTAGTAGTCTGACAGCTCTGCAGATGCACACTGGCCCACTTCACAATATGAAACACAAACATTCTTCACAAAAAAGGAGACGGCATCAGGCAAAAGATAAAATAAGTAATGAAAGTTAGAACCCTACTGAAACACAAATATATTGTACTATCATTTCAATAAATCCCTTCCATAGTCCATATGGATTTATATATATATATATATATATATATATATAATGCTTCTACTAGAAAACATAAGCAGGTGATACACTTTTTAAAAAGTATCAGCCGCTTTAATCTTACCTCCTAGACCAGGAGTCCTCAAACTACGGCACATGCGGCCCGCCGAGGACATTTATCCGGCCCACAGGGGGGTGCTGCCGGCACCCCCCTCCGCGCTGTTTTTTTTTTCTTTCTGGCAGCTGCAGAGGATGCGGCTGCAGGAAAACGAAGAAAAAAAAAAAAAAAATCACTGCGACCGGATATGGCGTTACGTCACATCCGGATCCGGTAACTTTCCTCCTCCGTGCAGGAGGACACTGCACGAGACGTCCGGCCGGGGACACAGCAGCTGGAGGCAAGTGATGGGGAAGAGGGGGAGGAGGGAGGTATAACGAGCACTGGAATGGCACACTATTATTGGGCATCTGACTGGCACAATATTCCTGGGAATCTGACTGACATAATATTCCTGGGCTCTGACTGGCATAATATTCCTGGGCATCTGACTGGCACACTATTCCTGGGCATCTGACTGGCACACTATTCCTGGGCATCTGACTGGCATACTATTCCTGGGCTCTGATTGGCATAATATTCCTGGGCATCTGACTGGCAAAATATTCCTGGGCATCTGACTGGAATAATATTCCTGGGCTCTGACTGGCATAATATTCCTGGGCTCTGACTGGCATAATATTCCTGGGCTCTGACTGGCATAATATTCCTGGGCATCTGAATGGCATATTCCTGGGCATCTGACTGGCAAAATATTCATGGGCATCTGACTGGCATAATATTACTGGGCACTGACTGGCACACTATTCCCATTGAAATACTGGTAAGTTTGTTGATTTAACTTTACTTCATTTTAAATATTGTATTTGTTCCCGTTTTGTTTCTTCACTTCAAAATAAGATATATGCAGTGTGCATAGGAATTTGTCCATAGTTCTTGTTTTTACTATAGTCCGGCCCGCCAACGGTCTGAGGGACAGTGAACTGGCCCCCTGTTTAAAAAGTTTAACAAAAAAAGTTAACATTTGATTAATTAAGGAATTTAATTAATGCAAACCAAAAAAGAAAGAATCTTTAATGTAAAATACCAACACAGATAAAAAATTCTCTTCACAGGGGTGATGTACAGAGAACGAGCTCTTACATTCAAAACGAATGGGGAATTCCCCATTGTGTCTGTGGCCTTATTTCCTGTAGTGTATATTCAAAAAGATATATATTATGTATATCACACATCTCAGTCTAAATCACCATTTACATCCGCAGTATTTCACGTACAGTAAAAGGTGTACAAATGACAACTAAGATAAAAAAGTGTGGCTTTCTACAGTAACAAAAATATAGTGTGCCTTAATCAGGGCTTGGCAAAATTAATTTAGTTTTAGGAGCCAGCACATATATCTAGGAGTCAGACAACAGCACATTCACGCAAACATACACACACAGAGAAAGGTCGGTCACATACACACACACAGTCCCATACATATACACACACACACCCACACCCACAGAGACAGACAGTCACATACATACATAAAAATCAAATAAAGGATCCAGCACTTAGTCAACTGCAGTGGAGAGGCTTGAAAAAAAGCCACCAGGGTTGAAACGTTGCCTGTATTTTGAATAAAACTCTCCACTGCAATTGACTGAGTACTGGATCCTTTATTTGATTTTTATGCACTGTTGGCTTGGGTGGCGCCCCAGGACCTCGGCACCTCCACACACCTTGAGTGCAGATACGGATCTATCTTTATTTACATACATACACACTTTTTTTTATACTATATATCTTTATTTGGATTTATTAGGTTAAAACACAGAGAGACAGTCACATGCATACGCAACCACACAGAGACAGTAACATAAATACATACACACACACACACACAGAGACAGTCACACACACAAACCAGCAGTTTGTTTGTTTTTAAAGGTAAATATATCACTATCTCCCCCCTCCCTTCTGCTTTACCTTTATTGCACGGGAGGGGGGGATTTCTGCTCCAGCCAGATCAGGCATGGGCCGTCTTCACACTGCCGGTGAGCGGTGGGATGTCAGGTGACACCCGCCGCTACGACACTCCAGCGCGAGGGTCTCCATGTATATGTCCTTCCCAGGCGCCAGGTCTAATTTCCTAGTCGCCATGGCGACCTGGGAAGGATATATACATGGGGACCCTTGCGCTGAATCATTTTTTAGCCCTCACCGGGCAGCAGCTGTAGCAGTGAGGAGATGCGTATGACGAGTAATGGAAGCTCCTACTGCCTGAAAATGGAGGGAAAACTTCCAGCTGCCCTGTCCAGCAGCAACTGCAGTGATGCAGGTTCTGTCTCCAACTTCACATTGTCTCTAGTATGTAAATAGTGTGTGTATCAGCATGTATGTGTGGGTTCAGCACCTGTTTTTATGAATGTGTCAGAATCTCTGTGTATGTATTTATTTGTGTCTGCATGTGTTAGTGTGTCTCAGCATCAGCATATTAGTGTGTATGTATGTATGTATGTATGTATGTATTTGTGTCTGCATGTGTTAGTGTGTATATCAGCATATTAGCGGGTATGTTTTTGTTTGTGTCAGCATTTGTTAGTGCATGTATAAGCATGTTAGTGTGTGGGTGTGTGTGTGTGTGTATTTGTGACATCATGTGTTAGTGTATCTGTGTGTGTGTGACCTGTGTAAGTGTGTATTGGCATTTAAGTGGATATTAATGTGTTTGTGCATGTATGTAAGAGTGAAATCATGTGTTAGTGTGTGTCAGCATTTAAGTACGTGTGTGTATGTGTGTGCATTAGTATGTGTGTATCCATAATTGTATGTCATTTTCTATATGTTTATGGACTGGGACCCCAGCATTTTTCTTTGTGACACAGCGTTTGGTACTGGCTCCTAAAGTTTTCAGCTGGCTCCTAGATTTAAATCAAATTTGTCAAGCCCTGCCGTAACACATTCAGGGGCACATGTACACACACACACACACACACACACACAGTCACACATGCATCTGCAGCCACATATATACAGTGTCACTCTGCCACTAATACACACACACTTACACTCTGCCACTAATACACACACACTTACACTCTGCCACTAATACACACACACTTACACTCTGCCACTAATACACACACACTTACACTCTGCCACTAATACACACACACTTACACTCTGCCACTAAAACACACACACTTACACTCTGCCACTAAAACACACACACTTACACTCTGCCACTAAAACACACACACTTACACTCTGCCACTAACACACACACACTTACACTCTGCCACTAACACACACACACACACTTACACTCTGCCACTAACACACACACACACACTTACACTCTGCCACTAATACACACACACTTACACTCTGCCACTAACACCCACACACACACTTACACTCTGACACTAATACACACACACTTACACTCTGCCACTAATACACACACACTTACACTCTGCCACTAACACACACTTACACTCTGCCACTAACACACACACACACTTACACTCTGCCACTAACACACACACACACTTACACTCTGCCACTAACACACACACACACTTACACTCTGCCACTAACACACACACACACTTACACTCTGCCACTAACACACACACACACACTTACACACTGCCACTAACACACACACACACTTACACTCTGCCACTAATACACACACACACTTACACTCTGCCACTAATACACACACACACTTACACTCTGCCACTAATACACACACACTTAAACTCTGCCACTAATACACACACACTTACACTCTGCCACTAACACACACACACTTACACTCTGCCACTAACACACACACACACTTACACTCTGCCACTAATACACACACACTTACACTCTGCCACTAACACACACACACACTTACACTCTGCCACTAACACACACACTTACACTCTGCCACTAACACACACACACACTTACACTCTGCCACTAACACACACACACTTACACTCTGCCACTAACACACACACACTTACACTCTGCCACTAATACACACACACTTACACTCTGCCACTAATACACACACACTTACACTCTGCCACTAATACACACACACTAACACTCTGCCACTAACACACACACACTAACACTCTGCCACTAACACACACACACACACACTTACACTCTGCCACTAATACACACACACTTACACTCTGCCACTAACACACACACACTTACACTCTGCCACTAATACACACACACTTACACTCTGCCACTAATACACACACACTAACACTCTGCCACTAACACACACACACTAACACTCTGCCACTAACACACACACACTTACACTCTGCCACTAATACACACACACTTACACTCTGCCACTAATACACACACACTTACACTCTGCCACTAATACACACACACTTACACTCTGCCACTTACACACACAATCTGCCACTAACACACACACAGACACATACACTCTGCCACTTACACACACGTACATTCTGCCACTTACACACATACTTATACTCTGCTACTCACACACACACTCTGCCACTCAAATTAAATAAATTGTACTTGCCCCAGCACTCAAATGCAGAGTTCAGCCTCTGCCTAGCTCCCACGCCACCGTGATCCCCACCAGTCCCTCGGGAAGAAAGCTTTGTGCATGTCGGGGCGCATAGAGAGCAGCCCGACACGCACATTTAAAGATATTTAATTTAAAAAAAAAAAGGCTGCCAGCAACGGAATACATGTATCCCGCAAAGCAGATTGCGCACCCCCAAAGTCGGCGACCTATGCGAACACCTAGCTCACCTAATGGCAGTGCCGGTTCTGACTACACTAGTGAAAAGGCCTACATGGAATGTAGGCCAGCCAGTGTTGCTGAATTGCCTTGATGTTGAGGTATTCAGCATCAAAGAAAAAAGAAGTCAGGCCACCATGTAAATCGCATCCAGATAACGCTGCCCTACTCCTAGAAGCAGTCACCAAAATCCTAGTAAAAAGAAAAAACAAAACAACCCCCCCCCCCCCCACACTTTTCTGTTTCTTTGGCAAGGGTTATGCTAGGTTTAGGACTATTGTTAGGTCAGTGCTACTTGCAATTATTGCCCTGCAGCTTGCAAAAACAGCAGAAAAACATGCAAACGTGCATTTCAAAATTCAGGACAAAAATTACACTCTATGTTTGTAGATGTGTAAAAGATTTTTCAAGTAAAAGTGTTTTTTTTTTTACAATTTTCCATCATATTTCATAATTTTTTTCCACAGTAAATAATATGATTAAAATAATGGTCTCCAAAGAAGGCCCTCCATATTCTTGAAAAAACCCAATCCACTTGTACGGGTACACCAAATGAGAGAGTTAAATTATAGATAAACACAAACACAGCAGAAGTGTAAAAACAGTCAAGTGTACAAACTATCAAGAACAGTCACAAAAGGGGTTAAAATAATCAGTAACGGCCTAAAAACCCCAGACAGCTTAGCTACAAATTTCAAAAGTTTTAACTACCAGACACATTTATAAGACATACACACTTACATTTACTTTAACCTTGGTTATCAATCTTCAGACCAAATCTGCCCACTTTCTGCATTTGTTAATGCATCTGAATAGTAAGCACATAAAAAACAGACCCCTCAATGAACTGAAACTTGGCTGTGATTTTATCTCCTAAGATCCATGGTGAGAGAGAAGAAGAAAGAGGAATGAATAATGCACAAAATCCCAGCTCAGTCTAACCTTACACATTGTTTTAAAGCATTGTTCATGCAGTGTACAGCAGATGCATCAGAAACTCTAGCAGTAACCTACACACAAACAAGCACAGCCATTGTGCTTTCATTATGAAATCCAAAATTATACCCTTTACAATAATGATATTACCCTACCTTGTACATAACAAAAAAACTGCTACTGTTTGGGAATAAAGGCAAAATTTAAACAACAGATGAAGGTACAAACGTTGGCCAACATTGGGTAAACATTCAGGCAAGAGTATATTTGAAGTTAGAAACATAGAAAATTTCAGCAAATAAGAACCATTCAGCCCGTACAGTCTGCCCAAATTTATAAATACTTTTATTTGTCCCAGCATTGCTCACTTTTATTGTGAGTTTTATTGCTGTGGAGCTCTGTGATATACTCATACAAAAACTTCTGAGCTCTCAGAAAAGAGGGACTATAACGGAGGAAAGAGGGTCAGGGTCTCTCCTGTCTAAATAGGGTCACTTGGTAAGTATGGATCCAGTCTCCTGTAACATAAGAATGTCATCCAACAAGCCACATGGATAATCTTTGCCCAGACCAAATAATGTAGCATTTTGAATCAATGAAAACACATAACACCACATGCGAAATATAAACAGTGTCTTAACCCCTTGGTGACAAGACATTTTCACCTTGACTTTCCCTTGGTGACAATGGCGGTTTTGACATTTCTAGGGTGTTTGTGTTTAGCTGTTATTTTTTTCTTTCTCACATACAGTACCCACACAAATTATTTGTTGTTTTTATCGTCATAAGAAGGGCTTTCATTAGATACCATTATGTTCATCATATCTTATAATTTACTACAAAAAAATCATAAAATATGATGAAAAATTTAAACAAAACACACTTTTTCTAACTTTGACCTAAAATATAATTTATACAAATAAAATCATTAAAAAAGACGCCGTCTAAATAGTTTCTAAATGTTCTCCCGAGTTCAAAAATATGCATGTTTCCATATTTTTCGGTATTTTTTTTGCGCGTTATGGGGCAAAAACCAAAAATAATGTTTTTTGTTTTTTTCCTATATTGATCTTTTGACCCCAACCCGAACCCAAAATTTAACCCTAACACTAAATTTAACCCCAACTCTAATCCTTATTATATCCCTTAATATTTTTTAACTTTAATTTAATTTTAACCCTATCCCTTATGCTAAAAAATATTTAATTTTAACCCTATAGGCTAATATAGCTAAATAACCTGTTTTTAATTAATTAAATATTTATTTTAAATATTTTACATTGCAATGCTACTAAACTACCACTAGGGGCAGTCAAGTAGCATATTCAGAGCGACGGAAGTGAAGTTACTTTCACTTCCGAAGCTCAGACCGGCAGAGGGCTTAGCCATATTGACGGAGCAGCATGCTCCGTCAATATGGCTCCCCACGATCGCTCCGTGGGGCGATCGTGGGGGTCCCAAAATAGAAATTTCGGTGCTGTCTATTGCCTCGATGTCGCCAGCACTGTTAAAGCGGTATTTGTTCGTTGGTGCCAAAGTCACAGGAAGTCTCCCAAGTCCTTTACTCATAAAAAAATAGTATGAGACCCAGCACTCAGTGTCAAAGAGAGTTTTAATAAGACAAAGGCAACGTTTCAACCCACTCGGGGTTTTTATGGAATACATGTAGTAGTACTATTGGCTTTCACTACACGGAGACAGAGTCTCCATTCATAAATTTATGAATGGAGACTCTGTCTCCGTGTAGTGAAAGCCAATAGTATTATTACAAATGCCGAAAGTCTATAAACCGAACGTTCGGTTTATAGGCTGTCGGCTTATGGAATACATGTAATCCTATTGCTATTCTATAAACCGAACGTTCAGTTTATAGAATAGCAATAGGATTACATGTATTCCATAAGCCGACAGCCTATAAACCGAAGTACTATTGGCTTTCACTACACGGAGACAGAGTCTCCATTCATAAATTTATGAATGGAGACTCTGTCTCCCTGTAGTGAAAGCCAATAGTAAACGTTCGGTTCAGGGTACAGGGTACAGGGTCAAAGTTTACTCAATGATAACGAATAGGGGGCGGACCAAACATCGCAATTGTTCGCCCGCCGCGGCGAACGCGAACACGCTATGTTCGCCGGCGAACTATTCGGGACATCTCTAGTGTTAAGTTAATGCTATGGCTACATTTAGGGTTAGGATTGGGGTTAAAATGTCACTGTATGAGAAAAAGGTTAAAAAAAGAAATAAACAACTTTCAGTTTTTGCCAAATAACTTGCAAAAAACAGAAAGCTTATAAACATGGGCTAAACTCTTATTAGCCTTTGTAGATGCGTAAAAGATTTTTCATAAAATAGTTAGAAAAAGTGTTTGTTTTTTTTTAAAA
Source organism: Pelodytes ibericus (assembly GCA_036172795.1). NCBI lineage: Eukaryota > Metazoa > Chordata > Amphibia > Anura > Pelodytidae > Pelodytes > Pelodytes ibericus. Next base: position 86,990,531 of record CM069859.1, read on the forward strand.
AGTAATTTTTTTCCCACAGAAACTTAAATAATATGATCAAAATAATGGTATCTAAAGAAAGCCATTCTTATGCCGATAAAAACAGGGACCTAGAAACTTGTTCTTGAATTCTTGCAATCAGACTCTCAGTTAGCCAATAAATGGTATCATTTTAACTCTACTTGTTTGCTGTGAACTTTAGAAACTGTTGTGCATGGAAATCCCTACTAGTCAGCTTCTTTGTCCTGGTGCTATCATGGTGAAAGTCACTTAGATCACAGGTCTTCCCATTATAACCTCTATCTGCCTGAACAACACCTTAACCTCTTGAACATGTTTATATGCTTTATGTATTAAGTCACAGCTATTTACATCAATAAGCACGTTTTCCTAAACAAAGTAACCACAGAGTCCTGTATACAAATTTTAGGGTTGCCAGCTCTGTTATTATTTAACCGGCCACATTTAACTTTTACATGCTGCCTAGTAGTATGCAGAAACCATATGTGACCAGAAAGAAATCAATTAATTAAGGAGGGGATCACACAGACCCAAGATGATTCGTTAATTGATTTCCTTCTGGTAACTTATGACTTCTATGTAAAATGTATATGTGGCTGGTAAACAAAATGGCAGTAACCCTAGTTACTGTAGAGGCTTGCTTTTCTTAACATGCACATATTATTGGTCCTTTAACCCCTTCCCACCTGTAGGACCTTCTACGGCATCCTACTTTTCAGTGCCTAATAGTTTCTGGGATGACATAGAACTTGCCAGCTCAACAGGGCTCGCCGCGATGAGCCATGTAGCAGATCTCTGCTTGTATATTCCTGGCTTCCGATCACTAAGTAAAATGCCAATTTGGCACTTTGGTTGTTAAGGGCGAAAGCGCCATCCGGTGTGAAGAGGTTAAAAATAAGAACTTACAATATTATACCAACTAAGTGTACACAAAAAAATAATATGGACAACAATTTCTTGCGTACATGTGCACAATATCAAAATAAAGGTTATGTTTGTGTATAAACTCTGTGAGCATCCATAATACCCCTGATATAAAAAAAAAATGTGCAATACAGGACAGGTTTCACATACACACTAAACGTACACAGCTGCACAGAGAGAGCTAAAAATGTGAGCTATTCACTAAAAGATGAGTTGTAGGTGCCATTAATATTTCATCTCACCAATTTAGCTATATATTGTGCAGGTACTATGGGGCTATTCATTAAAAGGTGAGTTGAACATTTAATCTGTTAAGCAGACTTGCCAGGTTTGTCCCTGCACAATGTATCGCTAAATTGGCGAGATAAAATTAATCTCAACCCAACTCATCTTTTAGATCAAAACAAACGGAATTGTAGGCACTCAATAGTAGTGAGATCAAATCTTTCTTTTTGTAACCGTCAGTTGTGGAAACATTGCCACTGGCGTTTACAACAATAAAAAGTTGATCTCACTTATAGTGCCGACAATTCTGTTTGTTTTGATGTATTGGGGACTTGATGGAGTCCGGTTAGAGCACATAAGTTTGGCATGCTGTTTGACCACCGTTGTCAGTGTAAACTCATCTTTTAGGGCAGTGATGGTGAACCTATGGCACGCATGCCACAAGGGGCACACCGATCCCTCTTTTTTTCCGCTCCGTGGTGCAGCGGGCAGTCATCATGCTGATGCTACCAGTGCTGACACCCTAAGCGCGGCATGCCGACGGCTTCGGTGGGCAGAGCTTGACATCATGGATGGGAGGAGCGCCAGCATCAAGCACCTTTTCATGCCACGCTGTGTGAGTATGTAAGTGTTTGTATACATGTACTGTGTATGTGATGTAAAGTGTGTGTATACATGTACTGTGTGTGTGTGATGTAAGTGTGTGTATATACATGTACTGTGTGTGTATACATGTACTGTATGTGTATACATGTACTGTATGTGTGTGTATACATATACTGTATGTGTGTGTTATGTAAGTGTGTGTATACATGTACTGTTGAGCCTGCAACTGTGTGTGTGTGAGTATGCATGTGTGTATGCATGCACTATGTGTGTGAGTATGCATGTACTGTATGTGTGTGTATACATGTACTGTATGTGTGTGTGCATATGTATGTATCTGCAACTGTGTGAGTATGTATGTGTGCCTGCAACTGTGTGTGTGTGTGTGTGTGTGTGTGTGTGTGAGAGAGAGAGTATGTGTGTCTGCAACTATGTGTGTGTCTGCAACTGTGTGTATGCATGTACTGTGTGTGTGTGTGTTAACATGTACTGTTGTGCCTGAAACTGTGAGTGTGTGTGTCTGCAATTATGTGTGTATATGCAACTCTGTCAGTATGTATGTGTGTCTGCAACTGTGTGTGTGTGTGTGTGCATATGTATGTGTCTGCAACTGTGTGAGTATGTATGTGTGTCTGCAACTGTGTGTGTATGTATGTGTGTTTGCATGTACTGTGTGTGTGAGTATACATGTACTGTATGTGTGTATGCATGTACTGCATGTGTGGGTGTGTATACATGTGCTTTATGTGGTGTTGGCACATTGAGGTGTGCATCTTGGTTTATACTGAAAATTGGGCACTCTGCCCCTATTTGGTTCGCCATCACTGTTTTAGGGAATAGCCTCAAATGACATTTTTGGAATTCAGTAAGTATCTCATGTTTTTTTCTTCCATAAATCAAAATCTGTTGTCTCTGCATGACAGTGAACTAAAACTAAAACTAAAATATTTAGTAAAGAACCTTTAGGAATATTTACACATTAATGTTCTTCAAATGCAACAAAAAAGTAGTATAAATATATGTCAGATTTAGCCTATCTGTAAATGCCATAAGTATGTAATGTAACCCAATAGGTATCTTTGCAACTAAACCCAGATTTACATACAGTTCTGCCGCTCAGCTGACCTAGTTAGGGTCACCTCTACTGATTACCGTATATGTAAGACTGAGTGTCGCTCACTGCGCTACCATAGAGGACGGTCGGCAACTGGGTCAGCCAGCAAGGAAGCATTGAGGCTGTGGTTCAGAGGATAAAATGCCATCTACCTTAAAAAGTACATGACATTTTATCCTGAAACTAGGGCCATTAGGTTAATTTCACGTTTCCTTCGGTAGTTGAAACAAAAGTGAAAAAAATGTTTTGTTGCTTCTGAATAAGAATTGTATTATTAGTTTAAGACGCAAAGCAACATTCAGGGAATTGACAAAGCAATTTCAAACTTAAGGCCAAAGTAGTTGAGTTGAAAAAAATCTACAACTGTCAATACCCTCTCATTAATAAATGGTACATAATTATCATAAGGATTATAGGTCCCCCTTCATTTTCATGAAAACCTTGTGACTGGCTCAGAACAGAAAGCTGGGGATGAGAGGTCAATGAAATCAAGCACTTTTCATTTCTACGGTGTTATCAGACATTTGCTCATGAAAACTGCTAGTTAAATACATCACTGCAAAATGTAAACCTTGTATCACCAGATGTGAAAAGCACCTTTGGGGATATGGTGTATAGAGGAGATGACATAGTAATAAGGTGAGCAGTCACGTGTATTCAGTGCACCTGGATATAATAAGTCACCCTTATTTTGCCGTCTGCTACATTCAAATGCTTGCTTCCTGTAACAGAGGGCGTGGAAATGGAGAAGTTATGGTTTTTTCTTGTTGTTTTTTTCTAAACTGCATATAGCCACGCCATGAAACCGGAAGCATCACTAACCAAACAGGCTCCAGATGTATAAAACTTGTTTTTGTTTTAATGCAGGTTTTTTAATGCCACGTTTGCTACACAGGTCTTGGCTGTAGATAAAAAGCCACAATGTGAAGTTCAGTCTGACAAGCAGATGATCCAACTCAAAGCTTTAACTATTTACATATAAGGGGCCGTTTTCTGCAATGAGCTGCATTCCTTCTATCCCACACCTCGTTTTGTCTTGAGCGTGGTCACTGACATAGATTTGCATCACCTGAATGCATTGTGAACATACATTAAAAAAATAAATCCTTGGCAGTGCTCATAGAAACCACACTAATTTAGCTGTGAGAGACATTCATATTCGAATTGTTGTGGACAGCGGCACATCCAGTGTTCAGCTAGCACCATATCCAGTGTTCAGCTAGCACCATTTGTGGAAACTATAGTACACAACATCTGGAGTGCCAAAGGTTAGCCATCACTGGGCTATGTGATTGCCAGGCTCTAAGCTCTCTCTTCAAAAATAAGCCATGCCACCCACATAATGCGCTTGCCAACCTCTCACTGCACAGTCCTCCCCACACACATTAGGAATCAAAATGATAAGGCATATCAAGTGTATTGAAGGCTTCTGATCTGCTTGACCGTTGCCCCACCTACTTGCCTCCTTCACCAGTCACCTTTACCCTCCCACGCTCTCTTGCCACCCCACTACCTAATCCAGGGTGCAATAATAACAAGAAGAATGGCAAACTAGATGCACCCACCGTATACACATATAGGCGCCTCCTTGGGTCCAAGGGTTGGAATAAGACAGCAGCAATAGGAAGAAGTAGGGGAGGGGAGCTTACTATGTGGAGAGAGACCAGCTGATCTCTGAGGTGAGGGCTGCACCCACCAAGCAGATAACAGGTTAAAAGGAATTGGACGCCAGGAGATACAATCTTCTTGTCTGTGTCAAATCTCGTTACTCATGCAGGGTGCAGGCTCCTCCCTTAGCTAATGCAGTTCCACCTCCAGCTGTTTGCACAGGTTAGTACAAGGATGTGGCCGGTGAGAGCTCCTTCCTGCATATCAGAGGTGATACACCATGCCTGTTCGCTTTGCCTTCGTCAGAATATTGTTAGTATTAATATGATGTGTATTATACACGCCACCTGCTGGAGCACCTTGGAACTGGTTCAGTGTAAAACTGCACCAGCGTTATTTGGATTTCATTCATCTCAATAACATAATGACAAAATATGTCTTTACCCAATGGTACTTATTTAATGATCATACTATTCAGGTTTAGACTACATATCCTGCCCCCAAAATATGCTTCTGTTTGCTGTGAGACTGTTGACCATACAACATGTACACCAGTGCTCAAACGTTGACAATTAACTAATGTGAATAGCTGCTTCATATTCTCAAGGGAACCAGATGTATTATTCCTTTATGGTCTGGAAAGACTCCCACCCAGATTCATGTATATGTTTGTTAACTTCATTGTCCCAGTTTTTTTTAAAGTTTTTTTTTTAGAAACAGGGGTTTTGTCCTAGTCTTTAAAGCTGCTCTACCATATCTTGTTTTAATCCTATAAAGAACTAATAATAACATGATGCAATTAACATTGCATCATGTGTTAGCATTTTAAATAGACAGGCTTTATTGAAAGAATACCAATGAAATACATTATTTACCCTCTGAGGAAAAAGGGTAAACAAGGGTAAAATGCCAACACTTGATACGATACATGGGGATTGCCTGGAGTACCTTAGTTGAATTATAAAATAATCACACAATAAACAACCATTTGTTTATTAAACATATGCCAAACATTATATTTAAACCTTTAAAATGTTGTACCACTCAGCCCAGCCTGCGCAAGAACCCTGTATAATAAATTGACTAATTTAACCTTTCCACTCCCCAAATTTGAGGCTTCAGAAACATTTCTGAATATTCTCAACTAAGACCAACTCATTCCCTTTTAAACCCCACTAAAAACACCTTAACTCCCATGAAATCCAGGTTAAGATGAACTCCACAGTCCCTCTGCCCCTCTTCTCGACTCAGAACACCAATTAATGACCCACCATGGAACTATTAAGGTCTATGTGAGAGAAGAGATGTTAATAAATGGCACAGGAAACAATTGAAAAATACAATATCCCACTCATTATTTTGTTAACAAATAATAACATATGAAACATGTAATGAAAACTGTTAAGAAACTAAAAGAAAACCATCAAACAAGTTGTAAAACCGAAATTAAGATAAATTAGGTTGAGTTGAAACACAGCTGAGAAGTGAGTTTGTTTGTTTTTGGTTTATTCCATTTCATTTCATACATTCAATGTCCTATGAGATTTAAATTATATAGTAACATGTTATACGTAATCGTACCATAACAAATTTACCCAAAAGAATATAAAGAAACAATCAGAACATAACTAAAAAAAACAATTTGACTCAAAAGTGGCTATCTTTGTGCTCCTATTGGATCTGAGTTTGTGAGCAGTATACCATCATCTCATTATCATCCAATTTCTGTGTTTTTATTTGTTTGATATACTGCATTATGTGTTTGTGTATGGTTTTTTTTTTTTTTTTGTAGGTACTGTCAGCCTGCATATGGGTAACGTATATTAATATATATATATTTCTGTTCAGTTTATGTGTCTTTTCAGCACTGAGTGTGTTTTTTAATGTGCCTGTGATGTTGTTTTCCAATTTTGTTAGTCACTCCTTTCACATTGGTTTTTATTTATATATTTTATTAAGAGTCCTGCACAGTGCGCTTTGATTTTTTGGGTATTCTCTACACTGAGCCACCATGCACATTGGGAAAAAAGTATACAAGACCCACCACTCAGTGGAGGACTTTTATTCAGCACGGATGGATATTAGACTTACTGATATTCTTGCAATGTTTATATGTGCTTTTGTTTACAAAAAAGGGCTAGAGACACTTTGAATGACTTTCCCAGAAGAGTCTATGCATATATTTATATGCACAAAACTATGCAATGTACATGTTAAACACTACCATACCTTTTGAGTTTGATGCATTGAGTGTCCATTTAAACACCATGAATATACATATTATGATTCACACAAAATAGATGTGCATCTGCTTCAAGTACAGTGCAACTGGCTAAATAGTTTATGCAAAAAAACAAAACAGACTATGTGCTTCTCATGCTTATAAAGTTGGCACCATAAGAAAAATAAAACAAGCAACCAGGACCTTTCATTCATTTCTATTTGTAAGATATTCTTTCCTGATGAAGAAGGTTGGTATATTTCATAGACAATGTCAGAGTGTTCCTGCAGTAATTGATGTTGTACACCCTAAGAAAATAAAAAAACAGAGGGTGGGAGGAAAGCACACATCAGAGGAAGCTTCCACACGTATTTTTATAGAATATATCTAAATAAAAGATTGACTCACTCTAATGCCAGTTATTATATATCATGTGGGATGTATGCAATTCGTTACACAAATAACTGCAAGACCATAACATATTATATATTATAAACAGAAGGGGAGGGGCATGATGGCAGGAATCATTGTGAAGTCACACACAAATATACAAGCATCCAATTGCACATGAAGGCGGAGCAAAGTTATTGTGTGGGAATGAGTGCTCACACTGAAAAGACCAGAGTTGTGGGAAAGTAGGTCAACAAATCAGCATGATCCATGTTTAGTACAGAGCTGGTGGAATTGTCACAAAGGTACAAAACAAAATAAATTAGAGAAGCACACCAAATAAACAATTAATAACAACAATACTATAAGTACGGTGCATGACCCCTAGGGGAGTCTAAGCACTACCCTTAAAGAGAACATATACAATAAAGAGATAGGGGGAGCACACAAAAAAATGTAAATGAAACTATACTAATGAAATTATGCAGTATCAAAAAATTTATTTAGACAATTAATCACAACACAAGCAATATAATTACAAATATCCAATGGATAAAAGAGATAAATACTTACATATGAATAGAGAAATCACATGAAAAAAATTACAAAAGATGCCACAAACATGAATGAGCATAAACAGGAGGGTCACACAGTGCAAAAAAGGTCACCTGACGTTTCCGCTCAATAGCCTTTATCAAGAGGGTTTAATTTACATTTTTTTTGTGTGCTCCCCCTACCTCCTTATTGGAATTGTCACAAAGCCAAGAAAACACATACCCATTAAGTAGCAGAAGAAATACATTATTTTCCTGTGGTCCATGTTAGTATAGGGTAGAATTTAAATGATTCTGTCCTAGCAGTTACAATTGCATAATAAAAAAATAAACAAATCCCTGCTCACTGTGGTATTTTATATTTTCTACAACATTTCAATATTACTTACCGTATTTGCTCGATTATAAGACGATCCCCAAACTTTGGATATTCCTTTAGGAAAAAAACTAAAAGCCTGAATATAAGACTACCCGATAGGAAAAAAGTTAAACTTGTATATATTCACATGTAAATTGCTTTTTTAATAAAAAATTATATAAAAAAATGCATTTCTTGTTTTTATTTCCTTTTATGTGCCAATGCTGCCTCTCTCTTTCCCTTTTCCCCAGCTTTGTCTCTCTACCCCTCCCTTTGACTCCCCCCTCGCCTCTGTCTCTTCCCCCCTCCTTGTTTCTCTCTGCACCCCTCCCTCCCCTTGTTGCTCTGTCCCCCCCCTCCCTCTGTCTCTTCCCCCCTTCCTCCCCTTCTTGCTCTGTCTCTTCCCCCCCCCCTCCCTCCCCTTGTTGCTCTGCCCCCCTCCCTCTCTGCCCCCCTCCCTCCCCTTGTCTCTGTCTCTTCCCCCCCTCCCTCCCCTTGTCGCTCTGTCCCCTCCTCTCCCCCTGTCGCTCTGTCCCCTCCCCCTGTCTCTGCCCCCTTACCTGGTGGCTAGTGGGGGCAGCCGGGGGATGTCTGCACGATACGTGCAGACATCCTCCATGCTGACCGACACGGCAGTCTATTATGACGGACAGCTGGTCCGTCATAATAGACTGCCGTGTCAGGCAGCATTGAGGATGTCTGCACGTATCGTGCAGACATCCCCTAGCTGCCCGATTCTCCCTGGTGGCTAGCGGGGCAGCGGAGGATGTCTGCGCGATGAGCGCAGACCTCCCCTGCTGCCGCCCGGCACGACCGCCGGGACTTCTGTGACGAAGCCGGAAGTACCCGGCTTCATCACAGAAGTCCCGGCGGTCGCGCCGGGCGGCAGCAGGGGAGTCTGCGCTCATCGCGCAGACATTCCCTGCTGTTAGAGAGGGGGATCCAGGTCCCCTGCAGCTCTGCTGGGGACCTGGATCGCTGTTTTATAATCTGACCTCAATTTGTGGTCAGATTATAAGACGACCTCGATTTATAAGACTTTTTTTTTCTGAAAAAAACCTTGTCTTATAATCGAGAAATACGGTAATTCACAAACCAAATAGTGCACATCCATTTATAAATAAACATTTGTACGGATTCTGTCTAATGAAAGTATAATATTATAAATGTACTGCAATTTGCAGTATGGAGGAAGGACATTCAGGGATTTAAAAAATAAGAATAGGCGAGCATGTAGGGAATATAAGCATGGGCATCCATAGGAGGGGAGGGGGCAAGAGGGGACATTTCCCCCCATGGAAATAGGCCCATTGTAGCAGAAACAAGGGAAGGCTGTTAAGGGCAAGATAACTAGACGGAGAGAGCAGAAAAAACATCTGGCAGGCAGGGAAGTGCAGCAAAAAAGCTTTTATTTAATTATGTGCATCCCCTTGTTGTCAGAGTGGTTTGATCTGCTCTTCCTCTCCCTCTAGCTGGTCTCTTCCGCATTCATTCTGGCTGCTGCTACTACACATGCCTGGGCAGAGGCAGCTTTCATGCTGCAGGCACAAGGTAGTTTATTTCATATATTGTAACTAGGGTTAGTTAATAGTTTAGTTGTTGGGACTACATTAACCATGACTCTCTGCCTGTCTGGTATGATAAGCATCATGGGAAAGGCAATGTTCAACAACTGGAGTGCAAAAGCTTAGCTATCATATAATTGTGGGTTACCAACCCCCACAACTCCTTCCCCAATCATCATGCATTAAAATAAGCCTGCTGCGATGGGCGAAATGCGTTGCTTTTCCAGTACTCCTTGTCACTTTGACCAGCGAATCTTAATGTAAGATATTTTATACATTAAATACTACTTTTATGCACTTACCTTGACATATTGTTTGATCCTCATTTATTACAACCTGAGATGTACACCCTGGGGGAGAAGTTCTGAAACAGACCTATTTATCATCGTACCCAAGGGAACACCAAAGATCTCTGCTATTTCAAGGTGTACATAACATTTGTCTGTGAGTGTAATATCTGCCACACATACCAATACTAGGTATTTGTACATATTGCACTATTAGTGTTGTTTGTATGTTTTCCTTTATTCCTTTATGTAGTTGCCGGACAGATACTGTCAGATCTACCCCTTTAATTTGTCTTTGGTGTCTCTTGTTTATAACACTACCTTGTGGCTTCACATGCCAATAACAATCATCCAATTTACTTGATTTGCACACCTTCGAATCCAAAGCAGCCTCTGAGAGTGCCACTCACCCCCCGCACTCGCGCATACAATCGATGTGAATGTGATAGAAAATGGATAGTGAAAAAAAACACTAATATTGATTATTGCCCTATTACTTGAAATAAAACATAGAAAAACATGGAAATATTGGTATTTTTAAACTCAGGACAAATATTACAAATATATAGATAGGGTCTTTTTTATTATTTGTAATTGTTTTAAAAAAAATCAGGTCAAACTTAGAAATAGTGTTTTTTATGGCATATTTTCAAGATATTTGATATATTTTTTAATAGTAAATTATATCATATGATAAAAATAATAGTATCAAATGAAAGCCCTATCAGTCCTTTAAAAAATGATATATAATTTGTGTGGGTGGACTGAACATAAAGGAAGAAATTCACAGTTTAGTAAACATATGACAAAAATAATGGAATTCTGGTCTTCAAGGTACATCAAATGCAGCATAACACTAAGGGGTTAAAACACATTTTCTCTTTATTTGTTAATTTCCTTGCAACTCTGTGAACACAATGTAGCATGTTTTACATGGGAAAACCCATTAAGGATTGATAAGATCACCCCTCTACCCAGGGGTGGAGATACTAATACAAGTGTTGGGACTGGGGAGCGTAGAGCAGTGTGAGGGCAAGGGCCCCTGAGGACCAGGTTAGCAAGGAAAGTACAATAGCCAGACAATGTGTCAAGGCAGGTAGCTGAGAGTTAGAATGGTCAGCCAAGCTGGGTCAGGGGTGGAGACAGGGGAGGGCTGGCAGCCTTAGGCCAGGGGGGCAAATCCAGTCAAGTGGCCCATTGCACCACCGAATCGCCTCCCCATCCACGGCCATCTTTTCCTTGTTTTATAACGAATATTGATGTTATGAAGCAAGACAATTATGATACCATGTGGTTTTTTTTTATTTTGCAGACTTATTTTTTTTAAATATATGTACACATTGCATTTATTGTACTGCCCCAGCCCCCCACCCCCTCCCCCTAAAAAAAATATCTCCCTCATCACAACATTTGTTTTATTTTGCAGCCTTTTATTTTCTTTTATATATGTACACATTGCATTTATTGTACTGCCCCAGCACACCCACCCCCTCCCCCTAAAAAATATCTCCCTCATCACATTTTTTTTTATTTTGCAGACTTTTATTTTCTTTTATAAATGTACACATATATGTGCATTTATTTACTGCCCCCCCCCCCTTAAAAAATATCTCCCTCACTGCAACTTTGTTTTTTTATCAACACATTGCATTTACTGCCCCCACCCCTCCCCCTAAAAATATAATAACTCCATCATACAGCAAATATAAAAAATATATAACACTATATTTTAATATAATAAATAAAATACTTACAGTTCTGAAGATAAGGGTGTTCCGTCGTGCAGGTATGTGCATGCGCTGTCATCTGACGTGACTCCATGACGTCACGGTACGCGCTTGCGTGCATTTTAGGAGCAGGGGAGGTCAGGAGGAGGACTGCTTTGCCGATCGCATAGTGAAGGAACTGGCTGTCGGCTGATTTCTGCAGGCACGGCCAGCGGCAGGGCCGCCACCAGGAATTTCAAGGCCCCTTACTGAAGACATTTTATGCCCCCCCCCTACTCCCCCAGTCAATATGCCAGTAATATTTTGCCACTCAATAAGTCAGTATTTAGCCATTCAATATTCCAGTAATATTTTGCCCCTCAATATGCCAGGATTATGCCCCTCAATATGCCAGGATTATGCCCCTCAATATGCCAGGATTTAGCCACCCAATATGCCAGGATTTTTCCCTCACTATGCCAGGATTATGCCCCCTCAATATGCCAGGATTATGCCCCCTCAATATGCCAGGATTTTCCCCACAATATGCCAGGATTTTCCCCACAATAAGGCAAGATTTTTCCCCACAATAAGGTAAGATTATGCCCCCTCAAAATGCCAGGATTATGCCCCCTCAAAATGCCAGGATTATGCCCTCTCAATATGCCAGGATTTTCCCCTCAATATGCCAGGATTATGCCCCACAATATGCCAGTATTTAAACCCTCAATATACAGGATTTTGCCCCTCAATATGCCAGGATTTAGCCACCCAATATGCCAGGATTTTTCCCTCACTATGCCAGGATTATGCCCCCTCAATATGCCAGGATTATGCCCCCTCAATATGCCAGGATTTTCCCCACAATATGCCAGGATTTTCCCCACAATAAGGCAAGATTATGCCCCCTCAAAATGCCAGGATTATGCCCCCTCAAAATGCCAGGATTATGCCCCCTCAAAATGCCAGGATTATGCCCCCTCAAAATGCCAGGATTATGCCCCCTCAAAATGCCAGGATTATGCCCTCTCAATATGCCAGGATTTTCCCCTCAATATGCCAGGATTATGCCCCACAATATGCCAGGATTTAACCCCTCAATATACAGGATTTTGCCCCTCAATATGCCAGGATTTTCCCCACAATATGCCAGGATTTTGACACCATATTGAGTACTTGCCTCCTTGCTGCTGCTCTGTCTCTGTCTCTGTCTTCCGGTGCTCTCATCTGCCCGTCTGTAGCTGTGAGGGAAGCGTTGTGCGCTCCCCTCTAGCCAAGCATATTCAATAAAGTTTGTTTAAACTTTTTTTTTTAAACAAACTTTATTGAATGCGCATTGGCTGGAGGGGAGCGCAGAATGCTTCCCTCACAGCCACAGACCTGCAGCACCAGGGGATAGCAGCAAGGAGGTAAGTACTGGGAACGTGGGGAGGATTTTTTTTTTTCCTGGCGTGACCTGGGCCCGCCGGGCCCCCTGGACCCGCCGGGCCCGGGACGCCAGTATCAGCCGTCACCCCCTGATGGCGGGCCTGGCCAGTTCGGCTCAAGAGGCAGCTGCCCCAGGCTGGCCCTGTACTTCATGGGGCGCCCAGCGTTAAAGACGGCCCAGCGGCCGTTTTTAGCATGCATTAGGGCAGCCTGGGGGGCAATTGCCTATCTGCCCAGCCCGCCGCTGGGTTGAGAGATCAGGATAGTCCAAATACAAGCTGGGTATTTTCTCTCACGTTCACAGGACTCTATGGGATTTTGCAGAGAGGTTTACACCTCTATCCCCACCTCCCGAGCATCCTCCCATATGGGACCAGCACCAGACGCCAGGACACGCCCCTCTGCCATGTGCAACATGGAAGTGCATGCTGAATGGGGCACGCGCATTACTCGAGGCCCGGGATGAGGCCTACTACACGATGGAGCTCCAGCACGGTGGGATGCGGGAGTAACGGGGAACCCTGCTTTTGTGAGTGCCCTCTGAACGGAGGTCTTCTACAGATGGAATCTTTCTTGATTTTAAAATAAAAAAAACACTCTCCCGTTTTAGGCTTAATGATAGTTTTTCTTTTGACGCTTTTCTAAAAAGACCTCCATCCAAACAGCATTCGAGAATGTCTAAAATATTATAATCCTATAATCCACCTTACATAATTGTTGATGAATATTCATATCAACAACTATCTCTAATCACTAGGGGATGGTTAGTGGACACATTACTAAGGACCATGTCTGCAATTAAAGCAAGCACAATGGATGGTATTTGATTGAGTAATGAAATGATTGGATATATATCCACGATTCTAATTTATAACACACACTAAATGTGGAGAAAAGCAGCACAAAAGCTCAAGCTTATTAGTTGCTTTAAAGTCACCCAAAAAGGACCAAACTACCATTTTATTGAGGCAATTGCTCCATACATTTCCTTGCAGTGTGGATAAGAGCAAACATCTCTATTTTTCAACTTAATAGATACAAGTTCCACGATATAACAAAATATCCAATCATATCATTACTCAATCAAATACCATCCATTGTGCTTGCTTTAATTGCAGATGTCTTCTATAAAGTGAAGTTCTTTTGGACCTCTGAGGAAGCTTCTTTTAGCGAAACGCATCAGGTTTCTTCTATCTGGATTATCACTTAACATCACTCCATATAAATGTTTTTTTTTATCACAGTATTTTATACATTCTGCCTACTGTATGTTTTTATTATAATTAAATTTTGTATTGACTTATCTGCTCGATATTTATATAACATTTATATATTTTTATATTATATCATAATATTTTCTGTTATTTTCTTTCTTCCCTTTTTCTTATATCCTTCTCTCATTTATTTCCTACAGCGCAGTTGCATTTCCTATTTTATTGTGCTTGTTCCATAAAGGTGGACTGGGAAGCACCTTTGTACAACTAGCTGCTCATTTTCTTTCTTTTCCTCCATTTCCTCTTTGCGCTGTATACTTCCATTTTTTTACTTGAAGATAACGCTCTTGTTCTGCTACTGAGTGGGATAATGCAACAAGTGTAGCATATGTTCTATCATCATGGTTGCAAGTTCAATTTCCACTGGGGTAGACTACGCCTTTCATTTTGTGGTTGTTGGGCAAAAGGAACATTCCTGGGACATACTTGAAAATGCGACAATATCTCAATGTACCGTTCAGTCAAACACTTTGGGGCTATTCACTAAAAGGTAAGTTGCATTTCATTTTTTACCTCATCGATTAAATAAATATTTGTTATATGTTTGGTCACTGTAGTGACTGTTTGTAAGGTAGTGCATGAGTAAAAATAGCTAGTTATGTTTTCATCTTGTGATTCACAGGCACTTTGCGGAAATTTTCATGTTCTACTGTGATTGTAAAAAAAAAAAAAAAAAAACATTTAAAGGGTCTCTCTTGTTGAAGAGAGAAACTTTTTATGAGCTCTCTAGGGATTCAGGAATTAACGTGTTATAGCAGTCACTCAGACTATCTAAATATAAAAAAAGGTTATATAGCTATATTTCTATAACTCCCTTGATCTAAAAATGGCATGGTGTTGATTCTGAGGTGTTAAACACACACCACTGAGTGTAGTGTAAGCAATAAATCAAATATTGTTGTTGATTCTAAAAGATTTTTGTATTTCCTGACTTTTATCTGAAACATCTTCTCCTCATCGACAAAAGCGAACAAAAAAAAAAAACAGGGATACCACCCATGCATAGGTTTGTTGGGTTGTTTGGGGGCCAAAAGTCCACATTTGGGAGGTGCAGTTTTTGGTTTTCCAATTTGACATATTCACATGCAGACAGCGTGCACCCATGTCCCATTTGGGACATATTTGAAGCCAGCCAGTGTATTTTACCCCATCAACCCATATATTTTCTAAAAGTAGACACCCTAGGCTATTTCAAATGGTAGTATTTTAACACTTTCTATGCACTAATTCTACCACCAGCCTTTGTCAAAGTTTGTGGTAGTAATTTTTGTGTGTGTTTTTTCACAAACAGTTTACTTCAGACATGAATTCACAGATTTTGGTATGTGTCACTGCCAAATAAGACCCCAATATGTGTTCAGCAACTTCTCCTGAGTACAGGGATACCACCCATGCATATATTTGTTGGATTGTTTGGGTGCTAAAAGGCCACATTTTGAAGGTGCGCAATTCCAACTTGGAATTTTGACGTGTAGTCAGCCTGCGCCCCCATGTTTCATTTGGGACTTTTTTTGAAGCCAGACAGTATGTTTTACCCAAAAAAGCATATATTTTGTAAAAGTAGACACCCTAGGCTATTTTTAATGGTGGTATTTTAACACTTCCCATGCACCAATTCTAACACCAGCCTTTGTCAAAGTTTGTAGTAGTAATTTTATTGTGTATTTTTCCCCACATAAATTGTACTTTTAGGTTAAAAGGCCACATTTGAGATGTGTGCTTTTTGATGTTACAACTTGGATTTTTGAAGAGGTTAATAGCTCTTATAAGTACTTTGTAGTACTTTACAAAAAAATTAACCCCTAAAAATGTGATAGTGATCCGTGGCAGGGAAGGGGTTAATACAAAGGGTATGGCTTTTATAAAAGCCCTTGGGTCTCACAATTTTGTAACATTTTATTTAATTTATTATAATTAAAAACATATTATATAGATCTGTCGCTCTCACTTAAAACTCGAAGTGAGGAGAGGAATGCAGATCTATATGGGTCAGAACAATATTTACCAATAGTGATCTGACAGGCGAATGGTGATGCTCATTTGAGCAATCACCAAACAGTCTTTGCCACTGATCGGCTGTTACTGATCACTTTACAGGCATTCAGACAGCTTCAAAAGGAATACACGTAATCCCTAGTGGGTAAAATTAACCCATAGCGAGTGTGACAAAAAATAATGCCGATAGCAACAAATATCCTTCTGCAGCCAGATCGCTCCATATACGCTGCTTAGGCAGTGACCATATGCGCTGCTTAGGCAGTGATATACGGCAAGCAAGGGGTTAATAGCTCTTAAAAGAGCCTTTGATATACTGTAATAAATGACAGTAAATAATTTGCTGCTGTGGAAGATCACTGCGTACACAGCGATCAATGGCAGGGAAGGGGTTAAACACTGGAAACGGCTTTTATAGCCCTTGGGTCTCAATTTTTAAAAAAAAATATTATAATTACAAACTTACATCATACAGCTCTGTCTGTCTCCCTCACTAAAACACAAGTGAGGAGAGAGAGGAAGATCTACACGGGTCGGATCAATATTTACAACAAATAGTGATCTGACAGGCGAATTGTGATGCTCATGTGAGCAATCACCAAACCGCCTTTGCCACTGATCAGCTGTTACTGATCGCTATCCATGCGATCAGACAGCTAAAAACTAAATTGACGTTAAACGTAACCCCTAACGGGTACAATTAACCCGAAGCGCGTGTAATAAAAAAGTTAAAAAATATATAAAAAATGCTTCTGCAGCAAGATTGCTTAATTTGCGCCAGATCGCTGCTTAGGCAGTGATCTACAGCAAGTAAGGTGTTAATAGCTCTTAAAAGAGCCTTTGTTATACTGTAATGAATTACAGTAAAAAAAATTAACCCCTAAAAAATGCACAGACAGCAAAAAATGTGCTGCTGTGTATGATCACTGCGTACACGGCTATCAATGGCAGGGAAGGGGTTAAATACTTGAAATGGCTATTATAAAAGCCCTTGGTTTCCAAAAATGTATTAAATATTAAATTTTAAATTTTTTTTACATTATCTGATCACTCTCCCTTACTAAAACTAGTAAGGAGAGGGAGGCAGATCAATACTTGTTAAAGGCAATATTTACAAATATCAGAGCATATCATCAGAGCACTTATCATACATGCCTGCCCACAGATCACACAGATCTGCTGTGCAGGCATCGATTGGCTCCCCCTAGAGCAACGAAAGTGAAATGCATTCACTTCCGATGCTCCTGCCAGTAGAAGGGAAGCGCTGCCTGTACAGGCAGCGTTCCCTTCTACTGAGCCGACGGGGTCGCTCAGGAGAGCGACCACCATTGGCTCTGGGGGGAGCCGAAGGTGTTGCTAAGTGCCTCGCTAGCGAGGCACTTTAGCAACAACGGAGATGCTTAGGAAGCGAACGATCGTTCGCTTCCTAAGCACGTGTGCAGGCGCCCGCCATTTTTAAATGGCTGCTATGATCACTCAGGGTAGCGTGTCCCTGCACTTTTTTTTAATGTTGCACAATGCCTCTACATAGCTGGTCACTTTCTTTACTCTATTTAGTGCATGACGTGCCAGGCACGTCACCTGTCGGTAAGTCCTCGATTTGCCGTGACGTGCCTGGCGCGTCATCTGTCACTAAGGGGTTAAAATAAAAAATGCTTACATTACCTTAAATGTACTTTTTTAAATACATAACAGGAATCAAACCACTATATTACTGTCAGGGTTCTAACCTGACCTCCTGACTCATGCTTTAAAAGTCCTAACTTTTGTGCATATTTACGTCCTTCCACCTCTAAAGCCACCCTACATTTGTTTGCTTGTATTCCTTCCCCTCTGTTAGTGTCAGGTGGGCTTGTTAACTTTTGCACCACACCCATGTTAAATACCTGTAGTTTATTGCAAACAGGGCATTAACATTGAAGTTGGATGCCTGACTTCTGAGAGCTGCTTCTTCTATTCTTGATCCTCTTCTAAAGCTCATTTTGAATTTCTACCCCGTCCAGGAATTGGGAAACTGAACCTGGACAGCCAGTGGATGTTTTTCAGCATCTCTTGAGGCCCTGTGGCTACAACAATATTACTTCAGCTAAGTTGCTCCCTTAAAAAGCCCACTCCTCAGTGTTCCTGCTTCAGTCACCCACTCTAGGGTGTTCCTGCTTCAGTCCCCCGCTCTAGGGTGTTCCTGCTTCAGTCCCCCGCTCTAGGGTGTTCCTGCTTCAGTCCCCCGCTCTAGGGTGTTCCTGCTTCAGTCCCCCGCTCTAGGGTGTTCCTGCTTCAGTCCCCCGCTCTAGGGTGTTCCTGCTTCAGTCACCCGCTCTAGGGTGTTCCTGCTTCAGTCACCCGCTCTAGGGTGTTCCTGCTTCAGTCACCCGCTCTAGGGTGTTCCTGCTTCAGTCACCCGCTCTAGGGTGTTCCTGCTTCAGTCACCCGCTCTAGGGTGTTCCTGCTTCAGGCAAAGTTAATACTGGAATATAATGAATGGCAAAATACTGAGGTCTCATTAACCGACGATTCCCCATCCACGAGGGGTGATATCAAGGCTCTTTTTATTAGACTTACAAGGATTGTGGAAGCAGGAAGTGGCAGGAATTAAAGTGGAGCTGCAAGCTACGCAGCTTAAAATTACTGGGCTAAAGACGGACATAGCAGCGATCCACATCCAACAGACTTCCCTCACAGACCGTGCTGACTCCACAACTCAACAAATATACCTGCTGTCCCATCAGGTAGCCGCTCTCCAACCTTATTTACGAGGCCTTCTTATACTCCTCAGACCAAACTCAGAAAAACCAAATTCTTATGTATTGGACAGTTTTCGGGTCCGTAAAGCTCAAAAGGCACGACCGGAGTCTCCAAGAAACGTAATCGTGAAACTGACATCTACTTCGGTCAAACTTACCTATCTCTCTGCTGCACAGAAACTGAGGAATATAACCTATGAAGGCACGACACTCCAAATCTACGAGGACTTACGACCCTTGTTACTGCAGTGGAAACGATCCATGTCCCGTCTCACAACCCACCTGATAAAAAATGACAATAAATATAAATGGGGCCCTGTACAGTCTCTGATGGTGAATATCGATAATAAACAGCTTACAATTGAAGACTCCGATGACATACCGCAGTTCCTGACTTCTCTAGGTCTTCTACCATTGACACGGGAACCTGGTGATGCAAGTTTGGTCCCCGATCCAGACCTAAATGCTTGAAATGCTTCTCAGGCTTCACATCTGCCTTCAAAGGTTGTTTTATAGACTTTGCTTCAGACTGTTCTTATTCCATTGCATATTTATACACTGTTGTCTGAATTCTCCCCCCCAGGGCACCGCCGCTGGGTAAGTAGTATACCCGGTGGGTTTTTTTTTTTTTGCTGAGCGCCATAAGTGCGGGTCAGTGGCCCCCTTTTAGTGCAGCTCCATCTTGAAGCTGCCGGCATCCCTCTCTTGGGATCCCCTCTCCCCGCTGTTATTCATTCATCTTGCTCTTTTCTTATTCCATCCTCCTCTTTCCCCTTTCCGTTATCCCCCCCCCCCCCTTTCTCCTTTTTCTTGAACAAATTCTCTGATGTACAAGCCTGGCACTGATTAATTAATGAAGTGAATTATTTGTGTTTTTTTTAGTCATTGGTAGCCTGCCACACTTCATTCTATCTATACAAACAGACATCTCTTGCATTTGCATTTCTTGTTTTTATTCCTCTGCACCCACTTGCCACCTAAAGGACTTAACACAGTACCATACAGTACACACAGAACTTGCCATACACCTTTATCACACCCACAGAACTCGGCTTGTACTCATACTGTACCCACATGATTTGGCATGCCACAGTGTCAATTATCCCCACAGAACTTACCACAGTGCCCCACAACACTGCCCCTGCAGAACATGCCACAGCGTCACTTTCCCAATTAAAACAAGCAACTGTCAGGTACAAATGAACATTGGTTTGCCTATTAAAACATGCCACAGTTTGCCTATTAAAATATTTCCCAGCCAGGTGCCCATTAAAATAGGTCATTGTTAGTTTGCCCATTAAAATGTACCACTGTTAGCTTGCCCATTAAAATATATCAATGTTAGTTTGCCCATTAATATGCCACTGTTAGTTTGACCATTAATATGCCACAGCCAGCTTGTTCATTAATATACCACAGCCAGCTAGCTTGTCCATTAATATACCACTGTTAGTTTGTCCATTAATATTCCAGTGCTTGTTTGCCCATTAATAGCCAGTTTGCCATTAACATACCACTGTTAGTTTGTCCATTAATATGTCACTGTTAGTTTGCCAATTAATATGCCACAGCTAAATTCCCCATTAATATGCCACTGCCAATTTGCCAATTAATATGCCTCTATTAGTTTTCCCATTAACTTGCTGTTATATCTGGCAGCAATGCCAGTTGCCTGGAAAAAAAGTCCAGGTGGCGGGTGGAGGGGTGGCTGCATAGGTGTCACCCCTTCTGGGAGTGTCACCCGAAGCAGTGCGCACCCCGTAGCCCACTCTTGTGATGCCACTGAGAGACGGATTGATTTTAAAAGCAAAGGATAACATAATTTAACCTTCTTTCATTGAATATCCAAGGTCTCAATTCACCACAAAAGAGCCACTTATACCACTTATTACCCATAATATAGACATAGCATATATTCAGGAAACAAAAACAGTTTGGAGTTACTCCAGATTTAAGATTTTATTTCAGGTTAACTTAAAAAATAAAAAAAAAAAGGAGGTATAGCTATAATTATTTTGTAACAAAATAAAAATTGAACATGTCTTTGAGGAGATTACCGTATTTGCTTAAATATAAGACAACCCTGATTAAAGGGCGACCTCCACAACATTTGCTATTCTTTTAGGAAAAAACTAAAAGCCTGAATATAAGACTACCCTATAGGACATTTTTTTAACTTGTATATATTCACATGTAAATAGCTTTTTCATATTTAATAAAAAATGATGACATAAGTTTTTTGTTATTTCCTTTTCTGTGCCAATGCTGCCTTTACCCCCAGACTTGCCCAATGCCCCCTCTCGCACCCCAATGCCCCCTCTCACACCCCCCCCAGATGCCCAATGCTGGCTCTCTCCCCCCAACACTGCCTCTCTCCCCTCTCTACCCCCAAACGTTGTCTCTCTCTCCCTCCATCCAAACACTGTCTCTCTCTCCCCCCTCCTCCCAGTGTTGTGTCTCTCTCTCACCCCCCTCACCATTGTCTCTCTCAACCCCCCTCCCTTCAGTGTTGTCTCTATCTCCCCTCAGCATTGTCTGTCTCTCCCCTCAGCATTGTCTCTGTCTCTTCCGCCCCTCCCGTCTGCATTGTCTCTGTTTCTCCCCATT
The DNA here is from genome assembly GCA_036172795.1 of Pelodytes ibericus. NCBI lineage: Eukaryota > Metazoa > Chordata > Amphibia > Anura > Pelodytidae > Pelodytes > Pelodytes ibericus. The sequence continues at coordinate 87,012,134 of CM069859.1, forward strand.
CCTCCCCGCTGCGTTGTCTCTGTCTCCCTTCTCCCTGGTGGGTGCAGACATCCTCCATGCTGCCTGACACTTCCGTCTATTATGATGGAAGTATCGGGCAACATGGAGGATGTCTGCACATATCGTACAGACATCCACCGGCTGCCCAAATCTCCCGCGGCACACTGGTGCGCCACTGGATATTGGGAGGTGTGCCTGATCAAGCAGATGCCAGCGGCAGGGCCCCCGAGAAGAGAGACCGATGTTGACTCCGCTGGATGCGGATGCCGAAAATATATTATTAGGCAAATTGGCTTATTACTGGCAAAATAATACTGGCAAATTATTGGGTGAATTGACTAGGGCATATTAAATGGCAAAATAATACTGGCATATTATTGGGCAAATTGGCTGGGCATATTAAATGGCAAAATAATACTGGCATATTAATGGGCAAATTGGCTGGGGCATATTAAATGGCAAAATAATTTTGCCATATTATTGGGCAAATTGGCTCAGGCATATTACATGGCAAAATAATACTGGCATATCATTGGGCAATTTTGCTGTGGCTTCATTAATGGCAAAATAACACTGGCATATTAATGGCAAAAGTAATACTGGCATATTAATGACAAAATAATACTGTCATACTTATTGGCAAATTGGCTGTGGCTGATTTTGTTTGTCTATTTATGATTTTGTAATGCACTGGTTTTGTTTGTCTATTTATGATTTGTAATGCACTGGTTTGGTTTGTCTGTTTATCATTGGTAATGCACTGGTTTGGTTTGTCTTTTTATGATTTGTATTGCATTTGGTTTGTGATTTCATTATTCATTTTGCACACTTGTTTGATTTTAAAGGTAAATAAAGGCATCTAGTGCTTATGATCTGTGTATGCACTTGACGTTATAACTTAATTTACACATTTTGCTTGTGGTGTGCCACAGTATTCTGGGAAGAGCTTTGGTGGGCCCTGGGTGAGAAAAGGTTGAGGAGCACTGTAATATAGGACAGATCACACGGCACAATCATGCTCCTATATTCTATATGCTAAAAAAGAATCCCAAATATGGCCAGAGGTCCTGATAGAGATTAAACATGCCCCTTTTTTCTAGGGAATCTGATATACACAACTTAACTGAACAAATGAATCTATTCTTAGAAACTAAAGACAATGAAAGTGTATCAGACCTTACACTGTGGTGTGCCCTGAAATTTTACATGAGAGGGCTATTGATTAAATTGGGCCATTGAATAAAAAAGAAAAGTTGACAACTTTTAGCTGATTTAAATATTGCCATGGCAAAACAAGAAAAGATCAATTCATTTGCTCCCAATGTGGAAACCTCCAAAATCATCCCAGCCTTAGAAAATTGAATCAAAATGAGATTAATTGAGAAAACAAAAAGAGCTTTACATATCCTAAAACAAAAAAAATATTATAGTGGGAGTAGATAAACAACTTTCAAATAAACTTGAATACAAAAAGAAACAAGAAAATAAGTTAATGATAGGATCCAAAAAATGGGTATATCCCAAACAAATATCCTAAGTATTTAGAGATTACTATTACTACAATCTACAGCACATAATAAAACAAAACTTGTCTAGATATAAAATCTTTCCTATTGAAAATTAATCTTTCTAGGATCAAGGCCGACAAACCAGCCATTCAAGCTGGAGGAGATCCAACAAACAATAAAGAACCTGAAGCAAGGAAAAGCCCCGGGCCCAGATGGATTCTTCTTCAGATTCTTTCAGGTTTTCTTGGGAGTGCTGTCACCTGTACTTCTCAAGTCCTTTATGGAGATTTCTGAGGGTAAATATATTGTGGCTAAAATGCTTCAGGCAACTATATCTCCCATACCAAAACCAGAAAAGGATCCAACAATGCTGGTGAATTATAGGCCGATGTCCCTAATAAACATGGACATCAAAATATTTTCTAAAATTCTGGCAGATATTTGATGCTTGTAATTTCTGATATTATCCATTTAGATTAAGCTGGTTTCATTTAAGCAGGGAATCAGCTGATTATTTTCGTAAAATTTGTAAACTATTTCATGATATCAAAATGCAGTCTATACCATCAATATTTATTGCACTTGATGCATAGAAAGCATTCCACAGAGTGAGCTAGACCTTCCTGGATGAGGTTATGGAAGCATTTGGTATAATCAGCCCTTTCAGACAAAATACCATATCTCTATGCACATCGCCACAGGCAAAAGTAGTCGGACGGGCTTTGAATTCAACATAGTTTAACATCCACAGTGGTACCAGACAGGGCTGCCCACTAGCCCCTCATCTCTATTTAATGTCAATCAAACCCTTGGCAGCCTTGATAAGACAAACCCCAGAGATCCATGTTATTAGATTATCTAACCAAGAACTGAAGATTGCACCCTTAGCGGATGTGATTTTGCTAACATTCACACACCCTATGACATCTTTGTCTTCTGCAATGGAGAATGATTAACGGTATATTGCAGTGGAGTAAATCTGCCCCTGAGAGACAAGTGTGCAACTGACTTGCAGCACACCTACACAAAATATATCTGATAGGCTAAAAACTTACCATATATTTCAGCAAATTTGTATCTAGAATTCCTATTGGAGGGAAGCTAAACTGGCTGTGGGCCCTCCATGAACGATGAGCCCAGGACAAAAGTCCACATAGATCAAATAATGTGCCCCTGTAAATCACTCAAAATGTGCATGTGCAATAATGTGACACATGGAACATGTAAATGCATTTCTGGGAATGTGCACACTTATGCACTTACCTATACAATTACAATATAGAAAAGCAAAAAGGGGGTATACCCAGCGCTTAATCAAATGCAAGCTGCACTTTAGCAGTGTGTCCCTAAACCACACATAAACAAACTGGATATAATTAACAAAATAACAAAAAGTGCGCTTTACAAATGCTGTGGAATAATATAGTACCTTATAAATACGTGAGTGAAAAAAACTTTGAAAAAAATATATTAGTGGTGCAGGAGGATTACAGCCTCCCTTAGGATTTTGCACTCACAGACTTATCATATAAAAGATGCTCATCAGGGAAATTTCCAAGAAGAAATCAGGTGCTGCAAGTCTCCTCAAGCTCCAAAGACAAAATAGCAGAACAGCAAATGAGTGGTAGAAAACAATATATTTAATAAAAGAACAGTAACTGCTTACATGAAGAGTTTCCTTTAAACTGCAAGGTGGGCGCCCCACTTCGTCTGTGTAGGAAAGCGAACTTCCGCAGTGTTCTTTAGCATATAGCATATAAATACATATAAAACATAAAAAAGAAGAGTCCTTTGGGTGAAGGCAGGTGAGTTCAGACGCTACGCGTTTCGCCTCTATCGGCTTCAACCAGGCATCTGACAATTACAATATGTTTTACCAGGTGTATAAAGGGACAAATTTGTGAACACTTCATACACAAAAACTGGAATACAAACGTTTTCAAAGAGAATACCAAAAACGTATATCTATTTTTTTTTATTCAATCATTTCCACATAAAAAGCTGGTCTAAGAAGGATTTTTGTTGGTATCTCAGAGCAAATTCCCATATTGTCCACTGGCTAAAATGTCCCTTTATACAAACAGGTATTGAGTTCAGAAATGCACCATTAACATGTGATAAGAAAACACTTTCTTACTCATTCCTGAGGTTAGGCGGCAGTGGTGTCTTAGCCTCTCCAATGCACAAACAGGATAGGAAAAAAGATGCCCACCGGCAGAATAACAGATCCAGAGTCCAAAGTTCACATGACGAAACACATTTATTGCAGAATCATGGCAGGCGGAGCATACAGCAGAGGCCGGGAGAAAGGAGGACTCGCAACACCTTATGCGTTAGAGCTCACAGTAGAAGTTTCTTCACCTTGCCTATATTTCCAACTCAATTATTAATTCCAGATATTTCCAATTAACTTGTCAGTTCAACACAGTTACATAGTTACATAGTACTTTAGGTTGGAAACAGGCTAGGTTCAAGTTCAACCCTTTTACTATCCCATGTTTATAGCTGTTAATCCAAAAGAAGGCAAAGAAAAAACCCTTATTTGAGCAATTTCGAATTCTGCTTTCTTGGGGAAAACAATCCTTCTTGACTCCAAATGACAATCAGATTTCCCACTGGAACAACAAGCACTAAATAAATATTAATGCCAATACTAACATGCATAGCCCTCTATGCTCCAGCTCAATAAAAAAAAAGTATGCAGGCCGAGCCACGGGTAGCATATATCCGTAAAACCACAGACGGAAAGGGCATACAAATAGAACAACAAAATCATGTGGTTTCATTGTACACATGTCTTTCTGACTCTCTTGTCTCCAGAAACATCTGTTAAAGCAGTGTTAGAGGTAATCTCAGACTTTGCCACTTATTCAAATTATAAACTAAACATACTAAAGACAAGACACTTACTTTTAATTTACCAGGATTTGGTCTGGAGGGCTTGAGGCGACAGAGTCAGATAGACTGGGCTACAGATTCTATATTATATCTCGGAATAGTGATACATGCATCATTGGACAGGATAGTAGAAAACAACTATATGACTCTAATTCAGGATATAAAACAGAAAATACAGAATTGGACGGGCTTTGAAATATCTTGGATTGGTAGAGTAAATGTGGTCAAAGCCTATCTGTTACCTAAAATTTGGGATCTTTTTTGGACCATCCCAGTCCGGGTGTCTAATATATATTTGAAATAATTGGAACATCAGTTATTAACTTACATTTGGGCAAATAAAAAGTCATGGCTATCTCTAAAAGTACTGAAAAAAGACCTTAACCAGGGTGGACTAAAGTATCTTGACTTGTACAAACTACACAAGGCATGTATGATAGTTCACTGCTTTGCTTGGAACTATAAAAAAAATAGAAACCTAGGCTGGTTTAATATTGAAAGAACTAAGTGTACAAATATCGACCCTTTGCTGCTTTTTTTTTTATCAATCCCATATATTGTAAACATATTAAAACAAACAGTAGAGTCACTGAAGATATTGTAAAAAGCTAGAATGAAAACAACCAACTATATAAACAAGGCAGCCCCAATAAACACATTACCAATATATCTGGTTGATCTAAACATCTCCACCTGGCAATTAAAAGGTATACAATGGATCAAAGACTTATATGTAGGGGACAAAATAATATCCTTTCCAGAACTTATGGATATCTTTAATCCCTCGTCGAGAGACCTGTTTTCTTATCTTAGAATTAAAAACTACCTATCATCTTCTCCAGCCTTAGAGGCGGACAGTTGGGATAGACTCACTGGGCTCCATCTCTATACAAAACTAATTTCAGCTATAACAAAAACATTATCACGTTTAGATAGCCCAAGTAATGGTTACCCATTTTGTTAAACAAGATATTTGGGAAAGCTTTACAATCGAGGTTTGATGGAGGTCATGGCAAAGTGCGCGAATATCTGTCCACTGCATTACCCTGCAGGAGCAATATTACAAACTTATATGTAGGTGGTACTTGGTGCCACAAAAACATAATAAAATGTATCACCAGGCTTCGGGCTATGCTGGAGGTGCCTAGAAGAAGAGGGATCCCAAATACGCATTACTTATTACTGAGTTTTAGACAAAAGGTATCAGATTTAATAGTATTTCTTATTGAAAGGGGTATAGTATTTTCCTCTAAGGCTTTTTTATTTCATACAGACCTCCCAGGGACTAATAAATACACTAATGTCTTGCTTATTAATATATTGTTGGCATGTAAGATCTCCATGGCTAGGTACTGGAAAAAACAACAGCTACCAACATGGACAGAGATCTGTGCACAGATTGAGTTTCAAATTTAGGCAGAGGCCTTCTTTTACAGGGCCGACAAACTTACAAGAACAAAACACTATAATAACTGGTTCCCCTGGGTGACAAAAAAAGACAAACCAGACTTCCCTTGGTATTGGCAGAGCTGAAACTTAGTTTAAAAATAAAAAAGAAGGGTATCTCCTACACTCTCTAAACTGAACCTCAAGAATTAATATAGTATCAGCTACCTTTCAGCTCTCCATGTGTGAGGCTGGGAGTCAGGAACATAGCACAGGGGAGCTCCAGCAGTAGGTAAGTCCAAAGGCAAAAGTACAAAGGGATTAGGCAAAGGCAGTCCAGAGGGTCGAGGCAGGCAGATAAGTAGCAAAAACGAGTTTGGGAAGCCAGGGTCAGGAGAGGAGAGATCAGCAGTATCCAAGAGGGGAGCCAAAGGGTCAATAGCCGGTGGTTCAAAAGGCAATGCTGAATAGTAATGAAGGGTAACAGGAACTTCACAAGGAGAGAACCTAGCTTGGGAAAAAACAAGCACAGAATGGCAGGTGAGCAGGGTTTTAATAGGGAGTCAGGCACCATAACCTCTTCCCTCAGCTCTCAGTATCCTCCCTCTTCCATTCACTGCATAGTAGGTGTGCTGGAAAGGCAACACCCACACTCCTCCCTCTACCTAGTCCTGTGTTGAGTGACCACGCCCCTTGATAGTGAAGCCACGCCCCCAGGCACAAGCGCTACTCGAGGCCTGGGATGCGGCCTAGTCCACAACCACGTGGCCACTACACGGGAGGACGGAGCTCTGGAGGTGAGTGAAGGAGACAGGGGACCCTGATGCCTGTGGGTAGTGGGACCTGGAGCCTGACACCATGACTCATTAGGGACCAATGTTTAATGTTGTATGTATAAATGAATACTTGTGTTTACTTTTCTTTTTCTTGCTTATCCATATTAATGTTTTATAAATCTTAGATATGATCCTGATGTTTTGATACCAAGATCAGGAAATAATTGTAGATGAACAACATATTGTATGTATCAAACTTATTATTTTTATAATGAAGAAATGAAAAGAGGAGAAGTAAAAAAAAAAAAAAAGAAAAGAAAACTTTTTGATTAAAGATTTATATCTTTTTTTTAAAAAAAGTATCCAATCAATTTTTAGAGGCATATAACATATTTGCTATACCACCTCTTCAGGCAGTGAATTCCATACCTTTATTGTCCTCACTGTAAAAAATCCCTTCGGCTGTCATTTACTAAATCTCCTTTATCCAAGTCTTAGTGTGGGAACTCTTGTTTTTTGTACTATTCTGTTAATGAACAGGTCATAAGAAAACTCTTTGTATGGGCCCTGTACATATTTATAGAACATTATCATATCCCCTCTAAGCCACCTTTTGTTTATCGTGTACAAATTTAACTTTTCTAGCCTTTCTTCATAACTAAACCTTCCATTACCCTTATTAGTTTTGGAGCCCTCCTCCACACTTTCTCTAGTTCCATAATGTGTTTTTTTAAAAGGTGCCCAGAATTGAACCACACATTCAAAGTGGGGTCTTAACATGGACTTGTAAAGAGGCAGAATAATATCTTACACCCGTGAGTCAATACCCATTTTTATACATACCAACATGTTATTGGACTTTGCAGCTAGCACTGTAATTAGTAAATTTCCCCAAGGAAACACAATTTAAACTATGTTGCATTTTTATTATTGTACCCAAAATGCATAATTGTATACATTGAATCTCAGTTGCCATTTATCTGCCCAACTGCCCAATTTGTCCAAATCCTACTACAATGAAGACACATCTAGTTCAAACTGTATTACCCTATTTCATTTTGTGTTATCAGCAAACACAAGAGACATGGTTCCCTATGCCCTCTGGGAGATAATAAACAAATGAGAAAGAGGTTCCAGGACAGATTCGTGAGGTACTCTACTTATCACATGTGTTGAACTTTCCATTTACCACCACCATTCTTTCAACCAGTTGCCAATCCACAAAGAAACATTTATCTCTAAGCCTATTTCAGTGAAATTCAGTGAAATTATATCAAATGCCTTAGCAAAGTATAAATATAGCACATCCACGTCAGCACCCATATCGATATGTTTTACTCACTTAGGATGTCATTAAGTTATTTTGACAAGATCTGTCTTTCTCAAAGCCATATTGGCTCCTGCTAATGAAATTCTTGCAAATTAGATAGACAGCACTACATATGAATATAGAAATCAATATAAATAAAAAGCAAGAAATAAATAAAACCACTGCAAAACACAGGAATAGGTGGTATAAAAAATATCTAAGTTTAATAAATATGACAAACAGATAGCAAATTACACACAATATTATAAATGTAGAGACACAAAACAAACATATAATATACAAAGTATAACTAGAACTACCACAATCAATAAGGTATACAACCAAATAAAAGCATGGAATCAGTTGAAAGAAAGGGGGAGAAAGGCAAGTGTACAATAAATAAATAAACACCTAATGATCCACCCGAGATAATGCTGGACTCAGAGAAGAGGGCCAAGAAAATGCGAGAGAGAGCCTGGCCAGGTCTTTTGCAAAAAAGGCGCCAAAAAAGGGACGCGTTTCGGTAACTTCTTCAGCCTTTGGCGTCCAACACATCTCGGGCGGTCATTACTCAAGTTAAATAGCTCCACTTCCAGATGCAGGGACCGGAGAACCTGGAAGTGGGGCGTAGTGACGTAGCTGACGCCGTCTCCATGGCGACGCATTGGGACCACACACAGCCGGCATAATGTGGTGCCGATCAAGGCACGCAGAGGACGTCCACGTCAACAATGTTTACAAAATTAACCTCTAATGTGCATTATCATTCCATATAGAAAAAGGAAGACACACTTCATTATAAAAATACACACATGCTATACAGAAATCATAAAAACTAAAAAATGAGTTAAACAGTTGTAAGAACTAAACGAAAGCAACATCCCCACACAAACGGGGGAGGAGGGAAGAAATGTCCTTGTCCTACATTTGTTAAACATTTGTATATATTGAAAATTGTCAGTTAATCTAATATACATTAAATATACAAGAGTATAGAAAGGTATCATATCAAGACAAATAAAAAATAAAACATATAGGCACATATCACTATCCCTGGAATTAATCTAAAAAGGGTATGAGATCTAAATTGTCATTTAGACCCCTAGGGACTATTGTATTTAACGTGAGAATCCAAAATGTTTCTCTCATACACAGAGTTTTAAGTCTGTCACCTTTACGTGGGCCCAATACAAAATGTTCTATTGCCAGTGCTTTTATTTTTTTGTCATCTCGATGTGTACATCTAAAAAGTGTTTAGACAGAACATGTTTCTCATACCCTCTCCTTATATTGTACCTATGTTCTGAAAGTCTTTTTTTAAAAGTTCTACTAGTTTTTCCTATATATTGGAGGCCACATGGGCACTCCAACATATACACCACATATTTTGTGTTACACGACACATGTCTCTTTATGGGATACTTGCTTTTTTGGAGCAGACAGAACAGTGGTCACAATTCCCGCATCTGTACCACCCTTTGATACTAGAAAGGAAGTTTAATTTGTTAGACATATCTGTTGGGGCTAGGATACTCTTCAAATTTCTATTGTGTCTGCAAACAATTTTCCCCTTATCAGGCAATGCGGGAGCCAAAATGGGATCTCCCTTCACGATATGTCGATTGATGATTTCACGTATTTCAGCTGTCTTATCAGAATAGGTGGTTATGAGACTCTATTCAAATTGATTACTGTTAAAGACTACATCACAGTTGTTTTTATTTTTATTTGTATTATTACCTTTATTTTTGTCTATAATAGGAAATCCGTTAAGGGTTGTGATTTTAAATTTCTTGTTTGTCTTACAGTTCTTACTTCCTTCTAGAAGAGAACTCCTATCTCTTAGTCTAATATCCCTCAACATGTTATCAACTAGTTTATGACTATAACCTTTTTCAGTTAGTCTGTTTTTAATTTCAGTTGCCTGTTCTTCAAAATCATTCTGTCTAGAACAGTTTTTCTTCATGCGAATCAACTCACCTTTTAAGCCATTTTTTATCATGATAACTGGTTGAATTTAAGTAAGTGTTTTTATCCACTTATTTAAAGTAGGTTTTAGTGGCAAAACTGTTGTTACTTTCATCAATCGACACAGTCAAATCCAAAGAGTTAACACTAACTAGACTGTGCTCATAGGAAAAAGTCAAGCCAAATATATTTGCATTGAGTTCTCCCATGAACACATTCAGTGCCTCTACAGTACCATTCCACAAAAGAAATATGTCATCTATATATCTCTTGTACAACAGAAGGTTGGCACTGCGATGGGGTCCAAAAATAACCTCCTCCTCCCAACTACCCAAAAATAAATTGGCGTAGCTGGGGGCGAAACAGGTCCCCATTGTCGTGCCACATATCTGCAGGTAGAAGTCACCATCAAATAAATAATTGGATTCTAGAATAAAAAGCATACAACGTTCCCAAAATTGTCTGTTTGACACTCAAGTAATCTCGTTGGTTTAACATTTTCATTACCCCCCCTATACCGTCCCTATGCTGTATTGTGGGGTACAGGGCCTGTATGTCTGCTGTCAACATAAAAATGCCTGGTTGCACTTTCAACACATTCATCAGGGCCAATCCGTCCTTCAAATAGGAGGGCATAATGGGGACAAGAACCTGAAGGAAAAGGTCCACATACAGTGATAGATTGGAAGTTAGGGACCCCACCCCTGAAATGATAGGGCATCCGGGCAGATCATATAACTGCTTGTGGATCTTTGGCAAGTGGTAAAACGTCTGTATTTTGGGGACTCTAACCATTAAGCCTTGATATTCTGATTTAGAAATGATTCCTTCTTTTTTAGCTGAACCCAAAAGAATTCCCAAGGATCGAACAAATGTATTGGTGGGATCTATGGACATTTTTTTTTATAGAATTTCTTGTCTGACAATAGTCTATAAGCCTCCCTGTATCCTGGAGAACCACACCTCCTCCTTTATCCGCCCCTCACTAAATCTTCTTTGTCACCAAGTATTTTTACAGCTGCTTTTTCATAGGGTGTAAGGTTACTGGATTGACAGTCTGTGTTCAACTTCCACAAATCACCCTCAACCAGTGTCTTAAACACCTCCAAATAGTTACCCCTACTACCTACTGGGTTAAACTTGGATGGTGATCGTACATTGGTATGGACAATCATTTCCTGAGATACCAGACCGTTATCTTCAACCAAACTATTCAATACTCCAATATTGAGGAGGCCTTCTATACATATTGGCCCATTTATATCCCATATCAGGACCATTGATGTGTCCGTATCATTTTTTACATTCTCCTTATTCCACGGGTTTTTGGTGAAAAAGAACCGTTTGACAGTTAATTTTTTTTTCTTTTCTTTATTCTTTTTTATTTTCATACAAAATATTACATAAAATGTACAAATAGTATCAATAACAAAGACAACGTATAAACACATTGACTAGCCTAGGAGGGTTCGTGGCTTGAAACCTGTAACTCCTTATTGGCGTGGCTAATGTTAATTTGTAAAGTTGGAAGTAGTATCTAAATGATGGTATCCTAGTATTTGTCTGGCCAGACTTCCTTTATCCCACCCCTCTGGTTCAAATTTAATCAAAACGTGGTTATGAGGGGAGTAGCCGCAGACATCTTACCAAGCATGGATTACAGGTAGACACAAACCTACATTGTTGTGTAAATCATTAATTGCATTAAGACATACAGAACAATTTTGGATCGAAAGGGAGAGAGCGATTGTCCAAAGTCTTCTTCTTTAATTAATCTTTAATTACTTTATGGAAAACGGGGGGAAACAAGGGGGGGGAGTCCCGCGTCAGAGACCTGATTACGCGACTAAACCTGTCATCGTATCATGTCATGTCCAGGGACGAAATCCTAACCCCTATTGATATCGTAGGGAGTCATGCAAGACCTAGGTGGAGATATTATGATCCTTCAGCCATTTAAGCCATGGGGCCCATCTTAACTTAAATTTATCTTGATTCTCTTCTTGGCAAGATAGGAATCTTTCCATAGTATGTTGATATGCTATCTGGGATTTCGTTTGGGACCAAGATGGGCTGCAATCCTGTCTCCATAGCCTAGACATTACTACCTTAGAGGCTAGCAGAATTTGGATGATTAAATATCTTTTATTAAATGAGATGTGGGGCAAATTAAGGTGGAGTATTGCTGTCATTATAGTTGGTTCAATCTGTTTGACAGTTAATTTTCTAATAAACTTATTAAAATCTATAATCAGATCCACCTTGCTAAGGTTTTTACAGGGTGCGAATTTTAAACCTTTCAACAGCAACGTAATTTGACTGACAGTTAAAATATGTTGAGACAGATTGTAAATGCCAAGTGATTCTAGATATTTCACTGTAAAGTTCTTAACCTTTTGGTTAAATCTCTTGACATTACTTCTTCTTCCATCTCTTCTACCTCGGTGTCGAGGTTGGACCACTGGTCTATTGACTCTCTTTCTGACTTCTTTCTCATTGGGTATACTGGCATTTTCCGTTTGCCAAAACGTTGCTCTAAAAAAGAAGAAGAAGAAGAGGACGGGTTAGATGTTGAATAGTTGGGAAGGGAAACATGTCCCGAGAATCTACTACCGGCTTTGTTGGTCCTATTGATTTTACCTCTATTATCTTGCCTATTGTCAGGATTCCTATTAGGCATCATTCTACCCCTACCCTCATCCACAGGTCTCATATTTGCCCCTAGGGTCACCTCTCTACGTCCAGGGTTACTTAACTGGACAGATTTTCTATCCCTACTCTGAGATGGTTCCCTGATCTTTGGGTTGGGGTTAAATGATGGCCCAGCACATTATCCTGTTTGTCTCTCCTAAACTTTAGCTGTTTAGATTTAGTTATGTCACCCTCATATTCATCTAGTCTTTTTTCTAAAATCACTTCAAGATCCTTAAATTCAGGTGATTGTCTGTAGCAATCAGCTGCCTCCATTTTTTCTTCTATTTTTTCTTCTGTCTTTTTTAACAGTTCTTTCTTACCCCAAATAATGAGTTTCATCAATTTTAATGAACACTCCTCCAATTCTTAATTCCACTCCTCTAGAATCTCTGGGCTTGTGGCCCCTTGGGACTATACGTGCCTTGGAGTACTGTTCAATACTCTCTATGTCCCACCAGTGTCTCAATTCGGCTTCAAGTAACTTCTGTAGTTCAAAAGAACACGGATCTATATTTTTATCTCTACCATAAGCAGACTGAATATCACAGTTGTTAGTATCAAAGATCTTTTCACTCACAGCAGATCTATTGTTCTTTCTCTGTGTATAACTGTCCATGTTTAACAAAAACACGTAAAACACTCAAATAATTTTATAAAAATATTATATAACTAAACAGTGTATAAAAACAATCAAGGGAACAAAAAAGTGAGAAAGAAAAAGTGTAAATTATACAAAGGGGGGGGGGGGGGGGGGGTATAGTAACCCCTAAAGTGAAAGCTGAAATTAAAATGAAAATAAACAAGTGGAAATATAAAAGAAAGGCTGCTAAGGTAATGTGATACAAAAACAAAAAAAATATATAACCCGAGGGAAATACAAAGCGCCTATAAGTGTAGATAAATATAATTAAATCATATACAACCCCAAATAATGGTACGTTAGTGAATATTGGAACAGAGGTTTTTGTCCCGGATGGAATCCTCTGATATAAACCGGAAAACAGACTTTGTCTACCTTAACACCACTTAAAGGGACACTCCCACCAAGAAATGAAAAGGTTTTATTTATTTTTTTGTTTTTGATATGTTACTGTATTTAATAAAATATGTAACTAAACATTGTGTTTTTGGGTGCCACCCTCTAGTAACTTTACAGCACGAATTTCTCACTTTGGGACTGGGGACACAGAATGTAGTCTATAAGTTTGAATAGACCATAGACTTGCGTTGAATGGGAGGGTAATGTAACTATTACATCAGAAGGGCGCAGAGTTATGATCCTGTTTGATCAGGTCAATCTACTTTCTTTGTGTTGCAAAGCAGGTAAAAAAAAAAGTTGTACACAGCCACCTAGTCCTGCCCACTATGATACACAGGGGCCAGTAAATGAGCAGGGGAGTATCTTATGACATCATCATGCAGACTTTGGCCAAAGTTGTAAAGTGAGACTGGCTGGAAGGTTTTGGACAGTGTTGCATCATGGGAACTATTCACAAAATGGATCCAAGACAGTGACATATGTTTTATTAATGTGTTTGTTTTAAAGTTTTCTAGTTACATCTTATTTAAGTGGTAGTGTCCCTTTAATTGTTTTAACACTTTTTATTGCGTCAGCCAATAACATGCTATTGGTGACTGTTATGTAAAAGTAGCTTGCAGGTTCTTGTCCATTGGTTCTTCCCTGATGAAAAGAAATTATTTTAAATATCTGCTTTTTCACTGTCTCCACGGACTATCTCACCCATTTCAAATAACAAAGACTTTTTCAGCCTTTAATTTTTTACGATTTATATATTCAAATAAATTTTGGAATTCATCTAGCTTTCCTTAGCAATCATTTTTCATTCTCTAATTTAGCTAATGTAATTACCTTTTTACCGACTTTGTTGGCTTCTTTCTACTTTATAAATGCCTCTGCTGATCACCTCAGCTTTATAATGTTTGAACACTACTTTCTTTTATTTTTTTTCTGATTTACTTTACTGGTTAGCCACATTGTTTATAGTTTGCTTCTTTTATATTTTTTGTCAAAAGGTATACATTTATATGTATATTTTTGTAGTGTTAGTTTGAAGGTATTCCACTTAGCTTTTGTGTTTTTCCTCTTAAATGATCTATCCTAGTCAACACTTGGACTTTTTAAAATTCAGTGCTTTGTTGGACCCATAACAATTTGCCCTTTTGAATTAATCTCAAAGATACCATGTTATGGTCAATATTCCCTAAATACTGATGTTAGAGATAAGCTCATCGTTGTTATTCAGTACCATATCCTGGCATGCTTCCCCTCTGGTTGGTGTCTGTACTAGCTGAGAAAAAATATTGTCATTCAACAAATTCAGAAACTTAGAATTAATAGTTCCATTTTTTCAATCTACTTCTGGGTGATTAAAATCCCTCATAATGATACTACACACTATTTAGAAGCCTTTTCTAGTAATAGTTGTGGTTCTTAAAGATATTAATATTTGGTGTTTTTTAACAAAATCCCCACTTTTTCTCCCCCCACTGACTATCTCAACCCACAATGATTACACATGTTCATTACTGTCATCATAAATATCTTCCTGAAATGGAGCAATAATGCCGGTTTAGACCAATTAAGTTGATTGTGGGTAAATGTATCCTTCCTAATCTTACATTTCCTGTGTTGATTGATTTTCTCTTTTGTGTTTCCTTTTCTTACTCCTTTTTCCTTCTCCTCCCTCTTTCTTTCACTTTATAATTTGAAGGATAGGGCCTGGGGAATAGAATGGGAAGGTTAATGGGGAATGTTAGCTTTAATCTTTTACCTTGTTTTTCTAAATCTTTCCAACACTCTTCCTACTTTATTTATTTCTCATTATTTTTCCTTTCTTTCTTTCTATTTTTTCTTTTGGTGAAGTTACTTATTATTTGACTATATTTGTATTCACATTATTCATTCAGTTTAATTCGTCCTTCTCTTTCATAACTTGGTTCTGAATCTGGGGGTGTTGATGGAGGAGGCCTAAATCATGTTGGAACCTGTGTAAATGTTAGGGAACCATATACCATCAGCAGAGCACTTTGAAATAGGTTTCTTTGATGTTTATATAGTCTATTGCTTTCTGGGTTTTGTTACAAAATCAAAGTGGGGATTTTGATACAGCCCTCCTGGATGATGGTTTCCTATAAATTGATATAATCTCATAGAAGAGGTTCACCTATCTTTTCTAAACAACATGTAGCCCTCCAAATTGATTGACCAATCATGTGTGTCATTCCACCATGTTTCTGTTATACCAATTAAGTCATAGTTTTTTTTTATTCCTGCTACCAGCTCCAATTCCCTATTCCAGTTAAACTTACTGACTTTTGCAAGCATACACTTAATGCCACTGTCAGGATCCATTTGTGATTGAATTTTTAAGTTGTTTATAGATTTCTCCTTATAATATATACAGTTGGCCTTTTAATGAATAGACCCAATTATCTTGAAAGAAAAAAAGCAGAGATACTTGAACTGCATTCATAAACAAATTATTTTTCATTATGTTAATGTTATACTGTTTTACTAGAATTTATATAACCGTAAAATAAATCCCATATGACATTTACATATTATTATAATTGAATATTCTGAGAAATGTAAACATTATTTATCCTTAATGCTACATCATTTTTTTTAAAATTGTACATAATCTAAGATTTTTACTTGTTCTCTAAAATTCAAATTGTCATTATAAAAACATATTTAAACCTGTATTGTAAAAAAACAGGCTTCAAAATGAATAGCTTAATATGTTTAATATCATTCTGTTTAAAGTTTGTTGATGAAAATGTTTCCTTTTGACTATAATCAACTACGAAGAAAAGTATAAATTTAAAAAGCAAAGAAGCTTTTTTTTTTTTTTTTTAGCATAAAGCATTTTACGCAAAAAAGGTTGCTTATGTAACATTATATGGCATCATTGTGCCAGATGCATGGTGTTTTTGGAATGAGGCAGACTGGATGCAGCACAAAAAAATTACACTCTAATCAGTTAGATAAAATTGCTTCTCTATATATAACTTGTCTTCCATTTCCTGTTCACAGTATAACAAGTCAGTTTCCATAAATGTGCTCAAACTGAAACATAATTGCTTGAACTGATACAGAATTTAATATAAAGATCAGCATACAAGGGGTTAATTAGTAGTGTTAACTAACTTACAGTGCTGCATTTAAAAAAAAAACATTTTTCTTTTTCTCCATAAGTCAACATCCTGTGGAGGATTTTAGCTACCTGTAGGACAGCCTTTTCTCCAATAATGCTCATTGCCAGTGGTTATTTTTAATACTTAATTTAATGCAAGTTATAAATCTTGGTAAAAATGTACAAATATAACCCTTATCCGCCCCTATTATTAAGAGAATAATAAGCTAAACCCCTAATAACAGCAAAGAGGAAAGAAAAAAAAGTAAATTAATTAACCATCAAAACCATCTTTTAGTCCCCATGCAGTGAGTACCCAAAGGTGGGACCCGAAATTTCTCCATTTCTGTGCTATACCTGATTACAAGACTCAATCAGGATGCAACCCCTCAGGGTGATAACTTTATCCACTCCTCCCAGATAGATAAGAATCTCAATATTCTGTTGCTTACGGCAAACTACCCCTTCCCCATAGTTATTTGGGGGTTGATTTTGTACCATATCCCATAAGATCTCGCCTTTGTCCTTTCAGCATCTAGCAATACCAAGCTTCATTACCAAAACAATTTGGATTGCTACTATCTTATACTTAAGAGCAGGTTTCTCAATATTCAAGTGTAGGAGGACACTTGCCAGAGCTAATAGCAAGGTTTTACTGGAAATGTTTGCCATAATCCACATATTTCCACCATGTCTTTAATGTTTCTGGAACTCCCCCAAATGTGGATAAAGGATCCTTCCTGCTCCGCTCATCTCCTACAAGTCAAAGTCAGATTTGGAGATATTTTAGCCAATCTCTGGGGAACCAGGTGCCTTATTGTTAATTTACCTGATTAATACATAATATTTGTTCCTGTCACTCACAGCTCTGCCATAATATAACATGTATATAGGTATAGCTAGCGACAGCAAATTAGGTGTCCCTACAAACGTACACATATTGCTTCTTCCTGATTCCTAAAAGGACGGTATACTTGAAACAAAATAGGAGCCGATTAGCTCTCTTTAAGCACTATATTATAGAACCTCACTGTCAGGCCCACTGTCGCACATGCCTTCCTACCCACCGCCTTTACCATTCTGCTACTCTGTGGCAACTCTCCCCAGCTGCAGGTCGCCATCATCGGGTGCGCTATGCTCCTGTCCCCTCTGTTGGAGAGGAGGAAAAGAAGCATGAACCATGTCTCTTCCTACTCTCGCGTGCACAGTTCCAGGAAAGGGCATCTAGACTCCGCCCCTGCATCATCACCAAAGCTCCTCCTCCCAACACTACTTAATCTCTGAGCTCTCTCTCAGCATTGCTCAGAGTTACTGTTGTCTGTAGTGAGTTCACAGCCTCCAAGCACTACTTATCTCCTGGTTCTGACCCTGCTCGTCCCCTTTTATCCTGATTTCTGGTACCCCTGGCTTGTATGACTATGCTTCCCTCTGGTATCACTGATTACGGCTTGTCTCCTCCTACAACGCTACTAAAAGTATCCTGCTCCTCCTACACCCTTGGCGTTCCAACACGATCACCCATGCTTGCGGTCAATCTGTGAGGAGTTTGTTCACACTTTCAGTTCCCCTCCTTTGTGCTGCTCCAGCAAGTGTAGTTCCATAGCTACTGGGCTCAACACCTGAATGTGAGTAACCTTCCTTACACTCATTTGTGGTAAAGCAGCTATGCTATTATATGATACTCCCAGCTATGTGCCAAAATAATAATGAAGGTCGTCATCTTGATAGCACTGTTTCATAAGGATTAAAGTTTTATTATTGCTGTAATGCAAGAAAAAACTAAAATCCATAGAATGTGTGGAGCTTTGGGTTCTTGCTAAAAATATGTATTTGTCGATTAACCCTCCGATTTCTGCTGCAACATAATTGGTGGAGAATGCAGGTGACTGAAGGCAGTGGAGAACAGCAGCGGCAACTTACAGAGGCATAGATGGGTGCATAGCATTATCTTCCTCAAAAAGGTAGGCTTAAACCTGTCTATTCCCTTGGACATGGGCCTTCTGGAAAACTGCAAATAAAATCCTTCTTTACCATTGGCTAGGTATTGAAAACCAGCCAATTGTAAGGTTGGGATTGTAGTGCCTCTGATTGGCTGACACCAATGCCCTTCAACTAAAACAGGGGCAGCAGAAATACTTTGCGTTAACACCCTAGCACTGCGTTAAGGGAATTACATTGTTTTGATTGAATCACAATGATTCCCCATTACCCCATTAAAATAAAGCTAGTAGACCGGAGGTGTAATAGCCACTCCCAGTTCTCTAGCATTGTTCCCCCTCCAAAAATAAAATAAAATCATGCCCCGCAAGTCACCCCAAGTGATTGTGGGTGGCGTGATGCCCACAGTCACTTTAAATATAAAAAATGCTGATGCCTGTGGCCCAGTTAAAGATAAAAAATGGGGCCATAGATTGACGTAATGCCCGTGGCCTTTTTAAATATTTTATTTTAATTTAATAAAATTAAGCAGGCATTCACTGGCCTGCAGCCCTCCTTAAATGATTATATTTCATCCAAAACTAATTTTGTCTAATGCTGCATTTGTTCCTGACGAAATATGTTTGTTATTTTAATTTCATTATTTTCATTCGTATAAATGAAAAATTCACCTATGTTCTATAGTATAAGAATTCAAATGAAAGAGCCAAATTTTGACTGTCAAAGTCGAGTGTCATCTGAAACAGAAATTTCACCTAAGCTCAATAGTATAAGAAAGAGGATAGAATTTGGATCGTCTCTTTTATCCAAATTGCACAACCTTATACTAGTATACATACACATAGAGAAACTAAAGTCAAAATAGCATAATGGGTAGTCTTAATTTAGATTAATTTTCATCTTAGTTTCAGCTTAATTTATATATGTAACTAATAGACTAAATTTCATACAATAATTAAAACAGAAATTGAGACAAACTGTTGAATTCGACAAATCAGAGTGGCTCTCAGCATCTGAATGTATGAATGACAGAATGGACAAATTAATTTTGTTCATTTAGCATTCGTTCATTCGGCAGTCAATCTCCATTTACTCAGTAGATACCTGCCACATGCTAATCTTTTGTATATGAGCTAATGCATACTATTGTCTTATTTATTTACCTTTTAAAATGTGTGTCTATATCAGCTAAAGTAGAATTAGGATATGTTTTGAAGCTTAGCAAATGCTAAATTTAAGTGATCAACACATTATATTTGTCACTCACAGCCATGACATAATATAAAATATATATAGGTTTAGCTAGTATCAGAAAATGATGTCTCCCTAAAAAAGGTGCAGAAGAGTATGTGTACTTCAAAACCCATGTATACAGAAAAATGGTTAGATCCCAATGTTAAAAAACCCTCCAGAAAACAGCTTGACATATAAAGTCCTTATTTATTGAGTCTAGGCAAACACACCAAACATGGAGAGTACCACCCAAACTGGGCGGAAAACGGACACCTTACTCATTTTGCACCCTGATGCTTGATCATGGGCATAGATGTCATAGTCGGCTTCCTCCTTAAATACTAACACGCAAAATGCAGCTTTCCCTTAAAGTGCTAAGGACATACAGAATTGCAAAATTTTAATAAAAACAACAAAACATATTAATAGAACACCATTGTAAACGGATATTGCACAACACAATTCTCTTTATAAAGACAAGTCACTACAGAAAATGCAAGGAGAGAGAGGCATGTTTTTATAAATGCACTTCATCACAAAAAAATCACGGTGTTGTTTGGTCTTTACCAAATTTGCTGAATAGTTTTTTATTTAGTGCTCCTTCAATCACTAAGTTGTACAAAATGAAAACAAGAAGAAACTTACTTGAATGAAGTCATTACAGCACATGCTCATCAACTAATGACCAAGTGCATCTTTATTGATCATTTTGCAAATAAGGAGAGGGAGGCAGAAACGTTTGGATTATCTGCATTAATTTGTATGTAACAAAAACCTGTACAATGTATAGGTTAAACATCCAATTACAACACTTCCATCCCTACCCAACTGTCCCGCTTCAAATGGGTCAATCACAACTTTTATTCTCTAATATCTAGGCCACTCTCTTTCCCCCACCTTGCCTGAGGAGGACAAAAATGTTGAGAGGTATGTCACAGTACTACTACTGTCACAATATGTGGATTGGTCATCCGTTACAAACTAGTCCCAAACATTGTTTAACATTGGTTATATAACATGCAATATAAGTAAATATGGCAATGATAAATATGCAAATAATAAAAATATATAAAAAAATACACTAGGGAGGTGAGTACATATGGTAGCGATGCATTGCAGAATGCCTTCATTAAGGCAAAGTGTACAATGCTATGCAGATAAGTATGGAAGTAATATATGTTACTTAAAAGAAAGAAAACGGAATTAAATAAAAAAAGACAATAAAGAAAATGAAAGTAATATAATACTATAGTTGGCCCTTAACAGGTAACTAAATAATGATATAGCTTTAATATACATATAAAACAATGTACAAACATTGATGTTGTTGATTTACTCAATTCTGCTGTAGTATGAGAAAGGGCAAATAAATAATAATAAAGTAGCAGGGGTACGCTATAATGGAGAGAGGAGAAAACAAGATAAAATCAATGAGATACATTGTATTATTAAATTAAGGAAAATAAATAATAATATACTATTAAATTACTGCTAATTTATATGTATAAAATGAACTACCCTTTGACAGTATTTTATCTGTTCTCTAGGCGATATCTTCTGAGTTTTAGGAGGTAAATTGGATACTTTGTTGGTTTGGTAAATCTGTCCAGATGTGTAGGTTCGATGAACTAACAAAAGCTGGACATTGAGGAAAAGACAGAAAGGAACTCAAAGTATAAATATAAATACAATACAAATGAAAAATGGTGTATATAGGTATTGTAAGAGATTTAAAGATATTTCTCAGTAAGATGATTTAATTAGTGTAAATATTAGCTACATCTCAGCTTATATCCAGGAGCCAGATGTTGTGGAAATAAAAAAAGGAGAGTGCATCTCAATAAGGAGCTGTATGTTTGTAGCTAAAGTGTTTTGCTATTGCACATCTGTAACTGAGGATAGTTATTATAGATATTGCTGCTGAATCTATTTTTTAATGCAGTAACTAAGCTTTTATAAAAGAGGTTTATCATGAACCCACTTATGATAATCAAGGAATGCAATGATCAAGGAATTTAATGGCTCTGTGCATGTAGGTAGAGTGCATCTCTTTGATTAACCTTGTTTTTCTGTACAGCATGAAGAGGTTTCTACTTTCAGCTCAGATTGTTTCTTGTCCGGGTATTTATTTCTTATACAATCTTTTTCTTGTGTCTAAATAGATGCTCATTTTCCTGCTTTTTGCCAATCTCAAGACCTCTATACCAAGATTTGACGTAGGACTGCCAATAGTAGCAGCACTCGACTTCTATTTGACCTTTTTGCATTTTCTATCAGTACATACTTCAATCCAGTTGATAAATTGTAAAAAAACAACTTATTTTTATGGTATTTTCATTAAAGCAAACCTATCACATGAAAAAAAGAAACTTTATATCAGCCAGTAGAGCTGACAAACGGTGTATATTGTGTTTACAAGACCAACTACTAATGTATTACATTTTGGAAACACATGTAACATTCTATTTCATCTTTTCTATAGCAGCTATAAAACATATTACTAACAAATATACACAGAGAGTAAAAAAAAGTATGCAAGGGGCATTTTGTAAAATAGTTTCTGTTAGCACCAGTGGCAGACAGTGTGCTTTTGTAAGGGTGATCTCTCCAGCAGAGCCCAGCTCTTCTTCTTTTCAACATTTTGCTTATTTCACATCTTTCTCTCCTTTCAAAAGTTCCTCTTAATTTTCTTTCATCCACTAGCACTCGACTAAACCAGTTAGAGCCAAGGTTTTGGACTACATTTCTCATGCCAAGGCACAGTAGATGGACTACCAAATGTGTGCCATTGGTGACTTAAGAAATGCTAACTTAAGTTTTTTTTTTAATTAAGATTAAACTTTGAGTCTCT
This sequence comes from Pelodytes ibericus, assembly GCA_036172795.1. Lineage (NCBI taxonomy): Eukaryota > Metazoa > Chordata > Amphibia > Anura > Pelodytidae > Pelodytes > Pelodytes ibericus. Next base: position 87,034,852 of record CM069859.1, read on the forward strand.
TCTTCCCTGGAATTTACTTTTTTAGGATGTGGAGCCAGATTGCAGAAGTAACACCCTTACTATAACACTACACATCTAGACCAATAGGCACAGGTCTTTAAGTATGTAGCATTTGTATCAGTGCCCAGAGAGAGGATGATGGGACCTTGGAACTTTAGTGCTGGATAATCGCCATGATTTTGCAGTCAACTTTCTGCTAATACCTAGATATCTGCTCAGGTGATCCTAGTTCTCATTACTCCCTTGTTATACAAATGGCCTCATCCCAGCACACTTTGTGGGAACATTTTGCCTGTTAGCCCATTTGGTTGTGGTGCTCTCACTTCTGTAATTATTCTTGACCTACTGATATTTACATGGCTTGTTCTCCTATCAGCGTTGCTCTCTCCTGCCCTGACCCATTGGTGTGTGACTCTGACTACAATACCTGATTTTGTAGTTTGGTTTCTGTCTATAAAGTATGTTTTAAAAAAAGAATTAAAACCTCTGTTTGGGGGAGAGTCGTCACCCATCTCAGGGTATTACATCTGCCCCTGCATCTGGACTCCAGTTGGAACCAGCAACCACCTAAGAGACACAAGGAAAGGTGATCCCTGGTGTAAGAGTGGCAGGGAGTTATAATCGGTGCCTCTTTTGGCACATATTTTCATGGTCGATCAAACTACAGATACCTATTTGTTCTTTGTTCGCTGTCAGCATAAGCATTTTTAAAATTATCAAAAAATGATGAGCAGATTGTGCACCCAGGATGATCATGGAGGTCACATTACAATTACCTCAAGGCCTTCTTTCTACTAAAAAATTAAAAGCATTATGTCCTAATTTTGTCCACAGTACTATTTATGTAACTTACTGGAGGGCTATTGTCTAAAAGGGAAAACACAGATTAATTGAGGTGCAATGAATACTTCATCTCACTGAGTTAAGTATACATTGTACATGGCAGAACCTGACAAGTGTTTCCTGCAAGAAGGGGCTGCATAATGACTTGTTGTATCACTGAGAGTTCTTCAATGATCTAATAGTGCATTATTTAGGGTGAATCCAGCTATCAAGAGGAACTGACCAGGTTTGTTGCTGCACAATATATAGTTGTCATGAAATGTTCATCTCACGTCAACTCACCTGCATCTCATTTTAATGTATAGTGCCCACTGACAAGGAAGTAGATTTTGGCTTTTTATTTTTGTAATTTACTCATGTTCTTGTATGTGTTATATATTGTATTTTCACAAATAACAACATCTAAAAGTGTGAAGTCAAGAGAAAGATAAGAAGAAAAAAACTTTAACACAATCCATAAACCATTTTCTTTCTGAATTGAATTTGTTTAAGTGACATGGCTAAGTTACCTTTATAAATCTCTATAATAAATCATATTAAAAAAGTTTCTAGAAAGACATATGATATTCTCATTAGTAAGTTTATCTTCATCACACAAATAAACAGGTTTGAAATACAGCAGAACTTTAATAGATGAGCAGAAGAATGCTAAAACATAAATATAAAGCTGATAAAAAAAACCCATAAACAACAAAATTAAAGATTGAGCTGATCAAACAGGATCATAACTCTGCCTTCTTGTGATGTAAATTTAGGTTATGTCGGCACTCGTTGAGAAGGCACAGTCAATGTATAAAAAAATAAGGTGCTGAAAAAATGTCTGATTTTTCTTGTGTAACCTCTGACAAATGCTGTTTGGCAGAGGTCTCGCTCCCGCACTGCAAAGTGTCGGAGGTTATCAGAAATCACAATTCCTGTTATACATATCGAACGGCGATTTCACCTTTTGATAAAACTCCTGACACTTTGCAGTGCGGGAGTTTTTAAACATAACCCCCTTTATGTTATGTTAATCAGTAGAGCTGCTAAACTGTGTATATCATGTTTATATTTCTTAAGACCGGCTACCAATCAATACACTGTGAATCTTGTTATATTGTGGATGTTTTGGAAACACATCTAATTCACATCCTAATTCCCTTTTTTTATAGAAACTACTCTATATCTATTCAAATTCTAAGACAGGTGTGAGTGGGGTTGACAACAGTGTGAACTGGAGAGATTTAACTGAGTGCGTTTACACATAATGTACATTTGGCTACCTGTGCATGTGAGTTAAGTTCAAGGTAGAAAATAGGTGCACACATTTGATCCCAAATATGTGTATTAATATTTAGATTTTTTAATTAGATTTTGTTTGCATAAATATTGAAATAAAAACTGGTTTACTGGTGCTGACCAGGAGATGTCAGTATTTCCTGTTAGCGTGACAAATGTGTAAATATACTCTGCAGCAGTCCTACTAAACAACACCCTCTGAATTGCAGGGAATTGAGATGAAAATTTCAAACTTTAGGCCAATGTAGCAGAGTTTTAAAACAATTCTCCAATACAACTTAATTTGAGTAATTTTTTCCAACTCAGTTATTCCCATCTAAATTCCCTACAGCTCTCTCTTATTGAGTAGACGCTATAGTGTGTCAAGGGTAAGGCATATGAATGGGTAAATAGGCTATGTCATACTAATGGGCCAACTAGCTGTGGCTTATTAATGGGCAAAACAACAGTGGCATATTAATGGACAAACTAACAGTGGCAAATTAATGGGCAAATTAGTTGTGGCATATTAATGGGCAAACGGACAGTGGTACATTAATAGGACAATTGGTTGTGGCATATTAATGTGTAAACTAACAGTGGCATATTAATGAGCAAACTAACACTAGCTTATTAAGGGGCCAATTGGCAGTGACATATTAATTGGCAAACAAACACTGGCATATTAATGGGTAAACTGTGGCATATTTAATGGACAAACGGTGGTATATTTTAATAGGCAAACTGGCTGTTGCATATGTTAATGGAAAATTGACTACTGCCTGATAATTGTTACCTGATAGTGGCTTATTTTAATTGGCAAAGTTATGCTGTGTCATGTTTTGTGTGAAAAAAATATAACATGTATTATGGGAGAAAATTACAATGTGGCTTGTTCTGCAGGGACAGTTCTGTGAGGCAAAGTGACACTGTGGTATGCCAAATCGTGTGGGTGCAATATGAGAGCAAACCAAGTGCTATGGGTACTGTATGGTGGTGTGTTGGTCCTTAAGGTGCAGAGGAAGGGAATAAAAACAAGAAATGCAATTTTTCAATAACATTTTATAAAAAAGTATAAATGCAACTAATTGTATAAATATATATATATATATATATATATATATATATATATATATATATATATTCAACAATTCAAAATTGGAGCGTTCAGCATGACTAGATCAAGCACAATCACTTTGCCTGGGTGCTGTGTCACCAATAAATATATATCCAAAAATACAAAAGTGTAAAACCACGCACTCACAGGGCTTGAGATAAATATAAATGTTGAAATATTAGATCATATAGCCAGAAAGCATCACAATTGACGTTTTGGTTCCCTTTGGTCTTTATAATGGTTCCAGCAGAAACGGCGATTGTGATGCTTTGCGGCTATATGATCTAATATATTGACATTTATATTTATCTCAAGCCCTGTGAGTGCATGGTTTTTCACTTTTGTGTTTTTGGACATACATACATATATATATATATATATATATATATATATATATATATATATATATATATATATATATATATATATATATATACAGGGAGTGCAGAATTATTAGGCAAATGAGTATTTTGACCACATCATCCTCTTTATGCATGTTGTCTTACTCCAAGCTGTATAGGCTCGAAAGCCTACTACCAATTAAGCATATTAGGTGATGTGCATCTCTGTAATGAGAAGGGGTGTGGTCTAATGACATCAACACCCTATATCAGGTGTGCATAATTATTAGGCAACTTCCTTTCCTTTGGCAAAATGGGTCAAAAGAAGGACTTGACAGGCTCAGAAAAGTCAAAAATAGTGAGATATGCAGCACTCTTAAAATTGCAAAGCTTCTGAAGCGTGATCATCGAACAATCAAGCGTTTCATTCAAAATAGTCAACAGGGTCGCAAGAAGCGTGTGGAAAAACCAAGGCGCAAAATAACTGCCCATGAACTGAGAAAAGTCAAGCGTGCAGCTGCCACGATGCCACTTGCCACCAGTTTGGCCATATTTCAGAGCTGCAACATCACTGGAGTGCCCAAAAGCACAAGGTGTACAATACTCAGAGACATGGCCACCACTGAACAAGACTGAAACGTCAAGACTGGGCCAAGAAATATCTCAAGACTGATTTTTCTAAGGTTTTATGGACTGATGAAATGAGAGTGAGTCTTGATGGGCCAGATGGATGGGCCGTGGCTGGATTGGTAAAGGGCAGAGAGCTCCAGTCCGACTCAGACGCCAGCAAGGTGGAGGTGGAGTACTGGTTTGGGCTGGTATCATCAAAGATGAGCTTGTGGGGCCTTTTTGGGTTGAGGATGGAGTCAAGCTCAACTCCCAGTGCTACTGCCAGTTCCTGGAAGACACCTTCTTCAAGCAGTGGTACAGGAAGAAGTCTGCATCCTTCAAGAAAAACATGATTTTCATGCAGGACAATGCTCCATCACACGCGTCCAAGTACTCCACAGCGTGGCTGGCAAGAAAGGGTATAAAATCTAATGACATGGCCTCCTTGTTCACCTGATCTGAACCCCATTGAGAACCTGTGGTCCATCATCAAATGTGAGATTTACAAGGAGGGAAAACAGTACACCTCTCTGAACAGTGTCTGGGAGGCTGTGGTTGCTGCTGCACGCAATGTTGATGGTGAACAGATCAAAACACTGACAGAATCCATGGATGGCAGGCTTTTGACTGTCCTTGCAAAGAAAGGTGGCTATATTGGTCACTGATTTGTTTTTGTTTTGTTTTTGAATGTCAGAAATGTATATTTGTGAATGTTGAGATGTTATATTGGTTTCACTGGTAAAAATAAATAATTGAAATGGGTATATATTTGTTTTTTGTTAAGTTGCCTAATAATTATGCACAGTAATAGTCACCTGCACACACAGATATCCCCCTAAAATAGCTAAAACTAAAAACAAACTAAAAACTACTTCCAAAAATATTCAGCTTTGATATTAATGAGTTTTTTGGGTTCATTGAGAACATGGTTGTTGTTCAATAATAAAATTAATCCTCAAAAATACAACTTGCCTAATAATTCTGCACTCCCTGTACAAAGAGAGAGATATAGATGTTTATGTGTATAGATAGGTTAGATGAATGAGGCCTGCTGTCACCTTTCCGGGAGTCCAGTGTGTGGCATAATTAATAGGGTACCTGTTTATGGAATATTTATGGGGCTCTTGTGTGTTGCATAATAAATGGGGCTCCTGTGTGTGGCATAATAAATGGAGCTCCTGTGTTAAGCATAATTAATGGTGCTCTTGTGTGTTGGCATATTTATGGGGCTCCTGTGTGTGGCATAGTTATACAGGGGCCCCACAAATTATGCCACACAAAGGCGCTTATATGTGGCATAATTCGTGGGGCTCCTGGATGTGGCATCATTTATAGGGCTGCTGTATGGCATAGTGAATCAGCCATCTGAGTGGCATTACCAAGGAATCTGTTTGGAATGGAAAATCCAGGGGATGACACCATGAGTTACCGCACCGGGTGAGACCAACCATTGTGATGCCTCTGCAAACAGCTTGTCACTGCCATCTTTGTTTCTAAGCAGCTTGTTTATGTGATATTTGTGCCCAAGCATCTTGTCACTGCCATCTTTGTGCCTAAACAGCTTGTCCTTGCCATATTTGTGCCCAAAACAGATTGTCGCCTCCTCCCCAAATATGAGCACTGATGTCAGTGACATCCTGCACGCATACTCTAAAAATACCGCCGAGAACTAGATGGCTCACCTCTTCTGCACTGTTGACTGGTGAGGATGGCATTTTATACACCACTGCCTGTATTAATATGTGACTAAAATTCCCTGTCCCGTTTATCTGAAGTGAGGGAGTGCAAAGGTACTTACGAGTGCAAACAACCAAACGTTTTTTTTATTTCAGATTATATTTATGCTCTACTTCTTGCCTACCTCAGCTGAAAAAGTCTAGACATAAAAATACAACTTTTAACTTTTTTTGTTGACTTATAAGACTAATGTTTTTGTCAACTATTGTTGTTTCTTGATGTATTACTTCCATTGTGCTTTGAGAAAAACATTAACAAACATAAATATTCTGGTGAGTTATTGTTCCCGCCTTGCTTCCGCCTCTTTCTTTGCTGCTCCATCAGCAGACAGGTCAGAGTTTTTGGCTCTTCTCCTAATTGTTTGCGTTTATTTGCATTTGTCACTGTTTATTATATTTATTATATTATCATTGTGTGGATTTGATGTTTGTACACTAACTGAGGTTTATCACTAGTGTTAGTTACATTGTGATTTACTAACTATATTTTTTACCTCAGGTTTTCTTTGTAATTATTATATGCCCCCTCCCTTTGGTGGTGCTGAGGTACCAGTTGCCGTTTTTTTTTTTGCCCAGTAGTTTCCCTTTGGTTTCTCCTGCTGGCCAGCCACACTGGAGTTTTTTCTACACTGTCTAGTTTACATCGCTCAGATGCGCAATATTTTCGTTTCTCTTATGACGGCCGTCATCTTGGATCTCGTTCATCGCGAGATTCCCGGCAGCCATTTTACCTTACCAGCGTTTCCCACACGTTCAGTGATATATTTCATCCGTTTGTGAATGTCATCCAAGCAATTCGTCTTTCAGCTGACCTCATTGGAAATCAGGCAAGGGTCTTTTTATTCATTTTCTGATTGCTGTAGTGTGCACTTAGGGCTCATCTCCCTATGCATATTTTAGGTGTGAAGCACCTGTGATTGCTGCTGAACTGGAGGGCTGCTTTTGCAACCTCTTCCCTGGCTATTCCAGACAAAAATCCCAATACAGCCTGTTTACCCTGCAGGGGTTATCATTATTATATCTATTATAGTACTGATAGTACTTTTGCTCAGAAAATTTATTTTTACAAAATTTTTCAGGCTATCATACCCTGCTGGGGTTATTATTATTATTACTGGTACTGTTGGTACTGTTACAAAAAATCTACAGCTGACTCTGTTTTTGTTACTATACCCTGTGCCATACGCTCTGTAAATACTAGATTATGGAAGACTCCCAGAATACCCCTGTGGACTTCCAGGCTATGATCAATGCAGCTGTATCTGCGTCTATGGAAAAAGCCCTTGCTAGAATTATGACGGTCTCAACTGATCAGACCATACCCTCAAAATCTAAATGCCAGGACTCAGATTCTGACAAATCGGTGTCCAATGCTATCAGTGAGAACCACCCTGACAAACGTCATTGGAAGGGTGAGAAAGGGCAACCCTCTACGTGCAAGGGCAAGGCACCTGCCAAAAGACACAAGCAGGTTCCAGCTGCTGGACCTATCCCACAACAGGGATATTCCTCAGATGAGGATGACAGACCACACTACGCCATGGCCACTCTGGATGAATGGAATACAGATTCAGAGGATGATGCATGGGGATCGGAATCTCACCCCCCTGGTGGACCAGACACCTTTCTGGGGAAACACAGATGACTGGGGACTTAGCTGTCCCTTTAGAGGAAGAGGATGCAATGCTAGACCCGACGGGCCAGAAGCTTTTTGATCCTCGGAACATTAGACACCCTAGATCAGGGGACTGGACACCTCCAGAGCACCTGGCCAAATTTATGCACCTCTGGTTACGCAAACCACTGGATAAAGCGGTACGTAACAGACTAAGGTCAGAATGCCCTCGCCCTTTTCTACCTGATAACGTTGCCCAGACCCCAGAGTTTGATCAGGTCATGTCCACCTTCATGACAAGGGGCGGGCGTGACCCCCGTAGAGGGGTGGAAAAAGGATTCAGAGGAGTTCAAGATAAACTTTTGGATTCAATCGGGCCCTTATCTTGAATTATGTATTTGGCGGATGACGCCTTTGTAAGAGCTGATGAGTTTGATACCACCACTATTAGAGAATGGGCTCACGATATCCGTGAATGGGCACAACGCTGTTTCTGTTTTGCCGGAAACAGAAATGTGGCGCTCTCTTCGGAGAGACGCAAAGCAGCTTTACTCCGCATTGACGGAAAGTTGGTGGATTTGGGCACCAAGGAGCTTGGACCTATGGCACAGGGCAAACTATTTGGAGATGCTTTTCTCAAGGAACTCAACAGACACGTGAATGTCTTCACCTCTTTAAATAAGGCTCAATCTTCTTTAAGGAAGGTCTTCAAAGACAATCCCTCACGAGGAGTTTTTGGACGGGCTGGTCGCAACAGGGGTCGTGCGGCCAGCCGTTTCTGGCCATCTGGCGCCTGTTCCTCTAGACCCCAACCCTTCTATCCAGAGACGGGCTACCGACAGTCCTTTTCCTATTCGAGGGAAAGTCTCGAAGTCGTGGCAGAGCACGCTCCTCGGCAGGTAAGCTACCACTTAACTCAGCTTCCTTTCCGTATTGCAGGTCGCATTTCTCTTTTCTTTCAGGCTTGGACGAGTATTTCCGTGGACGCGTGGATTCTACAAACAGTTCGGGCTACGTCTTGGATCTCATCGATACCCCCTTTCAATCAGATCCCCCCGAACCCATCAACTGCTCCGCGGATGATCTTCATTTTCTCTACAACGAACTACGGGAATTACACTCAAAGGGTGCGATCGAACCCGCTCCAGAGTTCCCAAAGGGATTCTTCAGCAACATCTTCTTGGTAGAAGAAGACTGGGGAATTTCGTCCGGTAATCAACCTACGGGATCTCAACGCCCATGTGGTTTACCGCCACTTCAAAATAGAGGGAATACATCTTTTGAGAGATCTCTTACAAGAAGGGGATTGGTTCACCAGATTAGACCTCAAAGATGCTTACCTTTCGGTACCCGTTCATCACTCTTGTCGGCGTTTCCTCAGGTTCATGTGGCTAGACACTCCTTGGCAGTTCACGTGCCTCCCATTTGGTCTCAGTTCAGCCCCTTGGTGCTTCACCAAGCTACTGAAACCGGTGGTTTCTCATCTTCGAGAAAGAGGTTTTCGCTGCATTATTTACCTGCTCCGACAAGCCCAGATTAATACAACACACTCAATACACAGTGGACTTCTTGGAATCTGTGAGGATCTTCCCTGCAGCAGCTCTCCTGAGTACACCCCCTGTCAGGATCTTCCCCGCAGCAGCTCTCCTGAGTACACCCCCTTGCATTGCAGCCAAGATCCGTCTCACGTGCTTGTAGCGCGTTCACAACGCTAGTTTATCCTTCTACACGGAGGCGCGCGTCTGATGACGTCACGCCCGTCGCATACCCGCGAGGCGCGGGAGGATTTAAAAGGCAGAATCACCAGACAAGCAGTGCTTGGTGATTCTCGTGTTTTCTGAAGCCTAGCGTTTATTTTCCTGATTATCGTTACTGACCCTTGGATTTACCTGACTACTCTTCTGTCTGCCTGTGCCCCTGATTCTGGACTGTTCACCGTTTTGCTGATTTTCTGGTACTGACCCTGGCTTGTTCATCGTTTTGCTGATTCTCTGGTTCTGACTCTGGCTTGTTTATCGTTTGCTGTCCTTCTATTGCCCCTGATCCCGGACTGTTTATCGTTCTGAAGATTGTCTGTTTTCCTTGACCATTGCTATCCTCATTTATCTCCAAGTACCCCTGCAGTGTGGATTACAAGTGTACATCTTCCTCCAAGCAACCTTTGCTATTGCGGATTACAAGTGGAAACTGTACCTGTATACAATCTATGTTGGTGTGGACTATATGCTATCTGATTCCTACAGATTATATCCTCATATCAGTGCAAGGTTGATCAGCTCTCGTATTTATTACGTTTATACCTTTATATACATTGTTGCCCTGCATATTGGTCTCCATCCAGTTTCCATATCCTCACAGAATCACTGTGATTCGTAGTGAATCGCCTGAAGTCAGCATTAACTCCCTCTCAAACAATACAATTTCTGGGTTTCGAGATCGACTCCACGACCAGCACACTTCGCCTTCCCGCATCAAAGATTTCAGCCATACGCTGTAAGATCGGTATTTCTGTCCCGCGACGGGCCCCTCACAGCATGGCTCTCAACTCTTCTCACCACCGGAGATCCTCTTCAGCACGCACCCGTCACTGGAGACAGGCGCGTGCACTAAGAAATACTCTTCGCTGCTATCCCGGTCATCACTATGGCGACGGGCAGAGAGACGCGCGTCGCGTACGTCAAGGGGGCGGAGCTAAGCCCTTTAAATCCATAGCGCGCGCAATTCAAACTTGCTTGATGAATATGCAAGCTATCTCTGCGTGGATTGCTCCTAGCTTTTCCGTAGTTGATCATTCTGTGATTCTGTGTTATTCTGCTCTACTGGACTTCTGACGTGGCGTGTTTTTTGGATTATCCCTCTGCTTTTGCCCTTATATTTTGGCTTTCATCTGGACTCTGCTGCCCTCTTGAATCCCTGACCCGGCTACTATTTTCTGACAATCCTGAACTCTGGAAACCCTGACCCGGCTACTATTTTCTGATAATCCTGAACTCTGGAAACCCTGACCCCGGCTTGTACTTCTGACATTGCTTCGCTTCTGGTTCCCCGACTCGGCTGATACCTCGACTATTCTATACGGCTGCAGCCCATCTATACCTGGTCCACGGACGTTCGTGCCTGCTGCCATCTATTGAAGTCTGCTTGCCCTGTAGTCCTCGGTATCGGTGGTGCCAGGCAAGAACAGTCTAATCTGCTATTGGGGTCCTTACCTCTCCGTACTAACCACGGTACGTTTACCTCTATTATTGTTACATACGCAAAGAACTGCGCAAAATCCTACGATGCCATACCATTCCACTCCGTGGACTAGCTCGAATAGTGGGTCTTCTCTCTCCATCTATCCAGGCCATCTTCCCAGGACCTCTCCACTACCGAGCGATGCAACGCCTCAAAGCTTCATTCCTTCGCCAAAACCCAACCTACGACCAACCGGTGCCGGTGACGGAGGAAGTCAGAGAGGAACTGCAATGGTGGTTGGACAGTATGCAAGCATGGAACGGCCGATCCATTGTCGGTGCCAGTCCGGATTTCGTCCTAGAGTCGGACGCCAGCCTATGGGGTTGGGGAGCAACGAGTCAAGACAGATCAACATCTCAGGAAATCAATCTCCATATCAACTGCCTAGAACTCCTGGCCGGCTCATTCGCCATCCGCAGCCTAGCAAGGGACAAGACCGATTGCTGCATCCTTCTCAGGATGGACAACATCTCAGCGGTCCGTTATATCAACCGCCTAGGCGGAGCCTGATCAAGATTATTGTCAGAGATTACGAAGGAAATCTTCGATTTTTGCCTTCCTCGCAACATCTCCCTCAAGGCAGAGTATCTGCCGGGAGAGACAAATCTCATGGCGGACTGGTTCTCCCGACACTGGCGAGACGGCAGCAATTGGATGCTGGACTGTCAGATCTTCAACATCCTTTTGGACCAGAGAGGTCCTTTTCTGTTGGATCTTTTTGCCTCCCGCAACAACAGACAGACCCCGGATTTCTTCAGCTGGCTCCCAGATCCAGAATGCCTGGCAGTGGACGCCTTTTTACAAACATGGCCACAATCCGGGGCATACGCTTTCCCCCCCTTTGCTATGATAGCAAGGACACTCCATTATCTGAAAACCCATCAGATATCTCTACTACTCATCACCCCTCTATGGCGTAGTCAACCGTGGTTTCCAGATCTGCTAGTGTGGTCACATGCGAATCCACTCCTACTTCCATCGTTTCCAACTCTTCTCACGGATCCGAAAGGAAATCCTCACCCGTTACTAGTAAACAATCGATTAACCCTGGTGGCCTGGACTCTTTCCGGGGTGCCTGGCAGGTCGGCGGACTATCGCAGACTCCTAAGGACCTTCTATGGGACTCATGGGCCCCAGGGACGAGACGTTGCAACCTATCTGCATGGGCTTCCTGGTCCGCTTGGTGCATGGAACGGGATCTCAATCCCTTTACAGCCCCTAGGGCATCTATTTTGAACTTTTTATCTTCCCTGTTCTCCTCGGGCCGTTCTTATCGGTCTATTAATGTGGTCCGCTCGGCTCACGTGCCGCTTCAGGGTATTACAGTGGGTAAGGACCCTCTGGTGTGTCGACTCCTTAGGGGCATCCGACTACGACATCCCCCAGGTCCCAAATACTCACATCTATGGGACGTTTAGGTCGAACTCCGTTTTTTGAGAGACTGGCCTCCCAATGACAGGCTATCTCTCCGTCAACTTTCAGCGAAATTCACTGTTTTACTTTGCCTTGTCGAGGTCGGGGCCTTCTCGGTCTCCCCGGACGGGGTCACTTGTCATATATCTCATCGCACTAAGTGTGATTCTTCATCCATTTTCTATCCTTTCTTTCCTGCTGATCCTCAGCTATGTGTGGTCTCTACTCTCCAGAGTTATTCCTGTTTAAATCTCTTGCAAATCCTTCTTTGAAGACTAAATCCTTAAGTTGTTAGTTATTTGAACCTCAACCTTATGTGTCAGAGTGCCCCCTCCCTTTGGCTTACTAAAACTAGCCACAATGCAGCATCATCCATCCCTTACACAAGATAAAATCAAAATTCTAATTCTTAAAATCCCTGATAAAAGTAATCCTCATGCATTCTGTGCTCTGCTAATATAGAAATAATTAAAGACTTACTCTATAGTAGTTTTCATCCAAAAATGTTTATTTGTGGTCACTCGGTGCAAGACAGATTGAAAGCTGCTTGACTCTTGAAAACTACTATGGAGTCAGCCTGGGAAATATATATTTTTCAACCCCATTAACTGTGCGCTGAAACGTCACGCAATCCTTAAAATCCTATATGGATTCAACTTTCCTTTAACTGATCTATCCCTCTCCCAGCTATCGCCACTCCAATGACTAAACATCTCCATAAAAAAACATTTATCATACTCACTATTTATAAGTAGAGGATCTGCTTAATATAGACCAATATTCTGCACCAAAATAAGTGTCCCGAAGTCCAGAATGATTCAGGGCACATTTTTTGGAGCTAGCCGCGATGTGACCCTGAATAGCGGCACAATTTGGTCATCATGATCAATTACACGCCATTAGCTTCCAAAACCGAATGCAGACCAAAAAACACTGAATCAAATCATCTCCATAGGGGCAAATAAAATATCATAAAAAAAGAAATAGCGCTGGTGGGGCCCCTAAAATATACACGTGGACAAGGGCAAGTAGCACTTGCAGTGTAGCTAGGGGGGGCAGTTCCCAATTAGAAATAAAATTATTCTTCCCCTCAGTACGGAGGCTGCAAAAAGCCTCTGGAAACCCCATAAAAAAAAAATAATTACCCCCTGTGGTCCTGAGGCTGACAAAATGCCTCCAAGCGTGCCCCCAAAATAAATAATAGCCAATCTATTCTTTATAGAACAAAAATCAAACTGCCAAAAAAAGAAAACCACAAGCGGGGGACGGAAGCATAAATAAATTCTTGCTCTGAGAGTGAGAATTTAATTTTAAAAGAAAACAGCCATTTGATTAGATGCCTTGAATCCAAGCTTCCCTTTTGGATGGTTTTCAAAAACTGTATGAATGCCATGGCAAGTATCCATGGTCCCTAATCTATTTTTGGGGGTCTGGGAGGCATGTGGGTCATGCCAAACCCCACTCATGTTAGTGGGGGCTAGTATATTTAATAGGGGGCTGTGATCGATTGTCCAGATTCCAGACCCATTTTCTAATATGTGTAATGGGGTACTGGGAGCCATTTGACGGATCTCAGTTCCATGTTTGTCTTCCCTGTTCTCATCCCTGTTTTTAATATGGGCGATATTTTTTTATTTATGGAACCTGGAAGAGGAGGTTATTTATTTTCATTTTTACATTTTTAATTTCAATTCTCCTGCTCAGAATAATTTGAAATTGCCAAAATGCGGCAATCATACCTGAATTGCATCTCATATTGGGTAGCCGAAACCCTTTAAGTTTTCTGATCTGAAAGACTCTGATGCTTTGGGTTCCAAATGCCACAAACTGTTGATTTGGACCCTAAATGCAGCATATTAAGAAGCTGCATGTAGGGGATTTGTTTGATTCGGGTTAGTATGTCTGATCCGAATCCACTATTGAATGAATCAGCGTATACTGAGTACATACTGGTCTCGTCGACCAGTTGCAGATACATTCCTGACCCAAAATTAAAATGCCTTCATGCTATAAAATTGTTTTATTATCCTAATCAACTTTAAGCACAATCTAAATTATGGTAAGTTTTATGGGAATCTAGATGTCAGATTTCCTAAAATTATGAGAAAAAAAAACATAATTTAGAGAAATAGTATACATAAAAATGTATATGTATTAACACTCGAGCCTTTTGCAATAAGAATTAGGAACAATAAGAACATTACGGCTCTCCAAACGGGCTCAAGAAATGTGAAATTATCCTTATATTCAGATGACATCTTAATAACGTTAACAAACTGGCAGACTTCACTCCCCTGTTTGATGAAGGAAATTGAGAACTATGGAGCTGTTTCCAATTACAAACTTAACATAAATTAAACAACGACACAATATAAATTTATGCATGAGAATGTTATTAAAGAATTATGTCAACAATTCAATTTTATATGGACAAAAAAGAGTTCAACTATTTGGGAATAGCTATCACAAACAAGGTAGATGGATTAATGGAATATAACTTTATGAAACAGATGAAAGATACAAACAGAAGACTGAAAGAATGGTCTAACCTGGAAACCTCTTGGTGGGGACAGATAAATACCCTGAATTATTATATTATTCCTAAATGGAGCTACTTATTTAGAATGATTTCTCTTAAAGCTCCCAAACAATGGCTAGATATGTTACAGGGGGGATTTAATGCATATGTGTGGCATGGAAAAAAACCAAGAATCAGTAAAAAAATATATACTAGCAAAGAAGATTAAAAAGGAAGGTATGGGGTTCCCCAACATAGCTCAGATCTATCAGGCAAATATGTTGGCACACGTCTGTAGACTACAAGAGAATTCATCCCCAAATGAACCATGGTATGAACCACTGGAAGTAGAAGCATCAAGAAAGATAGACCTATAATTTTTTTTTTTATGGATGAACAGCTAATACAAACTCAAAAATTCTATCTGAGGGGGCATTGCATTAAGAGACGATTGGATTTAAAAAATAAAATCTTAAAATCCTGCAAAATAAGTTCATTAGAACAAAATATTAAAGATTTATCTCTAAAACATTGGTCAGACATTGAGGATACACAAATAAAAGACGTACTCATGGGACAAGATTTATTGCCATTTCCTCAGCTTGCAATAAAATTTAAGTTACCTAATAGTGAGATTTTTACAAATTTACAAATGAAGAGTTTTTTGAGAGATAGATTATATAGAGGAGTCCTAGACAAGTACATAGAAAAATCTTCTCTTATAAAAGAGTAAAAAAAGTGATAGCTAGATCAAGTGACCTACTTAGACACTCAGCCCCAGAGATTACCATCCCAGCACAAAGAGCATGGGAAAAGATATTGGTAACTATAATAAGAATAAATTACTGGGAAAACTCTTTGGCACAGATTAGTAAGGAGATTCATTGTCTAGACTTAGTCGAGAACCATTATAAAATAATGAATAGGTGGTACCTAACTCCCAAAAATTAAAAAAAAATGTACACTGGCTATACACTGCTTAGTAGCCGCTAAAATTATTATAACGAGGAACTGGCGATAAAGTAGCCCCTTTCAAGAGAGTCATTACTTAGATCAGATAACTCATCAACTCTCCATGGAAAGGGATATAGGATGGCTCTCTGATCTATTTGGGAAGAAATCTATCTTATGTAGAGAATGGTTGAAAAATTTCTAGAAAAAAGAGATACCCTTTAGTGGGCGTTCTGAGTACCTTTTTTATCTCTCTCCTGGCTCACAATTGTTGCTCGTATTTAATGCCTGTTTGTAATTGATGTCTGTAGTCGCTGTTTGTAAAAGACTCAAGGAAGATCTCCCAAGTGCCAGCGCAATTTGTAAATAGGTGTATGTAAATATAATTATCGACAGGAACAGAGTGTCATAATGGAGCAATTATATAGTTAAATTATGTAATCCGGGTAGATGGTTACTTTGTCAATATGTGTATGTTTGCTTGTTTTTTTTATGTCGATGTCTAGAAATGTGTTTACCTTTTCTATGATAATGTAATGAATTTAATATTTGCATAAACAAGAAAAAAGATTTATAATAAAAAAGTATACAAACACATGGGTCTACTCAATATGTGCCAAACTACGGGGCGGAAAGGGTGCTACCCCATTTATGGATTGATGTTACCGCGAAGAGTGATGCAGTTCAGCCATATTGGCAGATTACATGCCGGTTATTTCTGAAACCACAAACAGCCCTAAACAAACCGAACCAAAAATATACATTGATCATCCCCATAGACTTATATTGCATGACAAATACTCATTACAGGAGGAATTTGGCTATTATGGATATTGCTGAATTCTTCTAGAAATGTAAAATAAAAATAATTTGCCCTGGTGGGGTCTCAAAATTACATGGAAGGGCCAGAGCAAGTAGCCTTGACCTTCCATAATTAAGACAGGATAGTAGCCATTCAAATGGCTTGCAGCCACCACCGTTACACATATGGGGGTCAAGGTAGGTAGACATGATCCCGCTATGATAAATATGGCTATTTGCCCTGACCCCATACAAGGAAACCCTCCCCCCCACCAGGGTTTGGCGACTGGCAACATTTTAAGAATAAAATAATGTCCATCTGCGGACTGGGGGATGGGACAGTAGATGGACCAAATGGTTCTTATCTGCCAACATATTCTATCTTTCTATGTTTCTATGTACAGCCCTATGTACAGGGTTACAGATAACAACAAAGATATAATGCAGAACTAAACGGGACATGCACAGATTTAACTAAGACTACGTACAGAGGACAGGGCTAAGGAACACAGGAGAACATTCAAAGGAACAAACATAAATACAGGAACTAGCCTAAAATTGTGAGTATTTGGTTCACCTATTAGCAAAATAGTTGTTAGCTTGCCAACCACGTGAAGGAACCCCACATTTAGTCCCTAACTAGGACAAAATATTAGCAAATGAATACATTAGACCAGAAAAGGGTGTGGTTTAAATAGAAGAAAACTAACAAAGTGGAAGGAAGCAGAGAAAACCTATAATGGTACATAATGACAGGCAGAAAGGAAAAGATAACAGGATTCCAAGGCAGGGCTGGAATACAAGGCAGGACTGGAATACAAGGCAGGGCAGGGAAACAGGTAGTCAGAAAAGAGCATAAATAATAAACATGAAAGCAAAGCAAAAAGCATATAGACATGCCTGGATATAGCCTGGATGAGCCTGCACAAGGGTACAGACCACAACACTGCATTGAAAACAAAGTGAGAAAAGTAAATATGTTTAAAATAAAAATAAGTGCATTCCACATACATAAGAAACATGTACAGTGCACAGAAAACAATTTTATTAGGTCACCATAAGGCTTTCTGAATTACTAATTTATTGTTGGGAAACTTTTTTCTGTGTTGGGTATGTAATATTACATTTTTTTGCTTTAGCCTCTTATTCAGGTCTGACAAGGGATTATAATTTGATCTTGATGGCTTGCAATCAAGTTTTTGTGTCAAAGACTGTAAAGTCATTGTACACCATCACGTATTATACATTTGTGTATGTGATCAGTTTTACATTAGAGTAAATATCATCATTGCACAATAATAACTGGCTGAAAATAATTTCACTCTAGTTGCTTCAGGACCATGAAAACATATTCACATTTTTGCACCACATTATCCATTCAGTAAATAACATTGATAAACAACAGTTTCTAATGTCACGACATGAAAGTCAGAGACCCATGATTCAAAGTCATGCTACAAAAAATAACACCTTCTTAGCAGACAAACTGTATATCATTTCCCTTATGCATGACTTCCCAGAGTAACTACAAATGTGTAAATAAACATGAAAGTAAAAAGATTAGAACAGTAAAAGGTTTCATTTTTTGTTTGCCTAGATTTAGAGCATATATTGTTTTCCGGTCTGATAATCTCATAGCCAGTAAATGCAGTCTTTATACAAAAGTGTTGCCATTTCTCTGCTATTTGAGGTAATCAGCTCATCACTGTTTTTTTTTTTACAATTTATTTCTAATATGCCTATGTGGCAAATGTAAAGTATACTTATTTAAAACCTCTGCTTAGTTTATTTAGTATTATGGCATTCGACATTCCCTCAGAAAGAAAGATATTTGTGCATAGATGAGCTCACAGGAGTAGACCTGAAATTATTTCCTTACAGAAACAACTAACTGGTAATTCCTATCATAATATCAGGCCTGTTACCGTCAATATCACCTGGCTATATACCGGCCTCTTGACATGTATCGGTATTTAAAGACTGTCTTTAATTTCTATGAAAATAAACTGTACTGACACTTATATATAAGTCAAGTAAATGTCAACTGCCAGCATGCTCTCATTATTACTAATAGGCTTTAGTTCATTAAGTCCCATAAGTGACAATATAATGACACGTGACATTAACCTTTCCACAGAAAAAACTTAATAAGATGGCTTTTGTTTGTATGTAGAATGCCCTTCCTATCAGTTATTGTGTCATATAGTACAATGTATGTATAAGTTGATACTATATTCTTAATTTAAAGTCGAAGCTTCAAATATTTTTCACTTAGACAACTGCGGCAGATCATTATAATGCTACTCTACTTAGTGTTTCGGTGAAATGTGTAGGCCCTGAGGCGGAGGAGGTAAACAGAGTAGCAGACTTGCACATGACTTTGTGTCCACATCAATGTGATGCCAACACTTTCATTATGGTGGCATGGTTCATCACTGCACTTTGACAGGCACCCATTAAACCCTACTGCCTGGATGACTGGTTGAACTGGTTTCTAAGGACAATGTGGGAATTATCTCAAGCATGTTATATAGTTCCCTGGTATGCATGGGCATCATTTAAAATCTCATTATAATTTATCCAGCTGTTCAAATTAATGTTTAGTGTTTCCTGTTGCTTTAAGAGTCCAATTGGTCCAAGATTGGAAGGAGAGACCTATAAAGATATGGCAGAGGTTTTTTTTTATGCAACATTGGTATATTATGGTAATTTAGAAAAAAAAAAAAAACAGGTGAGCATATAAAACAAATTAAAATAGAGAGGAACATACATAATGTTTCAGAACAGCTGAAATAAACTGAACAGAACATTGAATGCTTGCTTATTTGACAACTGATCATGTGATCAGTAATGTGATTTAACCATTACAGTGAAGTAACAACATAAAGAAACAGCAACTTCACGGTTTCCTGGGTCTGATAACAGATGTTGCAGCTAAAGTTGATCTAACCTTTCTAGTCCAACCTATGCTGCCAAAGGCAGAATAGAACTAAAGTTGATATCGGTTAATTCATACATTTACAGTAGAAGAGCCTTTGTTATCAGGAGGCATCGGATGAAGGATACTGTGCAGAATGTAACTATTTGAGATTTTTATAAAATGAACATTCCTCATCAGCTGGAATACTGCAATATGGTCCTAGAAAGTATTTTTTTATTTCCAAACTGTAACTCCACACTGTAACAATATCAGTTCACTAAAATCAGAGCCTGGAGTTAAAAATTAGCATTAAACTCGAACTACAACCTTTGTCAGATTCGTCTCCCTCCCTTTTGATGCCTCATTTCGACCTTGCAAAATGATATTCACTAACCATTTTGACAAGGTCAAGATAAGGTGAAGTCTGATCAAATTCATTCCCCATTCATATCAATGGGGGAAGGTAAAATAATGGTTTATAAGCTGGTTATTTTTTGGTGGATTTAGCTCCCTTAAATGGTGTGCTGAGTCTCCTGTGTTTTCTTTTTGGTTTATATGCTGTGTAAACTGTCACGTTGGAAAAAGAAACCAGGTTCGGGGGCTTCCAGAATGGCTCCTGGATCCCTAATGCATATGGAGAGCTAGGGCAAGTGGCCACCCTTATAACAATCAGTGTCCATGTGCATTTTAGAGTGTCGGCAGTCTTTTGGCCAGTGCCCGGCACTGATTATTATAGACGGGCTACTTCTTGCCCCATAGGTATTAGGGAAATGGGGGCAATTTCGGAAGCTGCAAGATCCAGTTTCTTAAAGGGGAAGGGGAAGTTTTTCTATTTATTTTATTTATGCAATTTAACGCAAAAAAAAAGAAAGGACACAGCAGTAATGTACAACAAGAAATAAACGGATGCTTGAAAGAGAAGAGCTGGTAGGAGTGTAGTGTTCTGCCGGTAAAACAGAGTCCAAAAGTACCAAAAATAAAAAAATGTATTCCAGTAATGGATACACAAGAGGCAGGGAACATAGGAGAACAAACACCTTATGTGTTTCAAGCTTATTAGAAGCTCTTAATCAGACACTTGCATTGCGCATGTAACACATTGGTTTAAAACAAACACACTTAAACCCTATAAAACCAGAAAAAAAGACAATTATTTAATTTTAATGCAACTCACCATCTTTAGAGGTGGCATGTTGCAGGAGGCAAATTTGTCCTTCCATTTGCTGTCCATTTGCTATTCTCGAATTTTAGTGAAAAGATCCAGCTTTGGTCTGATGCTGTGATTTTTCTCTATATGTGGATTGAATATAACTATTGGGTTTTATTACATTTTTGCCACCAGAATTATTTGTATCCGGAGTGGCTGACAGCCTGTTACAGTGTAGGCATTCCCTTTGATGTTGCAGCACCTAGATCAAAACGCCATGGAAGTTTAACAAGTTATAAAAGATAAGTGAGTGTTTTTGCATACATAGTATTTGTTTTTATTTCTACCTACTTCTATTTTTTCCCTTTATACACTTTGAAGCTGATATGCAGTCCAACATTTCTTGTGACCATCAGTGAGCTATGTTATTTATACTTTTTTTTTTTCCGAAAAATTGAATTTTATTGAGTTTTGCAATAATAATAATAATAAAGAAACAATATATGGGAGGGGGTAAAGAAGACAGAATAATAGGGGGGAGGACGGGTGACAATATGAGACATCTGTAATAGCAATGACAAAACCACAAAGGCTAAGCATAACACAAGCTACATAATCGGTATAATATTAAGTAGTTAAGACAGTAGGTCCAGGGCCATCTTTAACGTGGGGCAAACGGGGCAGCTGCCCCGGGCCCACTTACTCCTGGGGGGCCCAAGGCAGCAGCCCGGTGGTCCCGCTGCCCCTCCGTAACTGCACCGGCACTATGCGATCAGCACTGATCACATTGTTCAGGTGCGCCCAGAGTTTTCTACTCTCCCCGGCTCCCTCAGCGGGGAGACGCAGGCAGCATGTGTTCAGTGTGTGTTAAACACACTGAGAGCTCAATCCATGCTGCTCCCGCTCCCCGCGCGTAGTAAGGACACAGAGCATCGGAAATACGATGCTCTGCGTCATTACTACGCACGGGGAGCACGAGCAGCATGGATTGAGCTCTCAGTGTGTTTAACACACACTGAGCACATGCTGCCTGCGTCTCCCCACGCTCCACTCACGTAGGAGAGAACACTGGGGTGGGGAAGGAGAGAACAGTGGGGAGGGGAGGTGGGATAGAGTGAACAGTGGGGAGGGGAGGGAGGATAGAGAGAACACTGGGGAGGGGAGGGAGGATAGAGAGAACACTGGGGAGGGGAGATAGAAAGAACACTGGGGAGGGGAGATAGAAAGAACACTGGGGAGGGGAGATAGAAAGAACACTGGGGAGGGGAGATAGAAAGAACACTGGGGAGGGGAGATAGAAAGAACAATGGGGAAGGGAGATAGAAAGAACACTGGGGAGGGGAGATAGAGAGAACACTGGAGAGGGGAGATAGAGAGAACACTGGGGAGGGGAGATAGAGAGAACACTGGGGAGGGGAGATAGAGAGAACACTGGGGAGGGGAGATAGAAAGAACACTAGGGAGACAATGGGGGACAGAGAGAACACTGGGGAGACAAAGGGTGTCTGTGTATGTATATGTGTAAGTGTGACTGTTAGTGTCACAAAAGCCTATGTTTATTTTCTTTCGGTAAAAAAAATGGAACCGTGTGAGTGTGTGTGTCTAAGTGTGGGCGTGTATGTAAGTGTGACTGTGTGTAAGGGTGTCTGTGTATGTATATGTGTAAGGGTGTGTTTAAGAGTGTGTTTATTTCTGTGTAAGTGTGAGTGTTTGTAAGGGTGTGTATAACAGTGTGTGTATGTAAGTGTGACTGTGTGTATAAGTGTAAGTGTGACTGTTAGTGTCACACAAGCATATATATTTTTCCAGTAAAAACAAATAAAATGTAAGTGTGTGACTGTGTGTAAGGCTGTCTAAGAGTGTGTGTGTAAGTGTATCTGTAAGTGTGACTGTGTGTAAGGGTGTCTGTGTATGTCTAAGAGTGTTTGTGTATTTTTGTGTAAGTGTGACTGTGTGACAGGGAGGGGGACAAAACGTTTGTGTGTGAGTTTAAGTTTGACTGTGTGTGTAAGTATTTCTATCTGACTGTGTAAGTCTGTGTGTGTAAGTGTGTCTATCTAACTGTAAGGTTGTCTGTGTGTTAGTTTGTCTGACTGTGTATGTAAGTGTGTCTATCTGACTGTGTAAGGTTTTCTGTCTAAGTCATATATATACACACACACACACACACACATTTAATCTAAATATTATATAAAACACCTATACATTACACACACACACACACACACAGCAAGTGTGTGTGTTTATTTTTTTGTAGGGAGGTATTAGGGTGGAGGATGTGATTGCATGCCAGTAATGAGAGGTGGGGTCCAGGGGCCCCAAACAAATGTTTGCCCAGGGTCCAGTCAATGTTAAAGACGGCTCTGAGTAGGTCCCACTGAATACCAGCTGCTAAGTGGGAAGGGGAAAACTGACAATAGACAGTAGGCATGCCTGCAATAGCAGTACCCATTGATGGGGAGAGAGGGAGAGGGGGGTTTAAGGGTGAGGGAACCACCCCATCAGTAACAAAATTGGAGAAATAAAGGCCAATATCGCAACAGTCCATCAGTCAGATTGAGACTGTGGGGCATCTGTATTTGTAGAACGTTCTATCCGGTTAGAACCAAGTGTGTCTGTGTTTTTTCCTTCTGGACTGCGGAAAGCTCTTCCCAAGATCTGGTTTCTTCAACCTTGAGAACCCACTCATGATAGGTGGGCGGGTCCACAGATTTCAAGTGAATGGGGATCAATAGTTTAGCTGCATTAAGCAGATGTTTGAATATGGAGTGTTTGTACTGTTTGAACGAGCATGTAGTATGCTGCTGTAAATAAGTGGCAGCTTGAAATGGAGGGGGAGTCTGTCAAATCTTTAATAATATCCTGGATCCCCTCCCAAAACAACTTGATGGAGGGGCATTCCCACCAAATGTGGAGCATGGTGCCACATCTCCAGCAAGTGTTCGGAATTGCAGGGTTAATCCTGTGCAGGAGAGCGGGTGTCTTATAACACAAGTATAAGTACTTTGTAGACATTTTCCTGGATGACAGTGAACGTGGAACATTTTCTAGTTAAAATAAATATTTTGTACCACTGTTATTTCGTGAAGGAAATGCCTAATGTTTCCTCCCAGTTAGAGGTGAAGTGTGGGTAGGGGTCAGTTAAGGGGGGAGTAGTTCTTTGTACAGTGTCGTAATGCCATGCCAGGGAGGGTAAGTCCGTGTGCAAAAAAGTTCAAGGTAAGTCAGGTCTCTGGATACATTTTGCTGCTGCTTAAGGTTGTATACATGAGTTGTGCATATCAGAGCTAAGCTTATTGAGAGGTCATAGATTTTCACCCTCCATTATATCTTTAACGTGTCCCACTGAGGTCAGACCAAAGACGGTACCAAACGCACCATCATGTCCTGGGGGGAACTTCTCATTTTACAGGACTGGTAGCATGGGGGAGGGAAAAGTCGTGAGTTTGTGCTCACGGTTATTTTTATGCCATACAGTGAGAGTGGCGGTAACCATTCAGTGTTCCTTGGCAGTCTGTTGCCAAAGACATGGTGTGAGCCACAGTAAGGCAGTAAGTGGAGTCGGTAGCATGGCATTCTCCACATGTACCCATAGTTTGTTAAGTGGCCCTGTCGCCCATTCCACTATTCATAGTATGTGAGCCACAACATAGTATTTATACAAACCCGGGAGAGAAAGGTCCCCTCTGGTTGGAGATAGGGTCAGATGGGCGTAACGCATTCGAGGGTGTTTGTTGTGCCAAATAAACTGTGTGACTCCTCGGCGGAGTGCATGGAAAAAAGACATCGGGAGTAATATAGGGAGACATTGAAACAAGTCTGAAAATCGGAGAAGAATGTTCTTTTTAATAGAATTTATCCTATCCTGCCACGTCAGAAAAGTAGACCCCCATTTTTGGAGATCATTGTGAATCGTCTGTAAGAGTGGTTGGAAGTTTAGATTATATAGTTGGGTAACATCTCCAGAGAGCCAGATACCCAAATATCTAATCTTATGTTTATTCCAAAGAAAAGGAAAAGCCCCTTGAAGGGCATCAAATTGGGTTGTGGGTATAGACACCGCTAGGACTTCAGACTTTTGAATATTGATTTTAAGATTATAGATGTGTCCAAATCATTTAAAATCAGCAAAAATTATTGGAAGGGTTGTTTCAGGCTGTTTAAAAAAAACAAAAAGTAATCTGCATATGCAGTGACCTTGTGGTGATGACCCCTTATCTCTAGTCCCCTGATATTAATATTACTCCGAATAGCTTTGAGAAAAGGTTCCAGAGATAGTGTGAAGAGGAGGGGAGATGGGGGCACCCCTGTCGCGTACCATTCATGATGGAGATCACTCGTGACAAGAAACCATTCAACCGGACCCGTAGGGGAGTCATACAGTGCCCTAATCCATGTCAGGATATTAGGCCCCAAGCCCATATGGGTCAAGGTTCTACACAGGAAGGGCCATGCTACCCTGTCAAAAGCTTTATCTTCATCAGTTGACAGGAGCAGCATTTTGTGGCCCCTCCTGTGTGCTATTTAGATAGCATTCAGTGCCCTGGTCGTATTCTCTTTAGCCTCGTATTCAAACACCACTTGGTTGGGATGAATTTGAATTCAGGGCCTGTAGTCTGAGGGCAAGCATCTTGGCCAGTAACTTGAAGTCAGTGTTTTTAAGGGAGATGGGCCTATAGTGGGGAGCATGGGTCCTTTCCCTCCTTCTGGATCACTGTGATAGTTGCCGAGAGTGTGTGAGTGTCGAAGTGAGCACCATCTAGTAGGGCATTGAATAAATCTGTCACTTTGGGCAGGAGTATGTCCTTGTTTTATAGTATTGTAAGGGATAGCTGTCGGGTCACAGTCATTTGCATGTTGTCGAAATTTTAATGCTGATGCAAACTCCTCCCGAGTGATCGGACCTTACAGGAATCTAGATTGGTCATTGGCCAGTTTATGTGGGATCGTGGAAGATAAATATGTTTCTACCTGCTCATCTAGGGGAGTACCCGAGCCGTCAGATGGCCTGTCCTGTATGTTGTGCAATGCTGAATAATAGGCGTGAAATGTGCCAGCTATATCGCATAGGAGGCAGTGCAGCTGTACCTTGGAGTCGTGCATTTTTACTAAATAAGCTTTTTGTTTTCTCTTCCTCAGGGTATGGGCTAGCATGTGGCCACACTTACTACCCCATTTGGATTTTTGTGTTTAGTATCTGAGTTAGGTCTCTCCTTGCGTTTATATGGTCTGCTAATGTCTGACTATCAGGTGTTTATGTGTAAGCTCAAGGGTTTGTGTTGGTTTTGTTCTTTCTTGCGTTTAGATGCCAGGGCTATCAATGGTGCATTTATGTGCCTCCCAGATCGTTGGTAAAGAAACGTCAAGGGTGTCATTGTCTACCAAAAATTGGTGGAGCTAAGTCTATAGTCTCACGGATGTGCTTGTCCAATAAAAGGGAATCGTTAAGTCTCCAGGAGATGTCTATCTTGGCCTGTAGTGGGGACTGCATCGTCATGGTCAATGGGGCATGGTCACTCCATGTTATTTGGCCATATCTGATGTCTCTAATAAGTCACAAGTGTCCGTAAGATAGAAAAAAGTAGTCAAGTCTGGAGTACGAATTGTGGACATGGGAGTAGAAGGAGTAATCCATATCAGTCGGGAGACTGGCTTTCCATGCGTTAGATAACAGGAGATTTGAGAGTTGTGTTTTTATCTTATGCAAAATCCTGAGAGAGGTGCTGGTCATATTTGGGTTGTAATGGAGCATTAAAGTCCCCTCCTAGAATAAGGGTGCCTTCCCGAAACTCCTGAAGAGTCTTTTTCATCGTCGTTAGACATACATGTAGGCTGGTATTGGGTAGGTACACGTTTGCTACTGTGTATGTCAAAGAGGCAATTGTACCTTTAAGAAGGATGTACCTTCTAGTGTCATCAGTCAGCTGTGCTATGAGTTGAAAAGGTAGAGTCTTGGAAATATGCCCACCCCTCTCGACTTCACATCCGGGAAATGGCTGAAAAAACCCTGTGTATAATGCCCGTTAGAAAATTTCGGGGCGCGGTTGTCATGAAAATGTGTTTCCTGCATGAACACAATATCCGCTCTATGGGCTCTGAAGTCCTGAAGGGCTCTAGACCATTTTTCAGGTTAGTTCAAGCCTTTGGCATTAACTGTCAGAACTGTGGGGCACGTCCATCAGTGGGGCAGCAGTATTAGCGTTGGGCGCCTGACTAGGGTGTGCCATTGTAGAGAAGTGTGACGGTAGATGTCTCAAATAGAAGAGGGGGTTGGGTGGGGGGAGAGGTCGATATCAAATATATACAAAATTCAGATGCATTAATGAAAGTGCTATGTGCCTGTTGTGGTCACCAGTACCCAATATTGGGCAGTGGTGACCCAAAGATTTCATGGCACTTTGCCTTAAAGGGGGGGACAAGGTCAGCCTCAGCCAAGGACTGTACTTCACCAATAGTAGCAGCCTTCACTCAAAAATAATAAGGTGAATATGTCAAATATTTAAGGTGTGCGAACTAAGCCACATGGGTATGGCATCGCTTGACTCCCTGCAGCAGTAACAACTCTCAACTTCAAAAATGATCAATCAATATAATGACAGCATTATAAAATATTAGGTAACGTATAATAGTTTTGCGACTATGGAGGAATGCAGGAAAATGAGATGAGCTGCGCAGTGTATACTGGTGAATACTTCAAAACATCTATTCTAAGTGTGTGTCTCCTACTGGGGGGCATTCAATTGCAGTTGTAAAAGCCCCTAAGTAGAGAGAACGCCATGTCTAGCACAGAGAGTATACCTAACCAAGGGAGAGGTGATAAATGGCCTATCAGAGAGGATATAGGTTGGGAAGGTCATTTCCCCGGGGTATCAGTAATTAGTAAATGAAATTTCAACCGACCATCAACAGTATTTCCCATAACTGCGTACCATATATTGAACATTCGACCCCCATCATTAATGGTTACTTATCTACCCAGGACATTGTTCCGTTAGTCCTGTGGCCAGGTGGAGTGTCCATCTGTGTGGGCTAAAAGATTACATGGTGGGCATTGTCCATCCAGATGAGCCAAAGTTCTGGGCACCGACCTCTCAAATGTTCACCACACCAGTTCACTCAGCCAGAACGGAATCTTCCACAAGTGGGGTATAGCAGGGTTCTTTACCATACACGCCAGGCGGTAATACCATGGGGTGCGAAATGTTCAAAGTGGGGTACATGATCCACTTTACACAGTCCACACAATCTGTAGTGGTCTCAAAATCTGAAGTTGCACGACCATTTACTCTCTGTTTACTCCTCCCTATCACGCCTCACAGTAGATCCAGGGTCCATCTGCAGGATCTCAGGAGCCTCCTGTCTCTGGCCGGCCATAGTAGGTTGCCTAGGTCTTCTGCCACGAGGTTGAGGTCTGGCTATTGTCTGCCAATCTGGGTCTTCCAGAGAACTTAGGCCCAAAGCAGCCTGGAAAGCAGGTACATCATCGGGATTGCGGATAGTGTGAGTGGAAGAAAGCGATAGGAAAAGGTGTTGTATGTTCATCTTAGAGGCAGCAGCGGAGGGGTCCGGTGAGGTCATATCTGAGTGCCCAGAGTCTGTGTCACAGGCCTCATCCAGCTGCGTAGTTAGCAGGACTGGGGTCGCAAAGTACTCACGGAAGGAGGACTGCGGAGGTTTTATTTTCGGTCTGGCAGTATCCTTGTCATCCGGGCTCTTGTTAATATTGTTTTTAAATAAATTGTGTTGTGAATCATAGTGATATTACAGCAAAGCCACCAAAATCAAACGACGCATTTCACTTTGCATGCTTAATTGCAAGCTCTCAGGTATAGCCCTTAACCATATCTGCATACAAGAAATGGATGAAATAATGATATGTTACTAGCCATGAAATTTGCAGGGAATCTATTCCCATTTAATATATGATTGCAGTCTGTAAAACCACATAAAGGGTCACCTTTGCATGTGTAACATATTTTTGGTAAGATGTATGTTTAAAAAATAGTGCTTGTATCAATTTTGGCAGCTTTCTAATGGGGATTACTGGAAAAAAATCTAATTCTTCTTGCATATGTAGTGTCTTCATACATTTTTATAACTATAAGTAAATTGACAGTGACTGCATGAAAGATTTATTAAGCTAATTTGAAACCAACTCCTTCCCTGCTGTTGGACAAGGCATGCTTTTCTCATCTTAATGCTAATATTGATACGTTTGCTGCCAATTTGGAAATTTCTATGTAAAGTATTTGGATAAGAACACAAATTTAATGTGCAACTATGTCATCTTTTTGAAGGCAGTGCCTAGCATTGCACCAATCAGAATTTAAAGATAATATTATACCTGCAGCACTAAAAATAAAGTAAAAATATAACAAGAAACTATTTAATTTTCTGGATACATATTGCACATTATTTCATTTTAAAATGTTGGTTATTATTATAAGAGGAATGGATTCAGCCATGATTTACCAAGAACATTGTACTCCTGTAGGGCAGTTTGACAGGTCTCCTGTCCTACTTTGTAAATAGTCCTGTTTTGCTCTGAGGTAGAGAGGACTGAGTTGCTGTAGCAACACTGAGCCACTTACTCCCACATGTCAGGTTGCTGTAGCAACACAATAATTTGCATTCAAGAGAAAAAACAAAAGTGCAAGGGTTGATGAAAGGTCCCAAAATGGTTTCTAGAATTATCTTCATTGCAAGGTACCAGGTGGTGTATTTTTTCTAGTCCTAGGCACGGGATCCCCTCTGCCCCTCTCCCCGATAAATGATTCTATTTATAAACCTTTTTTTATTTGAATTCTACCGCGCTGAAAAGGTGGATAAATAAAACAATTATTAAGGGAGGAGGTGAAAGAACTATTTATCCACATTTTCTAAAAAGAAACAGAAACAAAACTATGCTATTGCTGCCATAGACTGAAATGATTACTTTGCAGCATACATTGTCTGATAAAGTTCAGTACCATTCGGTATTTTAATATGGATCTATTTATCCACCTTTTCAGCGTGATCGAATTCAAATTAGAAAAGTTGTATAAATAGAACCATATTTATTAGACAAATTATGCAGCACATTATTCATCTGAACATGTACATGTCATTCCGATCCAGGCGCTGTGACAGAATGTGGTACTTCGTTCTCAGAAACAACCGTTGTGTATTGTGCCGCTCCCTGTCCCCCCCCCCCCCCCCCAAAAGGCACAGGTCATGCTCAATAGCCTTTTGATTTTCCGAGTGGGCATTTGGAGGCAGTGTTTTTAGCCCCTGGAAAGAGTCATCCAAGGCACTTGCCTTGATTGCCTCGCTGTAAATTCATACATACAGAAAACTATAACACAGAAATGGCTGGTGAACCTTGGGTAGGAATAATGACTTATATACAATGCTTATATACTGTGCTTGGCCCATAAGTAGAAAATGTATAGAGGAAAACTGTTTCAAATGTCCATGGTTACCGCGACACACAATAAGTGAAATTATTCACTCTTGATCATTACTGAAGTCAAGAGACATATTGCTAAAGAATATGTTTGTTTTTCAAATACAAAGTATGACTTTAGATAATGTAAGAAACAGCTCGGTGCTTCAATTTAAAATTGCAGTTTCATTATTTCAGCTGAAATGACTACTTGGATCTATATGTACACTCAATTGAACTTGCCTTTGAAGCACTGGTATTCTTATGAATTCATAAACATAAATGGGATTGGGAACATTAATCATACCTGACAAACATCCTTCTTTTGTCATCTTAATCTTTCTGTCACAGTTTACATGGTGTATATCTTTCCAGTGCATTTACAATGTTTTCCATCCACAGAAGTAACATGCATAATATACATACTGTGGTAAATTTACAAAGTTATCAGTTATGTCAATAAAGTATATTAATCTTAAAACAAAGGACATGTTTAATTACAACAATAGCTGTAAATAGCTTGTGAAAATCATGTGCCATTGGATTGCAAAACACAAATGAAAAAAACTTTAGGGTCTTCCCAGTTCACACTGATCTTGCCTGAAATGGGTTTTGTCCGTGCTCGCTGGGAGGAATCCCAATCTTTGTTTGTCACGATGAGTTAATTGGAGTATGTCCAGATGTGGGTCCCTAGCCCGCCTTACCACACTGACGAGGCCAATTAAGATGTACGTCTGTGGTTGCTGTGTTCATTGTGCAGAGGAGACCTGCCAGGAAATTTGGATATGGACTGCCATTGTGGACGGGATCAGTCTGATATGCTAATGGAGAGGTTTTCTCTGTAATGGTGCAAGCGAGCAAATAATGGTGATTCCTCTCCCGAGTAGGTTACATCCTATAGGGCTGGCTATTTCTTTCATCAAAGTGAAAAATCGGGTCTATTCAATCATAAAAAGGCATAAAAAGGGTGGAAAAGAGAACAAAAGGTTAACACTTAATCACAGGCATGTATGGTGACGTCCATGAGTGTGTTATATACCATGAGTGGCATGTACTAAAAAAACGCAAATATACTTTATGTGCAAAACTATATTTGCACTTTGCTCCTATTGTAATGTACTAAACATTTAACACTCCAATAGTACATATGAGCAAATTGTGAATAAAAAACGGCATAATTGCAAATAAATACTGGCAAGTTTGCGAATATTTTTTCTACCTCTTTTGATAGCACTTGCTAAAAGCTGGTGTCATTTTTACACGCAAATAAGAATTATTTTTCACAAAATATTCACAAAACTCTGTAGCATGCACAAATATAATCGCAATTTATTAGTGCAACCCAAAAAAAAGCACTTTAAATAAAAATAAACGGAAGAGGCACAAATCAGGAAAAAAAAGCACAAAATGTTACAAATAGTCTCAAATTGCTCCTTACTCATGTTTACCTACGTTTTTTCAACCTGCACTTGTTTAGTACATAACCCCCTAATTATCTTAATTGGCAAACACTTGATTGTATAATCGTATGCAAATGATGTTAACAACACTGTTTGTACACAAGAACCAGTGGATTAAACTACACGCAGGGAGATCACCATTAGAAAAATCACAAATGTGAGTGACAAAAAATATCGAAAAGTGAAACATAATTTTTTTTTTCATTTTTAAATCTTTATTAATTTTCTTGAACAAAGGGAAAAGTATAAAGCATAAAAACATACAGATCCATAACACACTTTATCCAGAATTACCCCCATGTAACCTCCCACTGTTCCTATCCCTCCCTCGGAGTGCTTTAACCCCTAAATGAACGGCGGAAGTGTGTCCTAGCTTACATATACCGTATTTGCTCGATTATAAGATGAGGTTTTTTTCAGAGCAAATGCTCTGAAAAATCCCCCTCGTCTTATAATCGAGGTCTCTTATAATCTGACCTCAAATTGAGGTCAGATTATAAGACATGGATCCAGGTCCCCAGCAGAGCTGCAGGGGACCTGGATCCCCCTCTCTAGCAGCAGGGGAAGTCTGCGCAACGAGCGCAGACTCCCCTGCTTCCGCCCGGCACGACCGCCGGGGCTTCTGCGAAGAAGCCGGATACTTCCGCTTTCGTCACAGAAGTCCCGGCGAGCGTGCCGGGCGGCAGCAGGGGAGGTCTGCGCTCATCGCGCAGACCTCCTCTGCTGCCCCACTAGGCACCAGGGAGAATCGGGCAGCTGGGGGACGTCTGCACGATACGTGCAGATATCCTCCATGCTGCCCGACACGGCAGACTATTATGACGGACAGCTGTCCGTCATAATAGACTGCCGTGTCGGGCAGCATGGAGGATGTCTGCAAGTATCGTGCAGACATCCCCCGGCTGCCCCCACTAGCCACCAGGGATCAAGGTAAGGGGAAGGGAGGGAGGGGGGGCAGAGAGACAGGGGGAGGGGGGCAGAGAGACAGGGGGGACAGAGAGACAGGGGGAGGGAGGGGGGCAGATTCAGAGTCAAGGGGAGGGAGGGGGTTAAGAGACAGAGACAAGGGGAGGGAAGGGGTTAAGAGACAGACAAGGGGAGGGAAGGGGTTAAGAGACAGAGACAAGGGGAGGGAAGGGGTTAAGAGACAGAGACAAGGGGAGGGAAGGGGTTAAGAGACAGAGACAAGGGGAGGGAAGGGGTTAAGAGACAGAGACAAGGGGAGTGAGGGGGTTAAGAGACAGGCAAGGGGAGGGGGAGAGAGAGAAAAATGGGGGCAAGGGAAATAGAAAGGCAGCATTGGCACATAAAAAGAAATAAAAACTAGAAATACATTTTTTGATATCATAATTTTTTATTAAAAAAGCAATTTACATGTGAATATATACAAGTTTAACTTTTTTCCTATAGGGTAGTCTTATATTCAGGCTTTTAGTTTTTTTCCTAAAGGAATATCCAAAGTTTGGGGGGTCGTCTTATAATCAGGGTCGTCTTATAATCGAGCAAATACGGTAGTTATTAACACAGTTTAATGTGTTCTTCTGCTGATTTCCCCTTTGCTCTTCTTTCTCACTCCTACCAATAACCTTTGGTCACTCCTTATACTCCACATTCAGCCGCATACCTGTAAGCAATGCTTACACTCAACATCCAACTACTATCGTATTCTTTCATAACATATGATTCAGTGCCTGGGGAGGGCCTTGGGACAACGGATCAGGGGTACCATATAGTCTGCGTTACTTGCTCTATCTAACATGGTAAGTCTAAAGATGTAATTCCAACGCGCATGTTTATTTTCTTAGTCTAGTTCGCATTCCCACTCCTTCCACTATTGTCTCTGACTCCCTTTTTCTACAGCTGGGTAAGGTTTAAGGAGTTCCAATGGGACCAGACCTTGTTAAATCTTTCTCTCCCTAAATCATTTTGGCCGAAATATTGTCTTTCTGATGATGCCTGAAATTCAATTTGTGCCCTCACCTCACCCTACGATGGAACCGCAGCCGATCTCCAGTATCTCGAGAGGCATATTTTGAAGGCCGATAAAATATTTATTTTTAGATTCCTGCTAGGTCTATCAATGGAAATTAGATCTAAGTGGAACAGAAAAGTTTGGGGAGCCATCTCGCCCTTATGTCCGAATAGGACGTCACATATATTTGCTACCCTCTCTTTATATCTTTTCAGTATATCACAAAAGTGAAACATAATTAAAAACAATTCTTATCTGTCATTAGAAGAAAGGAAGTATATGTATTATTCAATAAATATCTTATAATATGAACTTTATGTTTTGTTTGTATGCACTGAAGGTTATTAGCACTATTAAATATTGCACATTTATTATATATAAGTAACTATAATATGCATGCAATGATGAGACATAAAAAAATAGGAAAACTAGTTATTATAAATGGACATCAATACAAACCAGTAATATACAGTATAAAGACAAAAAACGGGATTAGATTATATCTATTTAGAAAAGCAGTGACATCATGGCTAGAATTTAAACCATCAGGAATACGGGTTTGTAGAGTAAAAATCTAATAAACGTCATGTTTACATAAGATTTTAAAAATGTCACCTTTATTTGGAGGAATTTTTATTTTCTCACTGACTTGGTGTTGTAGGAAGGTGAGATCAAATTTGCAACATGCTAAAAAATATTTATGCATCAATGTATTTGATTTCTTATCAGTAATATCCACTTTTTTCTTGATTCTGTTTCCTATATGGACTATTGGATTGCCCAGCATTAATTGGAGTTTAGTAGCCTGCTGTATTTTGCCT
Source organism: Pelodytes ibericus (assembly GCA_036172795.1). Classification (NCBI taxonomy): domain Eukaryota; kingdom Metazoa; phylum Chordata; class Amphibia; order Anura; family Pelodytidae; genus Pelodytes; species Pelodytes ibericus. The sequence continues at coordinate 87,069,034 of CM069859.1, forward strand.
TACACACCGAACGGAAGTAATTACATTCAGCCGACCATAGAAGCAACAAGTATTTATTTTTGTATTTCTGCTTTTGTCCGTTCTCGCTGGGAATGATCCCAATATTTTTTTGTCCCCATGAGTTAATTGGGGTATGCCCAGACGTGGGTCCCTAGCTCACTGACATAGAGGGATACCAGCAGTACTACACTGATGAGGCCAATGAATGTCTGTGGTTGCTATGTTCCTCATACAGAGGAGACCAGGCAATTTGGGAAGGGCCAGTCTGATATGCTAATGGAGAGGTTTCTTCTGTAATGGTGCAAGCCAGCAAATAGTGGTGATTCCTCTCCCGTGTAGGTTACATCCTATTGGGCTGGCTATTTCAGCTTTTGTCCATTCAGTGTTTGTCTAGATTGGGTAAAATACTAAATTTCAGCCTGAAATCATACATTTTCTCTGCTTTCCTGCCATATTCAGTTTGGGGATTTTATCTCTGTGAATCTTAAGTATTTGCCCTACATAATATGAGCTGAAATCCATTGAAAAAAAAAATCATGAAATTAGCTAAAACTAAATTCTCCAGTAAAAAAAAAAAAAAAAAAAAATTGTGCCCCCATCCCTGGGACTATCATGCTGCCCTGCTAGTCCCACGTAATAAATCCCCTCCCCCCCTCCCAGGGCCAGCAGGCTGTTCCACCAGCCCCACATACTAACAGACTTGCCAAATATAATGTTAAACTTGGTAAGAGTATATGGATTTATAAAACAACACTATTTTAGTGTTACATTTCTGGAAAGGAGGTGTATCATTTATAGCATGATAGACACCTAAAATAAAGTTTTTACATTATATTTTATATGTATATAAGTTATTCATATATGAATTTGGTTTTGAATAATTTAATATAGAATGTAATTATATGTATTAAAATATGCCAAAAAATAAAATAAAAAATAAATAAATAAAATAATAATGAAAAACACATAGATATCTTTAAATATTATTTGTTCTTATTTTCCTTTTTTTTTCCATTTTCCATTTTCTTGTTCTCCTATTCTTCCTTTCCTTCTCTCTTCCAGTTTTCTTATTACCTACACAGATTTTAACATTACAACAACCTTTTTGTCTCTGTAAGCTATTTGATACAGTCTATTACATATGCTTTCTCTACACTATTGTCTACAAACCATTTTGTACATTACCAAAAATAATACTTTACTGTGATACCATAAACATCACAATTATTCCATAGATGGATTTTCTTAAAAGATCAGTTTCTACTTTTTTTTCTGTAACTGTTGCTATTATATATATAACAGAATTGTTATAAAAGTTGAACAATCAACAGGAATATTGCACAGATTTTTTTGATGATTCTGCACTTTTATAACTTCTTACACAATTGTTTTTTAAATAAAACCCAGATCCCATTCTAGCTAATATATGAGTTTATATTTATTAACTCTATACCATCAGATGGGGAAAAAAGGCATTATAAAAATAATAGACTATCAAAACAAAATGTTCCTCTTTATTCTGGGATTTAAAAGATTAAACTTTGCAAATGTATATCTCCGCCGAAAAATGTTCTCTTCTCTTACCGAGGTATAATTTTGCTAATGGTTTTCACTCACATTAATGTACAGTGAGCAATTCTATTGTAATGCTTCCCTAGTAGAAATGATATTAGCTATGTTACCGTACACTTTGTTTTTCAGCCAGAGTATCTCATCTGTCTTTTGTGACCTTTCCTTATATTAATATTATCTAAATGTCATGATCTTGAAATGTAACCCATGATTAATAAGCACAGCAGTTACAGGTTTTTATTTTTGTGTAAAAAAAGCAAGCTGACAAAAAAAGTATTCAAAAAGTGTGTGGACTTAAAGCACCTTGTGCTAATAAACTGAAGCAAATAAAGTGTTTGAATATAGAGAGACACGTGTAAAATGTTGTATAACAAATTATAAACTGTGATAAATTTGAAATAGTGTAATATGTATCCCTACCAAATAACTACATTTGCTTATAGTTTTTTTAGTTTCTTTTATAGTATATTACTAAAGTTCTTCATTCATATTAGAATATATATAATTAATTGATAGGACATGATTACTTTCTTTTTTTATTATTAATTTTTATTTTCATTTTCTCAGACAAAAAAAGACAAACAACATAAAAAGAGTGTAATACGTTATATACAATCTATAGACATACAGTATATAAAATGTAACTAATACCTTCCGTCTGGTGAGAGAGACCCTTTTACATTATTTTACATTTTGCTTTTATCTTGTCCTTTGCTCTCTTACCCCAATGCTACAACTTCCTATTAGAGTTCAGAAAAAAACAATCATTATACAGACCAGATCAGGCACCCATCTCCCCTACCCTTTTCGGCCCCCTTATAACATTTTTTTTTTTCTTCGGTCCATTACATAAGGACATGATTACTTTCAGCAATATGAAATATACATTCCTGTCAGACTGCTTTCCTTGTGGACAAAATCAAGATATTCGCTTCCATGCTTCCCTTAACTGTCCTTTGTGTTACCAGATAATGCGGTAGATTTTCCGCATACAATTCCTTCTGAAATACTAACGATCACTAAATGTTAACAAATCGGTAATAAAAGGAGCAACTTCAGGTCAAAAACACTCGTTAACCTCCTAAAGGAAGTAAAAAAAGTGTGCCAAATAACGGAGCTGTTAAAAAGGAAGAATCCAATCAAATCATCGTGAAAACACTAAACATATAAATGCAAGCCAATTAACAGCCTAGGATATAAGCCCATAATTGTCACACTGTTACAAAATGGTTTAAGGATCTGATATCTGTTACATGTGTTAGACTATCACTGTGCTAGAATTAAACAGTGAAGATACTGGGGGAAAATCTGCTCAAGCTTTCCTGTATCTATGAGGTATTGGAGACATTATCCGACACAAATGAACCAAAGGGTAGACTGTGACATATCTGTCAGCAATGCAATTCGGATGTAATTTTCATAGAGTCCAGGGACTGCTATACACACGTATATATATATATATATATATATATATATATATATATATATTTATATGTAAATTATTTATTCATGTGTGTCAGTGTGAGTGTATCAGAGAGTCAACAGCAATACAACACGTACATAATCAGCCACACACAAATACACACACAAAGACACACACAGACAGACATACTTACACACATATTTCTGTGATATTTAGACATACTTATACACACACATCACAGTCACACTAACACACACACACATTCTTTATCTGTAGTAATAATATTTTGTTTCCTCTTTAAGTATTTACAATAAATTAAAATGGACTTTTAATTATTGTTTTTCTGAATTTCTATATTTTTTTCATTTCTCAGTCCTTTGTGGATATATGAGGATATATTATTGTTTTACTTATGATTATGTTATATAGCGCTGGTCAACTTTTATTGTATGTGTGTTTATAATCTGTAAGACAGAGTAACACTTTACACACACAGACACACTTACACAAACAGCACACTTACACACACACACACACACACACACACACACAGAGTCACTGACACACATACACACACACAGTCACACTTACATACACAGACACACAGATTTCTTTAATTTCTTTTTGTTACTGGGGCTATGGACTCCTGATGGGGCTACTCCAGGAAAGTAGTGGTTCGTTTTTTTCTATCTTCCCTCCCTCTGACCCATGGCCATTACGTCACCTGCAGGGTAGAAAGAGGTATTATGCGCCCTACATGATGTGCAGCGTTCTGTCAGACAACTTAGTTCCCTGAAGCTGTTTCTAGATACACATGCAGTGGTAGGTGCGGTAAGCTCTGCAGCTCTCACATGGGCTCCATTTCGATGATGCGGCCTGCGTATAAGGTAATGTGGTAACTGACGAGGATTTTTTTTAGCAGAATAGAAACTTTCCAAACTACCTCATAGCAGTGTTTCAACATAAGAATGCCATTCTTTCATAATATAATACAAACTTTGGATAGCAAGTATGGTGCCCTTTAAAACACCCTACTCCTCCGAATTGTCAAGATTGTCTGTTTGGAAAACTCAATTTATGGATTTCTTTTAGCATATATGTTAATCATTGCACATGGGTTATTATTCTAAGTCCAAGATAAGTACAATGATCCCCTGCCTTTCAGATTAAATGTAAAGTAAAAACTCTTTTGAAAAGTTTGTTAGTACTTATAATTTACATAACGAAGCCGTATGGGACTACATGTTGTCTGGAAACTAATGCTAGTTGAAAACTGAGTGCAACTGAGCTTTGTTTACGACAACTTTGATAAGATCTCTGGTATTAGAATTAACATACAGTGGCTTTTATCCATCTAATCTTATAAAATAAACTTATTTCATAATGCAATTTGCATATACAGATGGAACAAGTTTTATTTAATGAATATTTCAGTTAAGAATACATCTGTTAACTTAGAGCATGACAATTTTATAACAAAAAGCTATTATTAGTTCATTAAACTTGTTTGTTTTTTAAAGATCCACTGTAAACAATTTTTTTTATTTCCGCTGTTTTATTACTAGCACAACGCAACCAATGAAATTCCACAGTTTTCTTGCCATTAATCTGAATAGATAGCACTATAACCACCTACTGTCTGCAACCAAGCATACAGCTAAATGATCAATAATTCTTTTAAGGACACATATAACTTTTACATTCTGCTGCCTTTAGAATGTTTAATTAATTCCTAGATGTAGTCCTATAGGATTCACACCTTGATTAATTACCTCGTTCCCCGTGGACAAAGTTGTATTTTACAATCTGTATGCAACAAAAAAAACTAGCAATCCTAGCTGTATACCTGGTGGAGAAAAACATATATATGCTAGTACTGTATAGTAACACATGGTTAAAAAAAAATTAATTACAGACTCCAGCCAAAAGTTTAGAATGCAAATATTAAAATTTTAATAACTGCACACCTTGTTATAATTATTTAACATTCATATGTATGAAAATAAAGGTAGGTTATTATAAGGTCAGTTTGGCTTTGTTTTATATTTCTGGCAGATTGAGAGGTCATTGGCAGAGCAACATCGCCGGTTGTCTGACTCTTTCTACAAACCAAAGCTGTTAAAAAATGCTACGGTAAAACTTCCATATCTCAAAAAATGTATATCAAAGGAATCATGACTCAAAGGAATTGCATGGAAATGCATACAATAAGATAAACATATGTGTTAAATGTGTTTGTAAGTCTGCTGCTTGGGGCATGATGTGCAAATTACACATTTTCCACTAAAAGTAATTTTTTTTACATTTTAAGCCACAAAGTGCTATACAGGGGCATCCAACATGCGGCCAGCGGGCCATATGCCGCACTTTTGAAAACAAGGTACGGCCCCTCTGACTTAACTGCACAAATTCTCATTATCCCTAGAAATGTATAGTTTTGTTTGAATAAAGATAATTTAAACGTGTTTTGAGCACCTATTGTATAACTGCTAAATAACCCAAACATTTTCTATGACTAACAAGCTATTGTTTACTATTACTTTAAATGAAAAAAATAAATAATGCGACACAACACCATTATTTTATGATCATAAACAGGAGACAACGCAGACTCCTAGAAAACACTTATTTTCTCTTTAATTTGTGCATGTGCTAGGTTTTCTGATAATGCAATTTATAGATAATTTGTGACTATTTTTAGGTGATGGAGTCCGTTCAACATTATTGACAGTAAGAAGGTTGCTTTTGATATACTCCGGTATGATTCATTTTTTATGTTTATAGTTTCCCTGCTATTGGCCATGGACAGCTAATAGGCTTGTCTTGCTCATGCTTTGCTAGGAAGTGGCAGATATTACCTTTTTATATTTTTAACCACTTTGTTATTGTAGCTCAAACCCACTTTAATCAAGAAACCCCAAAATTATTATGAATTAATATATTTATATTGAAGTACTTGTTTATTATTTTTTTCTGTTTGTCGTTCTTTCAACAGTTGCTATTGGTTTGTTTACTTGGAATGTTGGCACTGGTACCTTTTGTCTGTTTATAATAGCATTCAAAATTCCGCTAAGTTTAGCATTTTACTATTAATTTACTTGGGGTGGTTTTAGTATGTGAATTACACGGTTGATAAATTTTCATATGTACAAACGATCCGCTTATAATCTTAAGTTCATGATATCCGTTGCATTTTTTTTCACAGTAAATTGTAATTTTACAAACTGAGATAGCAGTTGACATTAACCAAAAAAATTTGATTCTTCCAGGAAATCGCATCAAAACTTGGCACAGGCAATAGTGATCCAAATCAGAATTATTTGGTCTGCTGCACTTCTCTGGCTATGGTAATGTCCTGAAATAAAATATGAAATGGATTAACTGTAATAATAAATAGTAAGATTTATTGAAATCATTTGGGTATAGGAGAAAGCAATGGAGATTGACAGGGGAAGCTACAACCTGGTGCTAGATAGATAAAACAGTCAATTAGTTAATTTTACCCTAGAGCAAATCTGTCATAGAGAAAAACTTCATACCACTCTGTGCTCATGTTTAGTAGGAAATATGAATGATGGAAAATGTTCTTTTACAATCCAAATTTGCGACTTTGCAGTTAATACCTATATGCCTGACAATTCTATTCACAAATATCCTGTTAAATCATTTTGTTACATTACTCTTTAACAGTGTTCAAACCCAATGACTTTTAGTCATGTTCTTCATACAAAACACTTCTTCTAATATGCTGCATTGTCTTCATGCAATATTTTCTTAAGAATAAGACAGGCAGCTTGAAAATAATCTATGGTGCCTTCTAATAAAGATCAAGTGAATGAATACAATTATAAAAAGATACACAGGTCTAGTAACTGTCGAGTTAGACTTAGTCTGAAAAACATTTCACCATTATAATGAACTGCCTCATTACTGTACCTGTTAAATAAAAAACATGCATTCTTTAACCACATAAAAAAATTAACTGTAATTACCGCACAGTTCCTTTTCCCCTCCACTTTAAATACCAGAGCCAGGGGCTGTACATAATTCTGGTGATACTTGTCCAGAGTCAGCCAAACACTGGGGACAGATGTGTTTAGTAATGTTGAGTTTTTTAACTGCTCACCATTATAGCACTCAAATGGGAATTTTTAAAAAAGATTTCATCCCCTCCTACCGGGGCAAATAATATAATATTTTAACATTTAATTTATTTAATTTCATGGGAAATCAGTAGAGCAGTGGGTGCAAAAAAAAAAAAAAAATGCACTCGTACCGTAAAAAACATGCTGATTGTGTGAGACTAGAAGTGTGCAGCACCGCAACAGAGTGGATCATCCATGCCTCCAATGCTGTGCTGAGCTCCCAAAGAGCAGGTTTGCAGTTTCCAGTTGGCTGTGTCCACAGACACCTGTACTTACGCTGAAGTAATATTTACAAAATGGAGAGGATTAGGATGTCACTCATTTTGGTGCAGTAAATCCCTGGGTCAGGGTATACATGTTCATATTATTGAATCAGCAAAATCCAAAAAGGACTGTGAAAAAAATGGTGACTACCTTAAAGGGACAGTGCCACCAAACAAGGAAGAGGGTTTAATTTACTAAACAAGTGTGACTGGGCACCGCCATTTTGGGAAATATAGTGTTTTTGGGTGCAGCGCCCCAGTGACTTAACAGCACTAGTTTCTTACTTTGGGGCTGGGGATGCAGAATGCAGTCTATAAGTCAGAATTCTGATCATACTTGCATTGAATGCATCACAAGGGGGCGGAGTTATTATCCAGTTTGTACACCTAGTTCTGCCCACTAGTGATACACAGGAACCTGTAAGAGAGCAGGGGAGTATCTTATGACATCATCATGCAGGTTCTGGCCACAGTTAGAGTGAGACTTGCTGGAAGATTTTGGAGAATGTTACATCATGGGTAAAATTCTCAAAATGGATGCTGGAGATGGACACCTTCTTTTATTTACAATTAATTCAAACAAAGAAAAAAAAACAGTGGCAAATGTCATATGTGTTTTTTTAAATGCATAGGTAATCTAGTTACATCTTATGTAAGTAGTAGTGTCTCTTTAAGTGTACAATATCTAGGTTCCAATATACAAAGGACGCCTCAAATGCACACAAAAATAACATCTAAATATATACAAAAATGTAAAAATGATCGGCCAGTATCTTATGCAGAAAAACATGAGGAAAAGAGTCCATGGCATAATCATTCTATTATAAAAAAATATGTATTAGATCTCACCCAGCTTTATGTAATTCTTGTTGGAAAAATATTTTGATTGCACATTACAGTGGGACTGAGAACATAGGACTGTAATGAGAAACCCTGCTGAGAATAGGCTTTCCCAGGAATGATGTTAAAGCATTATTATATGAAGGTACTGTATTCCGTAGGCAGAGTTGTCTGTGGGCCTTGTAAAATTAACTAAAAAGCCACAAATTCTGAATAGTAGATAAATTGACTGGAGTATGTTGCCTTGTGCGTAGTAATCGGATTGATTTTGCAGTCTAAAGCACATTTTGGGAAATAACAGACCCCCTTCCTTTTCAGTAAATCAATTTCATAATTTACGGAAAAAACAAGCTATTTATGCCACACATTTAACGATGGCAGTGTAACAACTTTCCTTGAAAGGTTTTAAGCATTTAAAGGGATAGATTGAATTACTAGGATGCTGCACAAGGTAAGCAGTAATCCATTCCATTTTTATCACTGGTGTACAAAATTGCAATAAAAATTATAAATAACTCACTGATTCATTACTAGATCAAGGACACAGAGAGTGTGAGGTTTCTACTTATCTTCTTCTCTGACTAACTGGAATAGAAATGTAAAAAAGCAACTTTTATGCAAATAGGGCCTATTAACTAAACAAATAAATGTGGTGCACTTACAAGTGAGTTGTATAAATCAGTCTAAAATTACTGAGCTGAAAAATTCCATAATTCACTTACAATTCCAAGCCAGCTTTTTTTTTTTGCCTAAGTCTAGGTCTAGGTCTGGTAAGACCTGTGGGTGCACACTGGGTGCTCTGACAAGACCTGTAGTTGCAAGCTGGGTGTTGGGGGTAATCTGGGTGCTCTGGGAAAACCTATAGATGCATTCTGGGTGCTCTGTGAACATCTGAAGGTGTAATCGGAATGCTCTGGCAAGACTTGTGGGTGCAATCTTGGTTCACTGGGGAGACACCTGATGGTACAATCTGGGTTCTGGACAAAACCTATATATATGCAAACTGTGGGTGCTCTGGCAAGAGTTGTGGTTGCAAGTTGGGTGCTGTGACAAGTCCAGTGGTTGCAAGGGAATGCTATGACAAGTTAGGTGGGTGCAATAGGATGCTGTGGGTGCAATAGCAATCAATAATGAAAGGAGGGCAGTAGAAATGGAGTGAGGGAGACAGAGTAAGAAAATAAACAAAAATGAATGAATTTTTTTATTATCTGATAATTACACTGTACCACCCAACGCTTGTGACTGGCTGAGTGTGTTTCAGTTGGGGTTAATCAAAAGAATCAAATATAAATCTCTGTCTTTTTCTCTGTGTCCTATCAATAAACAGTTTATATTTCAACTGTGCTTTAAAAATGCAATTTCCCTAATCTTCAGAAAAATATAATGGTGCATATGGTATTGGTCTGCATTATGATGATTCAAAATGCCCTTTAAAATATGCCCCGGTTAGTGATAAAGAAGTAATATAATCTGCACCACATTAACTAGATAGAGCTATATTATGCTAATTATATGGTTTGGGGAGAGTGGGATGGGCTTTGGGGCAGTGGGTGTTTAAATTGTGCCTGTAAGTAATTGATAGCTGTGCTTCAAAGTGTCCCTGGAAATCTTTATCACATGTTGGCAACTATGTAGCCAACATCTTAGTGTTTTAGATTGGAAGAAAGTCCCTTGTAGTACTTTCAATATGGCCTCATCATTTTTATACAAGCTAGCAGTAACATGCATTTATCATCTAAACCGAAGTGCTACTTAATTTGATTAATTAACAACTATAAATATACACAAAACATGATCCCCACATGTGTTTCTCTTCCTCCTGCCAAATTTGTGTGACACCTCCTTAATTTTTCTCTATAGAAATGAGAATGCATTTGAGAGAGCAACTGTTATATTACATTAACTTGGTACAGAACAAGAAAGGAAATTACAGACGACTTTAGACGAGATAGATTGATGCATGAGGTAGACACCCTCTCTATGAGGTAGATTCAATAGGGGCTTAATAGTGTGTAAAGAAGCACAACAAATACAATTAACTCATTTTCTGCAGCACAGAGTCCTTGGTAATGCAAAATGTTTCTTTTCTTAATAGGGTTCATTAACTGCCAATTTTATTTTTAAAATCCACTGGTTGTTCACATTAACATACATATTTGAGATTCCACAAACGAGAACAGTATTGTCCAACATTTGAAAACAAAGGACAATATCTGTCTAAGAAACATAGTCTGGCATGTCAGACCATTTAAAAATAACAATGTAATACAATAGAATATATGGTTTCTCCAAACTATTCATAATAAAAAATAGTCATTTGTGGTTTAAATTTGACTGTTGTAAGCAACAGTTGCTTCACACATTAGCTCTCATCCTCTTTACTAGTTTATTCCAAATAGGGGTTTGTTTATTTAAACTGTACAATCTTCAGAAAAGAGGTTAAAAATGAACACAGATTACCATGTAATGTTACATTTACTCAGTCATACTTGGAATTGCCAGAAAGATTTGACCTCATAGAGTTCATTTCTGCATAAAGGATTTAGATCAACGTATCTGATTGTCAAACGCGTGGTTGGAATGGATTTGAACTATTAGTATTATGTGGTAAATACTGAGAAAACAGTGTTTCTTTAATAATAGAAATATAGTTGTAATAAAATGAGTCTTGAAGGTTCATTGATAATGTAGTTGTAAAATAAATGGCCACCTCTTTGTGTTGAATTAATTATTTACTAAAGCCAACAGGTCAGGGTTTTTGTAAAACAAACATTTTTTTTTTTACCAGCCATCATTTTTATAAATAAATATATGTAACTATAAAACAATCAGAGCATTAGCTAAAGAACAATCAAGGGTCAACCCAATATACAACGGTAAGCAGCCCCAAAATTGTGCCTCCAAAGTCTGTATTGATTCGGAATATATCGGGGTTACATTGGGAACTGAATTACGAACAACCCAGTTTGACCTGATGTGCCGCCCCAGTTTACACCGAATACATAGCCTATTCCACATCGATTGGCCCTCACAACTGTCCCCAGTAATAGAGCTGCAATCTAAATAAAGGGTGCAAACATAAAAGGTGCACAGGAGAAGACATAAACAGGGGTAGAAGGAGAACATCAACAGGTGACAAAACATACAACCAACAGTTTACAGGTAAATAAAGCTGCATCCACCTCATTTGCAGGAGGGGAATGTGCATCCAAAAGGACACCAGAGGCACACATTGTTTTCACTGTTCTCATGTTCTGTGAATGAAGGATACATCGTGAATACACATCATGCTAGACAAGGGTAGTCAACTTAGGGTAAAGTGCATGATTGTTAGCCTCCTCCTGAACTCACACATCACATTGATAAGTGTAATAGGTACATATCAAATGGATATTACCATAATGATAACATGTTAGGATAGTGTACTTACACAGGAGCCATCCATTAGGCATTTCACCATGGTCAAACTTGGTACTGATGTATGACTACCGCAATATGAATACATCGTGACACATGCCAAGATGCCTTGACTTGACACTCTTGACACTTACAGATGATCTAAATATTCAGGGAGTGGTAATGCTTCAAAATTTTTATATAATACCTCTCTGTGTGATGGGGTCCTCAGCTCAGCATGAGTGCAGTTTATGGCCCTAAGAAATGTTGGCGTCCCTGCCACCTGGTAAAAGGTCAACTTGACCTCATGCCACTCTGCATCCTTGGTGAGGAATTGGATGTACGCCTTAATATATATACATATTTGTACTTGGGTGTCTGTACTGGACATATATTTTGCTGCTTAATACTTTTTTTGATGTGTTTTGGGACATTGCTCCATCTATGTGCACAGACATGATATTAAGGCATTTGGTAATAACAAACAATGAGGAGCTTATCTCAAACATCCAAATAAGAGAACACTTGGGGAATAGTGACCATAATATGGTCTCATTTGAGATTAATGCAAAAAAGCAAATTGGTAAATACGCCACCAAAACACTTAATTTTAGAAGGGCTAACTTTGATGGACTAAGGGCATCAATTGAACATTTAGACTGGGAACGATTGTTTTCTGGACTAAACACAGAAGACAAGTGGAATGCCTTTAAGCACACATTACAAAAGTACACATCCCAATATATACCTTTGGGAAACAAATGCAAAAGACATTTTCTTTTTCCCCTATTTTTCTCTCTCACTGCATAATAGATAAGTAATATTGGCACTAACACTGGCACTAACACTGGCACTATGGAACTCAGATAAAATTAGATGCACAACACTAGCACAATATACATATTAAGAAAAGTAATACCACACAATTTAAATAATGATCTAGTATATTACATATGAAGAAGAATAGGAAGTTAAGGAACACTTCACTAACATACTTAGACAATTCAGAGGCCCGATTTTTTTTTTTTTTTTCCCTCTTTCTGCGTGTATAATGGATAAGTAATGTTGGCACTAATATAAGCACTATGGAATTCTTTTAAAAACAGATGCACAATAGTGGTATAATACACATAGTACGAAGAGTAATACCATATAACATAAATAAACGATCAAGTATATTACATAGGAAGACGAATAGGAAGTTAAGGAACACTTTACTACATATTTAGATAATTCAGAGGCCCTATTTTTTTTTTTTTTCTGTGTACATTGGATAAATAATATTGGCACTAATATAAGCACTAAGGAATTCAGATAAAATTAGACGCACAATAATAGTATAATATATATAATAAGAAGAGTAATACTACATAACATAAATAAATGATCTAGTATATTACATAGGAAGAAGAATAGGAAGTTAAGGAACACTTCACTAACATATTTAGATAATTCAGAGGCCCTATTTTTTTTTTTTTTGTTTTTTTTTTTCCCCCTCCCCCTTCCCAAACTCCACTGACGGATATGATTATAGAAATATATATGATGGGATTCAAAGAGAAAAGAGAAAAGAAAAATTTAAGTAATTTTTGCCCTCTCAGCTGTGGTGCTCTACTAGATAGAGCCCCACCGCGTTAATGGGTTGACGCGAAATGAATAATTCTGTGCTTCAATTAAGAAGCAGAAAACTCTTGGTGAAGAGGTTCATCAGGAGCTATGGGGACAGAAAGGTTCAGCATGCTGAACTTAGGGTTTTTTGTTGTTTGTATTGTACCGTGTCTTATGTTGTTTGTTCTAGGGTCGCAGTGGAGAACAGCCCCATATTGCCCAAAAATTGATAAATAGAGATGGTGAAGTTAATTTCAATCAATGTCCAAGGTTTAAATAAGCCCCAAAAAAGATCTGCACTGGCTGAATTGATTAGAAAAGAGAAAGCACATATATGCTGTATGCAGGAAACTCATTGGTTAAACACAGAGAAGACCCCATATATAGGTAAACAAACTGCAAAACTAATTTGTGCATCTTCAAAAACAGGGAAAAATAGAGGTGTGGCTATATGGTTCAAGAAAGGTCTGCAAGTAAAGATAGAATATCAAGAATGCGATGTGAACGCAAGATACATAATCCTGGTCTGCCAAATAGAACAATCATGGTACACACTAGTTAACTTATATGCTCCTAATGATAAACAGATTTCCTTTTTACAAAGTGTCATAAACAGAATAGAAATGGTTGCAAAGGGATCTATTATGATTACTGGAGACTTTAACTGTGTATTAGACATAGAACTGGATAAAAAAATACAGAAAGGTAACCAAATCGATAAAAACTTGGTAAGAAAGGCAGAATCCTTTGCTACTCTCCTAAAAAGAAATGTTTTGTATGATATATGGAGGATTTTTCACCCCCAGGAAAAGGACTATACACATTTCTCCTATGCTCACTGTTCATACGCAAGGATTGACCTAATACTAGGTAATATAGGTCTAATTAATAAAACAAAAAAAATTCTGATCCAGGATATACCATGGTCGGACCATAATGCTGTAATCTGGGAATCGAAAGCAAATAATGAAGAAGAAAAGATTAGAGAGTGGCGCCTGAATGAACACTTACTGCGCAGTAAGGAAAACATAACATACATTAGACAAATTTCAGAATACTATTTCCAAGAAAATAAAGAATGCTCAGCAGCAATTATATGGTGCGCCTACAAATCGGTAATCCGTGGACATTTGATAAAATTAGGCACCATAGAAAACACGAGGAGGGGGAAAGATGTATCCACCCTGTATAGAATATATTATGAACTAGAAAGAGAAAACAAAGCATCACCTCAAAAAGAGAGAGCAGACAGAATTCAGACAATTAAGAATCAAATTAACGAAATAAATATCCAGAAGGTGACCAGAAACCTAGAGAGATTAAACCAGACCTGGTACCATAATAGCAATAGGGCAGGCAAGGCTATAAACAATCAAATAAAAAAGAAACAAGCTAGAAGTCATATTGAAAAGATAAAGTTTGATGGAGTAACTGTTAGGAACCCACAAGAGATCGGAACGACTTTTAATAAATATTATAGCTCTTTATACAATATAGATTCAAGAGTAAGAGAAGACCAGATACTAGACTATCTGGAAGATACATCAATCCAGAGAATAGATAAAGAAAAGAAAGATCAACTTAATAAACCATTTACAAAACAAGAAGTATCCAAAGCCATTCGAGAGCAGAAAAAACAAAAAGCACCAGGCCCGGATGGATTCGGTGCAGCCTTCTACAAAATCGTGGAAAAAAATATTATAGAGCACCTAACAAAAACCTTCAATGAAATAGGACAAAATGGGAAATCCCCAGAGGAATTCTTAAGAGCTAATATAATACCGATCCATAAACAGAACAAGGATCCCTCCCTAGTAGAGAGCTATCGACCTATTTCTCTGATCAACACCGACGCAAAGATCTTCGCATCAATTATAGCAGCCAGATTGAGATCCGTTATTGATGAACTGATCCATAAGGATCAGATAGGATTTATTCCAGGAAGAAGCTCAATAAATAACATCAGAAGGATAATAGACATACTAGACTGGTCTCATCTAGAAAAGAAAGCAGTATTAACTATTGCGGTGGATGCAGAAAAAGCATTCGACCGAGTTAATTGGGACTTTATGTTCCAAGTTCTGTCTGCCTACGGGCTAGAGGGATATTTGTTGAGTGCAATAAAATCTCTTTATCTTGGGCCAACAGCAAGAATTATAGGGCAGAATTTTAGATCGGACTGGTTTCAATTATCCAATGGGACACGCCAGGGTTGCCCACTATCACCAATGTTATATATATTGACAATAGAGATACTGGCAATTAAGATAAGATCATGTCCAGATATTAAAGGGTGCCATATGGGGCAAGAAGAATCTAAGATTGCTTTATATGCTGACGACATCATACTCACACTGACGGAGCCCCAACAGTCCATGATAGCCCTAATGAAGGTAATAGACCAGTACTCGGAATTATCCAACTACAAACTCAACTCAGATAAATCATGGATCTTGCCCACTAATATTGGCAAAGAACTAGAAAAAAATATAAAAAGCAGCTATAATTTTGGGTGGGCAAGTAAGAGTATTAATTACCTTGGACTAAAAATTACACCAAAAGTAGAGGATATCTTACCCACAAATTTCCTGACATTACTGAAAGAAACAAATGCTACTCTAAAAAGCTGGAAGAATATTGTCATCTCATGGACAGGGAGAATTAACGTTATAAAAGCTTACATCCTCCCAAAGTGGTTATATATATTCCGCCACTTACCTTTTGAAATACCCGAGAGTTGGCTAGCCATGGTACAGACCTCCTTCTCCAAATTCATATGGCAAGGCAAGAGACCACGTATTGCATTAAATAGGTTGTCTCAGAATATAAAGAGAGGTGGACTGGGGATGCCAGATATAAAAGATTACTATATGGCAAATATAATAGGCCATATATACACAATGCAACTGCATAACACCAAAATACAAAACTGGTACAAGAGAGAAAACCATACATTTGAAGGAGGAGAATTGGCCTCAGCCATCTGGGCTTGTAGAATGCCCAGGTGGACTAGAGGCAAGAATTACATAGTTGATAATATATTACCAGTATGGTTTTCCATTAAGAAGAAACTGGGTCTCCATGAAAAAATCATTGAAATGCTGGATATAAATATTTTAGAATACAACATACCAGACTTAAACTTAGATAACTGGAGGAAGGTAGGCATCGATAAAATAAAAGACCTTGTCCACACAGGAGATCTAAAAACATTTTCAAAACTCGTTCAAGACTACGGCCTAGCAACTAAAGAGATATTTCACTATTTAAGGGTTAAAAGCTTCCTAACCAAAACGTTAAGTAAAGATACAGGAAGACGGAATGGATACCTGAATTCGATATTTGGGGGCAACAAAGTAACCAAAGTAATGACTAAAGCACATAAGGCTTGGAAGGAAGGGAAGGGAGATCAATTAGATAAAACAAGAGGGAAATGGGAACATATTCTTGGTACAGAGATTACAGAGCAAGATTGGCTGCAAGCCCTCAGAACTTATAACAAAGATATACACTGTATTAATATAAGGGAAAACCAGTTCAAACTTATGAATTTCTGGTATCTCGTACCCTCGAGAGTAGCAAAAATGAATAAGCAAGTTTCAAATAAATGTTGGAGATGTAATAAAAAAACGGGGGATTACATGCATATCTGGTGGGACTGTACAGGGGTCAGGTATTTATGGAATACTTGTTTTCAAAAATTGAAAGAAATCTTCAATATCTCACTAGATATGAGCCCTGACCTCGCTTTGCTGCATATCAGATTACCAAACAAGACAAAAAAAGAAACAATGATGATAACTCATTTTTTAGCTGCCACAAAACTTCTAATTGCTAAAAATTGGAAAAAAGAGACTCTTCCCGGCTGGTTCCAGATGAAAAACCTGATTTTATTCCATCTGAAAATGGAAAAAGGCATGAGATGGACTAATGTTGCAGCAGATAAGAAGTGGGTGGATATAGAAGGATGGATTAAGAAAATTGAAATAAATTGATACTTCGCCATACAAATAATTAGGAATAGAGGAAGCAAAAGGGCTGACTAGGGGTGCTGTTCTCCGCTGCGACCTGTGTGTTGTTTTTTTGTCCACGTGTCTTGTTTCATGTTTTATGTTACGGTTGTCACGGACTGATTAAAAGAAGATAAGGATTTAAGTCAGAAATAAGTAGTACTAATCAGTCAACAAGGGAAATTCGGGGAAAATAATATAAAAAGATAAGGGAGGGAAAAAAAATAAAAAAAAAAAAAAAAAAAAATAAAAAAAAAAAAAGGATAGTGTACTTACACAGGAGCCATCCATTAGGCATTTCACCATGGTCAAACTTGGTACTGATGTATGACTACCGCAATATGAATACATCGTGACACATGCCAAGATGCCTTGACTTGACACTCTTGACACTTACAGATGATCTAAATATTCAGGGAGTGGTAATGCTTCAAAATTTTTATATAATACCTCTCTGTGTGATGGGGTCCTCAGCTCAGCATGAGTGCAGTTTATGGCCCTAAGAAATGTTGGCGTCCCTGCCACCTGGTAAAAGGTCAACTTGACCTCATGCCACTCTGCATCCTTGGTGAGGAATTGGATGTACGCCTTAATATATATACATATTTGTACTTGGGTGTCTGTACTGGACATATATTTTGCTGCTTAATACTTTTTTTGATGTGTTTTGGGACATTGCTCCATCTATGTGCACAGACATGATATTAAGGCATTTGGTAATAACAAACAATGAGGAGCTTATCTCAAACATCCAAATAAGAGAACACTTGGGGAATAGTGACCATAATATGGTCTCATTTGAGATTAATGCAAAAAAGCAAATTGGTAAATACGCCACCAAAACACTTAATTTTAGAAGGGCTAACTTTGATGGACTAAGGGCATCAATTGAACATTTAGACTGGGAACGATTGTTTTCTGGACTAAACACAGAAGACAAGTGGAATGCCTTTAAGCACACATAACAAAAGTACACATCCCAATATATACCTTTGGGAAACAAATGCAAAAGACACAAATCGAAACCAATGTGGCTTACAGGTAACGTGAAACAGGAAGTACAAAACAAGAAAATGGCATTCAAACATTATAAAAACACGGGATCAGCATTATCATTTATAGAGTACAAAGAGGCCAACAAAGCCTGCAAAAAGGCAATTAAAATGGCTAAATTGGAAAATGAGAAAAGGGTTGCCAAGGAGAGTAAAACTAACCCCAAAATGTTTTATAAATATATAAATGGAAAAAAGCTAAAGAGGGAAAATGTTGGGCCCTTGTTATCCCAAATGGGAAATTTGGTAAGTGAGGACAGAGAGAAAGCAGACATTTTAAATACTTTTTTTTCTTCTGTTTATACTAAGGAAGAGCAGATGGACGAGCCCCTGCTACAGGAAGTTATGGGACATTCGCCGCAAACATGGGATTGGCTGACACAGGAAAAAGTGCTTAAGCAATTACACTCTGTTAAGATAGACAAGGTCCAAGGACCAGATGGTATACACCCAAGGGTACTTAGAGAGTTAAGCATAATTCTGGCCAGGCCACTATTCATGATCTTTAGGGATTCATTCAGTTCAGGTACAGTGCCAACAGACTGGCGAAAGGCGGATGTCATTCCAATATTTAAAAAGGGATCAAAATCTCTGCCAGGTAATTATAGGCCAGTGAGCTTGACATCTGTAGTGGGGAAACTATTTGAAGGATTGCTAAAGGTATACACTCAAGAATACATCTTGAACCAGAATATAATTAGTAAAAGTCAACATGGTTTTGTGAAAGACAGGTCTTGTCAAACAAACTTAATAACATTCTATGAAGAAGTCAGTAAAAATATAGATCTAGGTGTGGCAGTTGATGTGATCTATTTGGATTTTGCGAAAGCATTTGATACAGTTCCACACAAAAGGTTACTCTACAAATTGAGAGAAATAGGTTTGGGGGCAAATGTGTGTATGTGGATTGAAAATTGGCTAAAAGATAGAACACAAAGGGTTGTTGTAAATGGAAAATTCTCAAATTGGACAAGGGTATTAAGCGGAGTACCTCAGGGGTCTGTTTTGGGCCCTCTTCTTTTTAATTTGTTTATTAATGATCTGCCACATTGTGCTGAGAGCCATGTCTCCGTGTTTGCGGACGACACTAAATTAGGTAAGGCAATAAAGACTAATCTTGATGTTTTTTCTTTACAGGAAGATTTGGACAGAGTGGGGGACTGGGCAGTAAAGTGGCAAATGAGGTTCAATATAGACAAATGTAAAGTTATGCATTATGGGAAAAATAATAACAAAGCAACATATACGTTAAATGGTTTTTCCCTGGGAAAAACTACTAATGAAAAGGATTTAGGAATAATTGTAGATAACAAACTTGGCAACAGTGCCCAATGCCAGTCAGCAGCTGCAAGGGCCAATAAGATATTGGCATGTATAAAACGAGGTATAGATTCACGGGAGGAGGATATCATCTTGCCTCTTTACAAATCAATGGTAAGACCTCACCTTGAATATGCAGTACAGTTCTGGGCACCAGTCCTTAAAAAGGATATTAAGGAACTAGAAAAAGTGCAAAGGAGAGCTACAAAATTAATAAGGGGTTTGGAGGATCTTAGTTATGAAGAGAGACTTAAAAAATTGAATTTATATACGTTAGAAAAAAGGCGTCTCAGAGGGGATATGATAACATTATATAAATATTTGCAGGGCCAATATAAAGAGCTCTCCAGTGACCTGTTCATTAACAGAAAGGTACAAAGAACAAGAGGTCACCCCCTCAGACTGGAAGAGCAAAGATTTCATAGACAGCAAAGGAAGGGATTCTTTACGGTTAGGACAATAAAGTTATGGAACTCACTGCCAAGAGAGGTAGTGCTAGCAACCACAATAGATGCATTTAAAAATGGTTTGGATGTTTTTTTAGGGAAGCAGAACATACAGGGCTATTAATAATAGAATAAGCATTAATAAAAGAGCTTATTGATCCAAGGTGAAATCTGATTGCCTCTTGGAGTCAAGAAGGAATTTTTTCCCCCAGGAGGCAAAATTCGAAATAGCTTCCTTAGGGGTTTTTTGCCTTCTTTTGGATCAAAAGCTGTAATGATAGGTAGAAGGGTTGAACTTGATGGACTGGTGTCTTTTTTCAACCTAAATTACTATGTTACTATGTTACTATGTATTACTATGTTACTATGTGTGTGCATGTCCACTGATGATTCAGACCCGAATTCAAGGATATTAAGTGGCTGCATTTTGGCAATTTGTGATTTGTTAAAGTGCCCAACCCTAATCAGGAATAATAAGTGTATATTGAGCGGACCCTTCAGTGTATTTATAAAACTGTTTTTCACACAGACTTCCCCTGTCTGTATTTAAGGTCTAATAATAGGGCAACTATAAAGATATATAAAGGAGTACAAATAAATTTACGAATAACAATAATTGTATTCAAATTGTATAGCCAATATAGTATGTTATACTCATAACTGGTAATGCATATAAGAAAACTGTTGATTGAAGATCTGTGTCCATTTCCACACAAAAAAATAAAATCAGAAGAAACACAATAGTGCTCACTGTTTCACTGAGTGGGTTGTTAGAGATGGGCTCTGCTTTAAAAGCGCCATCTAAATCTTGAAAGGGCTGCTGCGTCAGCTACTGGCCATCTAATTTCCAGAGACAGCACTGTTCTCTGACAGTGGGCCACATCACAAAACTATAACAGAGAGAACTGATTTTTTGGGAGTCTGTGGACTCCATTGAAGCAACAGTTTTGTCTGAACGGAATACCCCAGCACGAGGCAGAACAGGAAGCTGACTGAAGCTTCTGAAGTGGACCTTAAAAGCATGACACCAAAAAGCTTTCTGAACGCTGGACTGCTTTTGAGGTCAGTCGGTCATAGCTGACCATGCATTATTTGTGAGTTTACATATATGTGCACGCTCACAAAGGTTTTTATGTAAGCCTTTTAATTGAGCACTTATTACTACATTTCTACTTATCTCTAATTTGTTATTATGGCTATCGTATATTATACCGTATGAGTCACACTGAGGCGATACCCGGGGATACCTCAAGAATTATTGCGGAGTCAAGTTTAAGACCATCCATTATCTTGTGCTCTTTTATATATACTTATAGCTCTCTTTGTGTCAAGTGGATTTAGAGGTAGTTTTTAAAATGAGAAGCACTTCATAATTGGACAGATATATCAAGTAGCGCCTAGCACTGTTTTTCTTTTTTAATAATAGCTCAAACTTTAATACAAGGGTGGGGCACTATTTCAGAAATCTCACCTTATACTTTAGCAAAAATGATAATTATGCCAATTGTAACCTTTCAGGTCTCTAAAATTGGATAATGGATACATTTTTTTAGGTGTTACTCTATTAGACAATTTTCTCTTTTCACAAATGTATTATTTTAATAATAGTAATAAAACAATGAGTGGTAAACTGCATAGGTCTGTCCTTCTTTTGAGATGCAAAGCTCTGTCCAATAACACAATAAGACAAGTCAAGCTTGTAGTGATGCTTGAATAGAACAGATAGATCCAGATTGTGAGAGTAGCATGGCTGAATACCAGGGGAACCTGATTTCGTGTTCACTTTGTGTACTGTCAGGAATGATGCGCCAGCTCATTAAAGAGTACAAGATGGAATGTAAGATTCAAGAGATCTTCAGGTATTGAGTAAATTCTAAATGTTTAAGGTCTTGAAGGTCAGCAAGTTTATTGTAACATATACTTTTCATATAATAGTATATTAAAAACAGAGTGTGTAGGCAGAAAAGAACCATTCTACCCATCTAGTCTGCTCAATTTTCTAAATGCTTTTATTAGTCCCTGGCCTTTTAAAGTGCCCAACCTCAATCTAATTCAGGAATAATCAGTGTATGTTGAGTGTATATTTCAGTGTATCTATAAAACTGTTTTTCAAACAGATCTCTCCTGTCTGTATTTGAGGTCTAATAATAGGACAACTATAAAGATATATAAAGGAGCACAATATAAATGTACAAATATTAATAAGCAAAAAAACACACAAAAAAACCACAATAGTGCTCACTGTTTCACCGAGTGGGTTGTTAGAGACGGGTTCTGCTTTAAAAGCGCCCTCTATATCATGAAAGGGCTGCTGCGTCACCTACTGTCCATCTAATTTCCAGAGGCAGCACTATTCTCTGACAGAGGACCGCAGGACAAAACTATAACAGAGAGAACTGATTTTTTGGGGACTTTGTGGACTCCATTAAAGCAACAGTTTTGTCTGAATGGAATCCCCAGCATGAGGAAGAACAGGAAGCTGACTCTTCCTTTTTTTAAAAAAATACTTTATTTTCCATATTTTCCGTATAAACTTAACAGAATGCATATAGATGACACAGACAAGAACATTAAAAGACACATGAATTGAGGCGCCCAAACTATGTTAGACTCGTTGTAACCACTCCCTGGTCAATGTGTTTGAACAGTACAATATATATATACAGACATTATGTGGAGCACGAGACCTCTATTAGATTATCACGTTAAAGTGGAACCGGGGGGGAAGGTCGAAGGAATATCTGATCGAAGAAGGCCCAGAACAGGGAAAGGATGAGTGGAGAGGACCAACTATAAACAATCAACAGGGGTCCCTCCAAGGAGAGCCTGACATTCCCTTTACTTCGTGCTGTTAGGATTTACATTATCAAAGCTCATATTATAACATTATAACTCTCCCATTTACCCCATATTTTATTATATTTGTCTAAATCCGCTCTATGAGTAAAGTAACCCCTTTCCATTGTATGTTGAGTTTCTACCTGGTTCTTTATTTGTGGCCAAAAAAAATTCCCAGCTTTGTTCCACTTTCTTGTGATCACAAGTTTAGTTGCGAGTAATATATGTGTCGTCAGGGGCAGGTCTACCATGTCAATTTTTTCCAACCCCTGATGCATTAGAGCCCTACGGGGGGAATTCGGAAGCGTCTTCCTGCATATATTCGAGATGATCCCAAATACCTCTCTCCAGCAGTCGCCCAATTCCTCACATTCCCAAAAGATATGAAAAAGTGTGCCCCTGCTCTTTTTGCATCTCCAGCACTGTTCGTCATGAGTGGGAATTATTATTTTTAGCCTCGATGGTGTCATATACCATCTGTTATTCAGCTTAAAGAATAATTCCTGCAGGTTGTATTGCATTACAATGTATATGCTTTCTTATGTCATTCCAACTTTTGTGCCAGCTGTCAGCGTAGTCTCTAGCCTCTAGGTCAGATTTTAAGTCTCTCTCCCAACTTCCCCATGCGGTCGGAAGGTACTGTTGTTTCAGTTGTTTAATCCATTTCATACAAATTTTCATGATTTTTTTCTTGGGCTTACCATTAAATAAATTGTCTATCGCCACTATACTATCTCTGTCATTGTACATATAGGTATTTTCTAATAGGAAGTGTTTTATTCTGAAAAATTAAAAAAGTTCCCTCAATGGCAAATCAAATTCTTGTCTTAACACTGCAAAATCTTTAATTTTGTTTTCTACATACAGGTCCTCAATGCTGCTGATGCCAATCTGTCTCCAGGTTTTTGTCAATAGATCAACCATATTGTACTCTAGTGCTTCCAGAGGGGTTGTTCTCAGGACTTTTCTACTTATGTTGCATCTTGTTTTAAAATCATACCAAAATTCCATAAGATCTGCAAGAGTACTCCCTGAGATCTTTTGTTGTATAATCTTCTGGTGATCATTGTTCAGCCATAGGATATTTTCCAAATTATCTATTCCAGAGATTTCCTGTCACCATTCTAATTCTCTGTTGGAGGCCCATTGAATCTTATTTACATGCATTAACATACAGGCCTCCCAAAGATCCCTAAGTACTGGCATTCCAAGGCCCCCTTTTTTAGTGTCCTGATACATTGTCTTTTTATTTATCCTTGATTTTTTACCAAGCCATACAAACTCCAATAATTTGTTTTGTATAAGTGTCAGTTGTTCTATTTTTATCTTTCCTGGGGCCAATCTAAATATATATAGCCACCTGGGAATAACATAAGCCCTAACGGTGTTAATTCTACCCATCCATGAAATGGAGGATTTTCTCCATTTGTTAGGTTTAGCTTGTATTTCTCTAAAGATCTTATTGCAATTAATTTCTGCAGTATCTTTGCCATCAGAGGGTAACGTAATGCCCAAGTATTCAATCCCAGAGCCAACCCACTGGACAGAGTATTTTCCCCTCATCCTCTTTTGTACATCCTCTGGCATGGCTATACATATTGCCTGTGTTTTCTCAAAGTTTAGATTATAGTTGGATATTTCGCCATAATAATGAATTAACTTTAATAGCTCTGGGATTGAACACTCCGGGTCAGACAGCGTCAAAAATACATCATCGGCATATGCAGATATCTTATATTATGTATTGCCCATTCTTAGTCCCTTTATATTTTTATTTTGTCTGATCAAGTTTGCCAGGGGTTCCAGTGATATTATATACAACAGAGGAGCTAAGGGACAGCCCTGTCTCGTTCCATTATATATACTGAACCAATCTGATTCAATGTTCTGCCCAACCCCCTTGTGGAATTAGTATATAGTAGTTTAATAGCACCCATCATTCCTGCACCAAATCCCATAGATTTCAGGGTTTCTGCTAGGAAGACCCAGCTGACCCTGTCAAACGCCTTTTCTGCGTCCAATGACAGGGCCAGCATAGGGTCTCCCTGTCAATTTACATACTCGAAGGTGTCAACAATCCGCCTCACACTATCCTCAGAGTTTCTTTCTTGCATAAATCCTACCTGGTCTTTATGAATCAGAGATTTTATCCAGCCCTTTAGTCTATATGCCAAAATAGCTGCAAATATCTTGGAATCAGTGTTAATTAGGGAAACTTAGGCTATAGTTTTTTTATGTTAGTGGAATCTTTTCCAGGTTTAGGGTTTGGTGAGAATTGCCGCCTGCATTGACTCCACAGGGAAAGACTTTTTCTTTATGGCTTTATGTAATTCTATGTATTCTATAAACCGAAAGTCTAAAAACCGAACAACCTTCGGTTTATAGACTTTCGGCTTATAGAATACATGTAACACTATTGGCTTTCTATAAACCGAACTAGAGTCCCCATTCATAAGAAATTCAGCTTCCTGTTCTGCCTTGTGCTGGGGGATAACCTTATGCCTATCCCACACATGCATAAACTCCTTCACTATGTTAAATTCTAAAGGCGTCTCCATGCATCCATGGCATGGCAACAAAAGTGCCTAGGTAGTGATCCTTTTAAATCAAAGGGAGTCACAAATAAAAAAACAACAGATTTACAAATTCACAACCTTGGAGCATTTGCCTATATCACTACCATGGCTAAAACAAACTCAATATATGCAAAAAACAAAAACTATTTGTGCTGCTCACCCTAATAAAGTTGGCAACATACTCTCACCTCCTATCTAGTGGGCACACAAAGCAGTTTATACCACTACCAAAACCTTTTTAATGTGTGGGAAGAGGTGCAATTAAACCTCCTCCAAATTAACCAGCAAGCTGGAACAAGACAATGAACAGTAATATAATTTATCCTTTAGCAAATTATACCTTCTCTTCTGCATGAAAAAGCTGGTCTTTTTAACCCCTTCGTGACGCAAGGTGCTTGCGTCCCAAACGCAAAGTTCAATAAGCATCTTCCACATAATAGTCATCCATAAAGCAATGGGAAGTCATATTCACTCCACACAGTCACCTTCAATGAGATTCACTATGCTCAGACTGTTCAAAGGAGAGATAAACCTGAAATGCTGCAGTATGTAAATACAGCTTTATTAACACACAATAAAAAATTAAAACTACTCACAGAATAAAATTGAATAAAACAGCTCATCAAGGCTGTTTTTAGCAAAACAGATCGATCTGCAGTGTCAGATCTCCAGAGTGTTCGCTGATCTGTAAAACACTGCCTTATATGGCCATATGCTCCTGAGGAAGTGGTGTAAGCACCATGGAACCCGTTGAGTGGGACTTGTGCTCTTTAGTGCTTAACTCCTTATAAAGTGCACATACGCTTTAGCACCTAGCATTTTACTGCGGTTCTCACTGCAATATTAACACAATCAACTATTATCATATGCCCCTAGCCGGTAAGGGAGAGTGTGTCACAGATCGGTGAACACTCCTGCTGCCCTATGGCATTATCTGCATACCTTTAAGTCCTCTAAAATGATTACTCTGAAATCCCTTTCCTCAGTTATTGAGGTTAGGACTGTATCAAATATTTGATATTCTGCTTTTGGGTTTTTTAAGCCCAGGGTGCATTATCTTGCACTTATCAACATTAAATGTCAGTTGCCCCAGATTTGACCATTTTTCTAGTTTACCTTTATCGTTTGCCATTTGGCTTATCCATCCATGAACATCAACCATTCTGCAAATCTTTATATCATCCGCAAAAAGACCGACCCTGGCATCAAGACTTTCTGCAATATGACTAATAAAAATATTAAAGAGAATGGGTCCAAGAACAGATCACTGAGGTACCCCACTAGTAACAAGACCTTGCTTAGAGAATATATCTTATGGCATCAGCAAGTCTTATTGCCTTGTATGGGGGCTGCTTTCATGTCTTATTGATCTAGCCATACACAGTAAATGCCTATTAGAGCAGACAGAAAACTTTACATTTTTATCCTGTACCTTGTTATACAAAATATATGCGAACTTTGGGCTGGAAGTAATTGGTCCAAAGTCTGGAATGATTTGTGGGAAAAGAGGGACAAATCGGCAGCTGGTACACACAGTATGCCCCGATGTGGCCCTGAATAGCCTCGCAATTCGCCCATCTCTGATACACTTCCATGGGATAGCAGCCCGAAACACACCAAACCAAAGTGCTAGCCTTTACATCCCATGGAAGATTTAGGACACACAAAAATAGTTGACAAGAAGCCGAAATCCAAAAAAAGACGAAAGTGATAGATTCAATCCACTCTAACCCAATCAAGTTTGAGGAATGTTTGCAAATAATGAGCACATGACCATACCACCAGTTCAGAGCTGGATTAGCAGCCACCAGGCAGCACACAAATTTTTAGAACTAAAAAAAATAAAAATAAAATGGCAGACCAGGGATCAGGGCAGGGAGCAGACTAGGGCAATGGTAGAATGAAAGGGGGAAAGCAATGTCAACATGATACTAGCAGACTTTCTCAGTGGAGAAGAATTCAGCATTGGTACATTAACTGTGCAAACATTACAACAGCCTGATAGAGGCAGAAGCTAAGAGGACAAGTCAGAGGAGGAAGAATGAACTATGGCAGCAAATTGCTGCTAATGCAGTTGGTGGGCATAGCAAGTCTGAGGAGTTCAAGCAGTTAAGGTAAGTGCATCTAAAATACTTATACACCATAGGCAGCATGTTATATCACACTGAAATCAATCCTGTACATCATCTCATACATGTATTAACTGTGTCAAGGATATGTAAGTATAGAACAACCAGTGATAGGTTATGTAGGTCAACACACTTTACCATTCGCATCTGGCGCTGTGCCCCCTCAACCCTGGCTATCAGCTGATGATAAGGGCTCATGGCCTTCACAGAATACATAAAATGTTACAGCTCTAGAGACAAAGTTCAGGATAAAGATGAACATAAATGTGAACTGTGCTTCCTACATTCTGTATTTCAATGTCCTGAACATCTTCCTCTTTTCTTGCAGCTACATCTGAACCTATAATGCCACCCAGGGCATTGGATCCCATTGGTCAAGATCAGCCGGGCACATCAGGTGTCTCTCTGCAATCTGCTGACCATGTTCAGATGACAGAATTGGAAACTGCTATATCTGGTCTGGCTGCTGGAGCACGGCGTTGTGCTGAAAACATATACCAGCAGCTGACCCTGATGGTGGGAAACGAAGAATGGTTCCATGCCTGGTTTATTGAGAAGCTGAAACATATGTCTAGTCAGTTAGGTTAGGTTAGTAAAATAAAATATATATATTATTATCGAAAAACAAATTAAAATTTGAACTTGTCTCATTGTGTTATTATTCAGGTGTATCCACACCTTCCACTCTTTCACAATGTCTGTGCACTGCTCAAAATACATGTGCTGCTAACATCAGAATAAATATCACTCCATAGAGAAAAGCTGCACTCGTGGATCTTACATGAAAAAAAGGAATTAAGTATATTTATGAAGGTTTCATAAAGATTGCCAACATTTGGACCCATGGACAATTTTCAAGACAACCTACCTATACCAAATGTGTGCTATAGATAGTAAATGTAGATAGGGTAACTTACCTTCCCCAATCACACAGACTGACGACCATCTCTGGCTAGAAAATCTAGGACCCCCAGAAGTGAGAAACCAGAAGTACATGGAGTTATGTTGAGGCTTCACCCCTCAACCCATCACCTTAGAAACTGATAAACAAACAGCACATAACTGATAGAGGGCTGGTATAGAGGGAAAGACCGTGAACAGAGTGTAAAAATGGAGACATAAATATACAAAAGAAGTAAATAATAAAACGTAAATAAAACTCAAAAAGAGATGTGAATATAATGCAGTCAGAAGATTCAATAAAGGTAACAGACATATGTTGATAATAAGGAAATGAGGCATCAAAACAACAGAATAGCAGTCAAATAACAAAGATTCAACTGTACACTGACTTCAGAAAAAGAAAACAGAAAAGTATTAAAGAGACAGTAATATATCACAGACAAAATGAAAATAATGGTCCAGCTTAAGGTTAACTTTGGACGGGATGGAGTAGTATCTTGGACCATTCTCCACCTCCGGGTATTGGAAGAATGTGATCAATTGCCACAAAGAGCAGCTGTGCAAGGTGATTTATCTTAGTCAAAAAATGTTTAGCCACTGGTTTGTTTCTCTTTTGGTCCCTGTAGGCTACACGTATAGGGGATCTGTGGCCATCTCTCAGATTCAGGTCCGTTTTACCCACAGAAGACAGACTGCATATTATCATGTAAATGATTGATTCCATTGTACAAGTGATCCAATGTGTTATACTGAAATGTTTGCCAGTATGGGGATGGGCAAAATGAGTGGCTGTTGACATATGAGAGGAAGTGACGCATCCTAAACATATTAAACAACCAGGGTTTTGATATTCTTGCAAAGATGGATCATAACATTTCCTGGGGTTCATTTGGAAAAAAACCTGTCTTGAAGGTTGATGCCCCTATTATAACAAAAAAGAGATGGATCGGGGCCAGAGATTTGTCACTGGTAATTATGTTCTAATTTTTAATTGCAATACATTTAATACACTGGCATGCAGTGTTGAATTAAATGGCTATATTACATTTTGATCTGAATACACTATCTTTGAACAGCAGATATTTAGTTAATCAATTGTTTTTAACAATGAAATTAATTATGGCACATAAATGGAAACAGGTGGAGGATATTAAAAAACCAAATGCATCAACTCTCCATGATGGAAAAAGGTTATTCAAGGCCCACAATAAATTGGATGAATATCTTAACATCTGGCAACAATGGTCGTCTAGTTTTCCCAATTCCTGACAATAAAATTGCAGAAACAAGAATTCCAACTCGGCTCTGTGGTCTGCGTTGTCAATGGCATCATTGTTTGCTTGTTGTATATTGTTTTTTCTTGTGTAATAAACCTTTTTAGATTGTTCTGAAATTAATAATAAGAGATGAATAAGGCAATAATAATTTCAGTATAATTATACATATATACGTATATACAGTCCTTTGTAAACTAAAGTCATATTTTCTTGGGCACTTATCAGTTTGTCCTATTTGTTCTGTTTTTTTACTTGTATTATCACTGTCAGTTATGTCTACATTCTTATCATGTGCAAATAAAGAATGAATAAAAAAATAGACTGGGATGCAGTGTTAAACTATGTGGGTGGGAGGTGATTTTTTCATTGGCTTGGGGTGGAAACTCTCTGCATGGAGCATAATGTTTCTATCTGCTGATTTTCTTAAGAGAGAGTTATCCTTACGCAACATCTCAATGTCCAGGAATTAAATACTATCAGTGTAGAAATCATGGTCAGGTGAATCGGGATCTTGGGGTTGTTCAGTGAAGTCAACATCACTTGAAAAGCAGATTCCTAGGAAGTCCAGATCAAAGTGATGCAGTTAATGAAGCAGCAATATAGGCCTATGTAATCTACAAATAGAACATTTTTGCATATGTAGGTGTTATGGATGCCCCCTTTGCAGTGTCTGAATGTTGTATATGAAAGGACTCCTCAAATATGAAAAAATAGAGTACTGGACAGATTATATTTGGTTCAAGCAAGTACTCCAAGATTGTCTCATCAATGGATCCCTTTTGCAACCCTGAATTCAAGAAATTCTCAAGTTTGTTTTTCACTGATGCTGTGGGGTCCTGAGATATTTTCTCATTTGTTGTTTGTCTGACAACTATCTGACTGCCTGAAAACCAAATTTTAGAATATTTTGACTGCATGGTTACATATAGGATCCATCGATGACACAGTTATGGTGTCTTTACCCCAGCATAACTGATGTTATGTGTTCTTGACAGAAACCTGCCACATCCTTGCTGACTTCCACAAAGAACCAAACAGCTGTCCACCTTCTGCTCTACACCTCTATTGTGACTTATACTTTAAAATATTGAACAGTGTGCTTATGCTTCAAAGGATTCATGTATGGTGTGGATAATGAGACAAAAAGCAGTCATTATTGACCCTATTTTATTTGCATATCCTTATCCAGAATCCCTTACATTACTGTATTTTGACAGTAGAAGCAGGTCTGCTAACCTGTTGATATGTTCAGTGATACTCTGGTGACTTACTAATATTCATGTAATTCTCATAAAGATATGGATTACCTTTTTTGGTCTCTCAAGGATCATACACTTTGTCCAACTAAAGACTACTGTTGTGTCATGCTACCCATTCCAGTATCCAGTTTTTACTTTATTTTCCTCTTTGCTCATGTCCTGGTTTTCCTTCTTTACTCTTGTTCTGCTTCTCTGCTCCTATTTATGCATGTGTGTGCCCCACCAGTTTATTATGTGTGTTTCAATATAGTATATTAAAGTCTGTCCAGTCTAAGCTATGTCCTGTGTCTTTTGTGTTTAGTTCAGATATTATTTTATGCAAGTTTCAGTGCTAGGAACTTGCTGAAGTGAGGTACCTTGACACTGGTGGCAAGCTTACCATTTCATCGCCACCAAGTGTAACTGAACACATTTAACATCCCAGAGTCCTAGGCTAGCTTGTCTGTGTCTTGTATGTTCCCTTATGTTTTGATCCCTTGTCCTTTTGTTTGGTTACTTGCTTCCATATTGTAGTCTTGTCTTTTTTCTTTGCTTAGTACTCTGTATTCTTGTATTCTGCTTTCTGTTCTGTCCTCTCTTTCTTGGCCTTGTCTGTTTTAGCCTGCAACATCCTGCACTACTCTGGAATGCTATCACCAATGCCTGCTCCATTGTGTTTTCAGGGTATCATCTGCTCCTGTTTCCTATTCTGGATTCCAGTCACTGCTTTCTCAGGGATCTGGTTTGTGGCTGTGCCAACCTGGCGGTCAAGCATCTGGGGGAGTGCAGTTACCTTGCATCAGGCACTGTTATTCCACACCAACAATGTGATTTCATCATTGGCTACATAGGGTCCCTTTCACCAGGGTGCTAGTGACAGGTTACATGAGCCACTTGATTTAAAAAACAATTACATTTGTAATCTATTATGCGATTGTAATGACATAACACATGCTAAGTGAAATATAAAATTTTTGCATGTTTAGACTTAACTGATATGCACTTTATTCAGTTCTACATTTTCCTTTTTACATGTCCTCATAGGTTGAAAATTCAATAAAACTTTGTATTAGAAAGAAAACTCAGCAATTTAACATTACATAAATTAAATGCTCTATAATTATACTGTTGTTGAGAGATGTTGCACTGTAACCATTAGCAAAGAATCATTTATTTGTAATCATGCAGTTAAAACACACTGAGAGATTGTCAAAAAGGAACAGTGTTCTTATTATTGTGAGCTGTATGGTTGAGGTTATGCTCATCTCACAAGATAATGATATCATTGATCTACTGATAGCATGATGTTTTGTGCTGTATTTACTGTGGAATTTTTCAGTAAACAAAATAAAAATAATTACTGTGATTGAGACAGGAATACAGAGAACAGATATAAACATTAATTGGATAAAAACTGTTTGCTGCATTAGTCTAATTTAGTTCTAAAAAAAAAGATTAACTCCATGTACAGATAACTGGCTACCAAAGATATTCCAAAATGTGGTTTCCCCACACACAAAGTAACACATATTAAAAGTGATGGTGGGACAGCTAGAATTTGTACAAATAGGTATTAGGTAAGGAAATATAAGTGTCAGGCACTCAAAATGATACAGTGAATAAAAACAAATTCAATGCACTCAAAAATCAATATGTTGATATACAGTGGTAAATAAAAAATGGATATGTGTATAATAGAAAAAACACAAATGCTTTTGTGTTTGCAGTTAATATATGATATTTCTGCAGTATTGAGGAATGCTTTGGACAAGAAGTGTTTTGGATAATGGATGTTTTTGATCACAGATCATTTTTACCAATACGATATATTAAAGCCTGACATACTGAAAGTGATTTAATTGTTCTATACAGTATTTGCATTGTTTCTACCGTGTTTCATGAGTGCTGAGAGGCTTTAATATATCTTATATCTTACCTCTTATATCTTACAGTTGTGTTTTTTCTATTGTATATGTATCAATATTTAACTTTTACTTATCTCTCTACATCAACTTATGGATTTTTAAGTGTATTGTATGAATGTTTTTATTAAACTTTGTTTTATTCACTGTTTCATATAGAGTCCCTGCCACTTGTTACTGTACCTAATATAGCCCTATTTGTACACTCTCTAGTGCTCCCACCATCAATGTTATACAGTATAGACTTTTTACTCTTTTTAAAATTAATTTGCTACCAATGATGTAAGCATGATGAATTGTACAGGTGAAACCTGTGCATTGTGATTTCATACTAGTCATTCTGAGGCATTTTGTGATTTTGGAGGTTTTTTTTACCTTCAATCGTAATTGTTTTTACAACCCAGTTACTTACATCACAATATGATAACAATGTACACTAACATTTAAAAGTTTGGGGTCACTTAAAAATGTCTTTGATTTTGAAAGAAACGCAAATTGTGTCCATTAAATTAAAATGTATCAGAAATACAGTGTAGACATTGTTAGTATTGTAAATGACTATTGTAGCTGGAAACGGCTGATTTTTAATGGGATATCTACTCATTTGACAGTATTATTTAACATGCTAAGGGTTCACAAATGTATACCGTTGTGTAGAAGTCCAATGAGTAGTCTTTTCCCTCACCTTCTCTATTCAAAATGTGTTGTTTTATACACATCCTTGGAACGTCATGGGGTTTCCAGGGTTGTGATAGCAGTAACTATTGATATTTCATATAATAAACAGGGTTGGATTCCAAGTTTCATTTACTTGAATTTCCTATTGATTGTCCTGCTGTTTTCCTATCGTTCCATTGTTATGCCTCTGCATATGCCTTTGTTTACCTATTTTATATTCACCTCCATTGCCCTTGTTGAATTATGGTAAATAGAGGAAAGAGGTGAACGGAAACAAATGAAAAATGGATGACATTCACTTTTGCAGCATCCCTTTTGTAAACCCGTATGTGTTTTTCTAAGGGAATAAGACTAATGCTGTTAATGCAGGGGGTTACTTCTGCTGCAATAAATTAATACATACAAAAAGCATTGCACCTGCTGTATATGTACATTTATACATCTAATAAACTAATGAGTGTGGCAAAGTAATATGCAAGAGGTGTGAGGAAGGGATTATCCACTGTTGTTGCAGTCCTCCTTTGTTGCAGTAAGCTACAGCACACTGGCACTGCACATTGATGCATAGATTAAAGGACAGCTCATTTTTGACTCATTGATTTTCAATAATTAACTTAATTACATTTATTTTATTTTTTTTGGGGTGGGAGACCTACTGTATGTTTTGTTTGATTCATAAAATCCCCAGCCCTTCCTAATTCTATTTCTGACCCCTTGGCTCAGTTTTTTCATCAACACAAATGATCGAAGGGTCTGATAGTGGCAGCTTTTAAACAACAGCAGAATCAACTACATTTCCCATGATTCTGCAGTGGAAGAAGTTGATGTAGGGCATGCGTGTGCACATGCGCTTGCGCACATGCAATCGCATATAATCCGTCAGTCATGTATCTTCCGAATTGTGCTGCCAACACAATTGTCAGCAATTCAATTCGGATGTAACATTGATAGAACCCCTAGCAGGGGAATGAAATAAAGTATAAAGTAAGTCGTCATTGCCCAAATAAATAAGTTTACTTAAGTTAATTATTGACTCAAAAATAAAAGTTTAGTTGTCCTTTAAGAAAAAATGTTTTTTAGATGTTTCTGGGGGATTTGCTGTACAATAACATCACATTGTAATAAAATATGTAAATTAATAAAGACCTCACAATTGGGGGACAGTCTCAATTAGGTTTAAATTTTATCTGGCACACTGAAGAATGAGAGTTGCGTGGTCAGCTTGGGTTGCTCTTTAAGTTTTAGGTCAATTCCTTCCAGCACCATGCTGGTGGATCTTTCTTCCTAGAATCCTGGAGCCCTGTTGCTTCAGGTCATCTCATAGTTCAGACAGTTCGTCTCGCACAGCAGTTCTGATTTGATCGACCGCAGAGGCAAAGTCTATTTTGATTTGACTGGCGAATGTGGTGAAGTCTGATTTTGTGGGTGTATCTTTCAGCTCAGTGCAGATATTTTCAGTTACTCCAGCCTGTTCATCCTCCAGGTCATCATTGGATGATTGAGATGCAATTCCCGCGTCTTGCAGGTTGGGTGCCATCTTGTCTTTACCCACACATTGTGCAGTAAGTGGCAATAAGTAGTTATTAATAGTACCAGGTCCATTATCTTTATGTTTTTAGGTTTCCCAGGCATCAGTGGGGTTTTCTTGCCTGATTTACCCATGTGTTGTCCGGGAATGCGAGGTTTGCAGGGTGATATGCGGTACACAGACGGGAGCTGCAGATTACACAACCTACTCCATGAAGCACCAACCACGCCCCCATATATGTATTTTTTTTTGATCAGCTGTTAAATATGAAACACTTTGTAATATTGTTCTGGACTTGGTCCCCAGGACATACTTGAAAACGAGAGAAACCTAAATTTATTCTTCCTGGTAAAACGCTTTCCAAATAAATAAATTACCAAGCAAAGAAACATAATCCAAAAAAGAAGAAGATTAAATGGACATAAGATATAACAAAGACCCTTGAATTAACACAATTGGTCATGTCAAGGAGAACAAGGACACCGTAACCTAAAATCAAGTTATCAACTATTAAGTTATATTATCTGTTCTCTATTGTTTTTATGAAATCTATTCTGAGCATTCATGAAAAGGTTTAATGCAGATCCATCCTCAGTGATAACGATATGCTTATCTGGACAGATTCCATTTTTACAATGGAGTGGATTAATTAAAAGCTAACAAACTAGTGATAACAGTGTTAATTAGTCTATAACTGGAGCAAAGCACTCTATATAATGTCCTAATCGTCAGAGGGTTTTATGTTAAGAGTGTTTAATAAACTATCATTTTATTCAACTGACATTGTGAAAATTGCATCTATATTTGCCAAAATTACAAAAGAATGATTATATAACCATTGGTAACATGTAATTTAAAATAAATCTAATGGATCTTAACGTAGTGTTGAACACCAACTGTATACCTGATCATACCTGTCTAAGCTTGTGGAAACACGTTTCTATATATTCCATATAGTTTAAAATACAGAGATATTCTATATGATCTTCTGAACACAAATTTTAATCATTTCTATATTTGAAAAAAAAAAAAAAAAAAAACGTTATTAGTGTTATAATCAATTCTATTTTGGATAATTTAAAATACAGAGGTTTTATTAGAGGGCAATCTTGGAAAAACTTCAGCAACCAAGATATACCATTTACTTGTAATAATAAATTAAATGGAAAGAAATATCAGCATGTCTGCTAAACATCCCAGAGATAAGTCCAAAGAAAAGTCCAATAAAAACAGGATAGTGGGTTCCTTTAAAAAAAATAAAACACAAAATAGTGCAATATGCAATAAACACAGGAGGGATCTGGTGATTGAGGTACTATATGCACTCACAAGTGTAGGCAAATAATATTCATATCGGCTGTGTTGTCTTCAAAGTGATATTTAATAACATAAGCCTGAAAAAAAGAACAGAAAAACACACATGTGCAGGACCAAAAACAATGTTGGATTAACCCCTGCTGTGCAGAATCAGACTCACAAGATAGAGACTACAAATGTTGGCTGCAGTCCCCTCTCTGATTGATGGACACATCTGCTGCCTCCTGATCATTTCTACAACTCTTTTTAACGCTTTTAACTTATATATCTTGTGAGTCTGATTCTGCACAGCAGGGGTCAATCCAACATTGTTTTTGGTCCTGCACATGTGTGTTTTTCTGTTCTTTTTTTCAGACTAATGTTATTAAATATCACTTTGAAGACAACACAGCCGATATGAATATTATTTGCCTACACTTGTGAGTGCATATAGTACCTCAATCACCAGATCCCTCCTGTGTTTATTGCATATTGCACTATTTTGTGTTTTATTTTTTTTAAAAGGAGCCCACTATCCTGCGCCAATCTGTTTTTTACCTGTATACTTTATGAGCATTCTGGAGAGTGCTTCAGAGGGCTGCGCTTAGTGTGGTACCGCAAATATCATTTGCACCTATTTTTGCACTTTGTATTCTTTTGCACTACTTTTATCTTTTGAACTAAGGAAATAGGGCTGCTATGCTACATTGCTAACTAGTTAGGCGTGAAGATTTCTGAGACGACTGCCACATAAAAGGGACAGTGTATCTGTTCACACAATATAAATGTAGGGGAAAATAATACAACCTACAACTCTATCTATGGACAGAAACTGCCAAAACAGAAATAAAAAGGCAAACATGGTCTGTCAGCAGTAAGGAGCTGATTCTAAATAGCCAATATATATCTGTACCCCCACAACTATCAGGGAAACTCTGCTTTGCTAGTGCAGTGGAGATGTTCAAGACATAACTGACTCAGATGCCCAAACAAACCTTAGCCACTGACTATCCTGAGTGCGAAAGGGATTTTTACATACATATTTTTTTCTTTCTTTCTTTTTTATCACTTATATGTGTATACACAATTGTCGTATAGAACCACAAGGTGGCGGCACCACATTTACTAAGTACGTTTATTTTAACTTAAATGAAATAAAGGTGATATTTTATTATTTATCAGACATCACAGTTTAAGCAGTTAGATAGTGTTAACATGATATCATCTGAATAAAACATCATGTTTTGTGTTTGAATGCTTGTTGACATTCCTTTCGCTTCACCTGATTGACAATTAGCATCCTTTATTTAAGAAGGTTGCATTGGGTTTTCAACCAGGTCAGCTGGTCCTCAGATAACCACGTGGGATTCAGGCTTTTCAGTAATATTTTCATTTGATCTCAATTTTTGGAGGAACATGTAAATTGTACAAAGATTTACAAAATTTCCTAAAAGGTTCATCAATATCCTTAGGTGACAGGTGCCCTTATTAACATAATTTTTTTCATTTTGACTTTGTTATTTCTCTGTTTAAGCTTATTGGTGAATAATTATATTCATAAAAAAACAGTACTGTATTGGCAGACAGTTAAAGCAGTCTTGAGAGGCCACATCATATCATATGTAGCTACGATAATAAAATAATTGAATATTACAATCTCTTAGCAACTCCTTATCTAAGGTTCATAAACTCTCCTGAACACCCAAAACTCAGAATAAAAAATGATACAAATCAGAAAGGTATAACTTCAATGCCATGCAAAAGAAAGCTTCAGAATAAAGATTAAAATTTAGCACAGCTAAATATATAACCGAATGTAATAAACCAGGTTGACTAGCTAGGCTAGTCAAATCCAAATCATCCATGAAGCAGATAGCAGCAGTCAGATACTTGGATAATATTCATACACATGTGTTAGAAATAATAATAAAAAAAATTATGAAAGATTACTCTGAAAAACTATACTCTCAAGATATTAAAGATGCAACAGAGCAGGAATCTTTTATTAAAAAGGCCTACCTTACCAAACTTATTAGTTAACAAAACAAATGCACTCATGAGCAAACAGAAAATTATATAAACAATAACAGATCTCAAAATAAGTAAAGACCCTGGATCAGATGGTGTCCCAGCTGAATTTATAAAATTGTTAATGAATAGATAACATAAGCACTTATCGAGGTGAACAATATAAAATGCCAGAGTAAAGCTCTAACCCCTGACTTCACACAAGCACGTATCATTCTAATTCCCAAAGAAAATAGAGAGCCACTATTACCAACCTCTTACAGGCCTTTTTCATTACTTAATAAGGACTATAAATTATTAAATAAGATCCTCATGAATATATGGAAAGAAATTCTTCCCTCAATAATATCACCAGCACAGACAGGATTTGTACAACAGCACAACAGCAACAGCACAAATGAAAAAAATTTGGTCTAGGCAGTAGATTTCCCAACAAATGGTAAACAATCTAGATGCCCATAAGGACTGTCTCCTTTCGCCAAGTATGTTTATTCCATCTTTTGAACTATTTCTTAAACATTTATATATTCATTTTAAAATTAAACAATACAGAGAATAGAACAGACATATGTATTCTTTGCAGATGATATGGTGTTATTTATTAGAAATCCTCAATCCTTAATTTCACCTTTACGAGATCTTCTACAGATTACAGAGGTTGTTGGGACTTTAATTAATTATATATACATAAAAAGCTATTCTCCTTAATGCATCAGTTCTATATTCTATATTTACCAACTGTGAAAGAGATCAGCAATTTATCCCATATTGTAATCACATGTTTTTATTAAATGCTAAACCATCCCAAATACCTAAGCAATGTATAAGAGATCCATTGATAAATAATACTATAAAAGCATGACAGATGATGAGTTCTTGTCTATCAGAAAATAAATACAATAATAATAATAATAATAATAAAAATATCTAGTTCTTCCTTTGCTAAATAATAATAATCAAAGAGCAGTAACAGATACACAATTTAAAACTAGGTCATATAATTTATCCAATAGATTGTCACAAAATGTATTTGAGATTCCAAATAATCATATTTTAATTTACTTACAGGCAAAAAAAAATTAAGAGCAATAAAAATGTAGCCTACATGCAATGAAATAGACTTACTATTGAGTCCTGGTTCAGATATATTTCACTCTACTTCAATGATCTATAATCAAATAACTCAGAACTAGAGATTCTAATTAATTTTAACAGAAGATTACAAAATATTTCTTTCTCATATTTTCATGATATGATATATAAATTACTTCATACATGTTAAATACCACCAAATGTAGCTAACCACATTTTTTGTATGGGTGTTTGCAATGTAGTCAAACAGCAGCAGATCTACTCTATAATTTCCAACATAATTATTTGGAAATCTACAAAAATTATGATAAATCAATAATAAATCTTGAAATTGACATCACAACCCCAGATTTCATACTGGATGCATACTAAGATTTTATGGATGTGTGTGGAGTCTTGATAAATAAGACATAACTTTTATTGGTACTAGATAAAATGACACATATAACAAACAAGATAAGTGAAAAAAAAAAACCGTGAGGTAAGTGAAGTTGTGATTAAAATAAGTCTTGCACATCCATAGATAATCAGATGTAAATAGTTATACTGTAAATAATTATTTAAAGTATGGTATGGGGTGCAAGAACAGTAATCTGGTTATAATAGTCATAAATGTAAACCCCGGTAACAGAGAGGGGTCCAATCAGGGCATATAAGTATCATTAAAAACCAATTACTGAAAGGGTTCAATTGTCTACCCAGCGTTTAGTAGCCGTGTGCATTCACATATTATATAGTTTAACATATTGGTAGTGAAATAATCATAATATATAGGCAATGTCCATAAAATAATCATTATAGCAGGAAAAAATACCATGCAGCTGTTAAGGCAAGTTAATCTGATTAGTAATAATATAACTGTGTGGCTAAAAAGGGGAGAGAAAAAACGGAATTGTTACTTTTAAATTCGGCAGCTGTCAATTAATCATGCCGTGTGAAGGTAAAATCCTAACTCTCTATTGCCAACATTCAATACATTTAAACAGTTAGCCAAAACACTTGTAACCAGGTAATTCCTGCTATTTGTATATGAACAAATATCAGCTGCATAAATTTTAATATCAAAATGTTTGATGTAATAATAGTTGTGCAGCTAGGTCTGCCCATTAATTAGATGAAAGTCAAAGTTTTTAAACTATAAAGAATTTAACAGGGGGCTGGCACCACATACGCCAAAAGTAAAAAAAACAAACTGCAATTATAAATGTGCACAGGTAGGAGTGGGGACAAAAGACCCTGGCCCGACGCTCGTTTTGCCACAACAGTGTCTTCGTCAGGGGATATTTCCCCATTTAGAACAGGGGATATATATCTGGTTTTAACAAGGGAGGGGTTGTGGGAAGAGCCACCTCTGATTGGTCAATGATCTCAAGATAATGCGGACCTCTGCCCAAATGGGCGTGTCAATGCTTTTGATCATACCAGGGATTTGAAAATATACTAAAATCATGCTCTTGCACTTATGGTCATAA
Organism: Pelodytes ibericus; assembly: GCA_036172795.1. Taxonomy (NCBI): domain Eukaryota; kingdom Metazoa; phylum Chordata; class Amphibia; order Anura; family Pelodytidae; genus Pelodytes; species Pelodytes ibericus. The sequence continues at coordinate 87,110,086 of CM069859.1, forward strand.
TAGACTTGGCAATATTAAAGAGGCACTGAAGAGGATATAATTAAGGAGTGAGCATCAGCTTATGTAGAATGTATATAATAATGGAGATATAGACAGACTTAAGAGAGATAACTGGGGGGGGGGGCAATAACACAGATTATTAAAAGTGTATGAATTGAAAAGTCATGTGCTGGGGAAGGGAGATTAACCCCTTCGCGACCGATGACGGTCCTGGACTGTCATCGGTAAAAACACACTTAGTGACCGATGACGGTCCAGGACCGTCATGCAGGTCTGATCGCGGTATGCACGCTGGCATACCGCGATCGCGCTACTAACAGCATGGCTAAGTGTCTCGATACCGAGACACTTTAGCCATGCCGGTTGAGGACCCCCCGGGAACATCCGGGCACTGTGACAGCCAGGGCCGGACTGGCACACCGGGATACCGGGAAAAATCCCGGTGGGCCGCCTGCCCCGGGGCCGCCTGCCCCGGGGCCGCCTTGGCCACTTAAAGTGAAGCGGCGGCGGCCGCCACTTTAAGAGTTCGGCTGCTGCAGCATCCGGCGGCAGCAGACGAATTTCTTAAAGCGGCGACGGCCGCTGAATTGCTTAAAGTGGCGGTGGGCCACTTTAAGCAATTCGGCGGCCGTCGCCGCTTTAAGAAATTCGCCTGCTGCCGCCGGATGCTGCAGCAGCAGTTCCGGCGGCGGGATGGGGAGCAGAGAAAGCAAGGTGAGTGAGACATAAAGGACAGGGGGTGAAAGACACTACAGGGGGAAGGGGGGGGTGAAAGACACTACAGGGGGAGGGGGAAGGGTGGGGTGAAAGACACTACAGGGGGGGAAGGGGGGGGTGAAAGACACTATAGGGGGAGGGGGAAGGGTGGGGTGAAAGACACTACAGGGGGGGAAGGGGGGTGAAAGACACTACAGTGGGAGGGGGAAGGGTGGGGTGAAAGACACTACAGGTGGGGAAGGTTGGGTGAAAGACACTACAGGCGGAGGTGGAAGGGGGGGGGGTGAAAGACACTACAGGGGGAGGTGGAAGGGGTGGTGAAAGACTGTACAGGGGAAGAGGATAGTGTGAAAGACTACATGGGGAAAGGGGTGAAAGACTACAGGGGGAAAGGGGTGAAAGACACTAAGGGGGAGGGGGTGAAAGACACTAAGGGGGAAGGTGGGAAGAGAGACGCCACAGAAAGGACAGAGAGAGAGAGAGATGCCACAGAAAGAACACACAGAGAGCGAGACGCCACAGAGAGCGAGACGCCACAGAGAGCGAGACGCCACAGAGAGAGAGATACGCCACAGAGAGAGAGAGAGATGCCACAGAGAGAGAGAGAGAGATGCCACAGAGAGAGAGAGAGATGCCACAGAGAGAGAGAGATGCCACAGAGAGAGAGAGAGAGATGCCACAGAGAGAGAGAGATGCCACAGAGAGAGAGAGAGATGCCACAGAGAGAGAGAGAGATGCCAGAGAGAGAGAGAGAGAGAGATGCCACAGAGAGAGAGAGAGATGCCACAGAGAGAGAGAGAGATGCCACAGAGAGAGACGCCACAGAGAGAGAGAGAGACGCCACAGAGAGAGAGAGAGAGACGCCACAGAGAGGGAGAGAGACGCCACAGAAAGGACAGAGAGAGAGAGAAAGGACACAGAGAGAGAGAGACGCCACAGAAAAGACAGAGAGAGAGACGCCACAGAAAAGACAGAGAGAGACGCCACAGAAAGACAGAGAGAGAGACGCCACAGAAAAGACAGAGAGAGAGACGCCACAAAAAAAAAAGACAGAGAGAGAGACGCCACAGAAAAGACAGAGAGAGAGACGCCACAGAAAGGACAGAGAGAGACAGGCTACAGATATGCGAGAGACAGGCTACAGGATATGTCTCACACACTGCCCTGATATATACCTCTGCACAGGGCAATTCATATAACTCTGTGTACATACTGGAGGTATATATATTGCCCTAGACAGGCTTATATATCAGTCTTATCTATAAATAATACACTGTTCAGATGTGCTTTTTAAAATGCATGATTTTCCCTTCTATGAATAAAAAAATTATATTATGCTATGGGCTGGTTTAAAAATCTTATGCGATGGGGCTGGTATATAAATTTTTTCCAGGGCTGGTTTTTGTTCCCAGTCCGGCCCTGGTGACAGCCAATCACAGCGCCCGGATGTTAATAGCTGTCAAAGCAGGTGCCGATGATCGTGGGGCAGGGAGAGACTAAATATAGTGTGTCAAATCTCCCCCTGGTCCCCCCCAGTAACAACCAGCCCCCCAAAGGATTTTTTTAATAAAAAAAAAAAACGTTTTTTTTTTTTTTCCTATTGTGCTAATCCTAACTCTTGGGTTAGGGTTAGAGTTCATCAAAACCCTAATCCTAGAGTTAGAATTAGGGTTTGTACTAACCCTAACCATAGGGTTAAGGTTAGAGTTAAATAAAAATAAAAAAATTTTAAAAAAATTAAAAATTAAATAAATAAAATTTTTTTAAATAATAATAAATTGTATAAAAATAAAAAGTTATTCCGTAGAGGACCAATGACATGTTATGTCTGTCTGTGGTCCTCTAGGGATATTTTATTTAAAAAAAAAAAAGACTGCTAGTGGGGCCAGTGCTTTGCATTGGCCCCCAGCAGTAGATAGGGGCCCGCAGCAGCTGGATATTTGATCCATGCAGCCGCAGGATAGCAAGGATAGCAAAAATCGGTGCTTCCTACTATAGACTACATTTCCTATTCTGCTACGGTAGCTTTTGGCTGGCTGAGCATGATAGGAAATGTAGTCACAAGTATTACATAATAAATACACGTTTTAAAGCTGCAATAACCATATCCTAAATTTTGCCCTGTACCCAGTGGTGTATCTTGATTTTGTGCTGCCCTAGGCAGACAAAATCCGGGCACCCCCCTACCCAAGCTGCACACCCACGTTACACACCTAAGACATGCCCCATCAGTCAGACTCACATCAAGCTCACACTCCCATCACACTCAGTCACACACTCCTACTCCCATCACACTCAGTCACACACTCCTACTCCCATCACGCACACTCTGACTCCCATCACACTCAGTCACACACACTCTGACTCCCATCACACTCAGTCACACACACTGTCTCCCATCACACACACTCTGACTCCCCTCACACTTAGTCACACACACTGTTTCCTATCACATACACTCTGATTCCCATCACACTCAGTCACACACACACACACACACACACACACACTGTCTCCCATCACACACACTCTGACTCCCATCACACTCAGTCACACACACACTGTCTCCCATCACACACACTCGGACTCCCATCACACTCAGTCACTCACACACACACACACACACACACACACACACACACACACACACACACACAGTCTCCCATCAGCACTTACCTTTCCCTGGCAGGCAGGCAGCATGGTCCCTCCATGCTGCCTGTTCGGCTTCCCGGCGATTGTGCCGACAGGTCACGTGACCGGGCGCGCGTATGACGTCAGCGCGCCCGTCACGTGACTGTCGCCACTTCCGTGTCGGCACACTGCACGGGGAGCCGAACAGGCAGCACGGAGGTTTCTCTGTGCTGCCTGTTCAGCTCCCCGTGCAGCCTGGCAGGCAGAGCGATGGTGAGGGGGGATCTTCCGATCCCCTCTCACCTCCGTCTCTGCCTGCAAGCGCGGTGGGGTTTTGTTTTTTTTAAAGGGCCGAATTTTTTTATTTTTTTTTTTTAATTTTTTAATTTTTTACATTTTTTTTCAGTGCTGGGGGGCGCTGCCGCCCCCCAAAATTTGCCGCCATAGGCATCCGCCTAGGATGCCTCGCGGTAAATACAGCACTGCCTGTACCTGCCACATAAACCTAGCAAACCTATACATGTGGGGTACCGCTATACTCAGGGGAAGTTGCTGAACATATATTGGGGTTTTGTTTGGCAATAAAATAGACGAACCCCTTTAAATTCATACCTAAGTTTCAAAGTGTGTGGAAATAAAACACACAACAAATTACTACGTCAAAACTTGTCAAAGATTGGTGGTAAAATGACAGAGTGAAAAGTGTCAAATTACCCCAAGTTGAATGCCCTGGGATGTCTACTTTATAAAAATGTGTACATGTGGGGGGTTATTCAGCGATTTATATCAGATATCGGTGTTACTGTGTCACTAATGCTAATTTAAAAAAAAAAAATGGTTTTGAAACAGCTAAATGCTACTTGTATTTATTAACCTAAAACATGCAAAAAAAAGCAAAAAAACATATAAACATTGGGTATTTCTGAATTCTATTTAGCACGTTTTTTCATTAGCTTTTGAAGCTTAGTAAAAGAATTTACAAAGAAAAGTCAGGAAAAGTGTTTATTTTTTTTAATTTTAACCATATTTTACTATTTTTTACACAATACAATAAATTATATGAACAAAATAATGTCATGAAAAGAAAGCCCTTCTTGTCCTGAAAAAAACAATATATAATATGTGTGGGTACAGCAACTGACAAAGAAGAAAATTAAAGCTAAACACAAACACCTCAGAAGTGTTAAAACAGCCTCGGTCACTAACGCACAACATTCCAAAAACAGTCTGGTCATGAAGGGGTTAAGTGGATATAATGATGAGTGTAAAGAAAAAGTAAAATGAGTGACAAGACACAACACTGTGGGAACAGAACTGACTAGTGGAAGTGTCAAAAGAAAATAGTGATTAAATAAATATAAAGTGAGGTGTATAAATAGAAAAAGGCCCATATGGCTATAAAGGTATATCACTGTGTAATAGTGTAATGACAAAAGTGCTAGAGAAGAGTGATGTAGTGGATATGTTGCAAAGGTGTGTTGAAAAAGAATAATGTGCTATAGTGTAAATTAAATTAAAATATTCACTATGAAAAATTGACTAACTGGTGACAAAGGAATAAGGAGAAGTAAATAGTGTGATAAGGTGTGAAAAGGAAGCAAAAGTGTAACTCTCCCATAAGCTGTAATAGGTGGCTAATAATGGCAAGGTATAGCCTCTGATACAAACACTTATAAAAAGTGAGAAAAGGAAAACCCCTCATTTAACCCATAAGGGAATAAGGAGTTGATTATATAAAGCCAAAAGGATTCTCTTAGTAAAAAAAAATCCACTATTTACGTTTCTCTTTATCTGGTTGGAAAAAACTTTTTCAATAACTATGAAACATAAAGATATAGGGTCTCCATGGGGAAAAAGCCATCACATTTCATTCAGTTTTTACAATGTCTGGATCATCTGGAATCATTGATGTGTTTAGTTAGTACAATATTAGGTCTTAGTCCTCTAGGGACAAGTTATTTTTGAAAATATATTTTCAAGCTGGACATTGCCTATATATTATGATTATTTCACTACCAATATGTTAAACTATATAATATGTGAATGCACACGGCTACTAAATGGTGGGTAGACAATTGAACCCTTTCAGTAATTGGTTTTTAAAGATACTTATATGCCCTGATTGGACCCCTCTCTGTTACCGGGGTTTACATTTTTGACTATTATAACCAGATTACTGTTCTTGCACCCCATACCATACTTTAGATAATTATTTACTGTATAACTATTTACATCTGATTATCTATGGACGTGCAAGACTTATTTTAATCACAACTTCACTTACCTCACGTTTTTTTTTCACTTATCTTGTTTGTTATATGTGTCATTTTATCTAGTACCAATAAAAGTTACGTCTTATTTATCGAGACTCCACACACATCCATATAATCTTCTTGTTTAGCTTTAGGGTTACCCCCTAGTGGAAGTCTCTTTTTTCTTATATTGGAGCTCTTTTTAGCTCCTGCAAGTTAATACTCTAAAGAATATTCTGAGATTACTGAATTTCATAGTATTATTACTGTTAAAAATATACTTACAAAATGAATAGTACCTACATTCCCCTCATTATAATTGTGGAAAGCCAAAATGCATCAGTTTGTGATGAAAGAATGGACTAATGCCTGGCCAACAAAGAACATGATGACAATACATTTTATGATACTTGGGAACCTTTCATCCTATTGCTAGATAATCAAAAAATATTATTACATGGAATGCTTAGATCTAAAACAAATATGTACTCCTAAATTATTAATTCAAGAATAGTATAAGTTTTCATTTTCTCCATTCCTGGAACTAAAATAATTTTTATTGGTATCAGTCTTCAACTACTTCTTTCATAGATCTTGAGCAGACTCGTACTCCTCAAAAACTAAAATAAGAGAAGGTTGGTGATGCCAGTTGGATGGGTCTTCAATTTATATGTTTATGATACTAAAATAAATCAGTACTCAGTAATTAGCAATACAAATATAGTTTGATCATACCTGTGGTAGAGTATCAATTTCTTCTTCCATATATATAAAATTCATATTAGTATGTTATCAATCTTTCATGGCTCTTAAACAAACTAGTACTCCTCAATTGTAAATATATGAATAGGCTGGTGGTACTTTGTCAATTTCTTCTTTCATTTTTCATATTGTTGAGATGTGTGTTAAAGAGTTATGAAATGGATGAGATCCATATTCATCCCATATATATATATATATATATATATATATATATATATATATATATATATATATATATATATAAATATGATAGTTCTGTAAACTGAGAAATTACATAGTGTTTTTAGTAGGTAGTTGCTTGGTTTGTATTTAGAAAGGCATGGACGATTATATTAGATATTAAATGATAAACAAAGAGTCATAGAGAAGTAGGAAATGAAAATATTTTTATTCAAATTTGTTTACCACAAATAGCGCCACAATGTAAACTGTCAAATGCTGTATACACTGTCTTTTATTTATAAAAATAAAAATAAAAACTAAATTGAAAAGATAAGAACTCTAATATTTACAATATAGTAAACTGTAACACTTCACCAGTATAGAGAAGAAAAAAAAAAATATATATATATATATATATATATATATACACATTTATATACAAAATAGCTTATTTTAAATAATTATATTTCTTTTTAAAAGTTTTTTCTTGCTTTTCTAATTTCCCTATTATAGGTAGTGTAGTGAGTTGGTGTGTATATGTTTCTTCTCCGTGCTTTATTATAATTTACAAGTTTGGTCACATTAGGCACAGTAAGAGCAGGAATTTTCTGGTAAGCAACCAGAGTGCACCTTCCAATTCGTCCTGCAATAATCACTGAGCTTTTTGCCAGTTCAAGAAAGAAGATGGATGCTGTGGGCTATGGAGAAAAAGACAATGTGACAAAGAAAGAGATACCTAGATTCAGCACTTCTAATTTCATCTCTGAATCAACTTTAACTGAGCTACTTTTAATTGTTATAGTTCTGTATGTGTTTGACGACATTGGACATTGCCAGGCACGTCATGGCAAACAATGCATATGCTGACAAGTTCTTATTTTTTTCTTTCATGGATCTAAAATATAATTGTACTTCTCAATTGCAAATATAAGAATAGGTTGGTGATACCATTAGGATACATAGTGAATTTATTCTTTCATTTTTCATATTGTTGAGATATTAAGGGATTATGAACTAGATGAGATCCATATTCATTATATATATATGATGAATATTGATGTATATATATGCTAGCTCTGTTGGCTGAGATAGTGTTGTAAGTAGGTAGTTGCTTAATTTGCATTTAAAAAGGCATGATAGATTATGTTAGATATGAAATGATATACAAAGAGTCATAGAGAAATCAGAAATTCAAATTATTATATATTTTCATTTAGTTTTTTGACCAAAAATAACACCACAATATTGTATTTCATATGTGAAGTGTTAAATGTTCTATAAACTGTTTTTCATGCATTCACTTTCATTGTAAAAAGCAAAATAAACAGTACCTTGAAAAAAGGGTACCTCAGCAATAACATTGCTGTAGATCTTCATATTCTAGCCGAGGTAAAGAGGCCATCCAAATTTTTTTTTGTCTAATGTTAAAAAAATCTACGCTGCCAAAAATTGTTAAAACAAAAAAACCTAGCTTTGAAAATGCTGCCAAAAGTAGGGCTAGGGAAAGGGAAGCTTAAGATTGGCTGTCATAGTCAGCCAATCAGACACATCATTTGTGCATTTTGAAATACCAGCCCTCCCGGTCTGAGCTTTTATTCTGGTTTGCTCTCTGCTCAGAGCAAACTATGAGAGATATTTTTGCTCTGACTTTTTTTTGACATTTTTTAGAAATATTTGGGTTATTCCTATTTTTTTTTTATGGATGACCCCTTTCCCTGGGCAAGAAAATGAGGACCAAGGCAATTGCGGATTTCCACCGTAACCTTGATACAGGTAATATTTTATTTACAAGGCTCCCTTTGTGTGCCTAAAAAGGGGGGGAAGTCATTTTCACCCCTGAGCACACTTCCAATTTGAATAAGATGGCCGCTTTACTGAGAAGGAGACGTGACATTAAAATGTGTGTGAAATCAGTGCCCACCCGGCACCTAAATGGCACTCTGTGATTAAAATATTACCTGAATTCCATCAATGATCTGCAGTGCCCTCAGGTCCCCTCATCTTTTACCCAGGGAAATTGGCCACAAAAAAAAATTAAAATAATCTACCTATCACATTTGCGCAGGCAAAACCCCCCAAAAGAAACGCATGGCCCCTTTTCTAAGCATCAGTGGTCAGCAGAGGGTAAATCAAGATCCCTGCTCATAGAAAATAGGCAAAGTCAGCCAATCAGAAACCTTCAAATCCAAGTTTTACCATTGGGACAGTCCGTTGGTATTCCCGCACACTGCCTGACACCTCCCCGTCCTCCTATTGTGGTGTATCCATATGGTCCATAACACTTATAATGTGATTGGTTGAAGTCCGTACAGCTTCCGAATTTAAGTGCCAACCTTCTTTAGTTCAATCTTTTCAATTCAATGAAGCAAGTGGTGCAATATGCACATTGGGCTTAACTCGCTCTGGGTAAATTACCTTTCAAACCCTGCATAAATGGCTCACTTGCATTACAGGTGCTAGGTAAAAATATTATTTTATTGGGATGGGCATTGGTGCTTCTTCTCAGTCTTCCCTATAATTTATATTCAGTATAGGTGAAGGGTAATTAACTCCAAATTCTAGGGGGAGGCAGGTTATATGTTTTTATTGAACTACATAAATTCAGTGTGCAACTATACAACATATTTGTATCTTAACAAAATTTTTAACTTTTTTAAATAAATGAAACTATTTTGAAAAGCACCTAGCTTAGATGAAAATATATTGGAGATTTAGTCACAATATTTGGCCCCATTCTGCTTAGCCCACCACTATGCCAAAGTACTCCAAACTTGGTACTATCTCTATAGCTTAGTTACATGAAACTGAATCTCTCTGACAATCTGTCTTAAACTATCATTTATACAATTTCCCTGGACACCACATATAGCGCACCTGTGTACAAAAAGCCTGACCAGTTTCTGGGCATGCATCCCACCACGGCCGACCCTGTGTGGGTCTTCCCCGTGGTTCCCCCCCTTCCCTCATTCATGTCTCTTCCCTCTCCCTCCATGTATGTGTCTCTCCCTTCCCATGTTTGTCCCTTTCCTTTTTCGTGCCATGTCTGTCTCTCTCCAACTCCCCCATATCTGTTGTCTCAATCCCATTCTTCCCTCATATCTGCTCTCTCTCCCTCATCCCCCAAATCTGTTCTCTCTCCCCCTCCTACCCATATCTGTTCTCTCTCACCTCCTCACCATATCTGTTCTCTCTCCCCCTCCACCCCCATATGTATTCTCTCTACCCCACCCATTGTGGTCGGCCTTCTCCCGGAATCCTCCAGTGCTGCCGAGCAGAGGGCTGGTGAGGGGAGATCTTCTGATCTCCCCAGCCAGTGCCTCTACCGGCAATCTTTTTTTTTTTTTTAAGTGGCTGATGGGTGTCCCATGGGGTGTTGTGACCTGTGCGGTCATATAGGTCGCACACCCCTAAGGCTGGCCCTGCATCCCACCCACTCACAGCCAGTGAAATTGTATAAATACTATCCAGATTAATATGTAGAGAGTTCTTGTAGCAGACTTTCTTCCAGGATTGTGGCAACTTTGAGAAACAAACCTCTAAATGGAGAACTGTAGTTAAATAATAACCAACTAACAAAACGTATACATTGATAGTTGAGTTGAGAATATAAGCAAGTTGGATAATTATTCTAGTTCATTTATTAATTTTATATAGCCGGTGTTTGTGTAGCCTTAACTTTGCTATTTATTTGTCAGTTTGCCATCGTTCACTGTTTAATGAATAAACCCTAATGAATAAAACCACATTTGTGAAGACAAATGTAATATTTTTCTGTCACATAGCCTATGTCTTTTCACTAGCTGACATAAAACATTAATTATGAACCTCTCTATATTGTATGCAGTGTCATATGACTGAATGAAAAAAATCAGTAATGATATTTTTCAAAAGTTCTGCAATTTGATATGCCAATACATTACTTCTGTAACATCCTGAAAATAACTACATTATATTATTTGTCTGGTCATTGTTTGACAACTCTTACAGTGACACATTAATCTTGACTGTTGACTGAAAATACATTTTAACAAGAAGTTTATTTGACAACTGGGATACACATTATTGAGGTATGTCATGTGAGTATTGTCATTTTCTGTCTAATAGTAAGTTCATGCTCTTACATGAGGCTATGAATTCTCCATCATATAGGAAGAATTTCTTGCTTTCAGCAATATTTGATAATCAGCAATTCACGCATTATTATCAGTTACTAACAATTAAATTAAAATGTTGCTTTCAGTTATATATTTTTTTATGTTAGTGTTTTAGGATGATGTGTAAATACATTTAATTAAGTAAGAAATGTAACTTAAACATTAATTCCAATGATGTACATATAGCTCTTTCACACTGGATACATATTGATTGCCTCTGTATTTTTGAGAGAAGAACCAACACTCTATGTATCGCATTTGCATTTGTTCAAAGTTGAAAATAATTGACTTTTATTTTTTATGCATTGGGTTCACATGTTATATCAGAAATAATAATACACTTTCCCACTCTGTTATAAATTTCCTGTATATTAGACATGTGCATTTCGTTTTTGGATAAAAAATAGCATTTTCGTCCATTTGTCCGAATAACGAAAACAAAAAACTAACGAAAGCCAGATGAACAAATGCTAAATGAAGAGAAATTAATTTATTCATTCGTTCATTTGAATGCTGACAACCAGTCTGACGTTCGAAATTCATCTCAATTAAGGCATAAGTTATTGTATGTATGCCAATAGCATCACATAAGCCAAAAACAAGTCGAAATGGAGTCAAAATTGAATTCATTAGTATATATACAACTTTAACTGAAATTGAGATGAATTGACCTAACTGTGGAATTCCATGGAACTGAGTAAATAGACATTCAGTATTCCAATCGGATTAGTTTTTTATTCTGCATAACATTATGCTATGTCGAATAAAATGAATCCTAAATGAATAGGGGATGGGACACTTCATCGCGGCTGCATCCGCGCAGCCGCTTCACCGCCGTCTGTTCATCATGCGACAGCTGGCCGCGGGATATTTCATTGCGGGACATTTCATCGCTAAAGGTGAGTTTTAATGTTAGAATTAAAGTGTTAGAGTGTTAGAATTAGAATTTTAGTATTGGGGTTTAGGGGGTTAGAATTAGGGTTTAGGGGGTTAGAATTAGTATTTAGGGTTCGGGGTTAATTTTAGTATTAGGATTCAGGGGGTTAGTATTAGGGTTTAGGGGGTTAGTATTAGGGTTCGGAGGTTAGTATTAGAGTTCGGGGGTTAATTTTAGTATTGGGTTTGGGGGTTCATTTTAGTATTAGGGTTTGTGGGGGCACTTTTGGGGGGGATTCATTTATTGGGGGGGTAATTTATTTTAACTTGTACGTTTGTAAGAGCTGACAGTTCAGCGCTGAACTGTCAGCTCTTACATAGGCGCGTCCGCGTTATTCTTCATTGCTGACAGTTCAGCGTTCTAACTGCCGCGCTGAACTGTCAGCGATGAAGCCGTGGCACTTAACTGTCCTAGACCCCAATGAATGATGTCTTATGTCTTATGACTCTGATCTGTGGAATTTGTCAATTCAACTTGATTTTGACACATTTTTGTTTACATTTCGAATTCTGTTGTATATGTAACTAAAGTGGGTCTATTCCACTAAAATTCTAATTTGGAGGTTGACCTCCAATTTCGAATTTTAGTCAATAGACTCAATAGACTACATTTCAACTACATTTTGACTCAATTTAGACTTTAGTTGTTGTATTGCAATGCTATTAGCATTACATACAACAGCCTAAAAGCCAAACTGAATGAATGGATGAAATCCACAGCTCAGACATACTACTAGTATAAGGTTGGGGAATTGCTTTCAGTCTGCATAAAAAAATCTATATACTTTATTTCTGTCTGTGTTTATCAATTTTGTATTTTGTATTACTAAGCATTTTGATAATTATGGACGTGAAATTTATAAACATTTTTAACTTGTAATATATATTAAAAAAAGTTTTAATTTCACATCCATAATTATCAAAATACTTTGTAATACAATCTATGTTGTATGTTAAATGCTTATATGCACCGACTTTGTCTCCACTTCACTCCCTGTACTTCGTATAATGATTGGGAAGTACAGAGAATGACAGGAAAGTGAAAGTGAAAAAAAATCACGTTTAAAAAAGTTAACCCTTCCCTTGCTAATCACAGTTGTTTACTGTAATCAGTTTCCTTCCTAGTTTATTTGACTCATTTTCTTTTATCTCATCATTTTTTTGCAATTTTACTTTTTTTTCTAACTTTATTAATTATATTCTTTTAATATAATCATTTAATTACAGTTATCCCATACAGGCCTGTGCTGTAATTATGGTTGCCACCTAGCTTGGCCAGCAGGCTGGTAAAAAATTAGCTTCAGGTCAAGGTTAAGTCTATTGAGGCAGAAGTATGGTTGATTTTTTTTGTAGAAAAGGTGACTGGGATTTTAATTGCTCGACCAGTACATTATACTGGTCAGAATTTTTTCTGTATGTATTTGAAGTTCTCCCTTTCATATATATTTGTGAATACTAAATTGTATATCATTTATACACACAATGTATCCATCCAAAGAAAATTCTAACATGGGTGCAATAAATGAGAGAGAGAAAACTAAGTTTAAACAACCACATATCAAATTGGAAAAATCGCCTCTGGTCATTAGCCTAGGAAAATCCGTGGTCCTTTAAGGGTTGAATGCATGCCATGGGAATATCCCCGGAAGAATGGCGTAATATACCAGTAACATGATCTAAGACTTTTCGTGAAACAGTCCCAATTTTGGGGGTCTGTCCCTTTTCTCCGGTGTCTGGGAGACTGGAGATGGAATACTGAGCATGTGCAGTACTGACTGGTTGTGTGACAGCACCACTGCGCATGCATGTTGAAACTGTCAATATACATCCAGGGATCCTGTCAAAGTATGCATGAATCATATGTCTTATGGGGCCACTAAAGGGTATACTCAACAAGAGAAAATTTTAGGGAATTGAGACAGGAATCTCAAACTTAAGTCCAAAGTATCCTTAGTAAAGGTTACTGGTCATTTAAAGCACAAATAACGTGTGAAACTGTCACCTGTGAAAATTATATAAACAGCAGGTTTTTAATTTTTTAAAATTAAATATGCAACATATCAGATATTTTTTATACACTTTTATTAATACTATTTTAATCACACGTTTGGGTTTACATATACACCACAAAAATTTGACTCTATGTTTCTGTGTGTTTGGTTTCAACAAAATGATGTCCATAAAGCTTCTATATCCGAATTCCCCAACCACTTACTATTGAACTTAGGCCATTTTGGCCATTGATGCATTCAGTTGGTTTGTTGACGAAATATAAATAAATGGTAATGTAATGTAATGTTATTCAATTCATATGAATGGTAATTTCACCTATTCAAAACATAGTATAAAGTTGGGGAATTCGGATAAAAGATACAAATGTCAAAAGCTCAAATGCCTGAGGTAACAACATATTCTTTAATCCGAATTATTATACTATTGAATAAAGGTGAATTTTTTTCCATTTGTACGAATGAATATAAAGAAAGAAAATAACAAATGCATTTCGTCCGGACCAAATGCAGCAGTGGACTAAATTGGTTTTGGACGAAACAATTTTTTTTTTTTGAATTTGTAGAATGCAGTTTGCATCCAGTTAAATGCATGTTCACTTAAATACTTAAATACTTCCCCTGAAAAAAGATTTCCCAATTCTCAAGGGAAAATTTAAAGAGCGTGAAATACAAAAAAAAAAAAAACACAAAAAAACATTTGGACTGGAAATATTATCCAATACCAGAATGCAGAGTTCTTACCTTTTATTTCAGGGTAGCTACTGTTAACTATGAAAGACATGACCCTTAACTAAAAAATCACCAATAGTGTCATTGTAAACCCTAGTAAACCTAACCCTAGCCCTAACCATTGTCCTAACTGACTTATTTTTTTTAATTTAAAAAAATTCTATAGGGCTTTGAGGTGCTTGTCGATTTTGTAATTAGTTTCTACCCGTACCACAATTGCTGTGGGGCAGCGAGAGAGTAAAGGCACTGGGTTTCACAGCTATACTAATCTGGTTTCTATGACTGGCTGTCAAAGTGTTCAGATGTATCAAAGGTGACCTCCACAGACATGGCTAGAGTGCTTCGATCACGGGGCACTCAGCCATTTTACTTACTGTTTGATTCCAGTATGCCTGCAGCCAGGGCCGGCCTTAGGGGTGTGCGACCTATGCGAGCGCACAGGGCGCAACACCCCAGGGGGCGCCGCCCGCCAGCTTAAAAAAAAAAAAGCCGGTAAAGGCACTGGCTGGGGGAGATCAAAAGATCCCCCCTCACCAGCCCTCTGCTCGGCATGCTCTGCTGTTTCGGGGAGGGGCGGAGCTAACCGGCTGAGCGGTGTAGCTCCGCCCCCACCCTGTGAAGCAGAGAAGCTCCTGCTTCACGGGGAGCTGCAGGCAGCAAAAGAAAGTGCTGCTCGGCTCCCCATGCCTGCATTAAGCATGGGGAGCCGAGCAGCACTTTCTTTTGCTGCCCACAGCTCCCCGTGAAGCAGACGCTGCTCTGCTTCACAGGGTGGGGGCGGAGCTACACCGCTCAGACCGGTTAGCTCCGCCCCCTTCCCTGATCAACATTTGCAGGCAAGGGGTGGGGGGGGGGAGAGGCAGACTGAACAAGGGGAGAGAGAGACAGACAGAACAGGGGGAGGGGGAGAGAGAGAGAGAGAGACAGACATACAGAACAAGGAGAGAGAGTCAGACAGAACAAGGGGAGGGGGAGAGAGAGAGAGAGACAGAACAGGGGGGAGAGAGAGAGAGAGACAGAATGGGGGGAGTGAGAGACAGAACAGGGGGAGAGAGAGAGACACAGACAGAACAGGGGGAGAGAGAGACACAGACAGAACAGGGGGAGAGAGAGACAGAACAGGAGGAGGGGGAGAGAGACAGACAGAACAGGGGGAGAGAGAGAGACAGACAGAACAGGGGGAGAGAGAGACAGAAAAGGAGGAAGGGGAGAGAGAGAGACAGAACAGGGGGAGAGAGACAGAGAACACGGGTGTCTGGGGGGGGAGAGAGACAGAACACGGGTGTCTGGGGGGGACAGAACAGGGGGAGGAGAGACAGAACAGGGGGAGGGGGGAGGGATACAGAACACGGGGGTTTGGGGGGGAAAGACAGAACAGGGGAGGGGGGAGAGGGAGAGAGAGAGTGAGACAGACGTGGCAAGGAAGAGGGAAGGGACACATACATGGGGGGGGGGGCGCCACGGGGGAAGCCCGCTCAGGGCGCTGGGACACTTAAGGCCGGCCCTGCCTGCAGCATTCTGTGACCAGAATTGCAGGACTAATGTTGGTAAGAGAGTGTGTTCTCAGGACGTGCCTGGCACATCCCTTGTCACCAACAAGTTAATCCAGCAGAAGTTGTAGAATTACCTGCTGCCTTCATACCTGTTGTTTGTAAATGTTTCCCAACTGAAATCAAACTACTCTATAACTACCCAATCTGTCCATCTGTGATTTATGAACTAAGGCCCAGCCAGCCTGCTAGAAGATGTATGACCAGACCTAAAATGTAATACAACATACATACTACATCTTTTCAGATGCTGACTGCATTCACATTTTTAGGGTAACACTAATGAATAACATTCTTTATAATACATTACTTACAAACCAGCACAGTTAGTAAAAAGTATTTCCTGCTCTGTCACATCACATTTTGCAATCAGTTTGCACATTTGCAAACATCTGGGGACATGGTCCCAGTAAAGGTCTTATAGACATACACAGTAAAAATGCAATGTGTGTGAGCATAGTGCAAGACACCCAGACTTCCAGGACCATTGCCAATTAGGAGTTTACAATATAAATAATTGATACTGCAAATGAAGGTTCTGTTGTTCAGTTAACTCTTAAATATCCCACTCCTAAATTATAGTCATCTATATTTAATAAGCCCATTTCCAATGTCCTGTATTTGTTTTGTGCATTAAACTATTGCACTTTTCTCCCACAGAGCTACAGTTATAAATTGCAATTTAATAAATAT
Source organism: Pelodytes ibericus (assembly GCA_036172795.1). Taxonomy (NCBI): domain Eukaryota; kingdom Metazoa; phylum Chordata; class Amphibia; order Anura; family Pelodytidae; genus Pelodytes; species Pelodytes ibericus. The sequence continues at coordinate 87,126,684 of CM069859.1, forward strand.
CCACCTAGGACATTTGCTGAAATATTTGTCCATTTTAATGTAGTTGAGCTGATTTCTTTGTTTAATAGCAGTAAAAATAATTTAATTTGATTTTCAGAATTTCCTGTTTACCCACATTTTATCAGATTGTCTGCTAAAAGCATTACTATCACATTAAGGAACATCTGATGATAAGATGGAATACAGGAATGGGATTTTAGAAGCATTTTATTCAGCCAATATATTTTTCATGTAAACAGTTTGTGCTAACCGTTTAAACGAGGTAGACCAATAAATTAATATGAAGTAAGCTTATAGGCATTGACACATTATGGTTGTCATTAGGGTTGCAGCCCAGCCAGCATAATACCATAAAGTCAGTAAATAATTGGCTTAAGGCCAATTTTAAGCTGATATAGGAAATAAAAAGGATTGCATTTTTTTGAAGAAAACATGGGAACCTTAATTTTTAAAGAGGAGCGGTATTCTATATATCATGAATAGCCATTCTTTAATCTACAGTTTTTTTTTACAGGATGTTATTCTAGTGAGGTAAAAATTCCCCTTGGATGATATGATCTGAAATGTGTTAGGTTGGCCAAACTTTACAGTCTTATTTGTAATAAAATAATAAATGATAGCAAAACTAAACTAAAATAAATAAGGTATAACCTATATGACCAAAAATAAATAGTATTGAAAATAATTACTAAATAAAACAGAAAATCACAAAAGAAATAATGGATTATAGTTGTATTTTACTCTCCTTCAGTAAGGCAAATTTGCATGAAAATGAATACGTTTTGCTATATCTTGTTCAATTGACAAGCTAGAGATACTTGCTGGTATCTCATGACCTCCACTTAACCTTTTTTTCTATGGATTTCCATCCATGAAAATTTTGGTGATGATTTGCTGATTTCATGTTACACAAAACAACATTTTTCCAGTCATGCCTGGGATGGCAGTATTTGGTTTGGTTCATCTTAGATCAAACAGTATATATAGGAAACAAAATATGGACTACTATTTCCTGAGTTAATTAGCTAATTTTGTTAGACAATTTAACTAATAGAAAGCTGTGGTGTTTGTGTTTATCTTTAATTTTCTGCTTTCTGGTGTAATGTATCCACACATATTATATACTGGTTTTATCACCATAACAATTATTCTCTTTAGACTTTTTGACCCCAACTCTAAAATAAAATCTACCCCTAACCCTAAATCTACCCCTTGCACTAACCATAACTCCAACCCTAGCTCATCTGTAACCCTAGTGGAACTCTAACCCTAACACTAATTGTAACGGGGAATGCATGAGGCATCTGGTGTTCCATGCTTTTTCACCAGCCATTATATTTGTATATTTTCATTTCTGCTAAGGAAACTTGAATAAAATTCACCATTTTTGTATGAAGAATCTATCTGTAATTTTTTCTGCACTGCAAAACTCCCATACATATACACTGAGCCAGACAATGACACTGGTACAGCATAACTCCCATCACTATATAGCAAGCCAGATGCTAAGAGTGGCACAACATAACTCCCATCATTGTTTACTTAGTTTCACAGTGCTACATTATGACTCCCATCAATATATACTGAACCTAACAGTGGTACACCATGACTACCTTCATTATAAAGTGAACACGACAGAGAAGGTGGCACAGTACAACTCCCATCAATATATACTGAGGCACCACAACTCCCATCATTATACAGTGATCCAGACACTAACATGGGTACACATTAACTGTAATCATTATATAGTGATCCAGACACTAACATGTGTACAGTATAATTTCTGGCTATTTTCTTAATGTGCAAAACCTCTTACAGGAAATAAAGGGATGTACATAGCTACTACTTTATTTTGTCCCTCTTTGGATTTTTTACAGGCGATTTCGTGATCCAGTCATATTGATCTGAGATCTCCTGTCTTTATCGATTTATCGCCGTATTCAGAGGCATGTTGGAGCTACTTGAGTAGGCCGATTTTCTGGTATTTTATTACCATCGACATGCTATGATTATGCCCGGAGTTCAGGCACCTGATTTCAGCCCTGAATATCGTAGCTACCTGAGTAGACCCTTACAAGTTTAATATAGACAAGGCTATTTCTATTTCGATAAACATACCTGAAATGGTCAAAAATCTATTAGACAGATGTTTTGGTTTGTTTGGGTAAAGGGTGAAATTGTTTATTTGGGATAATATCAAATCCTTAAAAAATTATTGAAGCGAATAGAAATCTTATGGATGATTCCTGTAACTATTTAAAAAAAATTCCAGAAAAGTCGTTAAAACTTACAGACGGCATTTTCAGATTATGGTTCAGTAAAAAACGTTAAGTATTAGAGGTCTGACATATGAGACGGATCACGGAGGTTTAGGTTTTCCAGGAGTAAACTCTGGAAGATAAACCCCATGTCTACCACACGTTATTCCTTTGTTAAATAGCGTGCAACTAAACAGCAATGACGAGTGCCAAATTAACAATCCAGAAATGTTAACGAATGTGTAAGCTAAGAATAATTACAAGGTCAAACACACACATTTACCCACCAAAGGTATTAGAAAAAGTGAGCCAAATAGCAGAGTCAATAAATAGGAATACACCAATGAGTAGACTTACAACTATACCCATTGTTACCCCGAATAAGAGGGAATATGCATGCCATCAGACTTAGAGGGGTTGGGCAGGGGTGAAGCTAAGAAATAATAAAATGATAATCATTCATCTGTGTAAAGAATTCTGCTTTTGTAAGACCAAATACATTTCATTAGTTCTGGCCTTCGCTAGTAAATAAAACAAGCAATTACCCATTGATGTGTATATTAATTTAGTAAAATAAGAGCACATTGTAGCGGAGAGCTGATTTCTCACAGCTAAACGCCACCAAGTACTTTAAGAGGATGCAGGAACAAGTAATAAATCCAAGAGAATATCCAGCACAATCAGCATTGCAGTCCAATAATATCCCATCACTTTCCCCAATCACTGGACGACACACAGTATCAGGAGTAGAACTGACCAGAGCTCTTTAATGATTCAGAAACACAGAATATATACCGTTGAACATCTTGACAAACCAGATTAGACAAAGGAACTATAACAGGATTAAAATTTAACCTAAGGACATACAAAGGGAAATCCTGCCTCACACCTTTCAGGATACAAAGGTGCCCAGCTCAGATACACACAGGAAACTAAATGACTTACATAAGACAATGGGAAAGGTGACAAGGACAGGGATTAAAAGATAGGATCCAATCTTAACTTGGGGAAAGCACAGGGAATAGGACAAAGACTTGGATCCTAGTAATTACAGTACATTCCTCTGCTTGGGAGATAATTGAGTTAACCTTTGTATCAGCTCAATTATCTCCAAGCTAAAATATACAGGTTTTATACAATATTAATAACTTTTAAAATATGCATCACATTCACATAAAACATACATTTTCAGAATCAGCATACTTTAAATATGAACATAACTAAAAATCAAACAATTCCACCCAGAAGTAAAAAAGTTAGCTTTTTGGGCCTTTTTAAAGGGCCATACACTGTTACTTAGAGTTTTGTGTACTCCAGGCATAGGAAAATCTCTGCAGGGCCAACAACCAATAAAGGGAATGAGACAGCCAAAAAGGGGTTCCGCTACACACATCTAAAGCTGAATCTTGTTATTTGTGAGACATTAGATCAATTCAATGACCCGAGTTAATTTATCACAGGTCATTGAACACCATCGACCGTAGCAGAAAAATTTGAGTGTAAAACTCCTGTCATTAAATTGTCATTTTGCCTTTGCTTTATATGCACTACAAGCTTGGTGTTTCTATTTCGAACCCAAAATCATTGTGTTCTCAGAATCATGGTTAACAGTAAAAATACCTGTCTCTGCCATTGAAATACATGGGTATTCATGTTTTAGAAATGAAAGAGCAAAGAGAGGAGGAGGCATTGTTATTTATTTTGACAAGTCCATAGAGTTCACACTTTTCAAAACTATAGCTCTCCCGCCACCTCTGATTTCCTTTCTGGTAGATCTCCTCAGTAAACTGATCACTGTTGCTGGAATCCACAATTCACCTAGCTCTCCAGTGTATTCCCTTTTCAACATAACCCAACTTCTTAGTAAAATCGTAGCTCAAAGCCAAAAAAGTGAACTATTGTTTTTTTGAGATTTTAATATTGATTGAATTCCAAAAATAATCATTTTAGCTGTAGAAATGCTTTACAGTTAAAGCAATTAATCTCCGTAACCACCATACTTTGCTGGATTGGATTTCCTCCTCTTATCCTTTTATCCAGGAGGCAGGCATTCTCCCGTACAGTGCCAGTGACCACTGCCTAGTGTACTGTGTGTGCCACATCCTCTCCCAAGTTTATAATCACCAGGTCTTTCATGAAATGTAATCTTGAATCCTTTCTAAATGTTCTCAAGAATCTCCGATGTCACAAATTAAACCTAATTAGTCCAAATTCATGCAAGTTACATTTGCCCCACTGTGTAAAGTGCTAGTTAAAGGAGCACATCTCCTTTGGATTATAGCAGAACTCACTCAAATGTACCAGTTTACAGATTCATTGTGGTCAAAGTTCAAGAGTACTGGCTCCATGAACAATCACAGTCGACAGAAATGGCGAAATATATGCACAAAACATACAAAAATGGTGAAGGCCTGATATTTCAAAGAACATTTAAACAATAATATATCAAATCCAAGAAAATTTTGGAAAATCATAAGTAACATAACCTTCCCCCCCAATCCACTCCCAATGCACCACTGTCATAGGGAACAACTAAACCCTGCAACACCCCCTAGATTTTGCAAACAATTTTAATAATTATTTTGTCAGATGTGCCACCATCCTTATTTCTAAGGTAAGAAATTACTTGCTTTCTGAAATTACAAATGTGGATCAGGCCCCACAAAATTGGCAAAAACTCCATACATAGATATTCAATTTTAGATCTGTGCCTGTTAGTGTCATTAATAAACATCTCAATAATCTAAAAATAAAAACCAGTCTGGACCTGCTCAAATCCTAGTGTCCATCCATAAAATTAGTGACAATGGTGTTTAACTACTGTCCATTTTCATTGCTCCCTGTATTGTCAGAATTAGTGGAAAAATATGTTTGCAGAATGTTTGTAGAATGCTCTCCTCAGCTGTTGCCACCTCCTAAAACCTCCGATCTGGTACCAGCACTTTGGTATGGAACAATACAAAAAGAAAGTGTCTCTATCCTTATTTTCCTGCAGAGCACCACAATTATGGAATACCCTTCTGGACATCATAAAATTTCCTTTAAGTTTAAAATCCCTTAAGAGATCTCTGTCAATATTTCTCAGGAGAGATTTTTCATATTATATGCAATGTAATGCCCATGGACCCAGGACGTACTTGAAAATCAGAGAAATCTCAATGTATCCTTTCTGGTAAAATACTGTAGAAATAACTAATAAATAGTATATCTCCAAGTTAATTTAATATGTATTTCTCAATATTTCAGGAATGAAATTCCAAAAAATGAAGGATGTGACATGTGAGCAAGGTGGAGGTTACAGCTGTACCATGTAGGGTGAGTCATCGCATTGGAAGAGAGTGGGCTCTCTGAAGCACAGTATTGGATGTTGTCAAAATTGTAATGTAACTGGGGAGGATGTTAACAGGACTGGACATCAGCCAAATGCAAATGACTAAAATAATTATTCTAACAAAATATTTATCCATAAAAGTACCTTGTTTTCATGTTAATATTATACGACTTGATGATCATTTTGTACACCTGAAGGATGAAAACCTGATGCTTTTGCCCATTGAGCCATCTCAACAGCAAAGATCCATAAAATGAACTAAAGGGTCTACTCAATAAATAGAGAATTGCATGGACTTGAGATGGGAAATTCAAACTTAAGGCCAAAGTTCCTGATGTGGAAAAATTCTTCCGTTCAGCTGAATTGGAGAACTTTTGAGTAGACCTTTAATTGTGAAACTTACAGCAAAAACCTTCAGTATAACTCCATGATGTTTGGTCAAGCTTTTCACCCCACAATTTGTCCAGTTTTCCTTTAATAAATATGGATGGTTTTATAATAATGAAAACAGACACATTTTCAGAAATGTATTCAAGTTTTGCTTCCACATATGTAACATATATTTCTCTTTCTTTAAAGTTACTAACTATCCACTGATACCTGTCCGTGGACTATGGAATGTGTCCATACATGGAGAACAGTGTAAGTGGCAAGGTTTGTGAAGCTCCATAGAACATCATTAAATTGTCCACCACGAAACCCAGAAAATGTCCACCAAGAGTAATGCTGGTGCCTACCTCTGCCATGGACTCAAATTCCCCCAAATCTAAAATGGGAAAGAGACTGCAACCTTGCATTTCCCTGGTTCTTTAGCTTGCTGAATACAGGGTACCAGAGTAATTGCTCTTTCCATATATCTTATACAACTTCAACTAATGAGACTATATTCGTATTCTAAACTATTGTATCTAGATCATCGAAATAAACACAATCACGCTGTTTAATGTGGTTATGCCAGTTTTGATTATCATTGCAATCGAATATTCTGCAATTTTTTAAATGAAAGCATTTGGAAAATTACTACAACATAATGAGTTATTTTTCAGTAGTGTATGTCCAATTCTTTGTAATGTTACATGGCAGTAATGGCAAAGGTGACCTCTATAACATGTCATTCTCTATTTATCTTTCGTATTAGTGAGCAAAAGTTCAATCATCATATTTTGCTTTTATTCTTCTAGTCAAATTCCATTTTCTTTTCCTGTCCCTTAATATTGGTTTATAAAATGTATAACCAAATGTATTAGGATATCAGCATGAGGTATGTGTTTGAAAACTGGTCTGAACAATAATTCTGTTAGATGGAATGAAATTGAACTAGAAAGAATAGATAGACATTCACTGCGATATCACAGAAGCAATGCTTTCATAGCATTAATCTTTATGTGAAGACACATTATTTTAAAAATGTAAGATTGGAGTTACAAACAGAATTAAAAATGTAATCAGAATACTGCTTAATATAGAAGTAATGGACATGTTTTATAGTATTTAACACTTTTGCTTCTCTCTATGTTTAATTTCTAGTTAATATTAATAATAAGCATTGACCACTGGTATATTTTGGTTTTGTGCTGAACTAGGCCTAATTTCATGTACACCCCACCTTTAATTCCAAACCCTGTACTGTGATAGTGCTGGCTGTGCTGTTGCTGATTTGGTCTGTGGCTGCCTCTCTCCAGTCTCCTGCTGCTTCTCTCTAGTTTGCTGTCCTAGGCCAAATTGGCCTAGGCAGAAATGCAACAATGGCTGCACCTTACCGTCTTGAGCCTGGACCATCAAAGCTCAATCTGATAGAAGTCTGCATAAAAGTGATCAAAGGATTTCACACTATTCTCCTCATGTAGCCTATTCTATGGGGTTAATTCAAGTATCACCAAATTTCCTTGAGAAATTTAGGTACCTAAATTTAGGTGAAATCGTATCACTTTGGTGAATGCATCAGAAATGCCAACAAATGACCTGCAAATTGCTAATCCCCAAATTGATCTGAACTGCAACGAAATGCACCAAAATGCCAAAAAATAGAATTGAGTGTCCTTTTCTCCATGTGAAATTTGATTCAAATTGGAGAATGGAGAATGGTACATTGACAATTGGTGTTGATATCCACACTGTGGGCTTGAAATAGTACTCTGATACATGTTACATGATGGCGATAGGGTACACATATGCTAACAGCTGTTAATGATGAAGACCTTGTAGGTGACATGACATGACCATTATTGTCATTTTACAAGAACTGTTATGTCAGTGTGTAAATGTAAATGTAAATTTATACATAAATATGGATTCCCTTATTTGTTTGAGGTTACTAATTGCGGTATGGAATTTGTTGTAATATCTTTATTTTATGCAGTACATTTTTGTATTAAGTATCATATGTGATATATGTATATGTATTGTTTTATATTAATGTATTTATAGTTATTTTATAATTATTATGATTTTGCTGTACTTTTATTATCATTTAATTGTCATTTAATAATGCATTTTATTATATTTTGTTATATATTTTATTGTAAAATAAATAACATATACATATATACATATAGATTTATTTTAATTATATATATATATATATTTGACTAAACTCATGCACCCCCCTGGCAATGCTACCATTCATGTGCACTGCAATGACCTCTGCACAAGTGCCTATTTAAAAATTAAAGAAAAATAATGTATTCTGAGCCCAGCAATTGCATAATAGGGACTGTGAGCCAGGAACTCTGATGTCACAGAGAGACCAAGAGGTTCATGTGTGATATATGATGTGATATGCTTGTGATGATGTGATGTGCCTGCCATGTGTTGGCACTGAGGTATAAAATATGATATGGTATAATGTGCAATTGATATCATGCTGAAACAAACAAATATCGGCTAAAGAAAGTGCCTTGATATGTTTTCATATATCTAATATATCTGAATAGTAATTCAGGTGTGGATATGCTTCAATAACTATTATCACTCGATTATGCATGGAAAATAAGATGGAATAGAAAAATAATGTGATTTTGCAAATAAACCATCCAGAATCATAGTAAATATTTAGACTGTTTACTCACGTGTCAACACTCGTATTATAACCCAGAGCAAAGGTTTCAGTATGTATCAAAATATGTCAATCGATAAGCAGCGTGTGGAGGCTAAGATGACACTGTGGCTGTTTAGAGGGCTAAGATGGTGTAGCAGCTGTTTGAGGAGCTGAGATGACACAGCTGTTTGGGGGACTAAGATGGCACAGAGAGGATGTTTGGGAGCTAAGATGGCACAGGGAGGCTTGCTCAGTTCCTGGATACTGTAGGGGACTCTGCTTTGGAGGAGGTAAAGGATTTTTTTGTAAATGACCCAGAGTTACATTTTACTGGAGTGATGTATTGGATTGTACTGGAGTGACGTATTTCATTGTACTCATGTACTGGAGTGACGGTTGGCAGGTACATATTGTACCAGGCTACAAAGAGAAGAAGGATACATATCATTATAAGTAAATCAATGTTTTCCTTATGTTTGGCCTTTGTGTGAAATATCTTGAAGATAATTTGTTTTAGTGACAATTTTAGGATTAAGCTCAAATTAATCCATTCCATTTATTGTTGAATATAAGAAGGCCTAGTGTAATTAAATATAATATAATATATTTGGACGTTGTTGCTGTCAAAATGTATTTTTTTAATCAAACACTCACTTGCTTTCAGTGTCAAGTCAAATAGATGAGTTACATTTTCTATTTGTATTTTATGTTAGGTGTATTCTCTCCCCCGCCAAGTGCCGTCCAAGGCCGAGAAAACCTTGATATACAGTGCTGTCTCCAGTCACTAACTTGGTGACTAGAGGGAGTAGAGTCTCATTGGAAGTGGCAGATTTTTCAACAGAAGAAATAAACATTTCACACAACATCAACGGTTCTGTATGTCTACTTTATATTGTGAAACCAAACAGAACTTCTTGTTCCTGTCCACTTTTGAACCCCACATTTCCTAATGTGAACTCATAATTAACAAAATATGTGTCCCTTCACAAACCTAGTGACTGGAGGTAGAAGAGTCTCCCTGGAAGTGCCAGATGTTTAAACATAAGAATTAAACAATTCACACACCATCAGTCCACAAACTGTATGTCTACTTTATGTCATGAAACCAAACAACAATACTAGTGGTTCCCTGTCCACTTGTATTGCACTGTTCTATGACTGGCAGAATAACCTACAAATTGCAGGAATTCTTCCCACATGCAGTCTGTATTGGCTGATTATCTGAAACACCTGTCATAGATGTACTGTATAGCTTATAAGTGAATATTCTGCCCATGGGGATGATTAAACAAGAGATGGATTACATTGCCAGGCATGGATTACACTTGCTCTAATCTCACTTTCTTTACAGTCAGAAATACTGCTTCCTTGACCATGAAACTGATCACATTTCCCTGTATTAACTGTGGCTGATTTATAGCAGGACTGTTGTAAGAACCACAGTAGATTATTAGTGATGAAATAAAACATTTAAATAGAAAACATTCTTGCTGGGTTAGCCCTAATATATGGTTATTTTCTGGATTATTATTAACAGGTTAATATAACATTCTTAACCTTTTTATGCATTGTTATATCACGTTATACTCTAGTATTATATAACATTAGTATGTTATGTGTATTCATTGTATTCATATACACAATAGCTTGTGATGCTATATGTGATGCTTAGGGATTTAGACAAAGAAAACCCGGAACAAAACACAAAGGACACTACAGTAGCTAAAACAACGTACTGGGGTAACCCGATTTTATTGAAATTTTTAAACAAAGAGAAACAGGGGATTGTGAGGGCCAAACGAAGAGAAATTATGCAATTATGTAGATTATGCAGACTCATGGGAGTCTGTGTTATCTACGCCGAATGCTAGATTTAGGTTGTGTCGGCACTCATTGCTCTGGAGCAGCCTATGTCAATTTAGCCGCTAATAAGATATATGTAATATTAACAAACAATTTCCTAGGGACATTTCACTATGAAATTTCAGGTTAACACCCGTTAGAATCTCTATCTCTCCAAATATTGAAGACCATAATTTTATAATTGCGGTGCAGTACCACCAGATATGTGGGTAATTTGCATTCGGGCCCCACATACCAAAAGTTGCTGATTTCCTCTGAAGACATTTTCACTGGTGTTGCGTGGGACCAAGTACTAATGGCTTGTATCTTAAAATGTTCATTTCTCAAATTGAGACAATGAGGGTAATGTATAAAAACTCCCGCACTGCAAACTGTGCCCGTTTTTTTTATGTATAACAGCACTTGCAGTTTTTTTCATAACTTCCAAAACTTTGCAGTGTTGGAGAGAAGGGCAAACACAGTTTGATGGAGGTTCCCCGACACAAATCGGGTGCTTTTCAGTACCTGATTTTTTATACATAGGCTGCTCCAGAACAACAAGCGCCGACACTACCTAAATCTATGCATTCAACATAGATAACACAGATGCCCATGAGTCTGCTTGATACACTGGCACACACTCCAATTGCGCCAGTATTTGGCTCAATCTGCACTTGCGTCATGTTTACACCTCAATGTATTGCTTTATCGACTTGTGTTAATGAATAAAACCACGTCAGTACATATAGATATTTATTTTTCCTGTTTCTTAATCACATTGAGTAGGCTTTTTCCCATGGCTTCTGTCAAAAACCTAATGCATCTAGATTAGTATATAAGTAAATTAGTATTAAGTATCTACAGACATAATATTTAATTCTGAAACATGAGGATATCTCCCTTGTGGGTAGAGGGGCTTCAGACCAAACCGAATGAATAGACTTAATAATCTTGTATTATATCTGAAACCTTATCAATGCCACATCTCTTCCTGTTACACAAATCAAGATCAGAAATATTTTAATGTTTACTATTTAAAAACATTTAACCCAAAACATAAATAAAGCTTCCAAGATCTTTGAATTTTTAACTAGGTCCTAGTTATCTGTTTTTCTTTTTCTCTAGTTGCCCATAAACACTGAAAATAAATCACTACCCTGTATACAATCCTTTTCTGTTTACTACCAACATTGTGAATTACACATCTTGTTTTGTGACATCAGAGCGTGGGCAAGTAGGCATGCTTCATGTCGTGCTGATACATTTGGTATTCATATCCCTCCTAGATTTGGTTTGTATGTTAAATTTCCAAACCTTATCTGTGGATTTTTTCTTGCCCACACAGAATTATTTATTCTGACACCAAGATTCTGGAATTCTTAAAGGAAGTAATCTCATCAGGTATATGATTTTTAGGAAAATATAAGATTTTACTACATTAATCCAAAGAACCAGGAAATTAATTTTATTCTCCATTCCCTTAAATTTGTATTTGTTAACAATAGTATTTGGAGAAAATGATTCTCTATAATTTTAAATATGTCCTCCGTCATAATAATACTTAAATATGTAAGTCTGTCCTTTCACCTTCAAAAGGGAATTTTTTAATTTTAATATATAAATCCTCTCTAATTGTAATTGAGACAGCTACCGATTTGTCATTATTTAATATATAGTTTGAGAAGGAACTGTAGAAATCTAAATCTGCCTTTAGGGTTGGTAATAATGTAATTAGAAAATTGTCCACATACATACTTAATTTTGTGGACCCTTGCAATGTGTTAAACCCTGTAGTTGTAACGGGGTCTCTTATCGTACAGGATGAAGTCCAATGGCAGGGAGACAGTCCGCACACACGTGCAATATAAACACCCAGTCCACTCACTGGAGATGGGACAATGAGTAGATGGGTGAAGGAGTACACAAATGCGGATTCTGGATGCGAGGTACAAAAAGAGCCAGTAAAAAACGTGGTCGGTCATAGCGGAGTTTGGTGCATGCTAAGAAGGTGCGAGGTCAAGTGGAAGAAGAAGCTCAGGGCTTGCAGCAAGTATCATAGTCGGGTATCCAGGCTGGGGTCAAACACAGGTTAGGCAGAATAAACAAGGCACAAAACAGGAGCAAGTGGAACTTAACTACTGACAGCTTCTATAATCAGGAAGCACTGTTGAACAGGAGGAGAGGGTTTAAATAAGGCTTCTAATTACCTCAATCATGAGGAAGTTCCACACAGGTGGTTTGCAGGTTGGCAGAACAACATTTTGATGTACTGTTTCTCCCTTAGGCCATGCCCCCTTTGTGATCCAGCTCCAATAGGAGGTTAAGGGTAGGAAATTTGACTTTACTGAATGTTTTCCCCATAGGGAAGTGGTTTCCACATAAGAGGGAGGTGTTCTGAGGGTTGGAACCTGTTTTGCATCTGCCATCTTGGATGAGGCAACAATGGAAGGTTGCGGCATCCATTTTGGATGTGGCAAAAATCGTGCCCACCATCTTGGATTCCTGAATGGTGCACATTCGAGGAGGACAAGGGACCCAGCAGTGTGAGGTATGGCAGTAGTACCTTCATACTGGCGACAAAGGCCCCCACTGATAGATGCCATTTGTAATTTGAAAAAAGTCTGACGTGAACCCAGATCCTCTAACCCTTGCCGATGTTGAATCATATAATGCCATAATAGCCCCAAGTAACATAGTAACATAGTAATTTAGGTTGAAAAAAGACACAAGTCCATCAAGTTCAACCCATCTACCTATCATTCCAGCGTTTTGATCCAAAAGAAAGCAAAAACCACTAAGGAACCTACTTCGAATTTTGCCTCCTAGGGGGAAAAATTCCTTCTTGACTCCAAAAGGGCAATCAGATTTCTCCTTGGATCAATAAGCTCTATTATTAATGCTTATTCTATTATTAATAGCCCTGTATGTTCTGCTTTTCTAAAAAAAAAACATCCAGACCATTTTTAAATGCATCTATTGTGGTTGATAGCACTACCTCTCTTGGCAGTGAAAATTTCACCCTCTAGTCCAAAGGCTTTTATAGTTTCATTCAGAAATGTCCAATCTACTCTATCAAATGTGTTTTCTCCATCCAGGGTACAGAGCCAAGAACGTCTTTCTTTTATTTACTGCTTCAAGAATATCTATAGTTCTTCTAATTTTGTTACTTGAAGATCAGCCCTGGATGAAGCCAACCTGATCTGGATTCATTTGTTGTGGAATTATCCCTGTTTTTAAAAGTTTTTGTACTTGACTTGGATGTTTTTGCAGACCATTGAGACATGACCACAAATTTATCCATTGATGGCAGTGAATCAGGTCTGTTGGTGGGGAAGGCAACCATATGCCTGGAGAGTCCAATAGCGAAACTAATGGTATTGAGTTTGAGTACAGGAGCAGATAGCTGTTCAGTAGACAGAGTAGGCAAAGCAGGTGGTATATGCCATCAGAGTGATGTGCCACAGGTAGCACAAAAACATAACAGAGAGAAAACAACCAGTGTACGCAAACAAATGTAAAGATGAAAAATGTATTAGCTTATTCTGTACCATATGCTAAGGAGCCAAACAATCCAAGATAGCAAAGAAAAGTGGAGGCAGAAATTACTCTTGTGCGTTAAGGTATCATGGAAAATTATGAAGATCCAGGAAGAAGTGCAAAAATAAACCAAATTTATTGGCACACACATAGGGGGAGTCAAACAACAGAGCCAGAGAACCACCAGACACATGCCTTGCATGTTTCAAGCTTGTACGCTCTTAATAATAGGCACAAAAGCATAGGGAATGCTGCAAGTCATTGAATCAGTGAGGCACAGATAGTAAAAGCAGTGTCACGGGGATTCAAGGCTCCTCAGGCTCCACAATAGTGAGGCAGTTTGAGACACTGTCAGTAGTAAATCAAAGTTCTTAAGTGTGCATCTGGAAAGTGTGCAAAAAGATCATCATAAGCACAGCAATGTCAGATAACAGTAAAGTCAAAACCTCTGCTTGAGCATAAATGGACCAAAGGTCCCAACAATATATAATCTGGCCAATCCCAAGAATTATGGGAATAGAGACATATAGAAAGATTTGAAGCAGTTATATACAAACACGTGGTGTGCAGTATCATATCCATCACTCTTTATGAGAAATTGTCACTGCGTGTTCTGAATAGCCACCAGAAACTGCTGCATGGTTGTATCAAATAGTTTGCAGCGGTAAATTAGGTATTTCAAGGCAGGCCCGAGACCTGACAGTATCCAAAGGTTCCGATAATAGGGTAGACAAAGTAATGTATTCGGCATCTTGCCAAATAGGGGCATTGGATCATTTTTGCCTGTTAATTTATCACAATTTGCAATTTATGCTTTAACGGGTATAATTGATCTAACCCAATTTCTGAAAGGTAGCAATTAACTTGTTTTGCATGACATCTCACATGTTTTGTAGGTTTTATTCTCCATAATTATTATTTCTCACTTGGTCCTTCGTGGCCCAGCTGAGACTGATTTGAAACTTATAGATACTGTTGCTACTGAACTTTAACAGCACAATGATTTTTCCGTTTGCTAAGACAGGTGCGAAAGATTTCTAAACTTTTCAGGAGCAAAGAGCTTTTTATTAATAGAATGAATAGTCACACAACTTTTTAAAATAATACAATGAAAAACAAAATGTTTTAGGAAAGTCTTTTGAAATCTTTACTCTTGTTTACACAGATTTAAGGTTAACTGTGACTGTTTATAGAGTTCAAATTATAGGACATCTGTATTGTATTTGTTTGAAGTACTCACAAATTAATATTACACATTTATAAAGTGTTATTCTCTGATTTTTTGTAACCTTTGTTTACATTGTTTTATATTAAAAATACATTCTTGGACTGATATGACTGCATTTTGCTCTGCCCTTTTCAAAACTACAACATGATCTTATTGCACAGTTAATAAAGTCTTGTGCTTATTCTTATGCTCATCTTTATGATCATTTTCTGCCAACTTCCACCATCTCTGTTGGAATGGTATTCAATAGATCTATAACCCTTTACTTCTGAAAGACTGTATTTTTTATTCCCCTGGAGCCTATAACTTCAACTTTAGACCTTTTTGTTCCAGCAATTTCCCTTCATCAAATATAATCCCCTCCCTTTTATTTTAGTAGTTATTAAATAAAATAGCATTTTAGAAAGCTATGCCTCCAATTTTCTGATCTTTATTAATCATTAATATATTTTATTTATCAATGTTGCAGCATTCACTGAAGTATTATTCACTGAGGGACACAATTAATTGCAGGAACTGACAGCACTCAGAAATCTTACAGACTGCTAAAGTAACAAAGAAGAGACCCTTTGAATCTATGAATTAAGTGGCAAAAGGTGGAAAATACAAAAATTGAGTTATATTCCTAACTGTAGTAAGAAGTACAATGCAATGTCATGCTCAGCCCTCTGGCACTGAAAGGTTTTTAACAACACATGAATGCTAGTTGATTATCTAATTAATGTCTACGCTTTCATTGTTTTTGTTCAGGTCTGATTGACCCTTTTCCCCTCCCAGCCTCAGGAGTACCACTCCAGCAGTCTTTTTATATCTCCCAGATTCACCTCATAGCTCATGGTAATATGTTCTTTAATAGTGACCCTGAACAGAGATTTTATGGGTCTTTGTGGTGCATAGATCAATGAATAGATGCCAGGAACTCTTTTTTCTTTAGATTTTCATTAGAATATATATTTGCTGCAGACTCTTCAGTAACCAGGAAGGATTTATTCAGATATTATGTATGTCCTAGGAATTCTACTTTTTTCCCAACATC
Source organism: Pelodytes ibericus (assembly GCA_036172795.1). NCBI lineage: Eukaryota > Metazoa > Chordata > Amphibia > Anura > Pelodytidae > Pelodytes > Pelodytes ibericus. Next base: position 87,142,956 of record CM069859.1, read on the forward strand.
AAGGGGATGATACTATTATCATTACATTTATGTATTAATTTTATCTACATGAGAAGGATGAAGGGTTCAGTCAACCCCAGGGCCGTCTTTAATAGTGATTGGACCCTGGGCAAGCATTTGCTTGGGCCCCCTAGACCCTACACCCTCCCCTGCATGCAATCACGCCATCTATCGCAATGTTTAAAATGTTTATATTACATGTATAATTGCAGTGTATAAAATGTGTATATGGATAAAAATGTCTATATATGGCTGCAATATGTATACCATCTTACTATGCAACACTGCACTACAACTGCTCATTACCTAAATTACAAAAACATACACAGATATTAGAGAGCACTTACATATGTTCATATATATTTATAAATATCTATACACATCTCACTAGTTACATTTATACTTTATGAATGTCTTAATATTATATTCAACTATTTTCATATGTAATAAAAATGTTATTAAAGAGTTGCATTTCTTCTTTTTATTCCCTTTTTCTGTACCCACATTGCACCTAAAGGACTTAACACAGCCACACAGAGTAGCCACAGCACTTGTCATGCACCTATATTGCACCCACAGCACTTGTCATGCACCTATATTGCACCCACAGCACTTGTCATTCAGCTATATTGCCCCCACAGCAATTGTCATGCACCTATATTGCACCAACAGCACATGGCTTGCACTCATATTGAACCCACAGTTTGGCATGCTACAGTGTAAATTTGCCCCACAGAACATACCACAGTTTCACTTTGTTCCACTGAACTGCCCATGCAGAAAAAAGCCACATTGTCACTTTCCCCCATAGTACATGTTGTTTTTCCCCACAGAACATGCCACAGTCACTTTGTTTGCCTGTTAAAATATGCCACTGTTTGTCCATTAAATATGCCACAGTCAATGTGCCCATTAATATGCCAGTATTATTTTGACATTAATATGCCAGTATTATTTTGACATTAATATGCCACAGACATTTTTCCCATTAATATGCCAGTATTATTGTGCCATTCAGATACCAGTAATATTGTACAATTAAGATGCCCCAGACAATTTTCCCATTAAGATACCAGTATTATTGTACCATTAAGATGCCATAATTGCTGTGCCATTCAGATGCCAGTAATACTGTGCCATTCAGATGCCTGTAATATTGTGCCATTCAGATGCCAGTAATAGTGTGCCATTCAGATGCCAGTAATATTGTGCCATTCAGATGCCAGTAATATTGTGCCATTCAGATGCCTGTAATATTGTGCCAGTCAGATGCCAGTAATATTGTGCCATTCAGATCCCAGTAATATTGTGCCATTCAGATGCCTGTAATATTGTGCCAGTCAGATTCCAGTAATATTGTGCCATTCAGATGCCAGTAATATTGTGCCACTCAGAGCCCAGTAATATTGTGCCATTCAGATGCCAGTAACATTGTGCCACTCAGAGACCAGTAATATTGTGCCACTCAGAGCCCAGTAATATTGTGCCATTCAGATGCCAGTAATATTGTGCCAGTCAGATGCCTGTAATATTGTGCCAGTCAGATGCCTGTAATATTGTGCCATTACCGTGCTCGCTATTTTCCTCCCTCCTCCCCCTCTTCCCTAGTACTTACCACCTGGCTTCTGCTCCGTGTCCCCGGCCGGACATCTCCTCCCTGCAGTCTTCCCTCCTGCACGGAGGAGGGAGACAGTCACCGGATGTGACGTGATGTTTATTTTATTTTTTTCCGGTCGTCACATCCAGCGAATGCGGCTTGCCGGAAAAAAACGTTCACCAGCGCAATGCATTGTGAACAGGGCAAGCATGGGCTGGGGGCCCACGGGACAACTGCATTGGGCCCCACGGGAGTAACTGGGCCCAGGGCAGCTGCCCCGTTGCCCCGCGTTAAAGACGGCCCTGGTCAACCCTGTCAGTAGTCTGCATACTTTGGGATTGAACACATTTTACAAAAATCCCACTGAGCTATCTTAACAGCTGAAAGGAGATGAAATCAAATAAAGCAAGTCTACATTGTCATACCTCCCAAGTGCCCCTATTTAGGAGAGGCAATCCCTAATTTTCACCCAAATCCCCCTGTTCCTCTTCCCTCCTTTATTGTTCCTCTTTTCTGGCAGCTTTAGAATTTTTAATTTGTATCATCGAACTTCAGATCAGTGAAACACTCTATAAAGTCAGTTTAAACTGCAGTCATTCTGTTTCTATATTAATAAGCGTAAATCAAAAACTGTATTCATTTTCTAAATCACTAACCAAACAACTACATACAAAGCCACACCTTTGGCTACTCCCACAAAAATAAACATGTTCCTCTTTGAAAAAAGACATTTGAAAAGTCGGGAGGTATGCAGTGTACATTCCAAATGTAGTTGTAGCATCCAGATAAATCTGATTTAACATTCCAATAGAAAACCACCATATATACCGTATTTGCTCGAATATAAGAAAAAGTTATTTTCAGAGCAAATGCTCTGAAAAATACCCCTTGTCATACATTCGAGCTCCATCCTATAATCAGACCTCCAATCGAGGTCTTCCTATAAGACTAGGATCCAGGTCCCACAGAGCTGCAAGGGATCTGGTTCCTGCTCGCAAGCAGCCGGTGTATGTCTCTGCGATTCCGGCTGGTCTTCTCTGAATGAAGCCGGGTGGTCACGTACCTTCCGGGGGTCTGGGGGGAAGATGGAAGTGATGGGCACACATCACACAGACATACACCTGTTGCCCCTCTATCCATCAGGGTTGCTGGATAAGGAGAGGGTTGGAAGGGTCAGCATTGGTGAAGGGTGCGGGCTTGGAGGGGGCAGCATTGGCAAAGGGAGGGGGCTGCATTGGTAAAGGGAGGGGGCAGCATTGGTTAAGGGTGGGGGTGGAAGGGGACAGCATTGGCTAAGTGTGGGGGGGGTGCATTGGCTAAGTCTGGGGCAGATGGCTATGTGGGGGCAGTATTGGCTTGATATGGGGGGCAGATGGCTGTGTGGGGGGCAATATTGGCTAAATCTGAGGAGCAGATGGCTGTGTGGGGGATTCATTGGCTAAGTCTGGGGCAGATGACTGTGTGAGGGGATGCATTGGTTAAGACTGGTGACAGATGACTGTGTGGGGGGATGCACTGGGTAAGTGTGGGGGAAAGTTGGCTGTGAGGGGGGATGCATTGACTAAGACTGGGGGTCAAATTGAAGGAAGTAAAAACAATAAATGCATTTTTTTCTATTATAATTTTATTAAATATGAAAACCCTTACATTTGAATATTTACAAGTAAAACAATTTTTTAAGGGAAGTCTTATATTCAGACTTTTTCTTTTCTTCCTAATTAATTATCCAAAGTTTAGGGGTCATCTTATAATCAGGGTTGTCTTATATTCAAGAGAATATGGTATATGGAGCCATGATTTCTGGTGACAAAAAAACACTGGCTGTTTCCTGCTGAGATAACATGCTCCATTCTACCAATGCCAGAGATACAGGAAAGCAAAAAATACAGAGCTAACCTTGTTGCAGGCTAAACTAATTTACATAAATAATATGATGCTTATTAAACAATTGTGTACGGAAGACCAGAGAGGCCATGTATTTTTAATATCTGTCTCACTTGTTTTCTCTAGATAATAACTTGTTTTTCAAGATAACAAGCTGTTATCTCTAGAAAACAACTGAGAACAATATTAAACATACATGGCTTGTCTGGGCATCCATAGATGTGAATTTGTTGCAAGTACATTATAAAACCATCTGCTCTTCTCACCCTTATAAACTTGGCAATTAGTGTATAAATATAATAGAAATGTGGTTTATGGTTAATCTATTATCTGTTGCCCACACAAAGTAGATGACACAGCTACCAAAAGATTTTAATGTTTTGTAGAAGGTCCATTTAACCATTCTCCCCTAGAAGGAAGCTGCATCAAAACAAAGAAAGGCCTTCAACTACGTTGAAGCAGGAAATTAAAAAAGTTGGTACAGTAAGCTTGCCATATAATCAAACTGGTATGTTAAGGTTAAGGTTTGTCTTTAATAAGAGTGGTTGAACCTAAGCATGTCTATAAATGACATGCTTATGTATGATTTAATTAAACCAATTATGGTTCACATAACTTTACTCTTAACCCCTTCGTGACGCAAGCACCAAAACGTAATGATTTGTTCCTGGCCACTGATCACAAGGTGGTCGGTAGCCAGGAACACTATGGCAGAGACCCGATCAGGGCCTTAATAGACCCTTTGGGTCCCTGCCAAAAAAACGCAAGACTTCCGGACGTCACATGTGACATCACAGAGGCGTGCCCGAACCCAGAAGTTTGGGCACGGTGCGATTTAGAGAAATGTAGCCGGTGCGCGCTTTGAGCACCAGCTAAATTTCCCCTGTCTGACTGAGGCCACTCAAAGTGGCCTCATCTGACAGATGGGATCCCGCTGCAAGTGCCTGCAGCGGGATCTGAGCACAGCTCATCGCAGGGAGCCGCGATGAGCTGTTTAACACAGGACATACTATGCCGTCCTAACATCACGAACGGGTTAATATTAATATATAACGTAGTCACTTTTAGTCCAATCCCTCTTAATTACTTAATTATTAAATTGATTAGTAAATAATGTTCATGATTATATTTAATGTCTTACATTATAAATATTAATTAACATTCACATCAAATAAATAGAAGGTTACATTTCTGATATGACAAACAACAAACATACCAAGAAGCATAAGAATCAGTCACAATGCTCTGAATTAAGTATCTTCTAGACATATAAAATAATAATATAATTAAGCCAGAACTCATCTGCTCTGCACCTCCAATAACAAAGCTATTTCTAAACTCAACTAAACCAAATAATTTATAAACCTCTGACCTAGTTGTCACAATACCCCAGTGCACTTTCTCTTACCTCCTGTTTTCTACATTTTCCACCACTGTATTAGAGATGCCTCGAATAGTTTGCCGGCGAATAGTTCCCGGCGAACATAGCGTGTTCCCGTTCGCCGAGGCGGGCGAACAATTGCGATGTTCGGTCCGCCCCCTATTCGTTATCATTGAGTAAACTTTGACCCTGTACCTCACAGTCAGCAGACACATTCCAGCCAATCAGCAGCAGACCCTCCCTCCCAGACCCTCCCACCTCCTGGACAGCATCCATTTTAGATTCATTCGGAAGCTGAATTCTTAGTGAGAGGAGGGAGAGTGTAGCTGCTGCTGATTTAATAGGGAAATCGATAGCTAGGCTAGTGTATTCAGTGTCCACTACAGTCCTGAAGGACTCATCTGATCTCTGCTGTAAGGACAGCACCCCAAAATGCCCTTTTTAGGGCTAGAACATCAGTCTTTTTTTTTTTTTTCTGTGTAATCTAATTGCAGTTGCCTGCCTGCCAGCGTGTGTGTCAGGCTCACAGCGTATACTGTGCCCACTTGCCCAGTGCCACCACTCGTATCTGGTGTCACAATAGCTTGCATTTAAAAAAAACAACACTTTTTTGACTGTGAAATAATAGCAGTCAGTTTCCTTCACACGTGTGCGTTTCAAGGCCTGCCAGGGCACAGTGTCACACCAGTGCAACTCATATCTGGTGTAACAGTAGTGTACATTTAAAAACAACAACACTTTTTTGACTGTGAAATAATAGCAGTCAGTTTTCTTCACACGTGTGCGTTTCAGGATCTGCCAGGGCACAGTGTCACACCAGTGCAACTCATATCTGGTGTAACAGTAGTGTACATTTAAAAAAAACAACACTTTTTTGACTGTGAAATAATAGCAGTCAGTTTCCTTCACACGTGTGCATTTCAGGGCCTGCCAGGGCACAGTGTCACACCAGTGCAACTCATATCTGGTGTAACAGTAGTGTACATTTAAAAAAAAACTAGAAATTTGACTGTGAAATAATAGCAGTCAGTTTCCATCACACGTGTGCGTTTCAGGGCCTGCCAGGGCACAGTGTCACACCAGTGCAACTCATATCTGGTGTAACAGTAGTGTAAATTTTTTAAAAAAAAATTTTTTTTTTAACTGTAATAGATTGAATAGCAGTTAGTTGTCTGCAAGCATGTGTGTCAGGCCTACAGCGTCTACTCTGCCAACTTCTGCCAGTGCACAGTGCCACTCATATCTATTGTCACAGTAGCTTTCACGCATAGTACCACTAATCGAAAAAAAAAAATGACAAGCAGAGGCAGGCCACCCCGCAGGGGCCGTCGTGGTCGTGGTGCTGTGATTCCCTTTGGGAGTCGTGGGAAGTCCAACACCCACCTAGGTACAACTGCTTTGCGAAGGCACATGATCGCACATCACAAACGCCTATGGGATCAATACATGAGTACAAGCAGCACACAAACTCAAAGCCGCCACCCTCCTCCTGGTCCACCATCTTCAGCCACGTCAACCACTGCTGTCCTCCTTGCCCCCTCTCAACCATCCGCCACACCGTCTCTCGCCTTGAGCAGTTCCTGCTCATCTGCCCACAGTCAGGTGTCTGTCAAGGACATGTTTGAGCGTAAGAAGCCAATGTCACAAAGTCACCCCCTTGCCCGGCATCTGACAGCTGGCTTGTCTGAACTCTTAGCCCGCCAGCTTTTACCATAAAAGCTGGTGGAGTCTGAGGAGTTCCAAAAATTTGTAGCTATTGGGACACCGCAGTGGAAGGTACCTGGCCGAAATTTCTTTGCACAACAGGCAATCCCCAACCTGTACTCGATTGTGCAAAAGGAAGTAATGGCATGTCTGGCACACAGTGTTGGGGCAAGGGTCCATCTGACCACTGATACCTGGTCTGCAAAGCATGGTCAGGGCAGGTATATCACCTACACTAGCGCATTGGGTAAACCTGCTGACGGCTGCCAAGCATGGAATGCGTGGCTCTGCAGAGGAGTTGGTGACACCGCCACGACTTGCAGTCAGGCCTGCTGCCACCTCCTCTACTCCTCCTACTCCATCCTCTTCCATAACCTCCTCGGCTGAGTCCTCTTCTGCTGCTGCGTCTTACTCCACATGAACGGCACCCCCCCCAGCTCCCCAGGTACTATTCCACATCCCGGTACGGCAGTGTCAAGCCGTCTTGGGGTTGACTTGCCTGAAAGCAGAGAGTCACACCGGACCAGCACTCCTGTCAGCCCTGAACGCACAGGTGGATCAGTGGCTGACTCCGCACCAACTGGAAATTGGCAAATTGGTTTGTGACAACGGAAGAAATTTGTTGGCGGCATTGAATTTGGGCAAGTTGACACATGTGCCGTGCATGGCACATGTGTGTAATCTGATCATACAACGCTTTGTGCATAAGTACCCAGGCTTACAGGACGTCCTGAAGCAGGCCAGGAAGGTGTGTGGCCATTTGAGACGTTCCTACACGGCCATGACGCACTTTTCAGATATCCAGGGCCGAAACAACATGCCAGTGAGGCGCTTGATTTGCGACAGCCCGACACGTTGGAATTCAACACTCCTAATGTTCGACCGCCTGCTCCAACAATAAAAAGCCGTTAACGACTATTTGGATGACCGGGGTGCTAGGACAGCCTCTGCGGAGCTGGGAATTTTTTTGCCACGTTACTGGATGCTCATGCGCAATGCCTGTAGGCTCATGCGTCCTTTTGAGGAGGTGACAAACCTAGTCAGTCGCACCGAAGGCACCGTCAGCGACATCATACCATTTGTTTTCTTCCTGGAGCGTGCCCTGCGAAGAGTGCTGGATCAGGCCGTAGATGAGCGTGAAGAGGAAGAGGAAGAGTTGTGGTCACCATCACCACCAGAAACAGCCTTATCAGCATCGCTTGCTGGACCTGCAGCAACGCTGGAAGAGGATTGTGAGGAAGAGGAGTCAGAGGAGGAATGTGGCTTTGAGGAGGAGGAGGAAGACCAACCACAACAGGCATCCCAGGGTGCTCGTTGTCACCTATCTGGTACCCGTGGTGTTGTATGTGGCTGGGGGGAAGAACATACCTTCAGTGAGATCACTGAGGACGAGGAACGGGACATGAGTATCTCGGCATCCAACCTTGTGCAAATGGGGTCTTTCATGCTGTCGTGCCTGTTGAGGGACCCTCGTATAAAAAGGCTGAAGGAGAACGTCCTGTACTGGGTGTCCACGCTACTAGACCCCCGGTATAAGCAGAAAGTGCCTGAAATGTTTCCGAATTACCGTAAGTCGGAAAGGATGCAGCAGTTCCAAAATAAATAAAAAAGTATGCTTTACACAGCGTATAAGGGTGATGTCACAGCACAACGGGAATCTAACAGGGAAGAGGTGAAAGTAATCCTCCTCCTCCCACGACCACGCCGGCAAGGACAGGACGCTTTACAGACATGCTGTTGATTGAGGACATGCAGAGCTTTTTAAGTCCTACACATCGCCACAGCCCTTCGGGGTCCACCCTCAGAGAACGACTCGACCGACAGGTAGCAGACTACCTTCGCCTTAACTGCAGATAGCGACACTCTGAGGAGCCATGAACCCCTTGACTACTGGGTGTGCAGGCTTGACCTGTGGCCTGAGCTATCCCAATTTGCGATAGAACTTCTGGCCTGCCCCACTTCAAGTGTCCTGTCAGAAAGGACCTTCAGTGCAGCAGGAGGTATTGTCACTGAGAAGAGAAGTCGCCTAGGTCAAAAAAGTCTAGATTACCTCACCTTTATTAAGATGAATGAGGGATGGATCCCGAAGGGACTGACAGTGGGCGATACATTCGACTAAAAAAGGCCTGATGAGGGGGACGTAACAGGGATGAAACTGATAAGAATAGTACTACTTAACACACCACTCCTATCTGGTGGCACATTAGATTACACGCGCAGTGCCCCAAATTTGAAGTAGGAGGACCGACCAAGCATCTTTTTCCATCTCCCGGTTCCTAAAATCGATGCCATATACACGTCCCCTGATAGGGGACATAACAGGGATTAAACTGATAAGAATAGTACTACTTAACACACCTTATAATAACGCAGAGAGAGGCAACGCAGAGAGAGGAGTCTGAAGAAGAGGAGTCAGAGGAGGAAGGTGGCTTTGAGGAGGTGGAAGACCAAACACAGCAGGCGTCCCAGGGGGCTTGTTGTCACCTTTCGGGGACCCTTGGTGTTGTACGTGGCTGGGTGGAGGAAGAGACCTTCAATGACATCAGTGAGGACAAGGAACGGGACATGGCTAGCTTGGTATCCAACCTTGTGCAAATGGGGAGTTTGCGGTTGTGCAAATGGACTGTTTGTGGTTGTTTGTGGTGCGTTAAACGGGGAGTTTGGTCTGTCACTGTGAAGTGGGCGTAACCCTTACACTACCTGATCGATACAACATCATACCTGATGTTTTAAAGCACGTTATTCCAAACAATTTAGGATTGTTAGGTGATTTATGCCCTTTATGGATTAAAACCAGACTCTGCATCAACTATGTAATTTTCCATGGGAGTTTTGCCATGGATCCCCCTCCGGCATGCCACAGTCCAGGTGTTAGTCCCCTTGAAACAACTTTTCCATCACTATTGTGGCCAGAAAGAGTCCCTGTGGGTTTTAAAATTTGCCTGCCTATTGAAGTCTATGGCGCATTTTTTGATATAATTTTTTATTAAAAAAGCAATTTACATATATACAAGTTTAACTTTTTTTCCTATAGGGTAGTCTTATATTCAGGCTTTTAGTTTTTAAAGGAATATCCAAAGTTTGGGGAGTCGTCTTATAATCAGGGTCGTCCTATAATCGAGCAAATACGGTATGATTTCCAGGGCTGATTATTATTTCCAGTCCAGCCCTTGTTCTATCATCTGCTCCTAAGCCCTGTCTTTAGCTTGAAGTAGAAACACAGGTAAAGTGTATTAGTTCTTCAGGGTTTTAAATAACTATTTGGAAGTGAGATCATTAGTTCCAGTTAAGAGACGGTTATAATCCTTTCAATATGACCAATTAAAAAGCAAAGATAAGTGCATGCATATCAGCAAAGCACGGTTATCTTTAAAAAGTTCTTTCAGAAAGAATTTACATAACAATTTGTTACTTTTACTTCACTGCAGAGTTCATAAATTTAAATTTGCATGCCGAATGTAGAGCAGATCCAACCAATGGATTCTATAAAAGTAGAATAAAGGCATTCAGAGTGCATATTTAAGCAGGTAGAGGAATAAATATTTAGGAACTGAGTAATAGACTCTAAAATCAGACGAAAATCAGAACATTCTGTTTTACATCCATAGAAGGACATGACTTGACTAACACTTTAAATGACGTAATAAAAAAAGACAACATTTAAAGTGAGGCTGTCATGCGTAACTAACTGGTGTGTTTTTTCCAAAGTATTGAAGTATTTAAGCCTGTTGAAAAAACCTCTATGTTTTAATGACAGCTAATTATCTGCTTATGTGGAGTATGTTACATCCCTGTAAACTGCTGGGGACCTCCATGTTGTTTTCGATTGATGGCTCCATCTCCTCTACCTCTTACCCTTGTTTGCGAAGTACAAGTATGCTTCACATAACAGGGTATGTGCAATTGTGATTTCAATGCATGGATGCACCTTATATACATATTGTGACAGAGTCTATGGGAGGGTAATAGAAGGAAGGTATGTAGGACCCAGAATCCTACATAGCCTGTACTCATTCACCTGCCCCAATTAGCAACTGCTGAGGCTTTAATTAGCTGATCTCAGAGTAGAAAGAAGAGATACAATCTGACCTGCAGTGAGAGAGCAGGTCTGTGCAGAGTAGCACCAGTGAAAGGGCTAAAGGTTGGTGAAACCAATGTTTATTTTGTTGCTTAGATTATTACCCTGGTTTAGTAAGGGGCATTACTTTATGTGTAGTAAGTGCTCGAATCTGAGCTAGGATTTTGTTTGTAGATTTTTCCTTTATGTTTTGCTGCATGGATTTATTTTGAGCCCAATGTGAATAAACCACACTGTTATTTTGCATACAATTACTGTTGTTCTATACCTGTTACCCTAGAGGACTGTGTTGCTTTGCCCTAAAGGTCACAAGATGGTGGAGGATGCGGGCAACTAAAGCACATTCATACGGTCTGTGGGTAAAGAGGCCTAATGTACTGTGACTCTGCAAACTGAGACTGGTTGTTTGAAACAGAGGCCTGCAGGTGTGGTGTGTGGTATTTACCAGGTGGCTGTGAAAAAATAAAAAGCAAGATGGAAGAGTTAGTAAAAGCCTTGGTACAGGCTACTACTACCCAGCAAGACACAAACCGTGTAACAGCGGCTCAGATCAGTAGCCTCATGGAGGCACAGCGACAGGCTGTTGCGGCCCAACAGGAGACAAACCGCTTATTGGCCGCACAAATGGACTGAGTATTAGAAACACAGCGGGAAGACAAAGTACAACTAACAAGGGCTTTGCAACAAACCCTACTGTCAAGTGTGACTACCCCTACTAGGGATATGGGGCGCCGGATTAGAGTTAATGACTTTTTACATAAAGTGAGTGAGGTTGATGACATGGAGGCTTACCTGACAACCTTTGAAAGGATTGCTACCCGAGAAGGATGGCCTCCAGGTCAGTGGGCAGGATTGTTAGCCCCTTGCCTCAGCGGAGAATCCCAAAAAGCATATGATGATTTGCCTCTCAGCCAAGCACAAGACTATGACTGTTTGAAAGCAGAAATATTAACACGGCTTGGAGTTACGCCTGCAGTGCGAGCCCAAAGATATAATGCATGGGTTTATGATACAGAGAAATCTACTAGGTCACAAATGTATGACCTCTTGAGACTTGCCCAGAAGTGGCTACAGCCAGAAGTCAACACTGCTGCAGTAATCATTGAAAAGGTTGTTATGGATCGCTTTCTCAGGAGTCTGCCGATAGCTCTACGGAAATGGGTCAGTCAAGCAGATCCAAAGGACCCAGAAGAAATTATGAACTTGACAGAGAGATACCGGTTTGCTAATGAAACTCAGAGTAAAGAACCGTACCTCAATGCCAAATTGCAAAGTAACCGGAAACCTGCAAAGAATTCTGGAGGATTTAAAGAAACAGATGAAAAAAACGATTCTGTACAGACCCATAGACAGACTGACTACATGGAAAATTGGGTGCCCAGGTTCCCAACCCGGCCACAAGGCCAGACTTAGAGACAGATAAGGTGCTATAGATGTCAGGAGATTGGACATATAGCACGTAACTGTCCACAGACTGATGAACCTATGGAATGCAATTTGGGGAGGGGGGAGAAATGTGGTGCATTGTTGGTATACACACGAATGTCTGCTTTAACAAGTACTGTTGGTATTAACCATGTCAAATCTGTAAATATGGAGGGGAGGAGTGTGCTAGCACTCTTAGATTTGGGGAGAGAGGTTTCATTGGTAAAGAGGTCCTTACTTCCGAGTGAGCAAGTAGATAGAATTCACGTGTTGGATATAATATGCATACATGGTGACACCCACACGTATCCCACGGCCGAGGTGGAATTTGCTACCACGGTAGGGGTGATAAAACATCGAGTTGGGGTGTTACCATCATTGCCTTTTGATGCTGTATTGGGGCGTGATTTTCCCCTCTTTCGGAAGATATGGGAAGATACTGCAATAAATCAGGATAAGCATACAGAGGTAGAGGCAGAAACAGTGGGTAGAGAATGTTTTCCATTTTTCTACAATTGATTTGGAGCAGTATAGTGAAAATGAACCCGCTGTAGTATGTGTGGGTGACGAAGGGGAACGCAATGAAAGTGATTCCTCCCAAGTAGAAAATCTAAGGGAAGAGGTGGAGTTCCATCATCTAGGTATTAGTTCAGGAAATGTTCGGGCTGCCCAATGGGAGGATCAAACCTTGGTAGCTACCCATAACAATGTTCAGGTAGTGGAAGGTACTCCTGTTAACCCGGAAACCCAATTGTCTCTTCCCTATTTTGCAGAAAGAAATAATTTACTTTACCGAGTAGAGAAGAGGGGGGTTGAAGAGGTTGAGCAATTACTGGTACCTCAATCCCACAGGAACCTAGTCTTAAAACTAGCTCATAGCCATGTATTAGGGGGGCATCTTGGGATTGAAAAAACCCGGGAGAGAGTACTAAGAAGATTTTACTGGCCAGGAATCTACTCTGTTATTGAGCAATTTTACAAGTCATGCCCAGAATGCCAAAGAAAGGCTCCATTCCAAGCTTTCCGTAATCCCCTCATTCCTCTTCCCATCATAGAAGTCCCATTCAAAAGAATTGCTATGGACCTGGTTGGTCGTTTACTGAAATCCGCCAGGGGGCACCAATATATATTGGTAGTACTAGATTAGGCTACCCGCTATCCCGAAGCTATACCTTTAAGAAATATCTCAGCTAAAACCATTGCCAGAGAGTTAATGTTTATGTTCAGCCGGGTTGGAATACCTAGAGAAGTACTTACAGACCAAGGTATCCCTTTTATGTCACGAGTGATGAAAGAGCTATGTAACTTGTTGAAGATTAGACAATTGAAAACTTCAGTGTATCACCCACAAACTGATGGGTTAGTGGAAAGATTTAAGAAAACCTTAAAAGCAATGCTCTGTAAGGTAGTTGACAAAGATGGTAAGAATTGGGATCATTTGCTCCCATATCTAATGTTTGCTATCCGAGAAGTCCCCCAAGCTTCCACGGGGTTCTCACCTTTTGAATTGTTATATGGCAGACATCCTAGAGGCCTCCTTGATGTTGCGAAGGAGACATGGGAACAGGAACACACGCCTCATAGAAGTGTTATTGAACATGTGGCGCAAAAGCAGGATCGCATTGAGGCCATAATGCCAATTGTCAGGGAAAATATGGAGAGAGCACAGGAAGCCCAGAAAGCTAGTTATAACAGGAATGCTAGACTTAGAGCCTTTCAACCCGGAGACAGGGTTATGGTACTAATTCCCACAGTAGAAAGTAAATTCCTTGCAAGCTGGCATGGCCCATACGAGATCATTGAACGAATCAATGAGGTGAATTATAAGGTGAGACAACC